>OY731401.1:62632081-63247981 GCA_963425845.1 Sphenostylis stenocarpa | reverse complement strand
ACATAATATTCGGTACATATTTATAACTTACAAAATTTATTTATATAATTGATTACAAAATTTAGGATATTACAGTTATCACCTTGAGTGGTGGTTTCCGATCACACTGGTGGGCACAAGGCCATCACTACAGCGAACCGTACCTGCCACCCACTCCCTATGGTTTTCTCACTTGCCCCCGGGTATAGGGGGAACTGTTGTGTGCAAGGGTTTGTGTACAGTTTGTATTTCAAACAATTGCATAAATGTAAACAAACAACAGTTATTAAAGCCAAACAATAAACATGTTATAATACAAGGTAGGGTAAAAGTGTTATTTTCTTGGTTTATTTATTTTTAAGCTAGCCCATCACTAAATGGGATCAACTCTCTAGGCTTCCCCAGTGGAGTCGCCATCTGTTGCCGCTGTAAAAAACGAGGGCGGTCGGAGCGACGCGATGGTTTCCGACTTTCCAATTTTCGCGTTTTTATTGGTGGTTACAACGCCTTTAGGTTGTCCGATAACCAAGCTGAACCTAGGGGCGAGGTTTTCAAAAGGGGCGCTCTTGGATTGTCCGATAACCGGGCTAATCCAAGAGCTAGTTTTGGAGGGTTCTTTGGAGTCACCACCGACGTTTTTACCGGAAACATCGGAAAAGGAGTTAAAAGGCGTTGGTTTTCAAAAAACCAACTTTGGTCATTAGAACCAGAGTTGGTTAAGGGAGTTAGTTACGCGTAAATGAAGTGTTAGTTCCTTTACGACGCCCCTTTCGGGTTCCCTATGATAGGCTAGCTACTTTGGATGAATAAATAAACCGGAAAATACGCTTTTACCCTTTATTTTGCGGAATTTAAAGTTATGACTACATGACCCTAATCTCTATTGCACAATTTAGAATTAAAGCGGTAAAAGTAGAGAAAGAGAGAGAGAGTAAACCTCCGAAGCAAGCTTTTATATTAATCTTTGCAAGAAAAAATAGGGTGCTTTGTGGCAGCCCTTCACTCTACACAGCGCCGGAAACCTCTCGAAACGCTCAAACACTCTTAGAAACGCTCAGAAACTCCGGAAATGCTTCGGAGGGGTTCTAGAGAGAGAATTTTAAGTGATTTCTAGAGAGAAGGAGGAAGAACTGTTGGAAATGAAGGGAATGGAGGCCCTATTTATAGGAATTCGCGCCTGTCAGGTCGAGACGGACCATCTCGTCTGACATGGTCGAGACGGCGGTCTCGCCACTCGAGACGGCGGTCTCACCTTGCAGGAATGGCGAGACGACGGTCTTGCCATTCGCACAAGGCGAGACGGCGGTCTCGACCTTAAAAGGCAAAAATCCTTATTTTTGGACCAAAAATTCCTCCTATCTTAGTATGGAGCCTAATAATCTCTCCTAGTGGCTTCTTAGGCTTCATCCATCTTCGAATAGAAGGTCTTCTAATCTTTATTATGAGGTCGGACAAGATTAGGGGTCTACACCTCCTTTGTTTTTAATTGATCAAATATTAGAGATAATGCATATACAACGTATGTAATCACGTTAGACCTTTGACATGGTCGTGACCACCTATTGCATACAAAATATATACTATTATAAAATGAAGTAATATGAAAGAAAGAAATGGAATAAAATAATATAAAATAAATTTGAATACCTTTTAGCCAATGAAAAATCATACTCTGCATCAATCTCTTCATTAGTTAAATGTTTCTACCTTAGGACAGATGCATGTAATATGGTTTCATGCTGAAGCTTGGAGAAATAACATGCATCATCTAATGTTCTCCTAATGGTAGTCAACATCATGATCCAATGCTCTATACAAACATGCCAAAATAGCTAATCCTCATGAAACTAGAGTTAGATCCTGTAATTATAGGAGATACATTAAGTGTACTCTAGATGCTGAAGTATCTGACAATAATAAACTTCCTATTATTGTAAGGATGTATGCCCTGACATGGTGGGCAACAATGTTATTGTTTGCATCATCTAGAAGGTGTTGAAATGAAGTGTTTAACCAAGACAATTTCATTATGTTTCCTGTAGCACCTTGCGGTGGGGTGAACCTAATAATGGTTTGCAAAAATGGTCAAATATCCACTGTTGGGACCTGTAACTGGTAGTCCATCAATGAACATACCTAATTGTAAGGTCACATCTTCTAATGTAATTGTGGCATCTCCAATGGAAAAATGAAAGTTGTGGGTTTCAGTTCTCCATCTTTCAATTAACACTGTGATCAAATGATGATTTATGTTTATGTCAACATTTCTAATTGTCATTAATTGTCCAAATTCAACCTGGTCGATTAAATTTTTAACCTCATTGTTTAACATGTGTGCATGCTTTGTTATCCACATGCCTAAGATGCAATAATCTTTCATTTTCTTTTCACAATGCCTTTGTGACATGTTTGTCCTAGAGATGTAATAAGAACATATATGTAAGAAGATGACGACATGAGAAAACTATTTTTGTAAATTACAAATATTAATAATAATAATAATAAAATGAAAAAAATTAAAAAGAACAAAAATAAATATTAATAATAATATTAACAATATTTATAAAATAAAAATTAACAAAACACCAATAATAGTAATAATAATAATAATAATAATAATATTATTATTATGAAAGAAATGAAAAACAGTAAAAATAAATATTAATAATAATATTAACAATATTAATAAAATCAAAATTATCATTAATAATAATAATAATATTAGTATTAATAATAATAACAATATTAAAAATAATAGTAATAATAATAATAATATTATTATTATTACTAAAAGTAAAAATAAAAATAAAAATATTAATAAAATCAAAATTAGCAAAAATAAATATAAATAATAATAACAATATTAATAATAATAATAGTAATAATAATAATAATATTATTATTATTATTATTATTATTATTATTATTATGAACAATATTATGAAAGAAATAAAATATAGTAAAAATAAATATTAATAATAATATTAACAATATTAATAAAATCAAAATTAAAAATAAAATAAAATAATAATAATAATAGTAATAATATCAATATTAATAATAATATTAATAATAACAATAAGATTAATAATAATAATATTATTATTATAAAAGAAATTAAAAACAACAAAAACAAATATTAATAATAATATTAACAATATTAATAAAATTAATTAACAAAAACAAATAATAATAATAGTTTTAATAATAACAATATTAATAATAATAATAATAATAATAATATAAAAAGAAATAAAAAATAGAACAAAAATATATTAATAATAATAGTAACAATATTAATAAAATCAAAATTAACAAAAACAAATAATAATAATAATAATAATAATGATAATAATATTAATAATAATATTATTATTATTAGTAATAATAATAAAAAAATAAAAATAAAAATAATAATATTATTATGAAAAAATAAACAGCAAAAGTAAATATCAATAATAATATTAATAATATTCATAAAATCAAAATTAAAAAAATTAATAATAATAACAATATAATAATAATAATATTATTATTATTATTATTATTATTATTATTATTATTATTATTATGAACAATAACATGAAAGAAATTACAAAAAATAAAAAACAAATATTAATAATAATATTAACAATATTACTAAAATTAAAATTAACAAAAATAAATATTAATATTAATATTATTATTATTATTATTATTATTATTATTATTAAAGAAATGAAAAACAATCAAAACAAATATTAATAATAATATTAACAATATTAATAACATTAAAATTAACAAAAAATATGAATAATAATAACAATATTAGTAATAATAATAGTAATAATAATAATAATAATAATAATATTATTATTATTATTATGAACATACAAGAAATGAAAAATAATAAAAATAAATATTAATAATAATATTAACAATATTAATAAATTAAAATCAAAATTAATAAAAATAAATAATAATAATGATAATAATAATAATAATAATAATAATAATAAATATTAATAACAATAGTTATGAAAAATAATACAAAAAAAATGAAAAATAGCAACAAAAATAGTGTAAGAATAATGAATAATAAAATAAAAAACAATGATAGAAAAAAAAGAAAGGAAAATTTGAAAAAATAGTATAATGGAACATATCAATGTTGTTGCATGAAAAAAAAAGGATTGGATGACCCTGAAAATAAAAAAAAAATTTACAACGCAAAAAATAAGATTGGAACACATTAGTTTAGTATTCGAATAACATACTTCATTAAACGTTCTTTATAATAATGTTGTTGCGGTAAAGAAATAAAGAGAGGGATTCTCATAAGACGAGTTTAATACATTTGCTTAAATGTTACACTCGTTTTTGTTTGTACAATTTTAAAATAATCCTTATTTTAGCACACGTTTACTACATAAGCAGAAAATTATTAAGAGTTGTCTAAAATTTTAGTTCAAATACCCGTAAATAATGTAATTATCTAATACATATATAAGTGGTTTCATGTTTCCATTAAATCACACCATTACAATTTATCATTTCTATTATAATCATTACAACTTAGTTTATAAAGGTAGATTTAAATATATTTAATTTAAATTTTTTAATCAATTTTTTTAATAAATTATTTACATTTTTTATTTAAGTATATTTTATTTAAATTTTTTAATCAGCTACCTTTTATTAAATTTTATAAATTATTTAATTTTTTATTTAAGTATATTTTATTTAAAATTTTTAATCAGTTAATTTTTTATTAATTTTTATAAATTATTTACATTTTTATTTAAGTATAATTTATTTAAATTTTTTAATTAGTTACTTTTTTATTAAATTTTATAAATTATTTACATTTTTTAATTTAAGTATATTTTATTTAAATTTTGTAATCAATTACTTTATTATTAATTTATAAATTATTTATATTTTTGGTTTAAGTATATTTTATTTAAATTTTTTAATCAGTTACTTTTTTATTAAATTTTATAAATTATTTACATTTTTTATTTAAATATATTTTATTTAAATTTTTTTAATAAGTTACTTTTTATTAAATTTTATAAATTATTTACATTTTTTATTTAAGTATATTTTATTTAAAATTTTAATCATTTATTTCTTTTATTAATTTTTATAAATTATTTAAGTATATTTTCTAATCAATATTTTTTAATTAGATGGACAAATTTTAAGTTGGTATCTCGTCTAAATGATCCTATTATTCAAGATATTGTTGAAGATTTTACTGATGAAGAAGAAAATGATTTTTCTATTACTTCAATGTACTTGAATGATGATGTATTGCTAAGGGATACATGTTTTCCGATGTTGAGTCTAAAACTGACAAATATATTGTTCGTTATATACATTATGATAACGGGTGTCAAGGGAGAGTCCGTGCATCATTCGAGTAAAATTCGTATGGGAGATTAAGAAAATTGAAGCGTCATATACATGTTTTAGTACAATGTTAAACTCAGATCATCAAAATTTAGACTATTCCATCATTGCTAATATTATTTTTGAATTAATTAAAAAAAATATTTTTGTTCCTATTAAAACTTTGATTGCAAAAGTCAAAGACAAACACGATTATACAATGACTTACAAAAAACATGGGTAGCGAAACAAAAAACAATGACTTATATAATGATATTCCTAGGTGGTGGTAGCAAGTTGTTAAAGATAATAATCTTGGTATAATTGTTCAGTACGTTTTTTCTCTTCATTCAGTGCATGGTGATCATAATCCATCATTTATATTAAAGCGTATCTTCTGATCATTTAAGCCATGTATAGAAGGTTTCAAATATTGTAAGTCAATTATTCAAGTTGACGGCACATTCATAATAGTAAAATATCATGCTACGTTATTGATTATAACTTCACAAGATGACAATAGAAACATATTTTCACTTGCATTTGCAATTGTGGAAGGTGAAATGAAAGAGGCACCGATATGGTTCTTGCAACTTCTAAGACATTACGTTACGTCTCAAAATAATTTTTGCATGATAACAAACAGAAGCAAAGGAATGATCTTACCTTAGTGTACTGTATTCGTCATGTTGCCTAAAATTTCAACTAAAATGTTGATTTGAAAAGACAATTCATCAATCTAGGTAATATATATCTTCTATCGTAGACAATTTTTTTTCTCTAAATAAAATATATCTGACATTATATTTTTCTATGCAGGATATGAGATGAAACAACCCAAACTTTTAGCAAAGTTATATGCTTTAATGTGTGACTTTGAATAACAAATGTCCTGGTTAGATGAGTTCCATTGGAGAAATAAACTCAAGCTTATGATGGAGGAAAACAATATGGACATATAATAACAAATCTTACTGAGTTTATGAATTATGTTCTTAAAGGAGCACATACTTTACCTAGTAAAAACAACTTTTGAAAGAATTAAATATTGGTTTGTAGGAAGAGGCATACAAATAAAGTACATGTTACAAGATGGACATGAGTATCCATAACATATTACTACATTGCTTAATGAAAACAAACAACGTATTCGAATGTATTGTGTTCAAAGGTACAATTGAGATAATTATGAGTTTGATGTACAATACTAATCCAATCCCCAAAATTGTCAAAAATCGATAAACTACATAGTTCAATTAAATAAATGATGATGTGATTGTGGGGAATTTCAAGCTCTTCGACTCCCTTGTTCTCATGTTATTACTGTATATTCTTATTGTCATTTACTACTTACTGCATTTATCGATCCGGTTTACAACTTATAAAGTATTCATAAGGCATATGAATTTCAATTTCATTTGGTTCGAAGTGAAAATTATTAGTCTACTTATACCAATTTAAATTTTTGTCCTGATCCTAATATACGTCGCACTACTAGAAAATTAGTTTTTTTCTGCCAATTTTCTTGCAAAAAATTGTTTAAATTTATAGAAAACTTATTTCTTGCAATTTTTACAAAAATTTTGCAAAATTATTCCCATGAAAAATGAGAATTTTTAGTAATGTCGAGACACATCAAGAAAACCTACAACTAATCAAAATTGAAATGAAATGGATGTACAACTTAGAAATAAACAAAAAAATGTTTCTTTTATTGAAACAAATGACATAATTGTTCAAACTGTCCATTTCGACAATACATTTATATTTTTTAATATAATATAATAATTTAATATAAGTGTATTGGATTAAATTTAATTATGTCTAAGTATTTATGTTTTTCTATTAAATTAATAATTCAATTGAAAATAATTATTTAATAAATAATATATTTTAAAAAAATAAATTTAATTTTTTTTATGACAAACTCGTGTTAAGTAGCATAAGTTTAATGTAACAATATTTATGTATAACTCAGATACCAAACACGTTTAAAAAAAAGCAATTGAAATCATGTTAAAGTGTATTTCTAAGTACGATTTTAACACTCCAAAGTCGTTTTATCTAGCATGATTTAGTCCATTTTGAAAAATTTTAAATTTTCGACTCCCTTTATAAAATCAATATTTTTTTAACCTCCTTTGGTAAAAAAAGCCGTAAATATGTCATTTTAATAAAGAAACTAAATATATGTGTACTTAGTAAAACAGGGGTGTCTAGATAGAAGGAGTAAACTTCTTATTAGGTTGGGCCGTGTAACGGATAATGGGCTGACCATAAGGAGTTTTCCAGAACCCAAACAAAGAAATGGGAAAAAAAGCTTAAACCCTTTGCAAAGCCCTACTTCTGCTATTGTTTGCCACTTCTGACTTCATTTCACTTCATCTCCTGTGAATTTGATTTCCAAATCAATTGTTGCTGCAAACTGCAATTGCAATGTATCGATTAGCTCGTAAAGTAGCTTCTTCCTCCATTGCTTCTCCCTCCGCTAAGAACCTTGTAAGGGGCCATCACCAATTACTTTTCCCTATTCTTTGCTTTGCCAGTGTAGTGGATGAAAATGAGTTTGGTTTTGCATTCTGATCTGCCGTTGATTTGTTGGGTTATATCACTATAGTACATGGTTTCTTGAAAGGGTGTCAGCAATCTCACAGTGACACTGACAGAGGAATGATGACTTGATTTTTGGGACAGGTATTTGGTAGTGTGTTGTCATGCAGAAATTTTGTGAGCAAGGATATCAACTTTGGGATTGGAGCTCGTGCTGCAATCCTTCAAGGTGTAACTCAGGTTGCTGATGCTGTGAAAGTCACCATGGGACCCAAGGTATTTAGATGTTGCTCATTTACTATAACTGATAGTGTTGCCACGGCCTTATTTTGATGTTGAATTCAATTTTGCCAACATGTGTTTAATCTTTCCTTTTGGTAGTTCGTTACACATGCTTGCTAGTTTGGAATTTGGATGACCAGTTTGGATGCTTTAATAGATGTCATTTATAATGAGTCTGGATGACAAAGGTTGACAAGACCAGATGATATGATGAAGGGTAACTTTCTCGTTTCCTCTTATGTTTTGAATTGGTTGAATCAGGGTCGCAATGTGATAATCGAGAGAAGCCGTGGGAATCCCAGGATCACGAAGGATGGTGTTACCGTGGCTAAAAGTATCAAATTTAAAGACAAGGCCAAAAATGTTGGTGCGGATCTTGTCAAGCAGGTGGCCAAGGCGACCAACACTGCTGCTGGAGACGGTGATTACTTTTCTTTCAAAAGCTAATCTTTTGTGTCGAAATTATCCTATCATTGTTCATTGTGATTTTGATTTTCTTTGATAATATTACTTCAATTATAATTCTGGTAAAAGCATCTTTTGGGACCAAAAAATAGGTATTTTTTTTTTTTCAATTTCAGGGTAATTAACAGAGACTTGTCTATAGATTAGTCATCGACTCCTAGTCCCTTAGGATGGCCTCTCTTGACAGATTTGGTTTATAACTTGCTTAAGTAATTTTAGACTTCTTAACAAATAAATGAGAAAAATATATAACTCCGACGTAATGGTGACTATTACTCTTTGATTAAATTTCTTAAATTAATATTTTCTAATATTATAATTTAATATGCTTGAAAATATTAAGATAATCTCGTCTGGAAATTTCCACCCTATTTCATTTTAGATGGAAAACTTAGAGACGAACACAGTTATATTTGCCTTTATCTATTCCCTTTTTTATAACCATTCATATCTTACTAGTCAATGTTTCTTCTTTGATTCCAGGTACAACTTGTGCTACTGTTTTGACTCAGGCTATACTCACAGAAGGATGTAAATCAATTTCTGCTGGCGTAAATGTTATGGATTTACGTAATGGAATAAATAAGGCGGTTCATGCCGTAATCACCGACTTGAAAAGCAGAGCATTGATGATAAGTACACCAGAAGAGATAACCCAGGTGCAAGGGCTTCTCAAGAAAACTTTTCCTTTGCCAAATGCATTTTGGTCAAGAAAATTGATTTACTGTATGAGATACCTGTTGCTTGCCTGCTAGTATTATTATAGGTGCATATGAATGGAATATTTTTGGCAATAGTTGCACTTCATTTATTAAAAAAAAATGCTGCTACTTATCTTCCTGATGGATAAATTAATTGTCATTCATTATACTGGTTATATTTTGTTTATTTCTGTTCATTTCTGACAAGTAGGTTGGAACTATATCTGCGAATGGGGAGCGTGATATTGGAGAATTGATAGCAAGGGCAATGGAGAAAGTTGGGAAGGAAGGAGTCATTACTGTTGTTGTAAGCAATATTGCTCATTTTGGTGAACTTATTACACAAATAGTTTCGGTCCAGGGTATCGATAATTTTTGAACTTTCAGGATGGGAATACTTTGGATAATGAGTTGGAAGTGGTAGAAGGAATGAAGTTAACCAGAGGTTACATATCTCCTTATTTTATTACTGACGAGAAGAGCCGCAAATGTGTAAGCACAAAATAATTCTTTTGTCACCAACATATATGTAATATTCAAACATTCTCAGAAGATGAAGTAGCATGTTGTATTGCAGAAGATTTACCTTTGATTAACATCTATGATGGTGTACTTTTGGACAAATGTTCGCATATTGTCTACTGTGAAGTTCCTGCCATTCATCTGTAAAAGTAGTCTTATTGTTTTTCTATCTTACTGTACTCATTGGTAGGAACTTAGGTTCTTGCTCATTTCCCCAAAACCTATTTTCTTTATAATATGTTTTTCTGTTGATATTTGTTATTAATGGTTTCATGCTTAACTATAGATTCAATTCGGCAAATATGTATTGGTTTTATTTAAACATGATGCACGTCATGCAAATAAAAGCTTTATTCAATTTGGTTAACTTTATTTGGCTTCAGATGTATGTTATGTTAATGACGGCAATTTTGATTTTGTTAGGAATTGGAAAACCCTTTTATTCTCATCCATGACAAGAAAATTTCAGACATGAATTCACTGCTGAAAATACTGGAGCTGGCTGTAACGGTGGATAAGCAAATCCTGACTCAATTTTCTCACTTTCATTTGCTATTTCAACATTCTATATTTACTTTACTATTTTAATGTTAATCAGAAAAAAAGACCACTCCTAGTTGTTGCTGAAGATGTGGAGAGTGATGCATTGGCTATGCTCATACTCAACAAGCATCACGCTGGGCTTAAGGTGATCGATCTCACAGCTGTTTGCCCTAGTTATATTTCCTGCTACCTTATGCTTCGATAAACTTGAATGCTGGATTCTTGACTCTTATGGTATTAATTGCTTTCATTGTAATAACTAATAACCAGTTTACTAATAGTCAGTCATCTTTGTGCTGCCTACGACTTGGATTTGCTTTATTGTCTTATTCTCCTGTCTCTTTATCTTTCCATTTTTTCCCCTGAATTTTATGTTGGGTTTTAATTTTATTTGAGTACAAGTGTTGAGTAGATAGAGCAGCAAAATAAGAATGAGTTCAATCTAAACAAAGACAATACCACCCATCTGCAAGTGGCCACATAAAGTTAGTTCAAACTGGGCATTGTCTGTTCACTGTCATTATCTTTCCTTACATCCGAAGTCCCTTGAAATATGTCCCAAATTCCTAAGGTCTCATTTAATTGATACTATTTACTTGGAAGTGAGAAAAGTCCATGCTTCAAAACCTTTAGAAATGATAAGATTTTTATTTTTTATTTATAAGTGCATATACAAAATATAATTGAGTACATAAATATATGAGTGGACACTTATTAGATTAGATTCTCAACTCCTACCGATATATCAAAATATATAGTAAGTAAACTTTAATATATGTAGAAGAATTTTGGTCACCAAAACTTAATTTTCTGGTAGTAGTTTTAAAGTGTGTATGTGGTGCTTGCTTACTTTTTCTTGTTTGCATGTTTGTTTAAGGTAAGTATTATTTATGGATTTGTAACATGTCTTATATGTTTGACCTAAATATGACAAGCTATTTGGAATTTTAATTTGCGTATGTACATGTTTTCCAATTTCTTTGATTTCAAGTTTCTTCTTTAGGTTTGTGCTGTAAAAGCTCCTGGTTTTGGGGATAGTAGAAGAGCAAATCTAGATGATCTTGCAACTCTTACTGGAGGAGAGGTTATTTTCTATCCACATTTTATTTATCCGATAATGCATTTGGGTTCCCATTCAGAATACCTTCTTTTTACTTTTCAAGATTTTAATAACAACTCAATTATTCAAGATCTAGCAATTGGGACTACAGCTTGTTGTATGTTATGAAAAAGATTATGATGAATTTGAAAATAGGTCATCACAGAAGAGCGTGGTTTGTCTCTTGATAAAGTCCAACCAGAAATGCTTGGCACTGCAAAAAAGGTATGTGGCTTGAAGCAAGTACCAACAAACTAATATTCGGTTCTTCAAACTGTTGTATAGTATATAATCTATTATAATGTGGAACAGGTTACTGTCACCATTGATGACACTATTATTCTACATGGTGGTGGGGATAAGAAGGCCATTGAAGAGAGATGTGAACAGGTATCTTTTCTTTTGAAATAATAGATTTTTACATGTACGCAATTTATTTTCATGTATTCTAAATCATTCAGCTGAGTAATTATATATATGTATCTCTCTCTCTCTCTCTCTCTCTCTCTCTCTCTCTCTCATATATATATATATATATATATATATATATATATATATATATATATATATATATATATATATATATATATAATTTTTCATTTCTAATTGATTTTAATGAAAATAATTACTCATGAGGCCTTATTCTAAGCATGCATTTGGAACACTTTTTCGTTACTATGTTTACCCTATTTCCACATGCACGCAGCACTATATGACAATAATGTTGACAATCATGTTTTATGTTGTAGTTGTATTTCTTATACAAATTATTATATGTTTATTGGGTTTAGGGTTAGGGTTTAAATTATGATATTTCAGTTTTAAAAAGTTATCATGTCATGACAATATTTTCCATTTGCTATTATCTATTCATATGGCTTATAGTAAATGTTGTTGAATTAGTATAAAAATACGGTGTTTAATTATCATAATTCTTTTGTAGCTGAGGGCGGCTATGGAAAAGAGTTCTGCCATGTTTGACAAAGAAAAAACACAGGAACGCCTATCAAAACTATCTGGTGGTGTAGCTGTGTTCAAAGTTTGTCACTCATCCTTAAAAATACTAGTCTATAATGCCGAATTTATATTCACTATCTCACGTAGAAGATGCAACCTAATCTTCAGGTTGGAGGGGCTAGTGAGGCTGAAGTTGGGGAAAGGAAAGATAGAGTAACAGACGCTTTAAATGCCACTAGAGCAGCTGTGGAAGAGGGAATTGTTCCAGGTAATTCATTATTCCTTCTGTCTGATGGGATAATAACTATAAGGAGGAGGCAAGAAGGGCCTGCACTTTGTATTGTCATTCCCATTCTTAGAATCCTCGTTCGTCTATCAAGTTAATATGTAATTGTTTGAGCTAGGTGGTGGAGTCGCTCTCTTATATGCTACCAGAGCGTTGGATAACCTTCAAACTGAAAATGAAGATGAGAAAAGAGGAGTGCAGATTATTCAGAATGCACTCAAGGTAAGTATCCTTCGCTGCACATACTTTATATTGTCGCATAAAGCCTAGCTCTCTCCTTGATTATGAGATTTTTACTTGTTTGGTAGTTTTTCATCATTTCTGACAATGCATGTTATTTATCATAGGCACCTACATCTACAATAGCTTCAAATGCCGGTTTTGATGGTGCTTTGGTCCACAGCAAATTGTTGGAACAAGATGATCATAATTTAGGTTTTGATGCGGCTAAAGGTTTGTAACCAGTTTGCATATATAAAATGATATTGAAATCCATCACGATTTTGATTTGCTACCTGTTAGTATTATTTTGTTTTGTTCATTGACTTTCGTTCAAGATAATGATCCAAGCTTCCCGTTTGTTGATTGCTTATCTTGGTTCATATAGTAATTAGCTACAATCTTTCCAAAAAAGAGATTTCTGAATAATTATTACGGAATGGTTGTTTTTAAGTTATCTTTTTATGCTTAGTTGGTGCTTATTCTGTGAAGCAGGTGTCTATGTTGATATGGTAAAGGCTGGAATAATAGATCCTCTTAAAGTTGTTAGAACAGCTTTGGTAGATGCTGCCAGGTAAAACCATATCATCGCATGTATTTTCTTTGTGTAGAGTAATGGAAATGCTTCACTAAACCGAGTTTGTTTTACCACAAGTTTGAATCTTAAATTAAACCTAGGGTGAATACAAAGCCTTTAGAGACAAACTGACTGAGTATTTTTATTTTTATTTAACTATTTTGTTCTCATGCAGTGTGTCATTGCTACTGACAACAACCGAGGCAGCTGTGGTGGATAATCCGCATGACAAAAATAAACCTCCCAGTCGGGTGCCAGATATGGATGATTTGGATCTCTAACCTGCTTCACCAACACCAAATGATGAAAACAAATTTTTGTACCCATATCAGATTTTGCTCTGTCCTTTAAAGGATGTAGCTGAGGCTGAGGTATAAACATGGATGGCAAAATCTTTGTAGTATTTTACGGAGTGAGGTTAAATTATGCAACCTTTATTATTTTTATAACAAAAAGTATGAATGAAAAGAAAGCATGACAGAACCTGATACACAACCTTCTATTTAACAATGTTTTAGAAAATCACGTCTCAGCTTGGTATCTGTTACGAAGATTACGATTATATGCAGAAAAAAAAAAAGAAAAAAAAATGCGTGATTTCTTCTAGAAAGAAAATGTAAATTTTTTCACAATGGGAAAGATTTTAGTCATTCTTCTCTTGTCCTTTTCTCTTCCCCTAACAGAATATTATTCTCCCCAC
This sequence comes from Sphenostylis stenocarpa, assembly GCA_963425845.1. Classification (NCBI taxonomy): domain Eukaryota; kingdom Viridiplantae; phylum Streptophyta; class Magnoliopsida; order Fabales; family Fabaceae; genus Sphenostylis; species Sphenostylis stenocarpa. The sequence continues at coordinate 63,233,728 of OY731401.1, read as the reverse complement.
ATCAATATTCAAATCCACGTAGCCTGAAATTAGTGACTTTCACGTGCGAACTTCTATTAACTGTTTCACGATCATTTTTCACGTATTCAAATCTTGTCCCTTTGTTGCATCCATTTTGATTTGGTTGTCCCACTTATTTTCTTCATTTATAATTCCTTTCCCTTTAAAACCCATCTTGTCCTTAAGGTTGAATGATGGGTATGCCGTTTTCATGACAATCTTGTCTTCCCATATTGCTTGAGACCAATCCAAACCTTTCCATTGGATCAACAATTGTGGAATCTGTTGTTGTCTTCTCAAGATAACCCGATCCTTCGATATAGCTACAGGCTGAATAACGGACAAATGTTAATTAACAGTGAATGGTAACAAAACATACGGTTGAGTGACTTTCCTGGCAAAGCTTAAGCTGTGAAACATGAAACACTGGGTGAATCTTGGTCGATGAAGGCAAGAGTAACTTATATGCAACCGCCCCAATTCGTTCTACCACTGGAAAGGGCCCTAAATACCTCAAACTCAGCTTCTGATTTTTTCTTAAGGCAATATAGTGTGTTGTCTATAAGGTTGAAGTTTCACCAAAACCATATCACTAATTGCAAATTCCTTATGAACTCTTTTTTTATCCGCATTCTTCTTCATAACCTACTGAGCTCTCTGTAAATTGCACTTTAACTTGGCTAAACTGACATCACGAAGCAATAATTGATCCTGAACAGCAACTGGATCTTGAGAATTAGGAGTGTATCTCAACACGTGCGGGGGATCTCGACCATATACTACTTTAAACGGCGTCATACCCGTATTGGTATGGTAAGCCATGTTATACCAGAACTCAGCCCATGGAAGTAAATTATACCACTCTTTAGGATTGTCAAATGTGAAACATCGGAGGTACATCTCGAGACATTTATTGATAGCTTCCGATTGACCATCGGACTGTGGGTGGTATGTCGTGGACATTTGTAGAGAAGTGCCACTCAATTTCAACAGGTGTTGCCAGAATTGACTAGTGAAAAATTTGTCTCGATGCAAAACTATAGATTGGGGAAAACCATGCAGTTTGACCACTGTAGTCATGAAAGTTTCCACCACTGTCTTGCTGGAATAATCGGTCTTTAAACTAGAGAAATGGGCATACTTGGATAGTTGATCTACTACCACCATAATGACTGTATAACCATGGGACACAGACAATCCTGTACTAAAATCCATAGCAACATCCTCCCAAACTTGTTGTGGAATGGGTAATAGTTGCAACAACCCGGCCAGAGTAGTTGTAGAATTTTTTGCTTGTTGACAGACCAAACAATCTTTAACATAATCCTTGACAAATTTATGAATTCCTTACCAATGAAATTGAGCGGTAACTTGAGCCAAAGTTATAGCATATCCGACATGACCCCCCAGTAATGAATTATGGCATTCGTATAAAATTTGTTGTTTGAGTTCCAGATTCTCAGGAATAAACAATCTTCCTTACCTTTTCCAAATGTTGTAAATGAAACGTCGCAAGCGCATTGGACAACCCAAAATGCATAACCAACCATTCATAGTGGCCTTGGTGAGTCCAAAAGGCAATTTTATGTTAATCCTTCTTGTTCATTAAAAGATGGTAGCCCGATCTTAGATCCAGTTTGGAGAAAACACATGCTCCATGTAATTCATCAAGTAACTCGTCGACGGTCGATATCAGAAAGCTATCCTTAATCGTAATAGCGTTCAAGGCCTTATAATTTGTGCAAAATCTTCATGTACCATATTTTTTCTTTACCAAAACAATTGGAGAAGAAAAAAGACTAGTGCTTGGTTTGATCAAACCTTCTTCTAATAACTGCTGAATCATGATTTCAATTTGTTGCTTTTGGCTACGGGGATATTTATAAGGTCTCACTTTGACATGACCAGTACCTTGCATCAAAGGAATTTCATGATTTTGAGATCTTGTTGGTGGTAGCCCCTTAGGAATATCAAATACTGTTTTGTATGTGTGCAACAGAATCGCTATTTCAGGCTCCATATTAATAGGCAATTCCAACCACTTATCCTGAGAACAAACTGGGGCCTCAACTTGTAAAGTGAATAACTTGGCAATAACATGAGTATTATACATTTAACGCAAATGATTGCATTGGGCGGGGCTAGCTGTGGTAGTTTTATCACCATGTAATGTAATAAAAAAAATTTCCCAAATAAAATTTTAATGTCAACGTGCTGTAGTCTGAGATGTGTGGACCCAGAGTAGCTAACCAAGCTGCTCCCAACACCAAATCGGCACCTGCGACAGGCAAAAGATAGGCTAACAATTGAAGCACATGACCTTGAATCCCAACTTGTAAGTTGTTAACTAACCCTTCAGCAATTAAAGAGCTGCCATTACCTACAAAAACTTGAAAATCAGAGACTGGTTCAATAGGCAATTTAAGGCAGTGAGCCAATCGTGGTTGGAGAAAATTATCGGAACTTCCACTATCGAGAAGAACTTGTATTATCATGCCATTTAAAGATCCTGTGAATCTCATTGTGCCCACACTTGAGGATCCTTTCAAAGCGTTGAAAGATAAATGATGATCTAAAGCGTTTGAAGGATCTGATTGTTCCCCTGAACCTGGTGGCTCGGGTTCGATTATAACATTCTCATCCTCAACTACTTGCAAAAAAATATACTGCTTATTTGGACATTTAAGAGTAGGTGAGAATTTCTCATCACAAGTAAAACATAACCCTTTCTCCCTTCGTAACTGGATCTCGGCTGATGACATTCTCTTAACATTGGAGGGTTTAACATTGGAAATACTGGGTGTGGGAAGTAATGGTGGAAGGCTAGTAGATTTCACAGTTTGTGAAATAAGTGACACTGCATTCGTATTCTGTGGTGTATAGAATTTGGGCTTATATGAATATTTCTCTTCATACAACTTTGTTAAGGACACAGATCGCATGAAAGTAGTCGGGCTTTGAGCGACCACATCACGACGAATATCAGCTTTTAAGCCACCAATAAAACAGTCCAGTAATGCTTCTGATGTCACACCTTGAACTCGATTGGCTAACTTAGTAAACTGAACATAATCATGCACAGACGCGGTTTGCATCAACTTGAACAAATCAAACCGAGGGCACTCATACGATGAAGGCCCAAATTCCAACTCAAGAGCTCTAGTAAAGCTAATCCATGATATGAAAGGGTTAGTACGACACATCATTTGATACCATGGAACCACCTCTTTATCCATGTGAATGACAACGATGGTTAACCTCTGGTCATCTGGAGTATTATAATACTAAAAGAACTATTCGGCTTTAAAGATCCACTGCAATACTTCCGAACCATCAAAACGTGGAAAATTGATTTTAACGTTACGCACGTAAAGTATATTCCCCTTACTGGTTGAACTTGACGACACATCAGATTGGTTCTTAATCCAATCATCCATAGCCTTTTCAAGGGTGTTAAAACGAAGATTATAGTCAGCATTGCGGGATTCCATAAGTTCAAGAATCCTTTTCACGTCATTAGATAGGTATTTGAGACGTGTATTGTCAGTCATAAGGATTAATGAAAACACCAGAATGTTATGAACAAGATTACGACTATATGCAGAAAAAAGAAGAACGTGATTCCTTCTTGTATTCTTTCTCAATACAAAAAAAATAACCAATCACAACAGAAAAAATAACAGACAGAAGTTCGAAAAAGAAAATGTAAGTTTCCTCACAACGAGAAAGATTTTAGTCACTCTCCTTCTGCCCTTTTCTCTCCCCCTAACAAAATGTTATACCCCTCACATCAATATTCAAACCCATGTAGCCTGGAATTAGTGACTTTCACGTGCGAACTTTTCCTATTAACCGCCTCACGATCATTTTTCATGTGTTCAGATTCTGTCCCTTGTTGCATCCACTCTGATTCGGTTGTCCCATTCATTTTCTTCATTACATTATCCTCATTGATAGCATAAGATGAAAACTTGTCCCATTCTATAGGTATGGATCATTCAATTTATGTTTCAAGTGCAAATCAATAATATCTTAATTGATGGATTAGGAGTTAGCGACTGATTGCAAAAAGAGAAATTGGATATGGTTTGTTTTGCTTCTGGGATGAGACTTGGTGTTCTTCACCTCAAATTGAGTCTCTCCACCCCAAACAATCCTACATTTGAGGAGAGGTTTTTCCTCTAATCTTTTAATAATTAATCGTGTTATTTTTATTATAAAACTATGAAGTATTCTATAATATACGTTGAGCAATCATAAAAAATATGTTTCGTAATTATGTACGACATAACTGAGACCCAAATATCATTATATATGTGTGTTTATATATATAAAACATAGTTAAATAGAAAATGTAATAATTAAATAAAACTAATATAGTAATAAGTTGGAATCATAAAATATTATGAAAAAAATACTTCATCCGTTCCTATATGGGACAATGCGTTTTTTCTTCAAATTTTTCCTTGCCCCTTGTACGCTTCTTTTTGTTGTCCCTTTAATCGATATGTTTATCTATTTTACACAATTGAAATTTTGAGATATCTAAAAACCAAAAAATACGATTAACTCAAAAAATTATACATTTTGATGCAAAAATAACTTGTCCTTTTTATGTAATGATTATTTTGTTTTTACCTCTAAACTTGCCATAAAAATGTGGGAACTAAATGCTTTATTAAAAAAATAGAGGGAGAAAAAGTAGGCATATGCGAAAAGAAAAAACAGAGAGATAAATATATTTAGTTGGAAAAAAAATTGAAGTGAAAATAATAATAAATATACTAATAAAGTGCGAAAATCATTGGATTTCTTCGATTTATTTATTTGTCATTTCCTTCCCCTGTTCCAAACAAGCCATGCAGTAGCTTTTGTCTACAACATAGAAGATGAAGCGAGATTTTCGTGTCATTTCCCATTTAAACACATGCAAACTTTAAGGGGAGTAATTTTAGGAATGATTTGATTTCGACATACACATGCTTCTTCTAAAACATTAGTTTCCGAAGCTTCAAACATGATATCAATGTTGTCCCATCCCAATCAAAGCTATATTCATGACACAAAATTAACACGCAGACACTTTTATTAATTTAAGCCCTCTGGGTGGGGCAAAACAAAGACATACCACAACATAAGACCATTCCGAAACCAGTTTATTACATCAAGTGTTGCACAGGATGATGGTGTGATTGTTAGCAAGCACAACAACCACAACATGTAATGCAGCACCTGCGCACAGGCAGCGAAACGCAGGCCTTGAAGCAGTCCCAAACCCGTTGTCCAAGGCAAGACAGACTCAGCAGAATTCCACCAGGTAGCTTCACGCAGCTCAGAAACATGGAGTTATTTTTTGTCCCCCATGTGAATCCACTACTGTTCACGCAACCTGAGGTATTTTGCTTCCCACTGTTATTGCTTGATAAACAACTCATGCTTTTGCTAATGCCAATGCTGTGCTATGATATCTTGAATCCTCAGATCCCTTAATTATATATGTCGGAGGACCTAGACAAATTTTGCATTTGATTCCTTTACAGTAACTTTGCATCTGATTCAATGGTCCTTTACTTAAAATATTAGAAATGATAATGTAAATATATTCGCCCTTGCTACGTGCTTTGCACAGTTCTGTGTATACCTATGAGTGGCGGCTTGGGAGCTGAGTGCCGTGACCCCCAAAGTTTTATAACTTCCATGTAATTTATGATTTTGGCCCCCCAAACATAATGAGCATTTAATATATTTACTTGTATATTTACAGTTTTATCCTCTCAGCTCCTCCTCAATTTTGTAATTCTCATATAATTTATGATTTTGTTTCCCTCAAACTTAATTATCATTTAATATATTTAAGTATATATCTATAATTTTATCCTTTCAACCTTTCATATTTTTTTTTCTTTTTATTATTTATTAATAATATATTATTTAGCCCCCAAGATCAATGGTCAAGATCTGTCACCGCTTCTAATAATACCGCTAAGGTCATCTCATTGACGTAGTTTGTTAAACATCACACCTTCTCTCTCATTAAATCGCTTTCATACAAACTATCAACCTAGCTCACGTTAATTTGAATATGAATTTAAAGTTTTCCATTTGATAGAAATGTAAAAATTTAAATATGAATTTGAAGTTTCACAGATAAAAGTATAAAAAGTTGAATACTTATAATTTAATATTTTAAAATTTTGAGTTGAAAGTGATTTTTTATTCTCATTCTTTATTTATATATTTTTGTATCATTTTCTCTATATTGATAATGATTTAAACATTAAAATAATGTATTTGCAGGTGAATTTTTCTCTCCATATACAATATCTATAATTAGACATATCACGATCAAAGATATAATTTGTTCGGATTGACTTGATTTTTATAGTTTTATTTTTTTATAAGAATAATTACTATCATCCTGAAATCTTGATAAAACTTTTTCTATATCACACTACTAATGGTACAAACTTATAATCAGACTAGTTCATTAAACACTTAGATGGATGTAAATGTAATCATCAACCCTTGAAATCTTATACGCAAGAAATAAAAGTAAAGAGGAGTTGACTAGTGAAAAAACCATTTACTATTTTTACATCGATTAATTTAGACATTCTACATTAACTCAAAAATCATGTAGAATCAGATAATGGAGAAACTAATGAATATATAATATGGGTTATAGATAAAATTGATATTATGTATTAGTGAAAGGTGTAAACAATTAATTTTTTGATGTATCAAGAGGTCACCTCTTTATTTATAATAAAATCTATTTATCAAGAGGTTTCCTTCCCCTTTATATTAGAGTGTTTTAAGATCATTATCACTCACAGGATTTGAACACAATACTTTAGAGTTGAAGGCTGATATTTCCGTCATTAAGCTACTAGGATTTTCTCGATAATAACTTTATAAATAAATTATATTTATATACAAATAAATGTATATCTCTGTAAATATATAAATATAAAATATATAAATACAAATATATTTATATATTTTGATATATTTATATAATTATATATTTATATGTTGATATTGTGAGGGCGTACTGGAGGGTGAAAGTGTGTATCAAGTGCATTTTCAAAATTTGATACCAAATTTAATCTAATTATGATTATTAATAGAACAATTTTTTCCTAACATAGATTATTATAAACTAATCAAAATCATCTTTTAATAATTATTTTTTCCAGACATAGATTAATTTATAATAATTTGTAAAATTAAATAATTTTAAAAATAAATATTTAATTATTTTTAATATTGAAAAAATTATTTTAATATAAAAATTTCAATTAAATAATAGAAGAAAAAAAGATAAAAATAATAAATTAAAATAAAATAAAAATAAATAAAGAAAAAAATTATTTTATATCATTACATAAATACATTATAAAGATTATATTCTGTCATTAAATTACAAACTCATATAAAGAGACTCGTTCACAAATTTGACATCAAATTTTGAAAACCTACTTGACACACACTTTCACCCTCGAACACGCCCTCACATCCAACATATAAATATGTAAATATATAACTATATAAATATATAAAAATATATTTATATTTATATATTTATACGGATATACATTTATTTGTATATGTTTACGGTGGAATTTCGATCGATTTCGATTCTAAAGGTGATTTGGTCCTAATCAAAATCCTCCCACGTAAGTTCTTTTTACTAGGGCTAGCAGTCTGACTTTCAATCGAAAACGTGTATGAGAATCGAAAGTCACAGAATATCGAAAACGCTATTTTTTATATTTTAAAATACCAAACACAGTAAAAATAACGAATCGAGAAACAGAATATTAAATTGCAAGGAAATGTAAAGTGCGAAAACCCCAAATTTGTATTAATTGTAAATGACAGGAAATCGAAAACAGCGCAAATATAAATGACAAGAAATCGAGATTTGTAGAACGTTAAATGACAGGAAATAGTAAATACAGAAACTTAAACTTTCACTGAATTGAAATGACAAGGAATCGAAAAGACAGAAACTTAAACTTGCTGAATTAAGTTGCATCAAAGTAAATTACCAAGGAAAATACAGAAAGCGGTAAATGTACTCAGCGAGCAAGGAAATCCAGATTGCCAGAAACTTCATGGTGTTCGTCGTTTCTCTGGTAGACTTTTCACTACTGATTCTGTTCTCTGCCAATTTCTGCCCTCCAGTTCTTCCTTCTTTGCTCTATTTATAGTGCATCGTTCAAGTCTTCCAAGAGCAGTTAACACGACTGCTACCACGTTCTACGTGCATATGGCGGTTTATCTCCTACGGTTTTCCACGTTCTCACGATCTTTGATTTCCTCCATGGTTTAGAAACTGCTCTCTATCCGTGCGTTTGACTTACTCTTCTCTTTATGGTTTGGCCAAAGTTTTCGATGTCCGTGTAGGTTAGCTTTCTTCATTTTCGATTTTACACTTTCGAGAACTTCGAATTGCTTACGATTCCTTTTCAACCTTAATGTCTTATCATTCTAGTTTCTTAGGTTTTGACAATAGGCATTTGACTATCGTTCCTTCGATTCTCGATTGTACTTATCGATGTTATGTGTTACGTGCTTTAGACATCGAATGGTTTTTTATCAGTCACGTGTTCTCTCTTTCCTTTCCCTCATTTTCGATCGCTTTTCTCGATTTTCTACTAACAAAATGCCCCCTTGGAAGAATATAAATGATTTCTGTTTATATTTTTTCAATATTCCCGCCTTAGTGTTTGGAGGCCCACAGAACTTAGGGTTTAGGGTTTCTGGGGTTCTAGGGTTTAAGGGGTTTTGGGTTTCTTTTTTGCTTTATGTCGTTGTCTCGTCAGTCTGCTGCCTTACGGTACAAGTCACATTAATTACCTTTCACCTATGTCGTTTCCAGCTCCCTAAGTGATTTTCCTTTTAATCTCTTCATTGGTTTTTTACTCTGGTTTTTACGCGAACCTTTACCCTTTGCAACTTCATCTTCTTCCTTGAGCTCGTCTTCATCCCTGCGCTTTCATCTTTTGCCTTACTCTTCTTCATCCTACCAGTTACTGAGATGGCCACTTCCTCCAAATCTTCTGATTTTTTGGCTCCACCTCTTCCTTCGCTGACGGCTCCTCTTCTGGAGATTAATAACCAGAAGTTTGCTCCAATTCCTTTGATGGAGGAGGCTTCTCGGAAAATTGCCGAGACCCAGGTACTTATTCCTTACAATATTGAGGGTATTAATTTTACTTTTGGGGGTCCTCTTTGTCCTATCGATGGAATTTTCTCTCCCCTCAACCTCCCGACTAGTCCGGCTCTTGTACATCAACCTGAAGTTAGGGTTGATTTTTTGAATCTTACCTCTAAGGTGTATAGGACAGACCCTCCTTCCAAAAAACCTTCATATATTAGGTGGTTTGATAGAGTTAAGGTACAATTTGGAAATCATTGGAAGGTCGTGGGGATTTTCGATTTCTTACACCTGTCTCGATGTGATTTATCTCACCTGGATATGGCCATGTTTTTATCTGCTGTTCACTTGTGGAATAAGGAATTACATGCCTTAGAATTACCCTGCGGTCCCCTCTCGCCCACTCTTTTTGAAATTGCGACTATTACTGGATTGAAGCCTACAGGGGAAAAGTATTTTAAAGGTGCATGCCCTTCGGATGACTCTCTAAGGTTAAAGATCGATTGGGAATCGAAAGCATATGGACATTTCCTTGAGAGGCATTTCGTTGACGACGAATCGATGACTGTGACTGAGGAAGAACATATAGCCTTTTTGGTGTACTGGTTATGTACCCATGTTTTCTGTCCTCGATCGATCCAAATTTCCCCCCATCTATTTGACCTTGCATATCTCTTACACATAGGTCAGCCTAGGATATGTTTGGCTAATCTTTTGCTAGCTCATGTATATACCGCTTTCGACGAGGCTGTCGAAATTTTGAGCACTCCTAAAGCATCGGGAAACTTTTCTGGCCCCATTTGGTTTGTACAATTATGGTTAAACTCGATTTTCGAGAGCATCCTTTCCCCATCTTCCACTGTCCCCCCAAGTATAAATATAGAAGGCGCTCGATTGTCTTCTCGTCATCCTCACCATAAGCCTGATGAAGCGGCCTATTGTAGATATCTTAATTTTTTGTTGACGCGGTCCACTTTCGATTCGACTTTGGCTCCCTTTACCACACATCTCGGACAACTAAGTGATCAACTTAGGGGACCAATTTGGTTTAAGTCAAAGTTCCCTGCCTCGACTCTTGGGTTGCAATCGGAACTGATCGATATATGGAGTAATTACTTGACCCATGATGTGTTAATATCGGGTTTTCAGTCAAAAGATTTTAAGTTGATAACCTATTATCCTCAGCTTTTCTCGAGGCAGTTTGGTTTGAGCCAGTCTTTACCTTTCTTCCCCCTCGATACCTCCCCAAGGTCCAAGTTAACTGAATCTACGATTAGTCGGGAACTCGTCAAGCTTTTACCAAAGACCCCGATGCATTTTTACCCCTATGCTTTCGAGTCAAATTATTTGTCTACTTGTGGGTTTTTCTCAATGGTGGGTCGGTTGGTTCTCGAGTAGTCATGCTTGCTTTTGATGAAGTTCGACGCAATGACTGCTCATCCTTCTCTTGTGTTGCGGGACAAATCGAGAACGAAGAAAGGTACACACTTCCACTTGTCTTCAAATATCTCGATTCGAGAACTTTTATCAAATATGTTACACCCCACTGAAATTAGAATCGACCTATTATGATCTCTGTTATCTCCTTATCCAATAAAACAGACGTTAATCGATCGAACCACAAAATAATCAATCCTCTAGGTAGAACCCCTTTTGAAATGTATTGTCCAAATCGCCTTCCCACTTTTCCCACGACTCCTTTTGGACTTGCCAAACCATTAACTCATCCCAAATGGGTTCGAGAATTGAGATCCCTAAGGGAAACACTTCGCCCAAAACCCAAAAACTAAGATATTTACGTCTCGAAATTATCTTACTTTCCTTACCTTAACTTTCCGGAAGACCTCCTGCCTCCTTGGCTAGTACATATCGATCGAGTCAAAATTTTGACTCCATCACCTTTGGTGAGGCTTTACTTGTCTTTTCATATTTTTTAATTTTGTATGTTAGAAACTAATTATCTTCATTTCTCGACAGTTTCAAAATCTACTAAGGTAGTCGCTTTCGAAAAGGCGCAAGAGAAGGAAAAAGAAAAGGACTAGGAGTCCTCTGATGAATCGGACCCTTCGGCTTTAGTCCGAAAGCGCAAACAATCGGCCACCATCTCTACATCTTCGAAGAAATCGAAGGTTCTTTTCGATCTTTTACTATTTCTCATTCGTTTGTTTTTGGTTGACACACCTAGAATTCTTATACCTATTTCTTTTCGATTTTTGATCTACAGAAACGAAAGTCAAGGAGTCCTCGATCCGTCCAACCACCTCTTGATCCATTGTCGACGGACTCCAACACAATCCCTTCCACGGGCAAAACCACCCCCACTACTCATTCGAGTCATGTAAGTCGTCTTTTCTGTTAAAAAAAAACTTTATATATTGGTTTTGATGAAATTTATAACATGATCTTGAAATTCGACATTTCCAGGATCGTCCATCGGCGACCTTATCGATCAACGTCGATTTTGTACCTCCCTCCTCAACACCTGTTCTCGAGGTGCAACTTTTAAACATCTCTATGTATCTTTTGACTTGTACATATTTCCTTTTCTAATTCTCTGTTTCGATTTATAGCAATCTGAGGCTGTACAAAGTCCTCCCCTTGCCTCGACACCACTTGCTCTACCTCCCCCTGGTATTCAAAAATTTTACTGTGTTGTTTTTTCATTTTATTCTTCATTATGAATTCTCGATTCACCTTTTCGATTTCTTTTCTTTCTAGTCAATATCCCAATAATCGAAGTCCAAGGCTCTCCTTCCCCTGTTTCTGCGGAGCAAGAGGATTCTCCACCTTTTGCGATGCCTCCTATCGAGTTGCTCTCGGCATCATTACCAGAGATAAATGTGCCTGCTCCGAGCACTGTGCTAGAATATCGAGCTGCAATCAAAGAAGACCATTTTTCTATCCTCGATATTCTATTATCTATAGAAGCGACACCGTCGAGCTCTTCTAAGGCGCCCATGATTTCAACTGAGGGACCATACCAGCTGAAGCAACGCTTCCGATCTTTCTTCTATTCCTCGCCCCTCGAAGTTTTGGTGGAGTCGCGTGACAAGAAAAAGCAGTTCCAAGATATTATTACTGCCCTCGAGACATGTCCTGATGATGATCTTCCAAGGGGTCTCGATGCGGAGGTCGCGGCGGCTGCCGATTTGTTCAACAAGGCATATGCGGCGAGGAAGAAAAAACAATCGATTTCGACCAAGCTCTCCGATATTGCTTCCTTCCAGGTTGAAAAATCAAATTTGTTGAAGACTCAGAAGTTGAAGCTGGCAGAGGCATTGTCTACACAAGCTTCGATTGATAGCGAGATCGAGCAGCTGGAGAAGAGACTTGCTCAACTTAAATTGCAGAAGGATGTTGTTGCTTCAGAGATAGATACGATCAAATCCTCTGCAAAAGAAGTCGCGTTATCTTTGGGGCAGAGCATAGAGCGCAAACAAGATCTGATCATCGAAGAGCACTCGATTTCCTCTTCTTGGACTCAATTATTGATAGATTTTGAGGAGTTGAAAACTCGATATATTTCTTTGTAAACATTACTCTGATTTAATCAATATTGAATGTTTGTTTCTCTTATTCGAGGCTTATATTTCTTTAAGTACTTTCCATTTATCGACAACACTTTATCTTTGTTATACCAATCAGTAATCGAATAAGCATTACTCGATAATACTTTAATAACTTCGAAAGGTCCTTCCCAGCTTGGTGACCATTTTCCATAATTTTTACATTTCTTGTCCATCGGCAAAATTGTTTTCCATACTAAGTCACCTTCATAAAACGTCTTCTTTTGAACTTTTTTATTGTAAACTCGAGCAATTTGATTTTTTTGTAAAATCATACTATTCAATGCTTGCAATCTTATTTCATCGAGTTCGTTTAGTTCATCATACATCATGTTTCAATAATCACAACTGGGTAAATCATTTTGCCTTTGTATTCGATTCGACTCAATATTTATTTCGATGGGCAAAACTGCATCGTGTCCATACACCAGCTTGTATGAGGTATTTTGTAAAGAGTCTTTTGGTGAATTCCAATAAGCCCATAAAATTTGCAATAACGTTTCGTGCCATGTTTTGGGTTTATGACTAACATGTTTTTTGATTAACCCAATAATTACCTTGTTAATTGCTTCAACCTGCCCATTAGCCTGAGCATAATATGGGGTTGATGTTAATAATTGAATGTTTCTCAATTCAGCATATCTAATTATCTTTCTGCTAGTAAACACCGTCCCTCTATCTGTAGTGATAGACTGTGGGATCCCAAATCGATAAACGATATATTCTTCAATGAAATCGATTACATCCTACTGATCAACATCTTTTAATGGTATTGCTTCTACCCATTTTGAAAAATAATCGACAGCAACAAGTATATACCTATGCCCTTTCGATGATTGTGGGAAGATCTGTCCGATTAAGTCTATGGTCCAACCTCTAAAAGGTCAAGGTTTAATAATCGAGTGCAATTCACTAGCGGGTACCTGTTGTATAGGACTAAACTTTTGACACTCTTCACAGGACTTAGCATACTCGATACAATCCTTCAAAATCGAAGGCCAATAATAACCTTGTCGAGTCAATGTCCATTTCATTTTCTGTCCTATCATGTGAGCGCCACATATCCCACTATGTATTTCAGCCATTGCTAAGTAAACATCATCATTCCCTAAACATTTAAGTAATACTCCGTCGATTCCTCTCTTATATAACTCACCATTTAACAACACATATTTTACCGCTCGATACTTGATTTTCTTGTCAGTTTTCCCATTGGGGTTTTGCAAGTATTCTATGATCGATTTTCTCCAATCTTGGTCATTTAAGTCATCAATTTGTAAAATCTCATTTTCCCGAGGTAGTTTCTCTTTAATTTGAATCATTTCCTGTAAATGTTCCGGAGATATTTTATATTTAGATGCTATTTGTGCTAAGTCATTGGCTTCTTGGTTGAATTCTCGAGGAATATACTCGAATGTTATATCATCGAACATTCTACTTAAAGTCATCACTCTTTCTAGATATCTGATCAAATTGGTATTAATACATTTATACTCCTTTCGCACTTGTTTGATCACTAATTGCGAATCACCTCTTATAATTGCATGTCGAGCTTTTAACTTAATTAAAGTTTCGAGACCTGCTATCAAAGCTTCATACTCGGCTTCATTATTTGAACAAATGGGTTGAACCTCAAATAATAACTTAGTCGGAATATTATTTGGAGAAATAATAAGAACTCCTATTCGGATTTATCCGATGTACTTGAACCATCAAAATGCATTATCCATTTACTTATTTCAATAAACAAGTTCTCAGCGAGAATCAGCTGTGTGCTCAGCCATGAAATCGGCGATTACTTGACCTTTTATCGATTTTAAAGATTCGAAGCATAATGAGAATTCTGTCAAAGCTAACACCCATTTTCCTATTCGATTATGCATAATAGGTTTCGACAAAAGAAACTTCAAAATATTATTTCTGGAATAAACCATTACATCATGAGGCTTCATTACATACTTGAGTTTTGTACAAGAGAAATACAAGCATAATCCTAACTTTTCGATATCACTGTATCGAGTCTCAGCATCATTCAAGATTCTACTTAGATAATACACAACACATTCCACACCATCTTCATCTTCCTGTGCTAGTAGACTCGCTATTGTTCGATCGGATGCTGATACATACAGCTTCAATAACTTGTTTCTTTTTACTGGAACCATAATCAGAGGATTTGTCAGCATCATTTTAATTTGCTCGAAGGCTTCTTGATGTTCCTCCTTCCACTTAAACTCTGCTTCTTTTTTCAACTTTAACAAAGACGAAAAAACATAAGTCTTCCCAGCCAAGTTCGAAATAAATCGTCTCAAATAATTTATTTTTCCCAAAAATGACTGTAATTGTTTCTTAGTTTTTGGAGCAGAAGTATCTATTATAGCTTTTGCTTTATTTTTATCGATCTCAATACCTTTTCCATGTACTATAAAACCTAAAAATTCACCAGCAGATACACCAAAGGCACATTTTAAAGGATTCATTTGTAATCCATATTTTCTCATTCTCTCAAAAGATTTCCTTAAATTGCTTAAGTGTTGATGTTTTTCTTTCGATACAACCACAATATCATCTATGTAAACTTGCAGAAAATCATTGATCAAATCATGAAAAATTAAATTCATTGCTCTCTGATATGTTGCACCAGCATTTTTTAGTCCGAATGGCATTACTATCCATTCATATGTACCTAATGCTCCCGGGCATCGAAAAGCTGTTTTGGCTATATCATTCTCAGACACAAATATTTGATTATATCCTGAATAACCATCTAAAAGACTTAACATTTTATTTCCAGCTACTGCATCTATTAACATATCAGCTATTGGCATCGGATATTCATCTTTAGGAGTGGCTAAATTCAAATCTCAATAATCGATACACACTCTCATTTTACCATTCTTTTTAATAACAGGTACAATATTAGAAATCCAATCGACATATCTGGCAGTCCTGATGAATTTCGCTTTCAAGAGTCTTTCGACTTCTTCTTTGATCTTACTCATCACCTCAGGAGCAAATCTTCTTGGTGCTTGTTTAACTGGCTTTCTACCTTCGATGATGGGAAGTCTATGTTCGACTAGACTTTGATCCAATCCAGGCATTTCTTCATATTCCCAAGCGAAGCAGTCCTTATATTCTTTTAACAAGGAAATCATATCTTCCTTCATCTCTTTTTCGAGGTATTTGCTGATATACGTAAGCTTCTGATTCTCGATACTCCCCAAGTTAATCTCTTCTAACGGGTCCTGAGCCTCAACCTTTTTGTGATTTGATGTAATAGATTTTTCAAAACCTAACAGAGAATTATCGTAAATACAATCAAGTATAACCTGATCGCTTTTATTTGCAACTAAAGTCGAATGAATCGATTTATTTAGTACTATTTTACTACTATTACTATTTTCTTGGCTCTTCTTTTCATCTTCGTATTGTCTCAATCGAGCCAAGAACCCTTCGTAATCCCTATTCATCTTCCTCGGCCACTTTGAGGTTGGCCCCCTCCTTGATCATAACAAATCCTTTCTTCTCATTCATCTCTAAGAATCGCTCCTCATGTAACTTTGAGTTGAAATCTTCGACAGTTTTGAAGGTGAATGGTTGAGCAAGCGCCAAGTTCTGCAGCGCCCGACCAGCCTGAGATACGAATGTCACAAATTCATGCTGGTCTCCTGGGATTACTTCGAGATGTCCGTCTCGATTCCACATAAATAGTTTCTGATGAGCCGTCGAAGGCACGGCTCCTACTCCATGAATCCACTCTCTGCCAAGTAATGCATTAAAGTTGGCATGTGATTGGACCACAACGAATATAGTAGGCCTCGAATAAGTGCCCACTTTTACATCCAGGGCAATCATGCCTTCTGAACTTGATGTCTTTCCACTGAAATCGGAAATCATAATATTGTGCTTGACTAAGTCTTTCAGTTCAATGCCAAACCTCTTCAACATGGTGATTGGCAATATGTTCACTGCTGCACCACCATCGACAAGGACTTTATTCACCATTTGTCCCTGAATCTCGATATTCAGCAGTAAGGGCTTCAGGTGGAACCTCATTTCCTCAGATGGAGGATCAATAAAAGCAGCATCTCTATGAGGTACTTCACATGATGTTTGTGTAACCCATGTTACCTTTGGCTTTATGTTTTCTGAGTAGAAGTCATCTTCTCGATCGGCATCACTCTGTTCTTGGTACTCTTGATACTCACTAACATATTCTGCTGGTAGTATCGATATCACTCCAATTTGATGCTCATCCCAAGTACCCTCATTCTTATCATCGAAGAATTCTCTAGTATATTGACTCTCCATCGGTACAATATTCTCTTCAAAGCTTCTATAATTATTCCAATAAGGGATCCTTCCTCCTCTTCTCCAGGGCCTTCCTCGGAATCTCCTTTGGAATGTTGGGAATCCAGTGTTCGATCCTTCATCGTATGACAATCTCTCAAAGACATCATTGCTCTGAAGTCTGCCTCTTCCTCCTCGAGAAGGATACATCTCTCTTCTGATCCATTGCCTTTGATTTCCGCTAACACCAGAACCAACGGATTTCGGTTGACTCTCTTCGATCATTGGTCGGGCTTGTCGCCGCCGTCCCTTTCCGACGTCCCGGGGAGGGAACGTCTTTGAGACGTTAATGCGAGCGGTCGCGGAAAGATGGTTTAGACTCGCGTATTTGTTTTAAAAGGTTTTCGAAAAAGGGTTCTTATGGAGTCGCCACCAATGTTTTAACCATAAACATTGGAAAAGGGAAAAATATTGATTTTAAGAAAAACCGCACTTGGCCATTATAACCAGAGTTGGGTAAGGGAGTTAGTTACGTGTGGGGAAGGTATTAGCACCCCACAACGCCCCTTTCGGGTTCCCTATGACAGATTAATTCATTTAAAGAAAAGACTTTGAGAAATTACGCGATTACCCTATTTTATTGCATAATATTGAAATAGCTATTTACATAATTTTAAATAAAACTAAATAAAGCAATAGAAGGAATATTAAAATGACTATCTACATGATTTTATTCTATATGACGCAATAAATAAAATAAAACAATAAATAAAGCAATAAAAGAGAAGGGAATTGAAAAGAACCTCCGTAGCAAGCTTTATATTGAGAATCTCGAACCAGTGAGGATGCGTTTTGGCAACCCCTCTTTCTACACAAGACTCTCCTCACCAATACAAGAACGACTCTCTTAAAAATTTAAAGAAGAATCAAATGCCGGAATCTAATTCCTTAACCGATTGTTACCTATTTAAGGCAATCGGAAAGATCATTTGAGAGAGGGAGAGAAGTAGACGAGTGCTCTAAAGTGTTTCGAGCTCTCGGAGTGTCCGTGGTGACTGGGGTGTCCGAAGTGTGTCAAAAAGTGACAAATGAGCCTCCTATTTATAGTTTTTCGCAGCTGGCGCACTTTGGGACGGCCATCCGGGTGGGACGGCCGTGCGGACCTGGGACGGCCGTCCCAAATGGCATTTTTACACGGAGCGGGACCTCCGGGAAGGCCGGGACGGCCGTCCCACTTAAGCCAGGGGTTGGGACGGCCGTCCCAACTTTGGGACGCGCGTCCCACTTGAACCTGGAGGGTTGGGACGGCCGTCCCACTTTGGGACGGCCGTCTCAGCCTGTTCCGGCCGGTTTTCGCGCTTTTGGGACCCGGGAAGCTTTCCTTGCTTGTTTTCGGGCGTAGATTGATGCTTGATGTGTGTCCGTTGAAGCTTTATCTTCATATAGGAAGTCTTCTTGGCCTTCATTAAGATGCCGGGCGAGCTTTGTCTTTGTGTAGGAAGTCTCTTTTGGCTTTTATCGTGTGAATGAGTGATCTCTGTGTTTGTTGCGGGAGGTTTCCTCGGTTTTGGGAAGCCGGATGCACTCCTTTTTGGGCGACGTTCCTCTAGCCTTTATTTTGAGAGGCCGGGCAAAATTAGGGGTCTACAGCTGCCCCCCTTCGCTTGCCTAACTAATTCGTCGGTTTTAATATGCCGACAAAATTAGTTGGTAGGGGAAGGAGTTAACCCTTTTGCCCGGTTATCCTTCGGATGCTTGCTCCTTTGCCGGTCCTCCGGATGATAAATATTTTGATAGGTACCAACCCCTATCTGGTTTGAGCCTCCTTTTATAAAGCTCGGTGAGTACTTACCCTCACCCGGTATGAGTCCGTATTTTATTAGACTTTTGTGGGTACCTACCCCCACTAGGTATGAACCTTGTTCTGCAAGGTTTTGGTGAGTACCTACCCTCACCCGGTATGAATTTACATTTTGTTAGACTCTTGTGGGTACTTACTTCGAGGTGCTCAACATTGAACTAACCCCTAATAGAAGTAAGGTCTTTGCAACCCATCTTTGAAATGCTCTAGGTGAGTATTTTTACTCCACCTAATGCCTTCTGCAAAGTTTTTGATGAGTACTTACCCCCACCTGGTCGAATCCCGTTCGCAAGATTCGATGGGTACTTACCCCCACCGGTCGAATCCGTTCGCAAGATTCGATGGGTACTTACCCCCACCGGTCGAATCCGTTCGCAAGATTCGATGGGTACTTACCCCCACCTAGTCCGAATCCCGTTCGCAAGATTCGATGGGTACTTACCCCCACCTGGTCCGAATCCCGTTCTGCAAGGTTCGATGGGTACCTACCCCCACTGGTCCGAATCTCGTTCGCAAGATTCGATGGGTACCTACCCCACCTGGTCCGAATCCCGTTCGCAAGATTCGATGGGTACTTACCCCCACCTGGTCCGAACCCGTTCGCAAGGTTCGATGGGTACCTACCCCCACCGGTCGAATCCCGTTCGCTAGATTCGATGGGTACTTACCCCCACCTGGTTCGAATCCCGTTACGCAAGATTCGATGGGTACTTACCCCACCTGGTCCGAACCCGTTCGCAAGGTTCGATGGGTACCTACCCCCACCGGTCCGAATCCCGTTCTGCAAGGTTCCGATGGGTACCTACCCCCACCTGGTCCGAATCCCGTTCGCAAGATTCCGATGGGTACCTACCCCCACCTGGTCCGAATCTCGTTCTGCAAGATTCCGATGGGTACCTACCCCACCGGTCGAATCCGTTCGCAAGATTCGATGGTACTTACCCCACCGGTCGAACCCGTTCGCAAGGTTCCGATGGGTACCTACCCCCACCTGGTCGAACCCGTTCGCAAGGTTCGATGGGTACCTACCCCACCGTCCGAACCCGTTCCGCAAGGTTCCGATGGGTACCTACCCCCACTGTCGAATCCCGTTCCAAGATTCGATGGGTACTTACCCCCACCAGTCCGAACCCGTTCGCAAGGTTCCGATGGGTACCTACCCCCACCTGGTCCGAATCCCGTTCCGCAAGATTCCGATGGGTACTTACCCCCACCTGGTCCGAATCCCGTTCGCAAGATTCCGATGGGTACTTACCCCCACCTGGTCCGAACCCCGTTCCGCAAGGTTCCGATGGGTACCTACCCCCACCCGGTCCGAATCTCGTTCGCAAGATTCGATGGGTACCTACCCCCACCTGGTCCGAATCCCGTTCGCAAGATTCGATGGGTACTTACCCCCACCTGGTCCGAACCCCGTTCCGCAAGGTTCCGATGGGTACCTACCCCCACCTGGTCCGAATCTCGTTCGCAAGATTCGATGGGTACCTACCCCCACCAGTCCGAATCCCGTTCGCAAGATTCGATGGGTACTTACCCCCACGGTCAGAATCCGTTACGAGATTCGATGGGTACTTACCCCCACCGGTCCGAACCCGTTCGCAAGGTTCGATGGGTACCTACCCCACCGGTCGAATCTCGTTCGCAAGATTCGATGGGTACCTACCCCCACCTGGTCCGAATCCCGTTCGCAAGATTCGATGGGTACTTACCCCCACCTGGTCAGAACCACGTTCGCAAGGTTCGATGGGTACCTACCCCACAGTCGAATCCGTTCGCAGATTCGATGGTACTTACCCCCACCGGTCGAACCCGTTCGCAAGGTTCGATGGGTACCTACCCCCACGTCGAACCCGTTCAAGGTTCGATGGTACTACCCCACCGTCGAATCTCGTTGCAAGATTCGATGGGTACCTACCCCCACCTGGTCCGAATCCGCTACGCAAGGTTCGATGGGTACCTACCCCCACGGTCCGAATCCGTTCGCAGATTCGATGGTACTTACCCCACCGTCGAACCCGTTCGCAAGGTTCGATGGTACCTACCCCACTGTCGAATCCGTTGCAAGATTCGATGGGTACTTACCCCCACAGTCGAATCCGTTCGCAAGATTCGATGGGTACTTACCCCACTGGTCCGAACCCCGTTCGCAAGGTTCGATGGGTACCTACCCCCACCTGGTCCGAATCTCGTTCCGCAAGATTCGATGGGTACCTACCCCCACCTGGTCGAATCCGTTCGCAAGATTCGATGGGTACTTACCCCACTGGTCGAACCCGTTCGCAAGGTTCGATGGGTACCTACCCCCACCTGGTCAGAATCCCGTTCGCAAGATTCGATGGGTACTTACCCCCACCTGGTCCGAACCCGTTCTGCAAGGTTCGATGGGTACCTACCCCCACTGGTCGAACCCGTTCGCAAGGTTCGATGGGTACCTACCCCCACCGGTCGAATCCCGTTCGCAAGATTCGATGGGTACTTACCCCACAGTCGAACCCGTTCGCAAGGTTCGATGGGTACCTACCCCCACTGGTCGAACCACGTTCGCAAGGTTCTTAGAATGCACTTTTTGGTAGTTAATCCTGTGATTATCTGTTTTTGGAGATGTGTTGGCGGCTTATTTTTTCGTTCATGCGCCCATTCGTAGGGAATATTTGTTTTTGACTTTGCTTGTTAGTCGTCATCCGGTTTACCTGGGATTTTTGATGTTTTTGGTTTTTCTTCTTGATTGTGCCTCTTGATTAGGCGGAGATCCATTTGGGGAATTTGTTGTGCCTCTTGATTAGGCGGGAATTTACTGGGGATTCGTTGATTTTTTTTGTGCCTCTTGATTAGGCGAGTGCTTCAATAGCGACGAAGGCTTTCCTCTGGATAGGCTGATGTTCTTCTTGAGGATATCTGTTCTTGATAATACCTCTGAGTAGGTAGATGTTTTTTTGAAAGCTTTGTGCTTGTATTACCTCTTATAGGTTGATTTCCCGCTTCTTGGGGATATCGGCTCTTTGCTTGTTTCTGAGTAAGCATAGGCATTCTTGGGAGTGAAGGTTTTGTACCTTCCTGGGGATATTCATATTGGGTGCTTAACTCCCTGTGGATTTGTAATTTGCTTTTGCGGATAGGCTTACTGGGGAAAAATTTTTCTTTTTGGTGATCCACTGAGGGGAATTTTATTGGCTTCCTGTGGACGGAAATTTCTTTCGGCTCTTTCATGTCGTAGCCTTTGTTAGAGGGTGAAAGGCTCTTCTCTTCTTTCTTTTTGTTGCCCCCCAGTGATGTGGGGGATTTTGACTCTGTTTTTTCTTTGATAGACTCTTATGTAGTCCTTGTTCTTCTTTGAAGCGGATACTCTTGTATGAGTGTGCTTAAGGACTCTTGCGGCGATGTCTTCGAGTCGTGAGGTAATCTTTTTGTTTTGCCTCTGGAGTAGGCGAGGATCCGCTTGGGGATAATTAAGCCTTTCCGTTGGTCATTTTCTTTTTGATGGTTTTCCTTCTTTCTTGGATGGAAGGTGTTGATTAGAGCTATTTTCTTTGAAGCTCCTTATTTGGAATGGTTGACGACTCATGCGGTGATGTTGAGTCAGGAAGTATTTTTTGTTTTGCCTCTGGAGTAGGCAAGGATTCTCTCGGGGATAATTAAGCCTTTCCGTTGGCTTTTTCCTATTGAGCTACCTGCTCTTGTTGGTGTAGAAGGTTGGTGATTGGGTCCAGTTTCTTGAAGCTCCTTATTTTGCTAAAGTGGTTTAGATTTCGCCTTTTTCCATCGCGGTTTTTATTTTCATATGGAGACTGGATTTTGGCGTTTCCTGTTTTTCAATTATAAGTATGGAGGCTAGACTCCTTATATGCATTTTTATTTATTTGAAAAATTATTTTTCTTGATTTTGACAAAGTCGTATTATGCAACTACTTTGTGTGCGAATGTCCTAAATGCAATCTAATGTTTATTTATTTTTGATGCATTTAGAAAGTAACCGGCCTTCTCCCGTTGGCTTCTTACGAATACGCTGATGGGCTCCTCCTTTATGACCATGAGGATGGGCTCCTCTTTTTATCCATCTCTTGGTTTTAGCCCTATCTTTTGCCTAGACCGCCCTTTTACGGGTTTTCGATCTAGCGGGCTGCCTTAATTTTTGCCTAGAATATCTTAGGGGGCTTTTGCCTTATCTTTTGCCTAGATCGTTCTTTCGGGGTTTCCGATCTAGCGAGGCTACCCTAGTTTTTACCTAAGAATGTACTAGCAGGCCTTTATTATTTTCTTTTTTTTGTTATGCTTCCCTTTTTTAGATGCATGTTTGATCTTTGATTAAAAGTCTTTGCGCATATTTATGATTTATCAATAAAGAGGCATTTCCATAATATTTGGTCAAGAGAAAGGAAATAAAAGGGAATTTTATTGATAAATGAGCAAAAGTTTATTTCTTTTACAGAAGGATTACGAAAGGTATTTAGAAGAATGGGTAGTCAAGGTTGGCTATACTGTATAGGCTTAAACAAGTCATGTCCATGATATCCGCCCCTGGTTCTCCTAATTGCTTCAGTTGAGATGCCCGAGCTCGAGTGAAGACTATGCGGGCTGCTCGCTTTTGGAAGAACGCTACTTTAGCCGTCTTTTCGGTTTTCGGCTAAAGTAACCATTGCTCTTAGTTTTTTTTTTTTATATACTTTTTTTTTTTACACCTCTTCTTTTTGCCTAGGACGTATCCTAGCGAGGGATATGGACCCTATCTTTTGCCCAGGGATGCCCTTTGCGGGTTTTCATTCCTGACGGGTCATGAGCAATGTCTTCAAGCATAATATTTCTTCATCGTATCGGAGTTGATTAGGTGTCGAAACTCTTCTCCATCCATATTAGCGAGGATAAGAGCCCCTTCCGAGAAAGCTCATTTGACCACAAAGGGTCCTTCATAATTCGCCGCCCATTTTCCAATTTTATCATTCTGGATTGGAAGCAACTTCTTTACCATTAAATCCTTCTTATGGTAAATATGAGGGTTGACCTTTTTGTCATAAGCCTTTTTTATTTTCCTTTGATAGGCTTGTCCATGACATATCATATTCAGCCGTTCTTCTTCGATAAGGTTTAGCTGGTCATATCGGCTTTGAACCCATTCAGCTTCGTTAAGTTGAATTCCATCATCATGTGCTTTTGTCAACATGATTAGGCTGTACCGATTTTCCGTCTCGGATCTTTCTTGTATGCAGAAGAGTAATTCTTTTGAATGTAGAGCAATTGTCATGTCAATGCCCCTTTTCCTTTCCTTAGGGATTTCAATCCTCCTATTGATCACTATATTTCCACATTTCCCGAGTCAATTACTTGAATGCTTTACAATGAATGGTCAAGAGAAGAGAAAGAAAAGGGATTTATTGCAAAGGCTTGTGTTTTAGTGGGATTTTTTTTTTGAAATAATAGTTTTTGTAAGAATGGCTAGCCAAGGTTGGTCGGTGTTTAGGCTAGTTTAAACAAACGTTTTGTTTTAATGATGTGGCGTCATCAACTGCCTATTTGTGACTGATCAACTTTCCTAGTCTGCCTAGGATTTTGCCCTTTTATCTTTTTGTCTTGGTCTTTGACCTTGACGGGCTTCTTTTAATAATAATTTCTTTTCTCAAACATTGTCGAAACACGATTTTCTTATTTGTGTCTCTAGCTAATCAATCATGTTAACTTTGGCTTCATTTTGTCTATGGCATTTTGACGCATTTTGGAACAAAACGTTTGTCTAAACATTGGTTATTTAATGGGGTATAGAAATGTTTAGGTAGAAGAGAAGCAGATAGTAAGAATAGCATTCTTTTGTAATTCAAAGGGAAATGCGTGCCCTAAAGATGCTCGGGGGTTCGGGCCTACCCCGAGGAGTGATCTCTAACAGTCATTGGGTTTACGTCCCTTAAAATCGGAAGAAGGACATCTAATGACTAATGCTACCCTTGATGCTAATATCCCTCCTTTTCGGAAGATCGTCTTTTTTAAGGTACGGAGGGGAGACTTCCCTTTTCATCGTACAACTTGTCCTTTTGTAGGGTTGTTCTTTAAAGGATTATCATTAAGATCTGGTGGCTCTCTTATTCCTTGAACATCCTTTCCAAGCCCTCGTCCTGGGCTATATCCATTGAGCTTATTTTTTTCAATAGTCTTTGCATGTCCGGGAAATGGTCCCCTCCTCACTTGTCCGACTTAATCCATTCGCCTTCGGCTTTTAGATCCCGTAGAGAGTTTTCAATCACGAGACATGATCTGTTTATATGGTATATATTTGGGTGTAGATGTTATTCAATTATTTTGGAATGAGAGAGAAAAGAAAGAGAAGCATATGAATATTATGAAAATGCCTCATTGTATTGATGAAAAGAGAAATATATATAAAGCCCACTTTAATCAGAAATCTCGTGATCAAGGGCGAGGATCACGAGAGATACATCGGAAGCTTGAATTATTTCTTTATGTTTATTGCAAAAAATGGTAAAAATGATGAGCCCTAATCTGCTGGTCTCCCTTATCCCGTCTTTTACTCGGGCTTCGATAAGGGTTGGTCGTCCACCTTTGGAGTAGATGCGTCAAAGGTAATCCATCCCGCATTCAACAATTCTTGAACCCTATATTTTAAGTTGATGCAATCTTCCACAGAATGCCCAGGAGCGCCCGAGTGGTAATCACATTTTTCGTTGAGCTTGTACCAACCGGGTAAGGTGGATCTTTCTTCTTTGGAGGGATACGTGTTAGGAGCTTGGCCTCTAACAGTTTTGGCAACAGACTCCCATAAGAGGTTGGAATGGGGGTAAATTTCTTCTCTTGTCTGCGTGATTGCCCAGCTGGTGGCGAAGAGGGAGAAGGAGTAGCAAGGTTGATGGCATTTACGCTTCCTTCCTTCTTCTGGCCAAAACCTTTTTTAACGTCAGGAGTAGAGGAATTAGAGGAAGTATGTTGTGCAATTCTTCCGCTTTTTAGACCTTGCTCTACTCTTTCTCCTATAGTGACCACATCCGCAAAGAGTGTTGATGTGTTCCCTATCATTTTGTCATAATAGGGACCGAGTCGGAGAATTGATGAACATGGACGTAGTTTCCTTGTCGGATAGAGGAGGTTCCACTTGTGCTGCCAATTCCCTCCATCTTTGAGCATATGCTTTAAAAGATTCATCGTTTTTCTTGCTTAGTAGTTGTAGATCTGCTCTTTCAGGGGTCAGATCGATATTGTATTTATAACGACGAAGAAACGCATCTGCCATATGTCTCCAGGTTTGGATTTGCCCTCCTTCCAGTTGCATATACCAGTTTAAGGCTGATTCAGCCAGGCTCTCCTGAAGCGATGGATCAAGAGTTTTTCATTATCGAGCATGTGCAGCCATCTTACGGCAGTACATTGTAAGATGGCTTCTTGGGCGAGTTGTTCCCATGTATTTTGGGAAGTCCGGAGTTTTGAACTTGTTAGGGAATTGGATGTTTTTGACGAGACACATATCAGCTCGCCTCTTTAACATCAAAGTTATGCCCTTCCATGGCTCTCAATCGCTCTTCAAGAGCGAGTGATTTGTTGTTTTGATACTTCGGTGCATGAATATGCACTGCTCTTGTATCAGATTGATCGTGCTCATTTTGAGGTTCCTCTTCTTCTTCGTGGTGAGAGGCTTGTCCATTCCGAGGACCCTCTCGATGAAGATTCTGTTGATGCATCATTTCTAACATTTGAGCCATTTGTTCTTTCGGCGTAGTAAGCTCGGCGGTGAACTTTCGGTTTTGCTCTTCTAGTTGTTCCATCTTCTTAGCTTTTTGAGCACGAGTGAGGACGGGCGGAAGACCAGCCACCTTCTAAATGATTTTAATGATTCTTATTATGACTTTTTATTTTAAATGATTAGCGTGGAATAAATATGCCCTAGGATGAATGTGTTTATGTATGAGAGGTTTTATTATGATGATGTTTATGCATACTTTTCTTAATGCATTGGTTTTCTCTCTTGGTTTTACCACTTATTGAATGATGAATGATACGACTTTGCCAAGAATTTTTTTATTATAAAAGGTATGTTTATGGCTTTAATTTGTTTTTATATTTTTTTTATGATTTTTAGGGTTTTTCACTTTTTTGTTTGTTGTATGATTACCCTATGCTAATGCATCAATACAAATGCGACAAACGTATGCACACACAATTCATACATCCGCGAGCGAGCCACGCTTATTTAATCACGAGGTAGGATTTTCCTGCAGAAACGTGTTTGGTTTAGGTGGTTCTAACTGTTCTCACCAGGCCAAAGGTCCCCAAGGTGCCCCCATTATAGGGACCTCTCAACTTTCAATCCTCGGGTCATGCACGGAACTCCGTGTCGACATCCTTAGACCAAAAGAAGAGAGTTATCACCTTGAGTTGGTGGTTTTCCGACAACGGTAGTAGCCCCGTGTGCCAACTAACCGATCGTATTCGCCACCCACTCCCTATAGATATTCACTCTTGCCCCGGGTATAGAGGGACTGTTGTGTGCAAGGGTTTTTGTGTGCAATTTATATTTCAAACAATTGCAGAAATAATCATACGACGAGTTATATAAAGCCATACAATAAAAACATACGAAGGGTAAAGGCGTAATTTCAAATCTTCACTTAGTTTGAATTTATCTCGTCACTAAATGGGATCAACTCTCTAGCTTCCCCAGTGGAGTCGCCATCCGTCGCCGCCGTCCCTTTCCGACGTCCGGGAGGGAACGTCTTTGAGACGTTAATGCGAGCGGTCGCGGAAAGATGGTTTAGACTCGCGTATTTGTTTTAAAAGGTTTTCGAAAAAGGGTTCTTATGGAGTCGCCACCAATGTTTTAACCATAAACATTGGAAAAGGGAAAAATATTGATTTTAAGAAAAACCGCACTTGGCCATTATAACCAGAGTTGGGTAAGGGAGTTAGTTACGTGTGGGGAAGGTATTAGCACCCCACAACGCCCCTTTCGGGTTCCCTATGACAGATTAATTCATTTAAAGAAAAGACTTTGAGAAATTACGCGATTACCCTATTTTATTGCATAATATTGAAATAGCTATTTACATAATTTTAAATAAAACTAAATAAAGCAATAGAAGGAATATTAAAATGACTATCTACATGATTTTATTCTATATGACGCAATAAATAAAATAAAACAATAAATAAAGCAATAAAAGAGAAGGGAATTGAAAAGAACCTCCGTAGCAAGCTTTATATTGAGAATCTCGAACCGTGAGGATGCGTTTTGGCAACCCCTCTTTCTACACAAGACTCTCCTCACCAATACAAGAACGACTCTCTTAAAAATTTAAAGAAGAATCAAATGCCGAATCTAATTCCTTAACCGATTGTTACCTATTTAAGGCAATCGGAAAGATCATTTGAGAGAGGGAGAGAAGTAGACGAGTGCTCTAAAGTGTTTCAGAGCTCTCGGAGTGTCCGTGGTGGCTGGGGTGTCTGAAGTGTGTAAAAAAGTGACAAATGAGCCTCCTATTTATAGTTTTTCGCAGCTGGCGCACTTTGGGACGGCCATCCGGGTGGGACGGCCGTCCGGGCTGGGACGGCCGTCCCAAATGGCATTTTTACACGGAGCGGGACCTCCAGGAAGGCCGGGACGGCCGTCCCACTTAAGCCGGGGGTTGGGACGGCCGTCCCAACTTTGGGACGCGCGTCCCACTTGAACCTGGAGGGTTGGGACGGCCGTCCCACTTTGGGACGGCCGTCTCAGCCTGTTCCGGCCGATTTTCGCGCTTTTGGGACCCGGGAAGCTTTCCTTGCTGTTTTCGGGCGTAGATTGATGCTGATGTGTGTCCGTTGAAGCTTTATCTTCATATAGGAAGTCTTCTTGGCCTTCATTAAGATGCGGGCGAGCTTTGTCTTTGTGTAGGAAGTCTCTTTTGGCTTTTATCGTGTGAATGAGTGATCTCTGTGTTTGTTGCGGGAGGTTTCCTCAGTTTTGGGAAGCCGGATGCACTCCTTTTTTGGGCGACGTTCCTCTAGCCTTTATTTTGAGAGGCCCGGGCAAAATTAGGGGTCTACAGGGCTGTTTGATCCACTTTGTCGTTTTTTCTTTTATCTTGACTCTCGATTTTCTTTGTCTGTTCTAATCTGAAAGCTTTGGCAGCCGATTTATCGAATACCGCACTACATCATGGGCATAACGACACATCTTCGTCTTTCTCTTTCTTTCTATTCAAAAATTCAATGAGAGAATCTCCTGATCGAGGGTAAATCTCCTTTTCGAACTCTTTCTCGAATTCACTCAGGTCAAATTCCATGTCTTCCTCAGATACGTCCATCCTAACATGCTTGGGATCAATATCTTCAGTAACATCTACCATACCTATAAAGGCCGAATTTGTCAATCGGACATCTTCAGCAATGCCCGTTTGGGATTCGAGGTATCCTACTTGAGCCTCGAATGGACTCGTGTCAACTTTCATTGTCATTTCTTCGAACTTCAACCTTCCTTGGTCGATCGCATCTTGGATCGTGTTCCTGAAATTTATACAATTGTTAGTCCAGTGTCCATAAACATTATGAAATTTGCAATATTTTCGACTATTCCTTTGTTCTATAGAAGACAGTTTATGATCATCACTCAGCTTAATTTGTTTGTCTTTCAATAGAATATCAAAGATTTTGTCTGCCTTTGTTACATCAAAAGTATATGTTCGATTTTCCATTTTGTCTTTCACTTCATTTTTCTGTAGTAATTTACAGATATATGGAGCTCCTACTTTGAGCTCTGCTATGTTTACTTTCTCATCGACAATCTCTTCCACGTCATGTTAGAATCGCGCAGCGGAATGTTCGCGTGGTCGGACAAAAACCAAGAGGGGGGGGGGGTGAATTGGTTTCTTAATAAAAATTAGGTTTTCAAAATTTTCCCCAAATTTTACCGATTAAAAACTGCGTAAATGTAAATAGAGAAGAGTAGAGAAGATTACAGTAGGTTTATACTGGTTCGGATCAAAAGACCCTACGTCCAGTTGCTAATCACTCAAAAGAGGATTAACGCTGTCACTAAGAACAAATTGTTACAAACAGATTACAAATGAACAGATAAAGATCAGAAAACACCTCTCTTGAAATCCACAAGAGATGAAGAACAGTTTTCCCTAGAGACGGCACAACACACAATCCACTAAGAACTCCACTTAGTGATTCTTATCGCTTCTAGCCTCACACCAGGTTCCAAAAGCCCCCTTTCCTTGCAACAAACAGTTCTCTGGCACTCACAGCACTTAACTTTTGTATGGAAAGAGTTGTTCTTATTTTTCAGAGTGCCAAAGCAGAGTTTAAGTAGGGAAATTAGGGTTTAGGAATTGGGGATTTCGAAACTAGGGTTCTTGGTAATTGGATTTTCGAAAATAGGGTTTGTTTGAAGTTTAAAATCAGAAACAGACTGGAATAATCGATTAAATGGAGTTTTAATCGATTAAAACAGAGCCAAATACGTCAGAACCCAATCCTCTCTGGTTTAATCGATTATTTGGTGAAATAATCGATTATCTGTACGGAACGGTACGAAATAATCGATTATTTTGCTGTTTAATCGATTAAAACAGTGAGTTTGTATAGAAAGTGTTTTTCTCACTGTTTTAATCTATTATTTACCTATATAATCGATTAAAGCCGAGCTCTGCATGATAAATTTGAGCATTTTGAAGCTTCTAAGTTACGAGACTATGTACAGGCTATCTTAGACTCTATAATTACGAGACTCAATCAAACTAAAACAGAGTTATTACAATACAGAAATCATCAATCTTCAATCTTCAATACTCTAAGTCTTTAAGCTCTTGGATCATCATCAAAATCAACATTCTTCATGATCATTATTTGCAACATCAAGTCCTTGAATGTTCAACAATCTCCCCCTTTTTGATGATGATCAAAATTATCTTTTTAAAGCCCTTGTAATAACTTGTTTTATCTGTCATACTAACAAACACATTAAACATACCAGATAACATTTAATATTGAATCATAGGCTTTAAATTTTTCTCCCCCTATTTTGATTATAATCAAAAAGAACTCTGCAACATCAATCATAAGAGCTCCCCCTCAAAATAAGCATAAGTTAGAGAAAGCTCCCCCTCAATCATAGCATGAAAGAAACATCATATTTTTACAACATCAAGACAATAACAAAAGAAAATACATCAATTATCTCTATATCAGACAGTTTTAATTGATTATTTCTAGCAAATAATCGATTGTCAGAGGCATTTAATCGATTATTTCACGAAATAATCGATTATTCCAGAGGAGAATACCCTGTTTTGGACGTTTTGAGAAAAAATAATCGATTATCACTTCCAGTAATCGATTATTCCAGAGGCTATATCAAGTTTTTAAGGTTTTTACACATTATAACCTATGAATATCCTGCATCACGAATTTAATCATAACAATCATCCAAAAACAGTCAAATTAAGCAGAATTTAAGCTATTTCTAGTATCCCTAAGTCTCTTCTAAGATCATAGAATCTATCCTTGGGTAGAGGCTTAGTAAATATATTTGCTAATTGACGTTTAGTGTCTACATACTCTATCTTACAGTTTCCTTTCTTGATATTATCTCTTAAAAAGTGATGTCTAATCTCAATATGTTTAGTCCTAGAGTGCATTCTTGGATTTTTAGTTAAGTTGATTGCACTCGTATTATCACACATTAATGGAATGTCATTTAAATATATGCTATAATCCTCTAATTGTTGTTTCATCCACAGAATTTGAGCACAACAACTACCAACTTGCAATATATTCAGACTTCAGTGGTAGATAAAGCTACACATGCTTGTTTCTTAGAATGCCATGATATTAATGATGAACCTAACAAATGACATGTCCCACTAGTGCTTTTCCTATCAATTTTACATCCACCATAATCAGCATCAGAATATCCTAATAAACTAATACAAGCATCAGACGGATACCACAAGCCAAATCCGAGTAGTTCCTTTTAAGTATTTTAAAATATGTTTCTACTGCAATTAAATGAGATTCTTTAGGACAAGCCTGAAATCTAGCACACACAGAGACAGAATGCATAATATCAGGTCTACTAGCAGTTAAGTATAATTGTGATCCTATCATACCTCTATACATAGTTTGATTAACTTCCAAACCTGATTCATCCTTGTCTAAATAGCATGAAGTTCCCATGGGTGTGTTAGCTTCCTTTGAGGTGTCCATACCAAACTTTTTGAGAATCTCTTTGCAGTATTTAGTTTGAGAGATGAAAGTGCCATCTTTAAGTTGCTTGATTTGAAGTCCAAGGAAGAATGTTAATTCTCCCATCATAGACATTTCAAACTCTCCCTGCATAATCTTAGCAAATTCTACACACAAAGAATTATCGAGTTGATCCAAAAATAATATCATCAACATATACCTGGACCAATAAGATATGTTCTTTAACTTTCTTAATAAACAGTGTAGAATCAATTTTTCCTCTTGAAAAATCATTTGCAGTTAGGAAACTACTTAATCTTTCATACCAAGATCTAGGAGCTTGTTTTAACCCATATAATGCTTTCTTTAATTTGTAAATATGATTAGGATTATTAAAATCTTCAAATCCAGGGGGTTGCTCTACATACACTTCTTCTTTAATAAAACCATTTAAAAATGCACTCTTTACATCCATTTGATATAGTTTAAATTTCATCATAGATGCATAAGCAAGAAGTAGGCGTATAGCCTCTAACCTGGCCACAGGAGCATAAGTTTCATCATAATCTATACCTTCCTCCTGACAATAGCCTTTTGCAACAAGTCTGGCTTTATTCTTTGTTATATTACCATCTTCATCAAGCTTATTTCTGAATACCCATTTAGTTCCAATAACTTGATGTGACTCTTCTCTTGGGATTAGTTCCCAGACTTGATTCCTTTCAAATTGGTTAAGTTCTTCTTGCATGGCTATGCACCATTGATCATCTTTAAGTGCTTCCTCAATGTTTTTAGGTTCAATCTGTGACACAAAAGCAACAGACATACAGAAATTATTCATATTTTTAGTTCTTACCCCTTTTGAGATATCACCTATGATATTGTCCATTGAGAGTCCTCTAGGTGATTGCCATTCTTTTGCTAATTGAGGAGTTTGAGAAGGCACATTATCTTCCAAGTATAATTCATCAAGGGCCTCTCTTATATATTCATCATCACCTGCAAGTCTTTTATTTGACTCAAGAGGATTTCCCCCAAGGTCTACAATCTCATCAAAGGTAACATGTATAGATTCTTCTATATTCAAAGTTCTCCTATTAAATACTCTATACGCCTTGCTAGTTAAAGAATAACCTAGAAAAATGCCCTCATCGGCTTTTGAATCAAATTTTCCTAGATTTTCCTTTCCATTATTTAGTACAAAACATTTACAACCAAAAATTTTCAAATGTGCAACATTAGGTTTTCTACCATTAAACAATTCATATGGAGTAGATTTCATAATTGACCTAATGAGCATTCTATTTAAAACATAACATGCAGTACTAACCGCATCAGCCCAAAAATATTTAGGAACATTAGATTCATTTAACATAGTTCTTGCAAGTTCCTCTAATGACCTATTTTTCCTTTCAACTACACCATTTTGTTGGGGAGTCCTAGGAGCAGAAAAGTTATGTAATACACCTTTTCCTCACAATAATTCTCAAACTTTTCATTTTGAAACTCACCACCATGGTCACTTCTTAAAACTTTAATCCTTAGGTCTTTCTCATTTTGTATTTGTTTAGCAAACTTTCTAAAGACCTTAAAAGCTTCACTTTTCATAGTTAGGAAAAATGTCCAAGTGTACCTAGAGTAATCATCAACAATTACAAGACCATAATAATTTCCACCAAAGCTTTTTATCCTAGAAGGTCCAAATAAATCTAAATGTAATAATTCTAGGGGTTTTGAAGTGGAAATCACATTTTTTGATTTAAATGATGATTTAACTTGTTTACCTTTTTGGCATGCATCACACAATCTATCTTTTTCAAATTTCAATTTAGGCAATCCAATAACTAAGTCTTTTGATATCAATTTATTCAAATGATGCATGTTTATATGAGCTGCTCTTTTATGCCATAACCAAGGGTTTTCTTCCTTAGCAACTAAACATGTTATACTAGACTCATGTAAACAATCCAAATCAATCAAATATATATTGTTATGCCTAATGCCTTTTAATTCTACTTTTTCGGAATCTATTAAATGTATGGTGCTAAATTGGCTTTCAAAAGTTACCTTGAATCCTTTGTCACACAATTGGCTTATGCTAAGAAGGTTATGTTTTAATCCATCAACAAGAAGCACATCCTTAATCTCCAATGTGTTTGCACCACCTATGTTTCCAATTCCGAGAATCTTCCCTTTGTTGTTATCCCCATAAGTCACATATCCTTGTTCTTTGGCTTTGAAACTTACAAATTTCGTTTTATCCCCGAGTCATATGTTTTGAGCATCCACTATCAAGATACCACATAGACTTCTTTGATTTGGAAGTTTCCTACAAAACAAGAACATAGTAAACTTAGGTCCCCACAACTTTTGGGTCCTTGAGGTTAGAGACATAATAATCTATTTAAAATACTGCAAAACAATCTATTCTTTGGGTGTTTAAGAAGTTCAAGCAAAACTGTTTTTATAGAGGATTTTCAAAACTGCTGGTTTAATTAATCTGTTAAAAGATTCTTTTAATCTGTTAAAAGTGCAGTTTTAATCTGTTAAAACATCTTTTAATCGATTAAAGCGTAGTGTAGAAAAAATTTTAAGTTGTTTTAATCGATTGAAACGAGTTTTTAATCGATTAAAAGAGTTCTGATCGGTCATAACTAAATTCTGATCGATCATAAGCTGATTCTGACCGGTCATAATAAAAATCTGATCGATCATCCTGACCCTTTAAGTGATTTTAATCGATTGAAACGTGTTTTTAATCGATTGAAAAATTTCGACCGCTCATAATTAAAATCTGATCGATCACATTTGCTTCTAATCGGTCATAATTTGATTCTGATCGATCATCCTGACCCTTTAAGTAATTTTAATCGATTGAAACGTGTTTTTAATCGATTTAAAGGATTCTGACCGCTCATAATAAAAATCTGATCGATCATAATGAGTTCTAAATGGTTTTAATCGATTAAAAACAAGTTGTATCGATTAAAATGCTGTAAAAACACTTCTTTGACCATTCTAAGTGATTTTATTTGGTTCTTTCAAAACTGCATCAGTTAAAAACATGTTTTAAGAAGGCTTTTGTAAAAATACTTTGTTTTAGGTTGTTTAAAACAATTTTAGAGGCTTTTCGCAAAAAATCTTTAAGTGAAGAACCTTCATGCAATAGAAAAGATAAAATGTTTTTACCAATCATTCTGTTTAAAACATACTAAATGATCCATTTTCTTTGAATAAATATAAGATACAAATAGATTTATTTAACAATTGGAACCCAAATATATTTACCTTTAGGAACACCAAAATGTTTAATTTTACACTTATTTGAAGTGTGACCTTGTTTCATACAATAGAAGCATGCATTTGGAGTAGCTTTAGAACAAGATACATTATTAACATGACATGCTCTAGTTCCTTTTTCTACCCATATTCTTTTCTTTTTAGATTTACTCTTTTTCAAAGGAACTCTTTGATTTACATTATTTTGAGCAATTACCATTTCATGCTTCCTAAGATCATCAATTTCTTTTTCGGCTTTGTCAAGCAAATGGTTAAGAATATCTATGTCATATTCATGCTCTTTACAATTTGCACAAGCTAAGTCCTTATTCTCATCTAAGCATACAATTTTCGTATTGGCTACCTCCTTTTCTTCTAAACATGCAATTTTCAATTTTAAGGACTCATTTTCCTTTTCGGATCTTCTTAGATTTTTCTTTACAACTTTATATTCTTTTTTCATATCCATAAATGCAGTAAATAACTCATTATAAGCATTTTGCAATTCTTCATGGTCATTTTCTTCACTAGAGGATGAATCGGAATCACTAACCTCAAAATCCGAAGAATTGTTGTCATTTGCCATCAAGCAATTGTTTGCTTCTATTTCCGAGTCGCTTGATTCTGAATTTGAATCACTATCATCCCAAGCAATATATGCTTTCTTCTTGAATTGCTTTTTGCCCTTGTGTTCATCATTTTTCTTGTTTGGGCATTCGGTCTTTATATGCCCTGCTTCACCACAACCAAAACATTTTATATTAATGGAAGAATTTTCTTTTACCTTTCCCTTACCTTTGAAAGGATGTCTTCCTTTTGCTTTCATCATCTTGGTGAACTTCTTTATAAAAAGACTCATCTCTTCTTCATCAATTTCGGAGTCTTCTTCTTCTTCTTTCTTATTTTTGCTTTTTGAAATCTCGGTCTTGAAAGCAAGGTTCTTCTTTTGGTATTGACCCACTTCCTCATTTAGTCTTCCAAGGTCAAGTTCATGCTCCCTAAGCTTTCCAAATAACGCCGCCATGGACATAGTGGCAAGATTTTGTGACTCCGAGATGGCCGTCACCTTTGGTTGCCATTTCCTATCCAGAGATTTCAAAATTTTTACATTTAATTCATCAACATCAAATACTTTACCTAATCCGGTGAGATGATTCACAATATGAGTGAAACGCTTTTGAACGTCGAAAATCGTTTCGCCGGGTTGCATCCGGAACATTTCGTACTCTTGGATTAGGGAGTTTTTACGCGCTCTTTTGACGTCGTCAGTTCCTTCGTGGGTCACTCTAAGCATTTCCCACATTTCCTGTGCACTTTTACAAACTGAAATTCTATAAAACTCATCAAGGGTTAGAGCAGATGAAATAATGTTTCTAGCCCTAACATCAAATTGTGCTTTTCGACTTTCTTCTGCAGTCCATCTAGAAATAGGTTTAAGAACGTCAACACCGTTCTCAGTAATTTTAGGAATAAATGGACCATTTAAAATAGCGTCCCAAACGCCTCTATCAACAGACTCTAAAAATATTTGCATATGTACCTTCCAAAAAGGATAATTTTGACCCGCAAAAAGTGGGGGTCTGTTGATAGACGCACCTTCGGTAAAAGTTTGATTTTGTCCGGCCATTTTCGAAAAGTTTGAATGACTATCAAAGCAAGCTCGATACCACTTGTTAGAATCGCGCGTGCGAGATGTTCGCGTGGTCGGACAAAAACCAAGAGGGGGGTGAATTGGTTTCTTAATAAAAATTAGGTTTTCAAAATTTTCCCCAAATTTTACCGATTAAAAACTGCGTAAATGTAAATAGAGAAGAGTAGAGAAGATTACACAGTAGGTTTATACTGGTTCGGATCAAAAGACCCTACGTCCGAGTTGCTAATCACTCAAAAGAGGATTAACGCTGTCACTAAGAACAAATTGTTACAAACAGATTACAAATGAACGAGATAAAGATCGAGAAAACACCTCTCTTGAAATCCACAAGAGATGAAGAACGACTTTCCCTAGAGACGGCACAGCACACAATCCACTAAGAACTCCACTTAGTGATTCTTATCGCTTCTAGCCTCACACCAGGTTCTAAAAGCCCCCTTTCCTTGCAACAAACAGTTCTCCGGCACTCACGACACTTAACTTTTGTATGGAAAGAGTTGTTCTTATTTTTACGAGTGCCAAAGCAGAGTTTAAGTAGGGAAATTAGGGTTTAGGAATTGGGGATTTCGAAACTAGGGTTCTTGGTAATTGGGTTTTCGAAAATAGGGTTTGTTTGAAGTTTAAAATCAGAAACAGACTGGAATAATCGATTAAATGGAGTTTTAATCGATTAAAACAGAGCCAAATACGTCAGAACCCAATCCTCTCTGGTTTAATCGATTATTTGGTGAAATAATCGATTATCTGTACGGAACGGTACGAAATAATCGATTATATTGCTGTTTAATCGATTAAAACAGTGAGTTTGTATAGAAAGTGTTTTTCTCACTGTTTTAATCGATTATTTACCTATATAATCGATTAAAGCCGAGCCTGCATGATAAATTTGAGCATTTTGAAGCTTCTAAGTTACAGACTATGTACCGGCTATCTTAGACTCTATAATTACAGACTCAATCAAACTAAAACAGAGTTATTACAATACAGAAATCATCAATCTTCAATCTTCAATACTCTAAGTCTTTAAGCTCTTGGATCATCATCAAAATCAACATTCTTCATGATCATTATTTGCAACATCAAGTCCTTGAATGTTCAACACGTCATTCTCTGTCATGGGATCTGTTTCGTACACATCATTTATATATGCTATTCTTTCTTTCTTCATCGGTTTCTCAAATTTCTTATATCTTTGTTTTTCATATTCGATTTGTTCTACTCTTCTCACTTTATCAGCTAACTGAGTCATATCATTCAATGGTAAATTGACTAATTTTTTCCTAATCGAGAATTCTAAACCTGCAGAGGCCATTCTGACTAATTCATATTCAGGAATTTGAGTAAAGCATCTCGATTTCATTTGTCTAAATCGATTCAAATAATCATCTATGCTTTCATGATTGTACCTCTTTATATTCATCAAGTCGATGAGACTTACTTGAGTTTCTCCTCTAAAGAATTGCTCATGAAAATTTCTCTCTAACTGCAACCAATTATATATCGAATTGGGCGGTAACGAAGTGAACCAAGTAAAAACATTCTTAGTCAAAGAACTAGGAAAATATTTCATCTTTAATTCTTCACTCATCGCTAAATCCCCGCATTCGATCTGATATCGAGCAACATGCTCGATCGTCGATTCACCAACTTCTCCAGCAAATTTAGTGAATTTGGGTACTTTATATCCTCGAGGCAATTCTGTCTCGAGAATCGCATTCGGAAAGGGAGACACAAAATATGTCTGATTGGGTGGTCTAAATTCCATCCCTTGTAAATTCATCCTTTGTCCCAACATGTTATTCTGATTGTGTATGTTTTGAAATCCTTCGTTCAAATTCCCATAAATGTCATTCCTCACGTGTTGGTACTCATTTCCCATTTGTTGAGCGTTGTTTCGGTTTCTCCTTAAAAGATATGGGGGATTGATATTGGCGTTCTGGTTAGCATGATTTTCTACCCTTGTTCGTCGAGGTACAGCCAATGCATCCCCGATTCGTGACATTTGATCTGCTAATATCTCAAAACTAGCTGTAGTGTTTTGAACTAATGGGTTTAAGACTGTAGTCAACTGTTGGGATAACATATTCACCATCTCAAAATTGCTCTCATCCATTTGTTGTCTAAGTATCCCTAATGAGTTACTGGATATCCCAGTCCCGGTATTTTCGATAGTATCAAAATTAGATCGATGATAATCCCTATCGAACGCATATCTCCCATGATCTAAGTTTCCTCTATGATCTAGATTTGGAGGTATTTGCTGCGTTCCTACATTCTGCACACTCCCTGAGTTCTGGGGAATTACTACATTTTGAGATGTTCCTAGGTTTGGAGATGTTCCAAAATTCTGTGGCATACCTAGGGTTTGGAATGTTCCTAAGTTATATCTCGAATTTCGTTGCATCGAAGAAGTACCAACCCCATTCATGTTAAGCGAAAACCCAGGTGGTCTTATACTCATATACGGCCCAGCATTTGTTGTTATAAGGTTTCCCATAGTTGGCATACTGTTTAGTGCCACCGTGCTAGATCCTACTTGGGTATTTGCTAAAGTGCCTGAATTTTGTTCATTACTTACGGGTATCGACATACTTGCAGTTGTCGATACTACAGGTGTATTCCCATTATGACTTTGCCCCCCAGTATTGGATGAATGTACACCATTTAGACCCTCACTATCACTCTGGTTATTTGATGAACTCTGACTCATGACTCTCCCACTCCTTAATCTCATACACTCTCGAACTAACCAATTTTGTGTCTCTCAACACAAGAAGCCCCTACCTGGCGCGCCAATTTGTATCTGGTGGAATTTCGATCGATTTCGATTCTAAAGGTGATTTGGTCCTAATCAAAATCCTCCCACGTAAGTTCTTTTTACTAGGGCTAGCAGTCTGACTTTCAATCGAAAACGTGTATGAGAATCGAAAGTCACAGAATATCGAAAACGCTATTTTTTATATTTTAAAATACCAAACACAGTAAAAATAACGAATCGAGAAACAGAATATTAAATTGCAAGGAAATGTAAAGTGCGAAAACCCCAAATTTGTATTAATTGTAAATGACAGGAAATCGAAAACAGCGCAAATATAAATGACAAGAAATCGAGATTTGTAGAACGTTAAATGACAGGAAATAGTAAATACAGAAACTTAAACTTTCACTGAATTGAAATGACAAGGAATCGAAAAGACAGAAACTTAAACTTGCTGAACTTAAGTTGCATCAAAGTAAATTACCAAGGAAAATACAGAAAGCGGTAAATGTACTCATCGAGCAAGGAAATCCAGATTGCCAGAAACTTCATGGTGTTCGTCGTTTCTCCGGTAGACTTTTCACTACTGATTCTGTTCTCTGCCAATTTCTGCCCTCCAGTTCTTCCTTCTTTGCTCTATTTATAGTGCATCGTTCAAGTCTTCCAAGAGCAGTTAACACGACTGCTACCACGTTCTACGTGCATATGGCGGTTTATCTCCTACGGTTTTCCACGTTCTCACAATCTTTGATTTCCTCCATGGTTTAGAAACTGCTCTCTATCCGTGCGTTTGACTTACTCTTCTCTTTATGGTTTGGCCAAGGTTTTCGATGTCCGTGTAGGTTAGCTTTCTTCATTTTCGATTTTACACTTTCGAGAACTTCGAATTGCTTACGATTCCTTTTCAACCTTAACGTCTTATCATTCTAGTTTCTTAGGTTTTGACAATAGGCATTTGACTATCGTTCCTTCGATTCTCGATTGTACTTATCGATGTTATGTGTTACGTGCTTTAGACATCGAATGGTTTTTTATCGATCACGTGTTCTCTCTTTCCTTTCCCTCATTTTCGATCGCTTTTCTCGATTTTCTACTAATAGTATATAAATATAATTTATTTATAAATTATTATTCAAAAATCTTAGTAGCTTAGTGGTTGGAGTATCAATCTCTAACATTAATGTAATGAATTTAAATCCTGTAAGTGACAATTCTCTTAGTTTGCTATTATTTCAACTTTCAATCTTGACTCATATTTAATGACGATGTACAGAAAACATATTTTATATTAATGTGTATTACAAGATACTAATTGATTGTTACAACAATCATATACTACATTAGTTGCTATAATAACTTATGTATTATCTCTTTTAGTATTTACAAAATTACTATTACACCTTTTATTATATGGGGTATTGAATAACTGATAACAAGGAGGTTATTCCCTCCTTGTCACTCATCTCTAGTCTTAAAAGAAAAGGCTCTCCTCACATTAGGTAACATGATGAGATCAGTTGGGAATGTATAGTTGAGTCTTATGTCTAAGATACAAGTCCGTGACACACTATTGGTCGATGTGAGATCAGCGTTCATTCCATCGCAAACATGAAAGAAGTACAAATTCAGGAGTCTTTTCACCCAATATCATGAAAGAAGTAATGCCTTCCAATTGGAAAACTCCTGATATGGACAAGTTTGGTAAAACCATTAGTTTAGAGAATCCAATTTGAGGTTTGTTTTTGGATTGTCTTGCCTTGGTCGCCAACCTAACAAATCAAGGACAAACTGATTCATTTTTAAAAAATATTTATATATTAAAATTAAATAAAAATATTATATTTGTTTATTATATTAATATATTATAAATAATTTAAATCATAAATACTAATAAATTAAGTTTAAATTATGAATTATAATTAAGTATTTTAATATATAAATATAATAATTTTTTTAATTTATTAATAAAAGTATTAGTTAATAAATAAAAATTTTAAAAAAATTATTTAATATATATATATATATATATATATATATATATGCGTCAGAAAAAATAAAATGAGACACATGGACCATTTTGTCGCTTTTATATTTGACATATAGTCTTCCTTTACAGAATTATTTATATATGGCTAAGAATTAACTACTTCATTTCAAATTATTGTTTGAAAACTATTTAAAGAAATGACCGTTAAAGAAAACACAATTAAAGTAAAAAAAAAAAAACTGGAGTTGATAATTTTTATGATGATAAAAATGAACTATTTAATATAATTTTTTTGTAAAAATATTGAAACTCATTAATAAGAATAAAAAAAATTAAAACAAAATACTTTTATTAATTTCGATTTTTTAATCATTAAAAACTAAAAAATAAAGACAAACTTTACAAATTATTTTAACAAAAATGCGTCAAACAATTTTTTTAATTTAAAATAAAAAGCCGAGAACTAATTTTGAAGCAAATTCCTAAACACCAGAAGCGATTAAACATGGTATCAATGTGTGAAAACAATCCCTATATAAAAAGCTATATATATATATATATATATATATATATATATATATATATATATATATATATATATATATATATATATATCATGATTGATTGTTAGATAAAAAAGAATGGTAAGAAATTGACAACACTAAATTAACACGCAAACACTTTTATTAATTTAAGCCTCATTTATTATACACCACAATGCAACCACTTTATTACAACAATCAAACAACGCAAAGGAATTAAAAAGGAATTGTTTAAATAAATTTTTAAAGAAAAATATATTATGTTAAACAATTGTGATTATAAAATGATATTAAAATAATATATATTTCATTTAGAGTTAAACAGCCACAGCGCCAACGGTCTTAACAAGACAACAAGAGCATTTGAAGCAGCGCTGAGAGAAGGAAACGCAGCACTTGGCGCAGCCCCAAAGGCAAGAGGAGAGACGGAGGAAAAGCCGAAAAGGTAGCTTCACGCAGCTCTCACACATCGACTTATTTTCTGTCCCTCCACTGCTCTTCTCGCCACCGCCAGAGGTATTTGGCCAGCAAAAATAACTCATTCTACTTCTGCTTCTCCTTCTGCTGCTTTGTTGCTAATCTCATATTTTAATCCTTAAATGGCTTCATTATATAATATTCGAGGAATTCGATCAACAAATTATGCATCTAATTCTTTCTGTTACTCACCTTCTTTAACTTTGCATCTGATTCATACGCTTTTTCCAAAGGAACAGATTCTTTATTAACCAGAATTAGAAATTTACTCATACACCTCAGAATCTGACATCACCTCATTCACGTGGCTAGTTTCAAATCAAACCTCGCCTTCATACAAACCTGTAACAACCCTTATACATATCTTTACGATAAAAGGTTATGCTATGCTGCTCCTTATTAGATATATACATATCTAATAATTTCTTTATAATTCAGTAAAAATTACTAAGTATTTTTAATGGCATTATAGTTTATTTAATAAAAATTATTAATTCATATATTACTAACTTAATATTAAAACATTAATAATTAAGTGAAATTAATAGCAATCACTTTTAACAAAAGGTCTTTCCTACCTAATCAAGTAGGCCCTATCAATTACTTAGATACCAATCTCATTTCTACAAGGAAAATGGTTGGTTAACCATGGTTTAGCATATAATCAGTTCACAATTTCATTTTATTGTATAATAATGAAAACACTTTAATGTTATTATTATTGTTATATAATAAAATTAGATTATCAATTTGTTTTAAATGATTAATGATTCATGAACACTTAAAAAAAATTATTCTACATATCATTTTAATAATAATAATAATAATAATAATATTACTATTATATATTATTAGAATGAGTTGGTGAATGAATATTTAATTGATAAGGATATTAACTTATCATTTTTATTTTCAAATTTATTAGATATATACAAAAGTTCTTTTTTAATGAACATTTATTAGATTTTTTTATTTCTTTTTCTATATTTCAATTTTTATAACGTCATGTTTTCTACAAACTTTATCACTTCTTTCTTTTATTTCTTTTTCCTTGGATTGGGTGAGGTTCTTGTGTTGATATTTCAACTAAATGCATAAACATTTATAAAATAAACATATGAAAAACTATTTTTTTCTATAATAATTTTTTAATGAAAGTCAAATATATAAAAAAAAATGTTATGTTAATATACTAATTGATACCTAAAAAGAGATAAAAATATATATTTTAGAGGTGTTATAATGTGATAAATATGGATTAAATGTTAAAAGTACAATATTGTTTTATTTTTAATCTTACAATAACTAGATGACTCCAACCTATTTAACATGATAAACTCGAACCAAACTAACCTATTTATTAGACTCTTTTTCTCTTTCGAAATTTCTTATCATTTATTTGTTATTGATATTAGGTCTCATTATTTCATTTTCATTATGATGATTAAGTTAATAGAGGAATAACTAAACATGGTCTATTCATTCATTTTCCCATGCATTATACCCTAATATAAGTTCGATACAATAAATGACTGTGAACATAAACCTAATCAGTTCGTTCCTTCCATTGAATCAGGCACAAAGGAGCAGGAATACATTGTTTTTATTG
Source organism: Sphenostylis stenocarpa (assembly GCA_963425845.1). Taxonomy (NCBI): domain Eukaryota; kingdom Viridiplantae; phylum Streptophyta; class Magnoliopsida; order Fabales; family Fabaceae; genus Sphenostylis; species Sphenostylis stenocarpa. The sequence continues at coordinate 63,189,381 of OY731401.1, read as the reverse complement.
ACTACAAGAAAAAAGAATTGTGTGGAAGAAATTGTGTAAATAACTCTAGCTTCGCATATAAACTGTTGCAAAAGTTTTAGCTCAAAACAGAATATCCTAACGCCAATAAAGTTATGTGGAAGCACCTTCTACAATCTATGCTAATTAACACCTCATCAGCAAGTACAATTTGTGAGGGTAAACGATGTTGCTGCACCTTTCAGGTCATGGTCTTGAGCTTGTTGCATGCAGTCACCCTCCCCTTTTATTACTGCATCCTCTATCTTAAACAGCACTGCTTCATCACTGCAAATTGTTTCAATCAAGAACTTTATCATGTTAGAACATGTTATGCTTCAATCAGAAACGTTAAAAACGAATTATAATCATAAACATCACCCATATATAATATTCACTTTGCTAGAATTTATTTATGCCTTCACATATCCAGATTACACAAACACAATCCCATTAGTTTCTAATTAAACAAATCCAATGCAAAATCTGAGAAAACTCGTGGACCAATATTTGTCTTTGAACAAAATCTGAGACAGGTACATGTATAATAACTGATATAACTTTAAAGAAGTTTTAAGATTACTGAGTGATTATGATTCCAACTAATTTACAGAAAAAAATCATTAACATTTAATTAAACATAATATATATGAATGGAAATCATGACAATCCAAGCCTTAAGTAATTGATATTGATGAGGTATATGGTTAGAAGATAACATTATCACTCATTCATATATTCCAACATCTTTCAAATCACAATCTGAACACACACACACACACACACACACACACACACACACATATATATATATATATATATATATATATATATATATATATATATATATATATATATATATATATATATATAATGATATTATTGATAGACAAACCTGCGATGGACTAAATCTTCAGACTCGAACCCTAACTCACTTCTCTCATCAGAATCTATGTCAATGACGGGCTTGTGGTCATACTCATCACTAACATTACTACTCTGTCCTTGCAATGACAACGAAGAAAGAGACACAGCAGTGTTCTGCACAGCCCAAGTGTTGATCTGGTCCTGCAAAGGAGTGGCGCCGTTGCAGTTATGGGCGCCATGCCCATTTTCATGCATCATAACATACTGCTCCTGTTGTTGAGGCTGCAGGCAATGATACTGTTGCTGCTGGTTATACAAGCCCATGGGGTCAGCGTTCAAAACCTCACCGTCTCCATGGACAGTGACGTTAACATTGTTTGGAGCATAGATACCGTGTTGGTGCTGAAACTGTTGCTGATTCTGGTGCTGAGCCTGAGCTCGAAACATGGCGAGTTGTTGAAGGACGAGTTCGAGCTCGGCTCGGCAGTACTCGATCTGAGCCTGAAGGTCGAGAATGTACCTATAGCAGCCTCCAACAGGGTCAGTGGCACGCATGTCGGATTGGTAGATGATGGTGCGCATGGCTTGGTCCTTGTCGTGAGGGCTGAGAACCTTGATGATTTTGGTGATGTTGCTTACACCAAACAACTTGTGAGCGTTGTAGAATTGGCGCTGGCGATCATGTGGGAAATAGGGTGCGAGAATGCAGTCAGGTGCACACTTTCTGCGTTGGTACCTGCATGCAGCGCAAGCTTGCGTGGTGCTGTTGCCATTTCTTGTTGTTGAGATTCTGTTGTTGGTGTTGGTGTTGGTGGCTTTGTTATTGTTGTTCATGGCCTTTTGGGGAGGAACAAAAAAAGGGGTGTGAGATTTCGGCTGCATCTCCGGCGGGGAAGGTGCTTAAGGGGGGGACCTTTTCTGGGGCTAAGTTTCTCTTCCCTTATTTTCTCGGCTTTGTTTGATCAGAACAATGGGAGATGGAGAGAAATGGGAGGAAAGACAGATAGATATAATTAATACACTCACCCTTCTGTTTATGCTAATTGTTATTTTTGGACTCAGATTACTTGTTTCATCCTATTTTTTCCCTTTTCTTCCACCTTGGCATCCACTTCTATTTCTATATCATTATTACAATTATTTCATCTGTTATTATTGGATGATGCACCCCAAAATAGTAGATCTTATTATTAATGTTTTTTGCCTTTTCAGGAAGCAATGCAGATTTGAAAGCCAAGTCAAAACCTTAACATAAATATTATCATAATTAATTATTTCATCATCTTCATATGGTTATACCGTTTGAGCATCAAAGAGCGATTCATTCGGAGAAATTTCGACTGATTAAGGCTCTGTGTATTATAGCAGTGGCTCAGCCTCAGTATTCGCTTGCATATCTAATTATACAAATTTAACGAGTAACGTGTCACAATCAGTTTCAACTTTACATTTGTGCTTCACTTTCTGTTACCTTCAACTTTTCTTAAATGTTGAATGTTATCCATCTTAGATAAATCATCAAATTTTGAAGAGATTTTTTCATGTGGATTTAGTATATATATTGATATGTGACAAGGGTGAAATCATTTTTCTAATAGTATTTTACAATACTAAAGTGTTACTACACTTTTCTAATAAATTATTTGCATTGTACAACTTGATATTGCACCCAAAGAAAATAGTAATAGTTTGAGTTCTTGCAGATCACTCATAATCACAATAGAGGGAAATTGAGACTATAATAATGAAATCTTGTGACTTGCTAACAAACTTTGAGTTTATTGATAGTTTACAACGCAGACAAAATTTGTTTGGATGAAAACTTTTCAATATATTAAATATGCTTTCCAAAACAAATTTATATTATTTTTGTTTCTCTAAATCACATAAATATAAATATTATAAATAAAGGAATTTTTGTTTAGATATATAACCAATTATCTATATTAAGACTAAGGATAACAATAACAATGGATGAGAGCAGCATAACCTACCTACTTCATCAAGAAAAGGAGAAAAAAAATGTTCCACTATCTGTGGAGTATCTCCTTATAAAATACATGAGAATAAAATTATGCATCCGAATATCCATGTATATTTTTAGTTATTTTTATAATATTTTAAATAAGATTATTTAAAAATTATTTTATCGTATAAAAATTCTACCATAAATATAATTCAAATAAAATTGTATTATAAAATATAAATGCAATTAAAATTATCCTTTTTCAAAAACAAAAACTCATTACGACATAAAAGTATAAATTTAAATAAAATCAATCTTTTAAAAAATTAATTTCGTAAATTTAAATAAAAAACATAAATTTATAAAATTAAACTTTAAATAATTTTTCAATTATTCATGTTTCCTGGTAAACAACTTTAATTTAATAATTTATTATAAAAAAATCTAAATAATTACTAACAATTTATTCAGTGAAAATAAATTACAAATTAATATTTTAGAAGTTGATATAAAATATAAATTATATATATATATATATATATATATATATATATATATATATATATATACTTTGTCTAGTTAAGATTAGAATAGTTAAAATAGTTGTATACTTACAAATTTTATCCATGAATATTTGTAAATATAGATTTTTTTTTATCCATAATTAAGACTGTCATCCACGTTAACTTTCTTTATCTTTCATTATCACAACTAAATGACCTATTTAAATTTTAGAAAGTCTTAAAAAATATGTTCAAAATTTGAAAAAACAAAAACTCGTTGAAAGTCGTATTGTAGATTTTAGAAATTTTTCATAGATCGTATTTACCCTATTATTTGTTTTCATAAAAGCGAGAGAGAGTAATTTAGATGTGATAACCTTGAACTACATACACATAACAAAATATCTAGTTTGATGCCAGAGGTAGAACTTAAACCAATCAAGGATACAAACATGTCTTGCACTTTTATGCCAAAAATGTTCAAAATAACACAACAGTTATTGGGTCAAAGGGCGTACGTTCTTCTGCTCAGTTTGCTCATAAATTATTAAAATACAATCGATTGGTACAGAAATGAAAGAGGGCGAGGTGAGCTACTAAATGTCAATTTATGAATAACAAAAGTAATCTATTATGGTAACCATTTTAACCCTAGTTTCCTTCTGGACTGTCCCTGCAATTCAATTAATATTTGAATGCAATATGGGTATTGTTCTAATGCTGATGGACAAGTCATTTTGAAATTATCTCACTTTTTTGTTTTGGGCATCAGAACCATTTAAAATGCATATCAGTTAACACCCTCCTACACGTATGAACAGTTGCGAAAACTGCCTTTTAGATTTCACTTTTCATTCTTTCCGTCAAGCGACAACATTCCATGTTCTTTAAACATTTTTGTTAGTGTAATGAATGATATTATGCAGCATTCAATATCAGCGAAAATTTACCTCCCCATCTGGTAATCCAACATCATAGATAAACGGCACCAATACAACCAATTTTGTATCATCTATAATAAAATTACATTCCTGATTCCTCAGTTTCTCTTAATATAATGCCATGCCTTTCTAATACAGGCAACAGAAGCGAATGGTAAAAATGTGCCGTTGATTTAAACCTAATTTGACCTTGTTTCATGGATATAGAAACCTTGACATCCAGGTGCCTAAACATGACAAGTAACTTGCAGAGTATATATTGAATTATAAATTCATGCACAGGTTATTGAACATACATAACCCGAAGATGCCCTGATAAAGGAGAAAGTCAAAGCACACGCCTACAGCGATATCTGTAAAATAAGATCAAATCTTAAGAGTTATAAAAAGCGTCAAGTTTTACTGACATACATAATAAATATTGAATCAGAACCGAATACTAGAATCTAGACAACAAATGGAAGAAAGTGATATTTAGCATACTCACGCTTATCTTGCATCAATTGTATTTTGGAATTGATGCTCTTAATCACTACATTTTCTTATTATTTCAAAAAGGAAATACAACTAGATTTTCAACAGACTTTGTTGGTTACCAAAATTATTTTTCATTTTACAACTAAGCTGCCAGTAGCTAGATCAATAACGAGAGTACAAGACTACAAAGCTATTGAGATGGTATGGTAGCACACAATCTTGATAAGAATGCAGTTAGTCTGCATCTTTTATGGTTTGAAATTTGATGAAAGGACAAATTCAAGGCCCAAGTGCCTATCGAACAACTTGGCTCCCTTCTTTCTGTTAGCTCTTGAATGAATACATAAAATCTGTGCTTAGGAGGGGGAAACTTAAAAAACAGGACTGAATCTGTTCAATCATTTACAACATGTAAAAAACAAAGAAATCGTGATCTTTTCAAACCAAAACACAAATTACAATTGAGACTGAATGACACTGGACTCAAGCAAATTTTAGTTTATTTGTAGCTTCTAAATCTTCAGATAGAGATATCCTGTCACTACTCCAACCCAAAATACATGCAAGTATGACACAATTGGATTCTATGACTAGGTATTCCAAGTTCCAAATTAAAAAAGAACATGTATTCAGAGATGCATCTTTAAGTACTTATCAGGTATAAATAATTATTAGCGTTTTTTGCTAGCCTTGATTTTGAGGTAGAACACTGATGCTCCACATTACCAGTAAAACATGAAGGCATAAAAACCCAGTTAAGGTTCCTTACCTATCTGAATGCATAACACTCTCTTATGGCTCAGACCTTACAAGTTCCTCCACAGATTTTTTGTAATTGGCAATCAAATCTCTAGAACAAGGGAAAACAAACACATTTCTTTAGCATCTAGAAACTTAACCACACAGAAATATCTGATAAAATTTGTACAGACCTTCTCTGATTTAGCAATTGCTCACTTTCCTCTAGCTTCTTCTTCTGTCCCTCAACTGTCTGCATTCAGCACACAGAAAGCACACATGTAATGCTGAGAATAACCCTAGTTCCAAACTACTAGTTCAGGATGTTTCGAGCACAAGCATATTGAGTTGTATGACAGAAGATTTTCATCATCAATAATGCAGATTTTTGTTTATCATGCATGGTCCGTGTAACAAAACATAGTAGGAGTATATAGAGGGAACAAGAAAAAGGGAGAGTGCATAGTGTGCATTTGATTAAAGACATGACCCAAGTAGAGCCATTAGTTTCCTCAGACTTTGGAAACTCAATTTTGAAGCTCATGTGTTCAACTAACTTACCTATCCTATTTAGCAATTAACATATGAAACAAGAAAAGCTAAAGTTAGACAATTGCATATTACCATAGCCTTGGTGCTAATCGAGCCGGAGATTGAGTTTAACAGCTGCTGGCACTTCTCAAAGTGGTTGCTCAATTCATTGATCTTTAACCAATGAAATCAAATAATGAAGAAGCAAAAAAAATATATATATATTAAAAAGAAAATTTGATTCCAATGAAAAAAAGGGTTACTCAAAACAATGAAAAAAGGAAAATTTCAAACCAATGCATCTGACTGTTGATCTGGGTTTCCATGTTCAATAACCTCAGCCAAATTCTCCACCAACTGTGCCCATAATCAGCAATTCCCTTACTGAAAAGAAAAAAAATAAAAGAATACGGAGATGAAACTAAAATTTTTAAAGGGGTAACGTTACATGTAAGAGATGATAGTGAGAGGCAAGTGACTGATGAAGGTTCTGCTGCTTCTGCTGTTGTTGTTGCTGTAGGAGACGTTGCTGCTGCTGCTGCTGTTGTTGTTGCTGCTGATAAAGTTGGTGGTGCTGTTGAAAGGGAGATTGGGGCTGTAGTGCTTGCTGAAAAGGTTGTGGCTGTAGAAACTGTTGTTGTTGTTGCTGTTGCTGTTGAAGAAAGAGGTTAGCATCCTGGTTCGATTGGGATTGGGATTGAATATTTGAATTGTGAGTTGGGATCATTGTCCAGCTTCCTCCTGAAGAACCATAGTGATCCATCTCTCTCTACAATGATACTTCTTCAAACAATTAACCTCTTTTTCAGGTTGAGATGAGAAGACACTCACAAAGATTTGGAATTAGTGATAACCTACAAATTCCTACAGACGCAGGGATAGCGACGCGAACCCTGTCGAGGGTGATGCAAGCGTCGCCGACGTCAACGTGATGGTTTGCGACTATGACACGAGCGTTATAATGCCCGGCGGAGACGAAGGGTGCGCTGCGATGGTCGGCGACAGCGGCGACAGCGGCGAGAGCGTTGCGGTGGCCGGTGACCGTGATGAGCGTCGAGCAGAGGAGGATGTTGTTTGGTTCTGATTTGCGATTGGGGAACCTTGGAAAGTGGGCAATTTTTTTTTAATATTTCAAAAGAAGCAAAATGGTGTATATAGAGAAAGGGGTGGAAATAGTACGAGCCTAGATAAAGAGTCTAGTTGGACTATGGGATAGTGAATGGGCCTATGGGCCCATGACTCGTCAGAGCCCAGTGTATTCAAGAGTAGGTGTTGCAGAAACCAAACAAAGCCTTTAAGCCTGTAGCGGAAAAACAATGTTGTTGTTTGGAGCAAACACAGTAGCGCCCCCCTTAAGTTTAGGTCCGAGGTTAAGGGAAAGGGAATCAACGGCGAGGTATAGATTCATTGCGTCCATTTTCTTAATCTCTTCTCATATCATTTTAAAGGTTTCCAGGTTAGTTTGTTATTCAATTCCCCCTTTTAACTCGAAACTTTAGCTTGACGTGCAACTTCAACTTCAACTCTACATGTCATCCAATTTTGCTCGTTTTTGTTTTTACTTCTGTTTTAGGCTCAGAATCAAAACCAAAGAAGATTTTTTTTTTTTTTTTTTCATTCGCGCATGAATTGATACAAGTACAAATTATTGTTTAGAAAGTGTTTACAAAATTATATTATAGTTCATAGTGTTTATTCTACACTGACAATACTCATAGGAATGGAGTATGGTCCTAAATTCGGTGCAAAAGAAAAGTATTTATTTGGAAGACAATGTAAACTGGTTGTACAATTTTGATCATGATTATAAGATAAGAGCAACAATAACAATTATGAGTAATGGGGATGAAATTGTTGGAATGGCGTTTCTGGCTTTGGGGCTGTAGTGTCAACAATGAAGGTGATAGTGATTGAATGAGAAGCATTGTGTTTGTACAAGGTGATGTTATGTGTATAAAGGGTAACTGTAGGAATATGGAATCATAACTCTGTAATGATATTATTCAAGTATGAGTTTAATACAATAAATAAATGACTACTGTGATCGGTAGCTGTATTACAGAGTATAGGAAAGAACATGAACAGGAGAAGAAATTGGAAAAGTGGGGAAAAAGTATCTGCTCCCCTGTCATTGTAGAGGTATTTACATTTATATCTCATTAGACTGATGAGTGCTAGGAAATATATATATATATATATATATATATATATATATATCTTGTGCTGAAGTTGATTTTGCTTGTCGTATGCAATCTTTCAGTCAGTTCAGTGCAAGAATACAGAAATACCAGCTGTTGTCCATCAAAGAGTCACAATCACTGCAGACCATAGTTGTTATTTTAAACCTATCCTGATCTACCTTCAACACAAATATCTTAAATTTGGGTGCATTTGAGGAAGGTAAAATGTTTTATTATTAGAAGATAGCTTCAGGGAAACTAAATTCATATTAGGTGATGAGGAGAGTTAAAATTTCCTCTTGATGTTGCCTTTTTCCTTTTCCTTTCTCTTATAGTTAGCGGGTATCATTTCATCCATTTCGGCTGGTAGATTAGGGGGTTTTAACTATTTAGGCTCCTGTTACATTAACGATATCAATAACAACAAAGCCTTATTACATTAGTTGAGATCGGCTACATGAATCACATGATGTCATTCGGCACTGTCAAAAACTGAAGTTCCAGTTAATTACCTTTTTTTACTGAAATTTTTATTAGAGATGAAGGTCTACTAGATACAGGGTCGATAAGGTTTTGGTGTTTGAAAGGATTAAAGTGTGAAAGAGTTGTACTTGTACAACACAGGTTCAACTACTTCAACAAAAAAACAAGTTTTAAAAGGGATAACTCATCTTTAAGCTTCGAGTTTATTTCAGGCATTTCATTCATCTAATCATTCCTCAAAAGCTTAATCAAAGCATAAATAATGGTTTTAAGTCATCATCATCTCTACTACCTTGCCAAGATGCGATAATTATGAGGCTATTTAGGGGTTAATTAATCATGAATGTTCCCAATTTGTCGGTTGCTTGCATGCATTTAGAATGTTGAGGTTGCTGGATTGATGGAAATAATGGTGGCAGGGCATACTATTAACATCTCATGTTGTTGGGGTTATGATTGATGAGCTTTTTTGGTATTGACATTAGTTTGACTTAGTGTTTTACAGGTAGTCTGAGTTAGATATGGCGGTAAAACCAACAGTTGCATTAAGGGCTATTCTCGTTGGAGGCATAGCAGCATTTGCTAAAATAGCTGGTGCAATGAAAGCTGCAGGCGGTGCAAAAATGGGTGCAGCTGCAGCTGCAATGACAGCAGCAGCAACTGCAGCTGTGGCAGGGTCAAAACAAGAGCAAACTGATGCTTCTCAACAGTCTCCAAAATAACTATCTGTATCATTTTATTTCTTCCAGTTTGACACTGTTGGTAAATTTCTGTAGCTTAGGTGAACATTCCCAATTTTAAGTGGAAGGAAGAGGGCCATATGAGAATTATAGTCTTGACAAATGGTGATGTGATAACCTCTTCAAGTCTTTGTAATAAGATTACATGGAATTTATAGAGTTCCCGAAGTTTTTGATGGAGCTATGGATGGATTTCTGAGACAAAACTTAAGTCTCAGCTGGAGTAGTTTGTAAATGCTGAGAGATGAGTTTTCTTTGAAGTTATTTGTGATAATAAGAGAATTCTTTGGATTAGGTTGTGATTTTTTTTAAAACATATATAAAAACACATACACTCAATCGGAATTTTTCAAAGGGAAGTGGATTGACACAGTTCCTTTCCTTCTATTTAGTTTGTTGTCCTAACACTGCCTATCTAATTCTGAACAGTGGCATGGTACACTTTATTTGACACTCTTTTTTTCATAAATTTATTATTATTGAGTATGCCTTGGTTTAATTGAAAATAAAATGGAAAAAAAGGTTTTGCAAGCATTTTGGGCAGAATAAGTATAGGTATGTTTTAGCATCGCTTTCACTGGCTCAACTTTTTCTCTTCTTTTCATGGGAAGGAAGTGTAGGACATTTGGGCTTATTGTCAGGGAATTATTCTAGCATTAAGGACAAAGAACTGATAAAGTTGGAATACAATGGGCCATAGGATTTGTGTGAAGGAGCCCCATTTGAAACAATAATGTTTACCGACAAAAAAGAAGAAGAAAATACTCTCACTCAATTAGCACTTTCAGCAAAAATATAATATATAAGATGGAGATAAATTGTTGTACTTTTATATAATATAAAACTACTCTCTCTCTTTTTTTCATTTCATTAGATAATGATAAAGAATAAAACATCATTTTTTAAAGTAGTAATATATAATCTTGACAATTTATATATGACTAAGAGTCAAATGTATTCCTCTAGCTCTTAAAAATGCTTTTTTTTTTTTAATCTAATCAAAGTCAAAATTGAAGGACTCTTTTATTTATTAAAAAGACATTTTTAAATGTCCATTTGTTAATCTCCCTTTTCAAGATTTATTGTAAAAGTTGTCATCCTTTTCTTCAGGTTTTTGAAATAGTTAAAATTAGAATCTATTCTGAATAACTAATCAAAAATATCTATTGCCAGCAAACATAAATTAATTTCTATTTTTAAAACTCAAACAATAACCAGTTTTGCGATGTGTACCTAAATTGTTAAGTAAATAATTATGTCAACTAAGATTTTAATTGAAATTTGGTTACTCTAGTTATTTTGTGAATTTGATTCTCTAATAATTTCCTTTTAAAAAAATTGTTTTTTTAATATTTTGTTTGATAATTTTAATCTAAAAATTAACTTGACATCTAATATTTATCAGAAATATAGATGTGAGAGTGTAATAGATTTAATATTAGATGTCAAATCAAAATACATTAAAACTACACCATTAAAATAGTAAGGAAAAAGCAAATCTACATAAAACTACATCATCAAATTTTCTTACAAAAAACTTTGAGGGAAGAATGATAAGCTGTCTATTTCTTGTGTATTATCACAAATTGCTAGAACCTGCACTATTGCATAATTCTCTAGGGTAATGAAAACTCTAAGCACTCATTTCAATCTCTCACTTTATGGATTAACAAGACCTTGGAAATGAAGTAGTGGATTGGGAGAGAGAAGCCAGAACATGCACATACAATAGAATACATGATATAGAGAGGAGAGAATAAAGAGGTGACGAGGGATTAGTCAAACCATGCAGAAAAGTTGGCATTGTTGAGAGGGAAAGCATCTTTTGAGTGTTTTACAATGACAAGTCAACTGGGAGGACTATGGCTGAATGTATATTGAATATATGCATGTAAGGGCATCATCAAAAAGCAAAGAAAAGGGGTTGAATCATTGTGACAGGTCTATCAGCTTTTAGAGGTAGCACTACATATTGTTTCTTGTCTTTGCCTTCGATCTGCTTCTGCCAGACAAAAAGCACCCCAGCAAAGCACAACTATCTATCTACAACCAATACAAACAGTGTAGAGAAGATATAGAAGAGGAATATATATCATATGGCCATGCCATGCCATAGGGTACTGTGCTTTTTGCTCTTCCTGCTGCTATATGCCATGCTAATGCTACCCTACCTAATACCTACCCTACCACCACCCTTTCCTTTTTGTTCTTTATCACTCCATGCACCTTCCTTTTCTAGCACAAAGACATCTCTCTCAGTACTTGCATCAAAATAACTAAGATCTGTTTACCATGTCATTTAGCTTCAATCAATGACAGATATTGTAAGATTTTACTCTTAAGTCATTTCAGGTTCATTGATATGAAATCAATAGTTAGCATTTCAATACATATATACATCCCTTGTCATGTATCTGCATGCAATATTTATTGCTATCATTGGAATTCTTTTGGATCTTTTACTGTATATTTGGAAGAGTGAAAAACTGGTTCAGTAACTAAAATGTTGTTTTGCAAACTACATTTGTGAGCATCAATACAAACATATTTTGAGAGTGTCCTAGTCTATATATGTTTGTTGTGATCAAATCTTGAGTTCCTATGTCCTTTCAAAAGATGTTATTTATACATTTGGTTTTTTCATTCTTAAGATGCTTGATTTAGAAAATTAGGTGCATTTCCATTGCTGAAAGGACACGTGATATGGAGAGAATGTGTAAAGGTAAATTCCTCAAGAATTTGTGGTTTTGAATAAGACAATGGCTGACAGAGACAAAACAATTACTCCAAAAACATTCAGCATGCAACCAAGAAAACCAATGCGATCAAATTTTCAAATCATTCTGTCCCAACAATTTTTCCAAATTGACTCATGTGAAGCCTAAAAGTACACATGGAATCAAATTCTTATTTATAACATATCTACATTTATCATTGTTAGCAGTATTATTTCAATGATAATGATAATAATAATAATAATAATATTGTTATCTTATGTCTCTTATTAAACTCTTTCCTTTTCATGTATAGATTGCATCGGGATTCAGAGGAATCTTTACCTGCACATATGTTTTGCCTTTACAAACCAATGAAATTAGAGGTCCCAAATGCCACTTTTCTATATTCATCTAAGATCATATACATCAAATGAAATAATATAGGGTATAATCTTGTAAATGGTAAAATCTATTTAATTTTATAAAATTAATTTAATAAAACAAAGATGGTACTCACCCATAAAATGTGGGATTTCATTACACTCTTATTCTTCTGAGGAGAATTTTTTATATTCAAATATGGTTAAAGTTAATTTTTTATTTTAACAATATGTAGCTTAAAATTAACCTATATTGAAAATAATAAGTAAAAATAATTAAATTAATGAATTTTATATAAAGAAAAGTTGATGAAAAGGTTGATCCCTCGGGACTGAATCCCATTTGTAACCACATCAGGTATCAAATGGCATCTTTTTTTATTTTTTAATTATTTAATGATTCTAATTTATAGAAAATCACGATCACATATATTTAAATAAGAGGAACATGCTTTGATGCATTCGTATGATAATTACGAATCCTCTTCTTCACAAAGAATCCAATGTTTTTTTTTATATCCCTTACAATAAACTTCGTTTTAATCATAAATTATTATTTATAATAAACTTATTGATTTTTATTATAATTAATTGAAAATTAAATGAATTGAAATACCTTTATAAAAAAATTTAAAATATAATAACATATAATAAAATAAAATATATGTATATGTATATAAATAAGTACAAAACTATTTAAAAAAAAGTAACATTTTGATCTCCAAACTTTATTCTTGGAAAACACGCATTGTTGCTGTGATCATGTGTCGTGCCCAGGTTATGTTTTTGTCTTCATGCTTTTGTTTTCATCTTGTATTTGGGGTATTCCTCCTTCTCCAATTGTTTAAGACTTCAAAATAATGATTAAAACATTTATTTTATAACTTAAATTAATAATATATTTGGGTTTCAGATTATAATTGGACCTGAAAAAAATCATTAATTAATATCATGAAATTTCTCCACTTTTAGAATGAGAATATTCAAAGTAATGTGAAAACATTCCCTTTCAGAATCACCAATATTAATTACATATCACTGATCTGCGGTTAAAAGGTTTATAAACTTCTGCTTATTGAGATTATTATGTTATAAAACTGTCATTAATTTATTCTTATTCGTTTTTTTTTAATGTCGTATTGTACAAATAATGAATCATTTTTACGTAGTTATATTGTAATTTTTACAGTGCAAATCTTTTTTATCTTATAATATATAATTTAGTCATTTATATTAAGTTATAACTTTTACAGTTTTGTATTTTTTTATTACTTATAAAATAATTTCACATATAAATTACGGTTTTGAATTTTAAAACATTAATTTTTAAGTATTTGAAGAATATATCATTGTAAATAATTAAATACTATCAATTAATTAATACCCATGCAGACCTTATTGTAAATGATATATTGTATGATTAAATAACAATGTGAAAAATTACATTCTAACTTATTTTAATGAAAAAGCAAAACTTTGAATTCCATTGTAAATAATAACTGTTTTCTACATCTTAATTGAATAGTTATAAATTTTTTTTATCTATTTTAATATCCATGTATAAAAGCATGCTCTCTATATATGTAGTTTATTGATTATAAAAATGAGAAACATATAAAAGGTTGTCAAAATTAGATATTAAAAATCAGAGATCTAATTAGAAATTCTCAAATAATTATAGACGAACTGAATGATTTAATCCCGATATAATAATACTATAATTATTATAATTATTATAATTACAATTATAATATTCGTTTACCATCTAGTCTTCTTGTATATAGTATAAAATTCAAGTATGCAATAATGAACAAAAATATTACGAATCGTAACAAGTAGATAAGAAACATTGGGATCGATTCAGAAAGTTGATTCCCTTTGGGAAAATAGAAAAGATCTTAAACAAAAGTTATACTGATTAAAAAGGAAAAAAATTATTTATAGAGATGATCAAAGAAAGAAAATCCATATATAGCAAGCTAACCTTGCCATGGCTTTTGAGATTGGTTTTGTTTATCATGAATGCAGTTTCCAATGCCAGCAATGGTGAGGATGTCAGTATGAGAGAGGGGCCTGAGACCCAAGAAATCTCTGGTCAACCCTTCACTTCCAGCTGCACCACTTGTTTTTGAGAAGGTGTCATGCAAATACAAGCTATCATCATCTAGTTTCTTTGAACTGTGAATGCCACCAAATGCATCCTCAAAAGGGGTTCCTTCAAAGGCAGAAGGAGAAGAGAAAGAGCTGATAACATCATGAAGAAGGGATGGAGCAGAAGACACAGCAGCAACAGCAGCTTTATTCCCCAAAGGTGATGATAATAAGCCATGGCTAAACACTGTAGCAGTGTTTGTAGTAACAGTGGTTGTTGTTGTTGTTGAAGTGGTGGTGGTGGTGTCTTCACGTGAGGACAAGTTCAAGCCAAAGTGAGCAGTGCTAGAATCTGCAGAAGAAGACACGTGAGCCTGATGGTGTGCCCTTGCCATGGCTGGTGAGGAACCACTTCTGCTCATGGTTGCACCCATCTGAGCTGCTTTCTGCAGCAATGCTGTGGCTGACATGTGTGGGGAAGGGTTAGGGACTGTTTGGTAGGTAGCAAGAGTGGGACCAAGACTAGGGTTAGGGTTTTCTTGGTGTGGAGGAGGAGAGAACATTATGGATGAGGATGAGGAGAGATGATCAACTGTTGATGGTGGGCCAAGCCAAGGGGGTATTTCTGGCCTAACATTGAAACTTTGCTGCTCTTTTTTCAATGAGAAAGCATGGAGATTTTGAGGGTTGAATTGGTTTTGGAGGCTCATGTGGTGGTGGTGAGAGGCAGAAGGTTGTGGAAGAAGTGGGTTATTGGCTGTGCCTGTGATGGCTCTTGCACTCTCCTCTGCTAATGCATCACAGAAAGCTCTGTGGGTTATGAAACTGTCCCTCCTGAAAGTCATAAACAAACAAAATTACACAACCAACTAATGTTACTAAACTGTTATGACGGTGTAGAATTATTGACTTTCTTACTCTCTCTCTTACTTTTCAACATTTTTTAAACCCTTGTGGGTGTACTTAAAGACATTAAAAAAATTTCCAAACTAGGAATTTGCACTCTCTAGGGAGGGATTATGATTTATGAGAGACTGCTATATCAATGTAATGAATTTAATGTCTCCTCATGCATATCATCTTGTAAGAAGGGATAAGGAATGTATGAAACTGTGTACATATACTATTAATGAAATTGGAATAGCAATAAAAAATTACTATGTGAATTCATCTTAGTCAACCTAGGATTCAAATCCCATCCACTTTAAATGAAAGATGTTCCTTGACTATGGTGCCTTAACTAAACTGGACTTATAATTCACATGACATGGATTTAGGTTAGTTACCTTGAGAAGAGGGTTCCACAGTCACATCTGTACTCCCTAGTGCCACAGGTCTTGGAATGGGCTTTCCAATCAGATTGAACTGCATATTTCTTGGAGCACTTGTCACATTTCCACTTCTTCTCACCGTGCTTTCTGCAGAAGTGCTTCTTGATCCCAGTTAGGTCCCCCAGAGCCCTTGATGGGTCATGATGCACACAATTTGGCTCTGGACACACATACACCTTCTTCCTCACCTCTTTGCTTGTTCTCTGCTTCAGCTTCCATGGCAAATTATGCCCTCTTCTGTGAAGTTGGAGGTTCTGGTCTCTTTGAAATCCTTTGTTGCAGATCTCACAAATGAACCGATTTGTGGCCAGAAGACTCTTGGGGGACAAGGCTATAACCTCAGCATCAGGGTCTGAATAATTAAGAAGATAAAAATAGACACATTAAAATTCAGATAAATAAAACAACACAAAACATGATATGTATATATTAACCAAGCCATGAGAAATGAGGTTTAGGCTTTGTTTTGAATAGGGAACACAAAAAAACAAACCTGGGTTTCCAGGAAGGTTTCTCTTTTTCTTTGCTGGTTGAGTCTGAGTTGGTGGTGGTGGAGCCAAGTATTGTTGAGGGTAACTGGTTCCAATCTCGGTTCTGTTGCCTGAGGAAGCACTAGCTTCACCAGATGCAGAAGTCAAATTTGACATGTTCTCCTCCACTACTGGTTGCTGCTGTTGTTGGTTGAACATAAGACCCTTCATCTCCATATATACTTGCAAGTTTTAGAAACCTAAGGTTGTGTTATAGACCATAGATCTTGGTTTTTCAAATGTTGCGAAGCTTTCTGGGATCTAAGGACAAACCTTACCCAAAATAGAAAGGGAAGAAAAAAGAAAACGCTAGACTACAGTCTACGCAGCTTAGACTGGAAAAGGAAAGAGAAAGATGAAAACACAACAAATCAAAAGGCAAAGGAAATTGATATTCAGTTCAGGAATAGTCTACATGAGTCTCTAGCAAACAACTAAACAAAAGAGGAAGAAAGTTGAGAGAGTGGTCTCTCTATATAACCACTATAGAAAACTTGTTACTAGTTTGGCACTGACCCAAGAGACAAGTTTTGTTTTTATGAAAGAACAGAAGAAACAAGTAAGAAGGAGTTACGATAAAGAGAAGTTGAGGTGAAGCAGATGGTGTAGCCGCAATCCGTATATTTCTCCTTCATGGTTTTGAAAACCATGCTTGATAATATGATAATACTACCAAGGAAAATAAATATATAATCCAAGGGTAGCCACACAAATATCAACAAAAATATAGACCCTGTTGTTTAAAAGTTTAAACTCGTTATCAGAAAAGAGAGAGAGGTGTGGATGAGAAGAGGATTCTCAGTGTACCTCAGCATGTCCAAAACCACAAACCCAAGGAGAACCTTACGGCTAACTCTGACGTTGAGCTTTCTGTCTTTTTCTCTCTCTCTACCCCAGAAAAATCACTTCAATATTTCTCTCTTTATAGTGTTTTTCTTTTGCTTCAAAAAAAGAGTTGAAATTTTTTGGCTAAAAACTTTCGTTCAAATACATCCTTCTTGCTTGCCTTTCCCTTCTGTTGCAAAGTAAGCACAAAAAAGGGGGCAAAAAAAAGCATCCACAAAAAGAGAGTATCATTTGTATACACAGATAGAGTGTGTGTGTGTGTGAAGGAGAAAGAGAGAAAGAGAGAGAAGCTCAAATTCTATTATTTAACCAACATCATGGCTGTTAGACTCTTCTTGTTCTCAACTTTCTACGTTTTACACCGACATGATTGATCCATTGATTAAATCGTAACAAGCATGGCTAAAAGCCTTTCCCTTAATTCTTTTTTATAAACTCTGTATTTAATTCAAAGTTCTTTTCATCATCCTTCATTTCATTATCATTGTAGCTATTGACTATAAAAAAGGCTGAATATATTCTGACAAATTTTGCATGTTCTTTGTATTAAATCAACTAAAAATATAAACAAATAGATCTTGTTAGGTTGTGGAATATGGATCTAGAATGCAAGGCAAAGCTAGGTGCCTCCCTAGCTAGCTAACACACTCAAACTCATAGCCACCCCTCTTTCTCTCTCCGTCTTTCTCATTCCCATTGATCTTTATCAGCCACAATTTTTGTCCACCCGGTCATTTTCATTTCAAATTGGTCATTATCAGTATGGAAAAATTAATGATGCCTCAAATTATGATGTGGGATAATCAATTTCATCTTTACACCATCAACTTGGACACTCCCGTGAGTTTTAACATTGCATCTTTTTCAACACCAAAGTTGACTCTTCTGTCAAAACTTGCAATTTTTTTTCTGATACTGTTAATCAATAGAAAACTGTTTAACTCAAATCCAAATCATATATTTACCGATGAGTTTAATATTAATAGTTCCAAAAACTTATTGGTAACATGATCAGACACTTAAATCAGTGGTCATGAAAAAAAATTGCAGTGTCTTTGTCCATTTTGTAAGAAGTTTGAATCTTTGTTATTTTATGGTTCCTGATTGACTTTGAAAAACATGTTATGTGTAACTTTTTTGTTAAATTACTTCACTGTGTGTGCATGTTTTGCCACTTTCATCTCAATTTTGTGCTTTACAAATTCTTGGAAAACTGAAAATAAAATGGTCTTTTTAAAATGCATGATGTAAGAAATTTTGGTAAAAAAAAAAAGAACTTGATGAGATTGTATATATTATTGTATTTAGTGTAAGATAAGATGTCACAGTTGTAAAGATTAACACAAGAATCTTGAACATTTGTAGTACTTGCAAAACTACATTGTTTTCTGTTTCTTCAGCTTTTCGAAGGGATGTGTTCCCTACACAGTGACTTGGGTTCAAAATTTAACATTAAAAAAAATCATTTATCATTTTGTCTTGATCTTGCTTTATTCTCCAATCATTAATTTTTTGAAAAGAGATCCCCCACGACCCAACTCTAAAATAAAAAATATTTCTATCTATTTATTATTCATGAAATAATAAAATGTACAACTATTTTATTATAATCAAGAAAGTTTATTGTATTTCTTGATATTTTAAAACAATCATGAAAATTAATAATGAAAGAAATAGTATTTTCCAGACAAATTTTTTTACTTAGATGATAATACAATATTTATATGTTATCTTAAGAATATTTTAGATAAGTGAAATTTTGTGGATAGTTTGTATATCAAAATAGACTTAATCTTAGTCGGTAGGAAAGATTCGAAAAAATATGTTAAATTAAATTTAAAAAAATTTGTGGTTTATATAACATAGGTCAAGTCTATAGGTTTACATGTCAGTTTAAAGAATAATAATTATTTTTAGATAAAAATAATATTATTTTATTAAAAAATATGTGTATTATAATATGTGTATTAGTAAGAAATTAACTTATTTTAAGATTAAATATTATAGTATGTATTTAATAAGATTAATTACTATTTTAGATTAATAAATTATTAAAAAATTATTAATGATAATAAAAAATAAGTTTTTAATTCTTATATTTAAAATTAAATGATTCATTATCTTATAATTTATATAAAATTATTATGTCTTAAATAAAAAATAATTTTATTAATATAATTTAAATTAAAAAAATATATTTTAATTTTAATTAATTATTTTAATATAGATACGTTAATAATTTTTTAATAATTTTAAATCAGATTAAAATTGATTCGTTAATTTGTTAAGTGAAAAATTATAATCCATTTTAAAATATAAATCTTATTATGTCATCAAAATTTTTTTATTTAACCTTAAAATGAGGTCAAGATAATTATAATCTCTATTAACATAAAACTTATTTTTTAAATAATAAAAAATTTTCATTGAGAAAGTCATTAAAAAATGTACTAAGTTGTCAAAATAACTTATTTTTAGGCCACAGAATATTTTCATTAAGAAAGTTATTAAAAAAAATAATTTTAACTATAATTCTAAGTTGGATTTACAAGCATATTAATTTCTTATACATAAAATGTAAAAAAAAAATATTTAGAAGGTTGAAATGACTAGTACTTTAAAACAGTGTGTAATGAATAGTGATAGTAAGTAAAACAATCTTTAAAATCTTTAACTAAAAAAATTTAAAATTAATTCATAAAAGAACTTCAATGTATCTAAATTTTGACATAATTATTAGATCTACTTAAATTTAATGATATGATTATATATATAAGGAATTAAGTGTTTACATTAAAATGTTTCTATATATATATATGGATATTGATGTAGCATTTGATCATTAAAGTAAAATTTTAATTAATTGGTACTTGATTTCAACTTCTAACAGTAATCTTTTTACTTATAAGCATTGATATGATATGATTTGATATACATATTAATTAGTTATGATGACTCACATTGACAAATGTGCCTTTAACTTTACCTCCTTAACTTTCATGTTGATGCTCATCAATCTTCTTTATCTCTTTACATGTTTTTGGAAATTTTATTCCAATTCAAAAGTATTTGTAAATTATTATATTTGAGATATTAATTTTTTTGAAATTTAATGCTTTTTCTTTTACATACATGTGCATGTTCTTCAAATATTAATTTTCATGTAGTTTCTTTTAAAAACATGTGTTTAACCATTTTCTTTTAATGAGATTTTAAGTTTATATTATTTTCTTAATTGAAATTTTTCGTTAACAAAAAAATAGGTCTCTAATCTAATATTCTTACATTTTAATCATTACTCTCATTTTTAGAAGATCTAATTAGTCTTATATTAATATTTTGACTTCTACATGTTCATTCAGTTCTTGTAATTCTCAATTGAAAATAAATGTAAATTAAAAAATTAACTGAAAATTTTAAATTTAACATAAATTAAGTATTATAATATTTAGATAAATTCATTTCTCACCTTATTCTATTATATAATGTGTAGATGAATGTATTTCTTACTTTATTTTATACTTCTCATCTTACTGATTTTGTAAGATTAGATTAAATATTTAACTAATTAAAAATGATCAAATAATTCATGAAGGAAATGATAATTATAAAAAACTCAAAAGAATAAATTTAATATTAAATAACAGTTTACAAATAAAGAATCTAACCCACATATATTTAAAATTGAAAGATTAAATTCATCTAAAAAAGTTAAAGAAAGCATAAGTTAAAAATAATAATAATAAAATCATATTTATCCATTTATATTATTATATAAATCTAACAGATATGAAAAAAATTATTGGATAAAATTCAAATTAAATTTGAAATGAATGTGAATATAATTTATATTAATAATTGATGGTGACTCCAAATAATTATGTATTGTGCTAAGTGGTTGGTGGGCAAAAAAGTTGCCTTTGAAAGCACGCTTTAATTTTAATATTTTGGATCATCTTTCATGTTGCTCTTTCTATATATAATATTTAATCAAATTAAATTAAATAAATAATTTCATTTATAATTTATAAAAAATATTTAAATAAAAAATTGCTAATAATCGTAAGTGTACTAATTACCAATAAAAAAACGTTAATGTTAATGTTTTTAAGTTAATATATACATTTTTAGTAATAATAATTATTGACAAAAAGATTAGACTTTTTTTTTTTACAAATCACATAGTAATAGTTTTGATCGAGTTAATAAGATAATTATGAAGAAAATAAAAAATAAAATTTAAATATCTTAATTTTATATTTTTTATGATAATATTATTAAAATTAATTTTTATGATGAAAATATTATCCATTTTAAAATTTTATTTATTATATTATTTTTAAAAATAATATTTAAATTATTAACATATTATTCTTAAAAAATATTTAAATTATTAAAAGAGAAAAATATATATAAAATATTCTATCGATATCGATTATTTTTTTCTTAACAAATCATTTTTTTTCTCTGTTTTTGAATATTACTAATTACATAAAAAGTGATGGAAAATGGGATTGAATGAGAAATGAAGAGACAAAAAGGATTTTGAAAGATAATGGAATAAAACTTGTTGGTGAAAGATTATTGTGGGGTGATTTATTGAACTAATAAAGTTAAAGATTCTATTCTCTATGAATAATTTTCAGAGTACTTCAAAAATTCTTAATCATTGTGATATGACGTAACAAGAGGCAACCCATGCCCAACTTTTCAAATCTTTTCTCTAACATTCCTTCGTGTCTCACATTCTACACCCTTTAATAATTACTCTAAATTCTCCTTTTTTTAATTTTTTTAACCTTTAATAAAATTACTATGCATATTATGTTGGAAAAACAATAACAATAATAATAATAATAATCCTGATTTTGATTCTAACAATCAAACATAAACATAATCCCATACTTGATAAACATCGTCAGTAACTGAATGCGAAAGCGTACCTGAATTAGCCATAACGATGATGTCTTTGTAGAGCACTATATTGATCTTATGGTCTCTACACAATTTTATTTTCATGACATATGCTTTTAACCAAAACTTTAATTTAGTCAGATCACTTTATTATTTGACTTAATAAATAATGACCCTAACACATTTAAATATGTATCATATATATACATGACCCAAAATTTGCCAACAATCTCCCACTGGTCACAAATATATATGTCTTTACAACTTTACAAATGTGTTAGACTTTATGAGCTCAAAATTGTCATTATATTCCTTTAGCATATTCCAAAAGTCCTGTCCATTAATCATATCAGGATATAGAACCAAACCAGCTTTTCATTGCATCATCGCAACTAAAAC
Organism: Sphenostylis stenocarpa; assembly: GCA_963425845.1. Lineage (NCBI taxonomy): Eukaryota > Viridiplantae > Streptophyta > Magnoliopsida > Fabales > Fabaceae > Sphenostylis > Sphenostylis stenocarpa. Next base: position 63,166,750 of record OY731401.1, on the reverse strand, counting down.
CAACAAGATTACCCATCCTGACATAACCAAATGACATGGATTCATCATGAAATGTGTAGCATGAAAAATTACGTGAAGGTGATCTGTACACGTCTATTTTCAACTGGTCCAAACTTTAACTTATCGAGATCGATACAATAACCTTAATGTACAAAGTGTAATGAATGAACAAGAAAACCGCATATCTATAGATAACCAAATATGTCCAAAAAACAATGTATACATATATAAAATTAAACATAGAACATAAAATATATGAAAATGACTAACTCCCACTAAACCACAAATTCCTCAAACCGTAAAACACCCATGTGAGCAACATGCTCATGAAAGACCTTGGACTGAAGTCCTTTAGTTAGAGGATATGCTATCATGGAGTTTGTCCTTAAGTGTTCTATGAAAATCTGTCCACTTTGTACTCTTTCCTTAACAATACAACTGATTTATTGTCACAATATAACTTAAGTGGTCTTTCAATGCCTTTCACAATTTGCAGCCCTGTGACAAAATTTATCGACCATATTCCATGATTTGATGCCTCATAGCATGCTACAAATTCTTGACATCCTGCAAAATATGAGTCGGAAAATCCAGCCGATCTCCAACTCGGTCCGACATCCTATATGTGAGCATATAATCTTTTGTTCTCTTTAAATATCTTATGACCCTTTTTGCTGTTTTTCAATGGTCTATTCCTGAATTGCTTAAATATCTGCCTAGAACCCCAACTATGTATGCTATGTCTGGACGCGTACATACTTGGGCATACATCAAATTCCCTACAGCTGATGCATAGGGAATCTTTTGCATTTCCTCAATTTCCAAATTCCCTTTGGGCACTGATTGAGACTAAACTTGTCTCCCTTTAAACATGTGATACATACAATCATCAACAATATTCATCTTGAAGCCAAATGAGTTTCATACCTTCTGGTAATGGGACAAGTTCCCAATAACCTTATTGTCTTGCATGGACTTATACTTATCCTATTGCTTCAATCCACTTTTGAGATTTAGAACCTTATATAGCTTGACGGAAGTTAACTGGGTCATCTTCCATTATATCATTATTTTCCTCATGTTCCTGAAGAAATACCATGTAATTATCCGAAATAACACTTCTTCTTTCTCTAGTGGATCTCTGCAAAGTTATTAGCTCATGATGCACAGGTTCTTGAGGATCTTGAGTTTGTTCTTCATGAACAACCAAATCATCTTGAGTGAGGGGTTCATCAACAATGCCTTGTGGAGGTTCCGAACTTACTTTATCAAAAGTAACTATTTGAATCGGTTCGAAATTGTTACCGATTCTTCCTCCAAGATAAAGTTCTTAATCTTATTCTTCCCCCAAACTCAATATCCTCAAAGAACGTAGCGAGTTCCCGTCTCAAAAAATTGTCTTTAATGTGGGATCATAATATTTATATCCCCTGGATCTTTCAAGCATAACCAATAATATAACCACTTACCGTTCGGAGTCCAATTAAACTAATTATGCTCACATTATATAAAAAATAAATAATATATATTCAAATAGTGGTTTAACCCATCTCAAGATACCCAATGCACCATCAATATCAAGTCTTTGGACAGTAATATTAACTGCTAGAGGTATCTTGTTGTAATAATCAAACATTGACAATAAAGCACGTCCAACAACAAACCAGTCTTTGGATTGATTTATCATCGACAAAGCAAATCCTTATAATTATCACATGTTTATCATTACAAGTGTGTATGCAATTCGGCCAAATATTAATCTTCCTTTGGGCCGACTAATACTCGCATGAATATACACAAACACTAACATTCAATATTTTTCATGAACTGCCCAATTCAAGAGAAGTTACTTTGGTGACTTCTTGACTCAATTTGCTCACAAAAAATATTAAACTACCAAAAATTGAATATTTTATTTATATAACAAAACCAAATATTTAATATTTGCAAACTAATTCAAAAGAGAATCACCTCATTATAATTATACTAAGGATGAACACCTCCCTAGAATCTCATTAGGGATGAACACCTCATTTGAACAAATCAAAGGATGAAAAAAGGCCTCATTTTCCACCAATACCTAAAGGATGAACATCTTCCTAAAATCACACTAGGGATGAAACGAGAGATAGTTCGAGTCTCTTTAGCATACTGCTTTAAACCCTAAAAGGAATTAAACAAGTAATCACTCGGACTCTAATTTAACATCAAATTTTCCTTAAATTCCTAGGGGATAGAGGCAATAAAATAATAACGAGTCAAACATGTGGAAACATTCATCATTTACCTAAGATTCTCTGTATTGGGAACTCCACAAACACCACCCCCAATTCCAAACCCATAAAATTAAATAAAAACAAAAGATTCAAAAAAGAACAGAGAACCCAATACAAGAAAAATTGAAATATGAAACACTGTTTCTTTCTCGAGTAAAACTTGAAACTTAAACTGAAACAAAAGTGAAAAACGAAGAAGAAGAAGAATCCATAGCTTCCTCCACGGTTCCATCAACAAGCGAGAATCAGATTGGGATGTTACCCCCAAATTTAAATTTTAGGGTTCACAAAAATTAGAGATTATCCTCCACTTAGGGTTCATAAAATTGGGTAATCTGAATTGTTTAAAACAAAATTAATCCTAATTTTCATAATTAGGGTTTTATAAATTAAACAGACATGAATCAAATATGGGCTGACTCGATACCAATTGTTGGAAAAACAATAATAATAATAATAATAATCCTGATTTTGATTCTAACAATCAAACATAAACATAATCTCATACTTGATAAACATGCTTATGAACTGAATGCTAAAGCGTCACTGAATTAGCCATAACGATGATGTTTTTGTAGAAGCACTATATTGATCTTATGGTCTCTACACAATTTTATTTTCATGACATATGCTTTTAACCAAAACTTTAATTTAGTCAGATCACTTTATTATTTGACTTAATAAATAATGACCCTAACACATTTAAATATGTATCATATATATACATGACCCAAAATTTGCCAACATATTACGATTAATTGTGCTCATATAGCATATTAATTGTCTTTGGCTAAAAATACTTATAAATAAGATATATTATTTTAATATATTTTATTCGTAAAAGTATTTGTAAACAACTTTCACTACAAATATTCTATGAATCAATAATAATAATAATAATATATTATTATTATTATTAAAATTTAATTCATTATCCGTAAAAGAATGAATCTCACCAAAAAAAATTATTGTTGGAAGCAAGAGGGGATGTATATATATTTTTATAGTTTTATTTATCCGCTTTTAAATCACAATTTATATTTTCAAATATAAATGTTATGAAATTTAAATTTATTTGTTTGAAAGCACCAACTCTAATCCATAATAAACGTTTTGATAGGTCAAACAAAAAGACTATTTATAAACTATCATTAATTTTGATCTTTAAACCGTGTGGGACTTGCATAAAGGAAAATATATAATTTTAATTGTTATTTATTTATTTTAAATATCGAAATGGCATAATTTAAGTCTGTCAAACATATTACAAGTAAATTATTAATTCAGATTATTTCAATTGAAGTGAAACAAAAGTCACAATACTATTCACCGCTAAATATAAATTTGAAATGTGAATTACTGAAATCATAATTTGATTATTAATTTATTGTTTGACATATCTAATATTTTGAAATATTAATTTATTAAAAAGACTAAAATAAACCATCTGAAATATTTTTAAAAAAAGTTTATTTTATTTAAAAAATAGGAATTAAAATAAAAAAATACTCGACCTAACATCACAACACAACTGTGTCGTATTGTTTTGCATAGATGGCTTTATCATATATTATTCCAAAACTTTGCAAAACGTATCCTCCACTCATGAAACTGTAGGCATTACGTGATCCATTTTGCGACTAACAAAAAAGAAAAAGTACTAGCTTTTCTGAACGTAACACTAATCTCTCATTGTCTATGTGTGTAGAAAACACAGTGGACCATACTCTCAACACCAACTTCTTTTATATGTTTTTTTAATGATGTGTTTCGTCTTGAAATAGAAGTACAAAGACTTATTTAATAACTTTTTGCTTATAAGAACCAAATTGATAATTCACTGCAAAATTAATATTTCTTTGTAAGGAGAAAAAAAATCCTGTTACACTAACAGTATAAGTGTTTATTGTCGAGATGAATAAGAATGATAAGGTGATGATAGGAAGAAGGTAGAATAGTTGCAGGAACCTGCAGAATGTATGAACTTGTAAAATCATTTGAAGGTTTTGTTCAGTAACTTCTCTTTGAAAAAAATAATAAATAAATAATCGTCTTATGAATGAGGCTGTATAAAATCTAGAGTCTGACTGGGATACGAAGACCATCATAGCTCAGTTGTGCATCAAGGCCCTCAGACTCCAATAATCTCGCAAGGTAGTCATTCACTTCTTCATGATCCATCAGATGCATCATACCTTCAAATTACCAATGAGGAGACATCGAAATTATTTCTCTAAATCATTGTAATTGATGAAGTATTTCTTACTGCCTCAAATTTTTTTTTTTATTTACTAATTTCGAACTTCTTAAGGGGTTTATCAGGCTTCCTAAATGCATGATGCATGATGAATGAACTAAGGTAGATCAAGGCTAGAAAGTAGTGCAAGCATTGTGATAACTACATGGTTCAAGCTAAACTTACCAGTAAAAAGTGTTCTTTTGGGTTGAATCTTTCGCACTTCCTCCAATGCCTGAAATGGAAGATCAGAATAAATCTCCTCCTAAATGAAAAATTCAAACAAATGTAAAGCTGGTTATTAGTTTATTACTCTTGGAAGTCCAAAATGTGTGGAAGTAGAGCGATCAGGTCTTAAAGCATCCTGTAGAATCAAACACCATATGAGCGAGGGAGAAATCACACATGCACTCCCAGTTATTTCATGTAAGTAAAAGAAGGCACATCTGTGGAAAGATGGAAAGAATGGGATGGTAGATCACCAGGATAAGAATTTCACAGTCCTTTAGAAGTGGATAAGTTTCTTCAGGAATTTCACTAACATCACTGCAAATTTAGGCACAAGATTAGCCAACATAAATAGATGAAAAGGCTGAACTGGATTATAAGCAAGTAGTTTTGTACTTGGGTAGAAGTATTACCTAATGTAACATATATTACCAAAACGAAAACCAAGGGACCGATAATTCTGGCCGTGCCACACTGGTAATGGGGTAAACTGAAGTACAATAGTAGAAGGAAAAAGAATAGAACCGAACCCCGTCCACAAGAAGGAACACGTCAGAAATTGATTGATTGAGCAACAAGGGAAAAAAAACAGTGAACAGGGACAAAGTACGAGAACACTCCCCCCCCTACTTCAAGATATTAAAACTAATAGTAGTGCTGACCTTCAGTCCATGTACAAAAAATGATTCTTCCGATATGATTTTGAATTGCAACTCTGAGACTTTGGCACCAGGTATGATAACACTCGTATCTACTAAATAATAATGGGTCTTTGTCATCACCTGCATTTTTCAGTAACGAATACAAGAATAAATTCACTATAAAAACATATCCAAAGTTGCTCATTGAAGTAGCAAATGGTGAATGATTTTTAAAAACGAAAAGCAAAGCTTCACATATATAATACATTTCTCTTAAATGTAGAGTAGATTATTGCAACAATGATGAATGTAACGGAGGATGGGCAGCTTCTCTTCTCTCTTAGACATGATTTCAGAAGCTCACATAGTGAAGAAATTGTTTCATCATGCAAATTAGAAAAGATTGAACCTCTGGAGATATTAGATAGTATCTTCTGATACAAATTTTCAGGTCTTCAGCCTATATCAGAAGAGGAAGATTTAATTCTTCAGATGGCTATTATTAGTAGGTGTCAGTACACGTTTTTCAGTAGGGTAGTTTATAGGTAAGTATAGTTAAATCCACCTTTTAACCCTTCTCAAATTTTAACTACAATAGTCATAAATATTTTCTAAACGTATAACGAATTTCTGTGATGTAAATGTTAAAGCCAATACAGAGATTCATTAGCATTAAGTAGATATATATAACCAGTTGTGTATTCCTTTGGCCATCCCCGAGAAAAATGCACATCATATGCAATATGCACAAATTCACGATTTCTTATGGTATGCATTAATTTCTTTAAATGTGATACATAGATATACAGGAGGCCTTTCAAACATAAATCAAAATTACAAGGTACATATACAGATAACAAGCAGAAAGTAAAATTGACAACTTGGATTTAGAAGGAAAGCACATGGGAAAAAAACCTCAAAGTCTCGCTTGGCTACATATATTGGAATATGAGGCTGAACATTGTTTGTCCAATCTCTAAGATCATCAAGACCTGGGTAGAAGAAAGAATCAGAGTTTGTTTATAGGACCAATTAGATTTCTTATTACTTTAGCCAAGCATATACATGTATTGATATTCTACATATATTAATTATCCAAAGAATATTATTCAAGAGTATTTATGTCAGACCTCCAATTGCATCAGCATGTGAATGAGTAATAATAACCGCATCAATTGTTCTTATCCTGGCAGAAAAATACAAGTTATAGAGGTATAAAATGAAGGCAGAAAAATACAAGAAATTATGTAACAACATCTACTGCATATATTTTAAGGTCTATAATCAAGATTCCTCAAGAAAAAACATTTAAAACAAGAAACGCCACTGACGTACAAGTCCAATTCATTTTACATGGGTATTGATGCTTTCACAATCTTACACCCGTACACTCCTTAAAGACTTCCACGCAAACCATAGGATAACCTTAAAGAACTTTGCGAACAGTCCAAATTGTGTAGATATATACCACATATAGTTTGTGAAAGTTTCTTTTCCTAAATTGTATGTCCTACCTACGCATTGTTATTAATGTTGCATCATAATTTTTCCTAAAAAGAAAAAAAAAAAACATAAAATAGAGAACCCATCTCATGTAACAATGTTAACAAATGGTAAAAAACTAACTCAAAAGCGGGAAACCACCGGAGGGCACTGTGATAGAAAAATCTGCAATAAGTACATTAATTTGTTATCAGTACCCAAATGAAGCACATGATCCAATCATATGCAGGTTTGTCTTGAAACCGAACTCAAATGATTTCAAATTCAATCTTACAGCAATAAAATTCTACAACATATCCATGGTTCAGACATCACTATATCCAAACACAGCATATATCATCCCATTACTGGGCAACTCAGACTTAATTAGAATTCGGTGCACACATAAAAGACTATCCTATCTTTGAGAGAAACTATGACACCCATAATCCATTCTATCATCACCTAAATGCATACTATGCACATCCATGTACATGCCACCAGCTCAGCAATTCAAGTCATTGAAGGGGTAGAATCATTTAATTCTCAATGGATCGATTTTGGACCTCTTCAGTATACAATAGGAATTACACTAGCAATGTATCAAAGGAAAGCTATGGTAAAGTATTAATTTGTCCATGTTCTAGCAGAGTTTTGACAAATTCAAGAAAGAGAAGAAAGTTTAATTAGTGGCCAACCTAAAACCACCACGAAATCGCATACATATGTGGACCAACATTCAAAATAAAAGTACGATAAATCCCATCCTCCTAATTCCTAACCTAAAAAAATTGCAGTGCATATCAAATAGGAAATTAAAAACATACTTTCCCGCATCTATAAGAATATTCTGTGTTCCTGAAGAATTGGGGTGACGAATGAGGATGCTTGTGTTAAGTCTCCTATTCTTATTACCCGGTTCGGCTGCTTTCGAGCACACCTGTAAAAACCATCATACCAAAACCAATAAACCCTAAAGATCAAATTCCATAACGTCATATCCATTCATCAATTACAATAACATGGTTGAAATGAATAATGTCATGTACCTCACATTTATTTAAAGGGTTAGTCAAGCAACTAACACGAGGAACCCCTTCACTGGTTCCAGTCCCCAAAAAAATAATTTCCGTTTGTCTTTGATCACCACCCAGTTCCACTCCGCCATCTTCCTTAGAAACTTCTGCAGCGACATGAACTCACAAGTCAACACAAATTGCAAATAATGGTTTAGTCATGTATAAATCTACAAAGGAGTGTTATTCTTTTCAGAACAAAGAAAAAAAGATGCGTAATTTGCAAGAAAGACAAGTGTTCCAATCGAAAAGATAGGTTAAGGTGAGGTCGCAGTGAGTAAAAGAAAATGGTGGAAGTTGAGTGGTTACTGGAGTGGATGGTAGAGAAGGCAATGGTGGAAGAGGGACGAGAGCGCCATGAATATGGAAAGCGACGAGGAGCGTAAGAGATGATGAATGGAGAAGGAAGAAGACGAATGGACGCAACCACCATCGATTGATCGATTCAGTGTCTGAGTAGTGTTTGTCTTTGTGTCAGTCACACGAACAATTACACACGTGTTGGTTCCGTTGTGTTGTGTTGTTTTCGTTTAAGGCAAAGGTTAATTTAAGAGGTCACAGTGTACACTTTTTATCACCCAAATAATATTTTGATTCTTAAATTAAAAAAAAAAAAACTTGAAGTACATTAGGGATAGTGTGATATTCTTTTAAAATTATGAAGTGTGTAAGTGAGTAACCTGATTTATTTGAATTTAATTGATTTTTAGAATATAATTAATAAAAGAATTTATAAAAAATTATGGTTAAAAACATGTATAACAATTTTTACCATAAATTTAGGGATATATTTTTGTATCATGTAGAACTGGTGATTGTCTTTTATAATTTTAGAACATAAAAACCTTTTATATCTTCTATGTAAATTTTTATTTTGTTATGAATTTTGATACTTGTATCAGGCTATGTACATTTGGGTGAACTCTGAAAACAGAAAAGAAAGATTTTGTAGTTTATATTTATGTTTTTGAAGATAGTGCAATTCTTGTTTTATATTATGTTCATTTATCTCTTTCTATTCTTATTACATTTTTTATTTCCATTCTCTCTTTCTTTGTTTCCCTTCTTCTTATCCTTTCATATTTGTGATTTTTATCTCTCCAATCATATATCTGCATGTTTTTTTCATTTATTCAGGTATTATATGTGCATTTACACAAATTCATTAATTTATTTTTATTTGGTTTTCATATTTAATAACTTTAAAAATTAGTAATTCAGATATTATTATTATTTAACTATAAAAACAATAGTTATAAAATGAGTGTCCTTATTATAAAAAGGTCTATAATTAGACATGAGAAGGGACGGGGAAGATATGACTATAAGATGAGTAATGATACAAATTTGCAAAAAGCATTTGAATTTCTATTTCATTATAGCCTGTTTTACAAAAATCAACCACATATATGAATATATCCCAATTTTTTTCCCAATAAAACTATACCAAACACTAATCCTTGTTTGGATCATAAGATCCAACCGGGTTAATTCCACCTTAGCATGAATCATACCTCCTCTCCAGAGTATCTCTGCAAAATCATGAAAAGAAAAAAAAAAAAATCCAGTGTGACTAACAAATTCAAAGAGCTATTACAAGTTTCAAAAAAAAAGTTACCAAAGAAATCATTATAAAGATTCAAGTACAAAATATACTACTATATGATGTTTCATTCAGGAAGAAAACATAGATGCATATTTACACAGTCTCGGACATTCAATAATTTTATATCACAGACACAGCAAAAGTATAAATAAAGGTTTACTGACCAGTAAAACATTGCCAAAGGTTAATCCTACAAGCTCTTATCTTTCACTTTGCTTCATAAGTGTGAAACAAAAAATAAAAATATACAGACTTTAATTCAAAAGGAACAAAGTGATAAGATTCCTAACACCAAAATAAAGTCTAGTGTTGAAGTTGTGTCAAATAAACAAATTTAGAGATTGTCAAATTACATTACATCAAATATTGAAGTTCTGTCAAATGTTAAAGGTGTCATGTTTTTTTCTCAGTTTATATGCTTTCACTATTAACTATAAAAATACCATATAGACCTAAGTATTACATTGACTGAGACTTTACCGACTTAATTGGTAGTCTTGGTGAAAAAAGGATGGATATGGTTAGAAAGTTGAATAAAAGTATGAAAGAATTCATATCTGATAGTGTTTGATGCATACTAGGTGACCTGTCAAAATATGTACAAATTATATGCAAATGACAGAATTACTCAGGGACAAAACCATGCCCACATATTCTACATTGATCCATTTTTAAATTTAGAAAATATTCTTAATAACCTACTCCGTAACACCATTATCAATACCAACAAGTTGGCATCTACATCATCACACAGAACATTACCCTGCTCAAGTTGTCTAAACAGTCACCTCACCAGTCTCTAAATCTCATCCCAGCAACCAAATTATTATTTTTGTCTCTCATAACTGATGGGACTGATGAAACCTGTTCTAGAACAAAAAAATTGGGCTCCGGTTCAGGTTTGAAGAACTATCACTATGAACCAAGACAAGAGTCTTCGTAATGTAACACAACAGAAACAATGAACTGAAGCCCCAAAAAGAGTTTGAAAAGGGAGAAGTGTTGTAATCATTAGTCCATATAGAGGGTGGTTGTTAGGCAGGTGTTACAGCAATTCAATGAGAAGGAAGACTAACTGGGTCAAGGAAGAGAAGGTTGGGGGTGAAGAAGATGAATAACTATCTTTTCCTATTTTTCCTCCTAGCTACCAAACACGCACAGGAAAGAGAGATGATCATGAAACAAAGAACAATGAGAATATTCAATAGCTCATCAAACATTTGAATATGCTAAAAAATATAAAAAACATTGAAGTCCAATACATACAAAAATTTAAGGCAATGAGTGTAGTTGTAGTCTAAATCTCCAAGTCATGAAAAAACTATGTGAGCAAAATAATAAATGAAAGACTAGATTGAAATTTTTAGTATTATCCACTGATTAGAAACATCAACCAATCACTGAAACAGTTTCTATTATTTTATTTTAGAGTGATATATGATGAGCTATGACAAACAAATAACGGAATATAATTAGTATTAGAACCAAGATCCAAAAATTAATATTATAGTTATAAAGATAGATCAGATTATTTCCGAATGAATAGGATTTATGAATACCTTCTAAACAGACACAATCTCAAAGTCTGCATGCTGAGAACAATTGCGGAAGTAGGCAGTTATATGGTCAAGGTTGTTGATGAAGATTTTATATGTTGATCCCACTCCAAAGTTCAATGACTTCAATTTACTAGGAGACAAACATTCTGGCTTTAATAGGGCTGAAGTCCCACAAGTAACCTGAAATTGAAAAGTTTAAAAAATTGTACATAGGCCAACAATTGCATTCATAGACATGAAAATATATATACAGAATTTTCTCCATACCGAAACTGTGCAGAAAGACAGTTTAACAGCTTCTGCACTATGACATCCGCGTAACATATTGATCAAACCATGTAAAGTCTCCTCTCTTTTCCTTCGACGACATTTTTCAAATCGATCATGTGGTTCATGTATATCAATGATCAAGCCATCCAAAGATGGAAGTCGAAACTCAAAGAAGGCGCAAGGTGTAGAATACAAGTAAGTGAAATTGGAAAGCTGTGGTGCAGCAACTACAATTTTGCATTTAAAGCGGTTGCACATTAGATTCAAGTTACTGAGTTTGGGAGCAGATATCACAAAATCCTTAGGGTTCAAGTCTGACTTAAAGGACATTTCACTTAAGTGCAAATTCTTCAAATGCACACAATTAGCAAATGGGTCAAGACAGTCAATTCCTGTATAACACAGAGTGAAGTTATTTAGATGCAGAGTTGTCAGTGTTGTAAAACCAAATAGTTCTGCCAAGCTTGCAAATGGATTTGAAAAATCGGCTGCAGCAGGATCCATTGCAAACTGTTCCAGATGCAACAAGTCCAATGATTTGCAACCTATAGGGGATGACACATTTGTAGGATGGCAATCTTTTAACTCAAGCTTTTTCAAAGATTGGCAAGAAAATAGAGACAAAGGAATTTCAACAGGAGGACTACCAGATGTTTTTGCACGGAGATTGATTTTGATTTCTTCAACCCCATGTGATGCTGCATACTCAATAACCTTATTCAATAGATGTTGATCTGTCGCATAATCTACTCCAAAGCGATAGTAAACAAGAAGTTTGACATGACATGAATCGCGGTGGTTTAGAACCCACAGCACAAACTTCTTGAAGTCAACCAACCGCGTGAATGATTTGCTGCTAAAATTCAGGCAGGGAACTGAAGCCCAAAGATACCTCCACCTCTTTGATAAAATGCAAGTTTGAATAGCATCCTTTGTTTCCAGAAATGACAAGATATGATGGATAAGACAGTCTGGCATATCACTAAGTCTGTCCTCGCTTTCTGCCATTTCACAGTTATCTTCATTTTTAGAAGCCAAAATTTTGGTTTTGGACTTCTTCAAGACAGGACCAGATTCCTGAGAATAAGCTTTCTCCATTCCGGCTTCACAGCACTCAATTGAATCAGTCTGGTTGAAGCTTCCAATCATATTCCCATCAAATCATTCTAAATTTGAAATGGTCCAGTATTCAGCAGCACTGTTACTCTACGAAGAATCTGACATAAACAAGAAAAACGGAAACTCGTGAGAAAAAAAATGCATATCAGTCTGTTTCTACAAGTTACACACATATTAGAAATACAACAAAAGACCTTACAAATACAATCAAGAGATTCTATTTATCTTTTAGACACAAGCTCAGATAATAATTGAAACATGACAGTAAAAATAGCTTGCCTACCCATGAAAACACAGTCCCTCGATTCCCCTATATAAAAAATCTCTTTTACAATCTTCTCTAATTCAATCCTCAAGCACACTAAAGTTTGAATCTTGACTCCCAAATCCAGGTACCCACAAACCCCACTAGTAAAATTCCCCAGCCAAAAGTGTTCACGTTATCAGTAACAATAATAGTAATAAAAAAAAAAAACAACTTTACCATTTCCCAGTTGACAAATTACACAAAGGCACAGCCCCAACATGTGGTGAATAAAAAATACGAATTGAGAAATCAAAAAGCAGTTGAAAAAGGAAGAGGGGTTTTGCACCTGAGAGAGGTCTTACAAAGAAGACAGTCATGTTTGAAGGGCACGAGCCCTACGACGAGGCTGGTATGTTGGAAATTGTAGCTTTGGAGGGAGCCCTTTTGTATTGTGTTGTGTGAACAAGGTTTGGAAATGGAGAAATGGATGAGTCTCCCTCTCTCTCTTATATTACTGCTAACAAAGCTTCGAAATTCAATAGTTTTATTGCCTCTTTTTGGTACCACGCAATGGCTGCGACCATAGCCTCTCACAATTATGTTTTTCATTGGCCTTTTGGGCTTTGTATATGCCTTTGATCTTCCACTTATGGAAACTTCTACAAAAAGAGGAAAGAATCATTTTTCTTCATCCCTTCTAACAATTAAGGCATGCATATGATTATTTTTCATTCATTGTTATAAATGAATCTACACATTTATTTATTTATTTAATACGATTGTAAATTAATAAACACATTTATTTATTTTTACTCTTTCACTTCAATATTTATACATTTTTCTCTTGCAATAAAACCCAATCAATTTGAATTTACTCTAAATATTAATTTTATAATAATTAATAAAAAAATAATTGAGATAAGGTGTAGGAGGAAAATTATACCTTGAATTACAATATTCTAATATTTTACAAATATTTGCATTATCCAATTTTTTTTATTTGTATCATGAATAAATACATTTTTATTATTTGCATCTTTTAATTTAATAATTTATTTAAAACTTTGGCATATTATAACCTTTTGTGGAGGTTTTCAACACTGTAATTAATGTGTTTATAGATTTAATGAAACAAATATTTAAAGAAATTAATATAGTATTAATTTTTAAGATTGCAATTAATATATTTTATTTTTAACATTTAATTATTTGGTGTTTTTTTTTAAATGATAAACATTTTATTAATTTCTATTTTATAGTTTGAAGGATCATTAAAAGGACTTCATCATTATCATTATTAAGTTATTTATGTTTTCAACATTAAAATTTTAGAATCACATCAAATTATTTTATCGGTTTAAAACCATTAAATTATTTAAATTTAATGAATTTTGATGAAAAACGTAAGATCCATAAAATTATAATAAATATACATATTTATAATATCTACATCATACTTTATTTATTAGAATTTGTATTAATGTTGTGTTTAATGATAAAACTTTATAAGGCAATTGATTTTATTTAGTATTTAAAATGTTAACAAAAAAAGAAAAAGAAAATGTTATAGATATTACCATATAAATTGACATGGAATAAATATAATCTTATTGATATTAATGCATAAAATTTATTATTAATGTCATTTAAATAATTATATAAACCTGATAGAAAAATAACTTCTACTAACATATACTGAAATATATAAAAGATAAAAACGTTTTGAATTATTAAATATTATTTAATTTTAAAATAAATTTTATATTTAATAGTAATTAAAATATTATATCTACATAATAAAAATAAAGTTGAACAATTTTGAATTTTGTGATAAAAATAAATGAAAGTAATTCTAGTGTTTGGCACAAAATTTTGAGTTTCTTGAATGTTTCCCACAATTTATTTACATTTTAAAAAAATAATTATTACAAAATAATATTTATTGAAAATAGTGGTTGAGTTATATTTTTAACACTATTTTTATGAATATTGTTCATGTGTATTGTTAAGTAACACTTCTCAATAAGAAATTATTACACAAGTACGAATAAATTGCAAGATTTAATTATTGTAAATTGAAAATGAATTAAAAAAAAGAAAAAATATTTTAGTTATTTTATGAAATTAATTTAAATAGATACATTTAGTTAAAATATAACAAATAACAAATAATTTAATGTAAAATTTAATTTTTGTTAATATAACAAATTAAATTTATAAAATAAACCAACAATATATTTTGGTTTTCTTAGACGAAATGTGCGTAATTGGGTCACTCATTTTATATTGGACCGTGAAAGTTAAAGCAAGAGCCCAGTTCAAGTATTTTGAAAACGGTGAGCGGATTGAGCTATTACTTTTAACACCTCTATTTTTATTAGTTTTAATAATGATGGTTTCTTTTTCTATATAATTTGTTTTATTTGTAAAAAATATATAAATTTATTATTAGAGCATAATAAAATTAATATAAAATTATATTTATATCGAAATCTGAAACATTTTACATGGTCTATTAATTAGATGATACATTCTATGTTTTTTAGTAAATGAGTTGAACTCTAATATAATTTTTTATCATTAATTTTTATCTTATATAAATCTGAAATCTCTCAAAAACACAATTATAATCCAATAATAGAGAAAAAAAAAGTGTATAAAAACTTTAAAGTGAATTAATCAAATCAAGTTCTGGGAACAATGAACAATTGCAGTGATAAAGTCACAAAATTTAAAATTTTGAGCTTTTGGGTGGTGAAGTCAGGAGAAATTTATTACACCTATACAATTTTATATTAAAAATTTGTTATCAAACTATTTAATTATAATTTTATACTATAATGTCTATATCAAATTTCATTAAAAAAATAAACTACAATAACACAGTTTATATTTTAATATACAGTAATTTTTTTTAATAAACTCCATCAATTTTATTTATTTATTTTATTATTAACTAAGTTAACCAACAAGTCCATGTAATAATAAAATACTACAATCTTTTGTATATTTCAACAAGTTATCTTTTGTTCAAGGAGAAATTTTTATAGACGTCTTTGAATAACATGCAACAAATAAATTAATATTTCTCTAAATACCCAATTATTTAAAATTAAATTTAAAGATATATATTATTTTTTAAAGAAAAAATCGTATTAAATTTTTAAAATAAATAATATTTCCATCCAATTCCGGGTACTAGTAAGATAATATATATATATATATATAGGTTAAATTAATTAAAAAATATATTTGTTCCCTCAAAAACTATATGATCAAGTAACAGACGTCATAGGTTTTTACAAAGTATTTTCATAGAATTTATCATACGATAGGTTTTTCATATAAAAAGTATGTTCACATAATATTATGTAGCTGAAGTTAAGATCTCCATGCATCTCACTGTTCTGAGGTGTAACAGGTTGAATAGAATATTCGTGAAGGAGTAGAAGACTTCTTAGATGCATACTCTGTCGATTGCTTCTCTGTCTTGGCTAAGAACTTTGACTCACAATTTATATTTTTTGATGCATTCACAAAGTTCCACCATAGCCAGCACCATATATTATCTATATAAATAGATACTAGAGTTCACCTGCTTCCTCCACAACACTATCACATAACAACCATGACTATGCCCATCT
Organism: Sphenostylis stenocarpa; assembly: GCA_963425845.1. Lineage (NCBI taxonomy): Eukaryota > Viridiplantae > Streptophyta > Magnoliopsida > Fabales > Fabaceae > Sphenostylis > Sphenostylis stenocarpa. The sequence continues at coordinate 63,150,366 of OY731401.1, read as the reverse complement.
CTGCTATTTTTCTGTTGACTCTCTTTTCTGTCATTTATGGCACTGCATCTACCCATCATCTTCGTCACACTCTATCTTCTGATTCCTACCATCAACCTTACAGAACTGCTTATCACTTCCAACCTCCCAAGAATTGGATAAATGGTATCTGCAACATGTTTCCTCAACTCATTTTAAATTCTCTTGTACCCTTTATTCATTTCTTTTCATTTTGTTGTGCAAATATTCCATGTCTCTAATATACAGTTTCTTCTTTTGCTTCTTGTTTTTGGTCATTTGACATGTAAACTTGACATGGGCATGTGGGTGTGTTCGGAGTTGCAGATCCAAATGGTTAGTTCAGTTCTCTTGTGAATCTCCCTCACTGCATCTATTTTTCATATTCTTGTGTATAGTTTCCTTCTATTCGCATCACCCCTATTCTCATATCCATCCAAACATAGTTATTTCAGAATTTCTGGAAATTCAAAATGGTTTAATATAAGAAATTTTCAAATTGTAACGACAGTTACAAAGCAAGCAGTAGAAATCAAATACAACAACGTAAATATATTGTGCTAGATCTCTATAGAGTAGGGCCAGAGAAAAGGATAAAAGAAGAGCACGTAATTGATGAAGAAGTTTCTTCCTTTTGGTCGGCTTTTTCTATTATAATTAATGTGATGCATGCAGAATATACTGAAGTCAAAAGAACTATTTTTTATAGGAAAATGTTTCTGTCTATTTTAAAAATATCATGTTAACAAAAGGTAGGAGACAAAGTATTACTGGGTGATTCTTTAAATAAAATAATATAAAAAAACGCGTAAGAAAGACTCAATATTTGAATCTAACAAAAATAGTTTTAAAGAATTTACAAGTTAATACGTCTACTGATTAATATACTATCTCTTATTATGGGGTGGAAAATAAGAAAATTGTCTTTACCTGGTGACTTTTTCTACAGGACCATTGCGATATGGAGGACTTTATCACCTGTTCTATCAGTACAATCCTAAAGGTACTGTTTGGGGAAATATCATTTGGGCACATTCAGTGTCAAAGGATCTTGTGAACTGGACCCCACTAGATCCTGCTATCTTCCCATCTCAGCCATCTGATGTAAATGGTTGTTGGTCAGGATCAGCCACACTGCTTCCTGGGAACAAACCGGCCATTTTATACACTGGAATTAACCCATTGAATCAACAAGTCCAAAACTTGGCCAAGCCCAAAAATTTGTCTGACCCTTTTCTCAGGGAATGGGTTAAGTCGCCCAAAAATCCTCTAATGGCACCAACTAGTGCTAATAAGATCAATGCAAGTTCATTTAGGGACCCCACCACTGCTTGGCTAGGCCAGGATGGACATTGGAGAGTACTTGTTGGAAGCAAAAGGGGAACAAGGGGTATGGCACTTCTATATAGGAGCAAAGATTTTGTTGATTGGGTTCAAGCCAAAGACCCTTTGCATTCAATCCTAGGCAGTGGAATGTGGGAGTGTCCTGATTTTTTCCCGGTTTTGAATAATGGCCAGTTGGGTGTTGACACATCTGTGAATGGTGATTATGTCAGGCACGTGCTCAAGGTTAGCTTGGATGACAAAAAACATGATTACTACATGATTGGAAGTTACAATGCTGACAAGGATGCGTTTATCCCAGACAAAGGGTTTAATGAATTTGTTCTAAGATATGATTATGGAAAATACTATGCCTCAAAAAGTTTCTTTGATGATGGAAAGAAGAGAAGGGTTTTGCTAGGGTGGGTGAACGAATCATCAAGTGTTGCTGATGATATCAAGAAAGGATGGTCTGGAATCCATGTAAGTTCATTGCAATTTCTTTTAAATTGTTATTATTGGTTTCCTCACCATGTTCTGAAATCAAGACAAGACTTCATCAAATCAAAAAGTGCTGACTCTAGGCTCAATTGATTAGATTTGTTTTGGGCATGGTTCATGGTTTAAAATAACATGAGCCAACTCATACCATGATTGGAGAGTGAGACCCCACAATTTCTTTTTCAGAAAATGAAGTCGACCTTAATTATAAATAATACTTGAAAACAGTAGTGGTGCAATTTCATCAATGATGCACATGCATTTTGCAGACAATTCCAAGGGCTATTTGGCTGCACAAGTCTGGTAAACAGCTGGTTCTGTGGCCAGTGGAGGAAATTGAAAAGCTACGTGCAAACCCTGTTAATTTGCCACCCCAAGTGTTAGAAGGAGGCAAGTTGCTTCAAATTAATGGTGTCACAGCAACACAGGTAAGTTTTACTTTCTAGAATCTAGTAACGGTAGAACTAAACTAATATAGTAACTGTTTTAAATTATATATATGTTCAGGATCACGTTGCAGAGAAGTGTTTTTTTATGAAAAACTGTTTGTATCGAGAAAACCTAGGGTCAAATGCCCCAGCTAGAATCATCATTTACGGTTGTAATGTTTTTGAAGTCCACAAAAACTTAAATATTGTGACTCTGGTTTCAAAATCAGACGAATCTTGATTTAAAAAAACACCATTTTTTATAGCTATATTATATATACGTCTCTGATATGCAAATCCTTGTATGAGAAAACAATTTGAAGTTATTAACTGTAAGTTTAATAACAATACTTGAACTAAAATAGAACCTTGTTCATGTTCACATGCAAAACTATATATCGACGTAGAAAGAGAATGTTTTTGAGTAATAATATTTTAATAACCTATTTTTCATTTGAAAACCTTATTTAATAATATAAGGTGTATATATTTTACCTCTGGTTGTCAAAATTTCCTTGTTGTATTATTATAAGAAGGTTCTTACGTAGGTTGCCAAGTAATTTTATATAACTTTTTATTATTATATTAGTATATTTTTTTATTACTTTGAAAGTAAAAATTTATGATTTTTTTCATCATCTGTTAAGTAGAAAGGTTTTAAAGAAGATTTATAATTATTTTCCTAGACAAAGGGAGTTCAGAAGAACAGATTTTTTCCAATAGAAACATGTTTGAAATTTTTTCAAAAATAATCATGGCCATTTTTTTCCTCTTTGAATGGTGTGTGCATGATGCATATGGTTAAGATGAATAAAATTTATAACATTCTAGTTTTGATATATTTTCTCTTCTCAACTGAAATTTATTTATGTTTATTAAAAATGTGAGTCCCACATCGATAATAGCGTTGTTTGTCATATACAACTTTCTTTTTCTTTTTAATACAAAAGAATCTTCATGAATGCTGAGGTACTAAAATTCACAGAAACAATTGTTTTTAACATAAAAAAGTAACAATTGTTTTCCTCTGCAGGCTGATGTGGAAATTTCATTTTCATTTGAAAAGAGTAAACTGAGAAAGGCTGAAGTACTGAACTATTGGAGGGACCCCCAAATTCTATGTAGCACAAAGGGTTCATCTCTTAGAAGTGAATTGGGTCCTTTTGGTTTGCTGGTTTTTGCTTCAGAAGGATTGCAGGAGTTCACATCAGTATTCTTTAGAATATTCAGATACGAACACAAATATCTTGTACTCTTGTGCAGTGACCAGAGCAGGTTAACTTTTTGTGCCCTCTATTATTTCCAATAACTCAACTCTTCTTCAAACTTTCTGATATCATACAAATGCATGCATGACAGATCTTCCTTAAATAAAAACAATGATTTGACCACTTATGGAACTTTTGTGGACGTGGATCCTCTTCATGAGAAGATGTCATTGAGAACCTTGGTAAGTTCCAACGATGAATCAATAAGATGTGCAAAGATTATTATGGTTATAAAGATTTGGCATCTTTGTTACAAACAATTTTGATTTTTCTAATGCAGTAGTTTATCTCTTACACAGATTGATCATTCAGTGGTGGAGAGTTTTGAAGGAGAAGGAAGGGGGTGCATCACTGCCAGAGTTTATCCTACATTAGCAATAGATGATAAAGCACAAATATATGCTTTCAATAATGGTTCTGCTGAAGTGATGATCACAAGGTTGAGTGCTTGGAGCATGAAGAAAGCACAGATAAACTGAAAATAAGTAGAAGGAGTGGAACAGATGAAATTTCATGATGATAAATTCTTCTTCTTCTATAAGTGCCTCTGAAATTCATTCACAACAATAATATGCATGTTATTCATCTTATTCAAATTCAAAAATTTGATAAGTTGACAAAATGATAAAATAGTTATTTTGGATTGGTTTTATATTATATGTATAAATGTTGAATTATTATTCAGCGTACCAAAATTATAGTATTTCGATTAAATAAAAGTTGATCCCACGAGGAACGATTTCAATAGAAATTCTCAATTATATGCTTATTAAGTGGATCAAACAAAATGAGTTTTGTATAAAGAGTTGAATTGAAATTAAATGACAATGAACTGTAAATTATTTAGAAAAGATCAATTAAAGACACTTAGGATTGACTTCCTTCCTTTTCCCTCATTTGCAATGACTATATTCAATTAAGATAATCAATTAACCTAACAATATTGATGTTACCTACTCAAATCATCCATGTTGATTCCTCACACATGAAATTCATAAGAAAACCTAATAAATATTGATTTCGCACACAATTAAGAGATTTTCCAACATTAGGTTTAGGGTGTTAAGAAATTGATACATTCATTTCATTCTTGACAATTAACGTAACAAATATTATTACCATAATCTAGGGTTCAAGATATATTTTTCAATTATATCCCAAACATCAAGAATAAACATTCAAAAGCATAAAGGATAAGAATGACAACATGAAAAATATAGATTAATATCTCAAAATATCACCAAGATACAAAAGAATTCAAAAGAATTGCACCCAATCCCAAGAGAATGAATTTAACCACTTATGGTGGTCATTACAATGCTCTAAATGAGGAAGAAGTGAAGAATTGATGAAGATTGGACGAAACCCTAGCAGTAGTCGCGTCTCTTCTAAAAAAAAAACCTTCTCTTTTCTCAAAATATATCTTATCTTTTTATAGGAGAATTTGGGTCTCGCGTCTTTCGCTCAAGCGAAAACATTTGCTCAAGCGAAAATTCAGTATTTTCGCTCAAGCGAAAAAGTGTTCGCTTGAGCGAGTGAGTCCCAAAGAAGTTTAACTAATTTTCGCTCAAGCGAAAATAATGGCGCTTGAGCGAATGACTTCCAGAGAGTTTTAACTAATTTTCACTCAAGCGAGAGTCTATCTCGCTCGAGCGACTTTCATGTTGAAAATCTTCTTCCTCTTTTCAATTTTTGCTTCAATTATGTTGACAATTATGCTCCTTTCTCTTGTATCAAAGTATTCTCGAATTCATCATACATTGGGAGAAAAATAGATTAGAATTGACATAAGTTAAGTGATTTCATAACAATTAAAAATATAATTATATCAACTTTTTACCACTTAACAACTCCCCCAACCTAGAATCTTCCTTGTCCCAAGCAAAGTAATTTTTCCAAAATAAAATCATCACCTATTATCATTTTCTCTTCTAGAACCACAACATAAAAATATTTTTTCTTTCAGATACGATGCTCACAACTCCAAATGAAAATAGAATACATAAGCATTAAAGTTACAAAAACTAACAAAAGGATAACTAGCCATCAACTATCCTCAAAGAAGCATATATAATCATCTCTAACTCTCACGGGTAAATGTTTATCTCATTCAATAACTTTATTTAGATATTCCAATATTGATAATCATCTTCAAGCAATCAACATTTGTTAAGCAAGACTTAAATCAAAAGATCTTTTGAGACTTGTAATGAGTTGGGCTAAGAAGAAATTCATTGGTTTTTTTGGGATATACAAAGTATTTGAGAAATTCAAATCATATGAATGATCTTTGTTTAACATTTCCTCAAGTTGACTTCATGCTTTTACTCCAACATCAAGATAGTGAATTAACACTCTCACTAGTTATCATTCACACCACTTTGAATTTCTTTTTCCTTTCCTCATGCTTTGCATTTATCATTTCAGCTTAGCCACACTATTTATGTTTTTCTTTTCCCTTTTTCTCAACCTTTTTTTTAAGAATAACAATTGTAGACCCCTAATCTTGCCCGACCTCAAAATAAAGACTAAAAGACCTCATTTTCGAAGATGGATAAAGCCTAAGAAGCCACTAGGAGAGACTATTAGGCCCCATACTAGGATAGGAGGGATTTTTGGCACCAAAATAAGGATTTTCGCCTTTTAAGGTCGAGACCGCCGTCCCAAATTCGGGACCGCCGTCTCGCCTTGCGCAAATGGCGAGACCGCCGTCTCGCCATTCCTGCAAGGCGAGACCGCCGTCTCGCCATTCCCGCAAGGCGAGACTGCCGTCTCGACTGACGAGACCGCCGTCACCGCCGTCTCGACCTTGTCAGACGAGACAACCCGTTTCGACCTGACAGACGCGAATCCCTATAAATAGGGCCCCCATTCCCCTCATTTCACACAGTTCTTCCTCATTCTCTTTAGAAATCTCTTCAAATTCTCTCTCTAGAACCCTTCCGAAGCATTTCTGGAGTTTCTGAGCGTTTCTAAGAGTGTTCTTGAGCGTTTCGAGAGGTTTCTGACGCTGTGTAGAGTGAAGGGCTGCCACAAAGCACCCTATTTTCAAAAAGAATTAATAGAAAGCTTGCTCCGAAGGTTTCTACTTTCTTCCTTTACCTTTTATCGCTTTATTTAAATTATGCGATAGATACTAGGGCCATGTAGTCATAATCTTTAAATTCCGCAAATAAAAGGGTAAAAACATATTTTCACCGGTTTAATTATTTTTAAATAGCTGGCCTATCATAGGAAACCTGAAAGGGGCGTCGTAAAGGAACTAACACTTCCTTTACGCGTAACTAATTCCCTTACCCAACTCTGGTTCTAACGACCAAAGTTGGTTTTTCGAAAACCAACGCCTTTTAAACCCCTTTTCCAATGTTTCCGGTAAAAACATCGGTGACGACTCCAGAGAACCCTTCAAAACTAGCTCTTGGATTAGCCCGGTTATCGGACAATCCAAGAGCGCCCTTTCGAAAACCTCGCCCCTAGGTTCAGCCCGGTTATCGGACAACCTAAAGGCGTTGTAATCACACCAATAAAAAACGTGAAAGTCGGAAACCATCGCGTCGCTCCGATCGCCTCGTTTTGACGGCGGCGACAGATGGCGACTCCACTGGGGACCCTTCAAAACTAGCTCTTGGATTAGCCCGGTTATCGGACAATCCAAGAGCGCCCTTTCGAAAACCTCGCCCCTAGGTTCAACCCGGTTATCGGACAACCTAAAGGCGTTGTAATCACACCAATAAAAAACGTGAAAGTCGGAAACCATCGCGTCGCTCCGACCGCCTCATTTTGACGGCAGCGACAAATGGCGACTCCACTGGGGACCCTTCAGAACTAGCTCTTGGATTAGCCCAGTTATCGGACAATCCAAGAGCGCCCTTTCGAAAACCTTGCCCCTAGGTTCAGCCCGATTATCGGACAACCTAAAGGCGTTGTAATCACACCAATAAAAAACGCGAAAGTCAAAAAGTCGGAAACCATCGCGTCGCTCCGATCGCCTCGTTTTGACGGCGGCGACAGATGGCGACTCCGCTAGGGAAGCCTAGAGAGTTGATCCCATTTAGTGATGGGTCAGCTTAAAAATAAATAAACCAAGAAAATTACGCTTTTACCCCACCTTGTATTATAACATGTTTTATTGCTTGGCTTTAATAACTGTTGTTTATTTATATTTACGCAATTGTTTGAAATACAAACTGTACACAAACCCTTGCACATAACAGTTCCCTCTATACCCGGGGGCAAGTGAGAAATCCATAGGGAGTGGGTGGCAGGTACGGTTCGCTGTAGTGATGGCCTTGTGCCCACCAGTGTGATCAGAAACCACCACTCAAGGTGATAACCTTCCTCTTTTGGCACAAAGACTGACTATGGCCTTAGTGCTAAGCATGGTCGGAAAGCTGGAGAGTGGGGACCCTATAATGGGGGCACCTTGGGGGCCTTAGCCTTGGTGAGAACAGTTAGAACCCACCTTTGCCAATGCACTTTTCTGCAGGAAAACCCTACCTCGTGATTAAAAACGACTTCTCGCCTGTTCGTGGATGATCGAATTGTGTGTGCATACGTTTGTTGCATTTGTCTGTTGCATAGCATAACAAAACAACAGGAAAATCACAAAAAATATTTTTGCAATAAACGCCCTTATCTTAGACAGTCTGCCTTTTAGCTAGCCTGGTTTTAGGTTCTTTGTAAGCTAAGTAGCCACGCAGTTCCGACAGAAGAGATAAGGGACACTAAATAACCCTTTCGCATAAAGCCATATTTTTATCTCGGATAGTCTGCCTTTTAGCTAGCCTGGTTTCAGGTTCTTTATAAGCTAAGTAGTCACGCAGTTCCGACAGAAGAGATAAAAGGCTATAATAATAATAATAAATCCTAAATAAATAATAAAAGAAACCAAGACATTTATAAAAATAATTTTGACAAAGTCGTTTCATCCATATTACATCATATCATGAGTAAAGAAATACCAAGAGAGAAAATAAAAAGTGAGAGCACATTTTGCATCATTTAAACAGAAACTCTCATACATAAGCATATTCATGTTAGTTCAATACTCAACATGCATTAATAAAGTTCCTTCCGGGCATTCTAGAAAGTAGATGGTCCTCTCCCCATCCGAACTCGCGCACAAAAGGCCAGAGCAGTGGAAAACTTGGAAGAACAAAATCGCAAGCTCACTGCGGAGGTCAATACCCTCCGCGAGTAGGTGGCCCAACTCATGGAGGTTGTGCGCTAGGGCCAAAACAAAGGCGAGGCCCAAACGGAACACGCCTCTTGTCATGAAGAAGAGGAAGAAGAAGAATACTTCTTCGATGGAAAGGATGCTAAGACTGCACACATCCTCACCCCGGAGGTGTCCAAGCAACAAATCTCCGCCCTAGAGGAAAGAATGAAGGCGGTAGAGGGACACAACTTCGACGTCAAGGAGGTGGCGGACATGTGCCTAGTGAAGAATATCCACTTCCCTCCCAAATTCAAAATCCCGGACTTCCCCAAGTATGCCGGGATGACCTGCCCAAAGAACCATCTTACGATGTATTGTCGTAAGATGGCCGCACACGCCGAGAATGAGAAACTCTTGATCCACTGCTTCCAGGAGAGTCTGGCAGACATAACTCTCAATTGATATATGCAGCTGGAAAGAGGGCAGGTCCAGAACTGGAAACAACTGGCTGACGCTTTTCTCTGTCGTTACCGATACAACATCGATCTGACCCCTGACAGGTCAGATCTCAGGACTCTGAGCAAAAGGAACGACGAACCTTTTAAAGCGTACGCCCAGAGATGGAGCGAAATGGCCACCCAAATAGAACCTCCTTTGACGGATAAGGAGACAGTGACTATGTTCATAGATTCACTGACTGGAGCGTACTACGATAAGGCAATAGCCAATACCTCCAACCTTTTTTCGGACATAGTCACTGTGGGTGAAAGAGTAGAGCAGGGACAGAGGAGCGGGAATATAGCACAATCTTCCCAAGCTGGTGTCTCCTTCAGAAAGCCTGCTGGCAAGAAGAAGGATGAGGCCGTACATGCGATTAACTTTGCCACTCCTTCTTCTGCCCCGCAAATAGCTAGGCAGCCTCGCAAGAAAGAGAGGAAGTTCACTCCAATCTCCACTTCCTATGGTAAGCTGCTACCACAGCTGTTGGAGGCCAAACTCTTAACCTGCGTCCCTCCCAAAAAGCAGATGGAGTCTCCCTACCCCGAGTGGTACAAACCAAACGAGAAATGTGATTACCACTCGGGCTCACCCGGACACTCGACAGAAAACTGCTTGACCCTTAAATATCGGGTCCAAGAGTTAATAGACGCCGGGTGGATAACTTTTGATACCTCTGCTCCCGATGTTGATGCCAAACCCTTATCGAAGCCAGAGTAGCAAAGAAGGTGGATTGAGAGGATCGGCCCTTAGGGTGTTTTCTTTTTTAAAGCTTTCTCTTGTATTTCCTGCGGTCCCCGCCCGTGGCTGCAGGAACCCGGATTAAAAGGGCTTGTACATAAATTTTTATTTTCTTTAATACATGAGGCATTCTGTCATATTCATTCCTTTCCCTCTTTCATTTATTATTCTCTCAAAAATAATTGAATAATAAAATTTATGACTAAAATAGAACCTAAAACACATCATGTCTATGATTGATGAATCTCTGTGACCCCTGGAAACCGAAAGTGAATGGGTCGAGTCCGACAGTGAGCAGGAGACCATTTCTCCGGACATGCAAAGAATGCTAGAAAAAGAAGCACGCATTATACAACCGCATCAAGAAGAGACGGAAACTGTCAATTTGGGAGAAGGGGATGATGAGAAAAAGATAAATATCGGCACCCAATTGGAAAGTAGTGTAAAAAAGGGATTGATACGGCTTCTAAAGGAATATATAGATGTATTCGCTTGGTCTTATCATGACATGCCCGGACTCGATACAAGTATAGTGGAACATAGGTTGCCATTGAAGGAGGGGTTCCGAGCTGTAAAGCAAAAGCTTAGAAGAATCAAACCCGACTGGTGCCTAATGATAAAGGAAGAGGTACAAAGACAACTGGACGCCAATTTCCTGATAGTTTCCAAATACCCAGAGTGGTTGGCCAACATAGTACCCGTCATCAAAAAGACTGGGAAGGTCAGGGTATGTGTGGATTATAGGGACCTCAATCGAGCAAGTCCAAAAGATGACTTCCCCCTACCACATATAGACACACTGGTAGACCATACCGCTACCAATACACTTTACTCCTTCATGGACGGTTACGCGGGATATAACCAGATTAAACTAGCTGTCGAGAACAGAGAAAAAACCTCCTTCATTACACCATGAGGCACCTTTTGCTACTGTGTAATGCCTTTTGGACTCAAGAATGCAGGGGCTACTTATCAAAGGGCTATGGTCACAATGTTTCATGACATGATCCACAAAGAAATAGAGGTATATGTGGATGACATGATTGCCAAGTCCAGAAATGAGATGGACCACACTCAATATCTCAAGAAGCTTTTTGACAGACTCCGAAAGTATCAACTCAAACTAAACCCAGCAAAATGTACTTTCGGAGTACGATCAGAAAAACTATTGGGGTTCATTGTCAACAAAAGAGGAATCGAAGTGGATCCTGACAAAACCAAGGCAATTTTGGAAATTCCTCCACCAAGCATGGAAAAAGAGGTCAGAGGTTTTCTGGGCCGGATCAACTACATCGCCCGTTTCATCGCGCAGTTGACGAATAAATGTATACCCATCTTTAGACTGTTACGCAAAAATCAACCAACGGTGTGGAATGAAGAATGCCAACAAGCATTCGATAAAATCAAAACATGTTTAACCAATCCGCCGTTATTGGTACCACCCGTTGAAGGGAGACCTCTAATCCTATACTTATCAATACTCGAAGAGTCCATGGGATGTGTGCTCGGTCAGCAAGATGAAACCGGGAAGAAAGAGCGAACCATTTACTATCTCAGCAAGAAATTCCTAGACTATGAAACCCGTTATACACCATTCGAAAAAACCTGTTGCGCATTGGTATGGGTCACTCAGCGTCTCCGACAATATATGGCTCGGCACACAACATGGTTAGTCTCTAAAATGGACCCAATCAAGTACCTCTTCGAGAAGCCCATTTTGACTGGAAGAATAGCTAGGTGGCAAGTTCTCCTCTCAGAATTTGATATCATTCATGTCACCTAGAAAGCTATTAAGGGTAGCCCCCTAGAAGATTATCTAGCCCATGGGTCAACAAATGAATACCAGTCTCTATAAGATGACTTTCCTGGTGAGCATATCATGCATATTGAACACGAAGAGACCAAAGAAGAGGCATGGACCATGTTCTTCGATGGGGCCTCAAACATGCTTGGACACGGGATAGGAGCTATTTTGATATCCCCTTAAAAGAAACACATCCCCGTAACGACTAGGTTAAATTTTGACTGTACCAACAACATGGCCGAATACGAAGCATGTGCACTAGGGATCCAAGCAGCTCTAGATCATGGGGTTACTAAACTCAAAGTCTTCGGTGATTCATCCCTTGTCATCTACCAGCTTAAAGGTGAATGGGAAACCTGCAACTCTAAATTAATCCCATATCTAGAGTACATCCGAGATTTGGTCTGAAGTATGGAAAGCGTCACCTTCCAGTATATTCCTCGGGAAGACAATCAATTTGCTGATGCCCTCGCCACTTTATCATCCATGTTTTCTTTGGGCCAAGAACATGAGATGCCAATCATCCAAATCAAGCTGCATGACAAACAAGCTTTTTGCATGGCAGTAAATGGCGAATGTGACCAAAACCTCTGGTATCATGACATCAAACAATATCTCATGAAGGGCAAATACCCCGAAGGAATTAATGACAATGATAAACGAACCATCTGTAAAAGGGCAGTAGGGTTCACGATGATTGAAGGAACCCTCTACAAAAAAGGTCTCGATTCCACTCTCTTAAGATGTGTGGACCAAAAAGAAGCTCAAACCTTGATAAGAGAAATCCACAAGGGAGCTTTTGGGACCCACGCACCTGGGCATGTCATGACAAAGAAGATTTTAAGGGCAGGATACTTTTGGTCTACAATGGAAGCCGATTGTCACCAGTACGCTAAAAAGTGTCACAAGTGCCAAATCTACGCCGATAATATCCACGTGCCGCCCGCACCTCTCAGTACTCTGGCTACACCATGACCATTCTCTATGTGGGGCATGGACGTCATCAGACCCATCGAGCCTAAAGCATCCAATGGCCATCGCTTTATCCTGGTGGCCATTGACTATTTCACCAAATGGGTTGAGGCAGCATCGTATGCGCATGTGACTCGGAAAGTGGTGACCACCTTCATCAAGAAAAATATTATATGTCGGTACGACATCCCTCATAGGCTCATTACTGATAATGGGACCAATCTCAATAATAGAATGATGGAAGAGCTATGCCAAGACTTCAAAATTCAACATCACAATTTTTTTCCGTACCGACCAAAGATGAACGGTGCAGTAAAGGTAGCCAATAAGAATATTAAGAAAAGCATCCAGAAGATGGTAGTAACCTACAAAGATTGGCACGAAATGTTGCCCTTCGCCCTACACGGTTATCGAACGACAGTACGAACCTCCACAGGGGCTACTCCATTTTCCCTCGTGTACAGAATGGAGGCCGTACTACCAGTAGAGGTTGAAATACCCTCCCTACGAGTTGTTATGGAAGCAAAGTTGACAGAAGCCGAATGGGTCCAAAGTCGGTATGATCAGCTGAACCTAATCGAAGAAAAACGGCTAGACGCCATATGTCGGGGGCAAGTTTACCAAAAGAAAATCAAGAAAGCCTACGACAAAAAGGTCAATCCCTGCACCTTCCAAGAAGGGGACCTAGTGATAAAGAAAATGCTTCCAGCCCAGAAAGACAAAGTTGGGAAGTGGACAGCAAACTACGAGGGCCCCTTTGTGGTCAAGCGAGCCTTCTCAGGAGGAGCCCTCATCCTTACCAACATGGACGGAGAAGAGCTTCGACATCCTGTCAACTCAGATGCGGTAAAAAAATACTACGCCTGAAAACATTGCTCATGACCCGTAAGGATGAAAACTCGAAAAGAGAGTCTTGGGCAAAAGATAGGGTCCACATTCCTCGCTAGGATACGTCCTAGGCAAAAATTAGAGGTTCCAAAAAAAAAAAAAAAAAAACAACAACGAAAAGAGAGCAATGATTACCTTAGTCGAAAACCGCAAAGGCGACTAGGGTAATACCTTCATAGAAGCAAGTAGATTTCGCATGATCTTCACTTCGAGCTCGAGCATCTCAATTGAAGCGACCAGGAAAAGCAGAGAAACAGAAATCATGGACATGGTCGTGTATACCCTATATAGTTCAGCCAACCTTGGCCAAGCCCTGCTTCTAAAATCCTTTGTAAACCCTCATGTAGAAATAAATCATTCGTTTACATCAATAAACTTGTCTTCTTTTCTCTTTACCTACTTGCAAGAATGCCTCTGTATTAACGAAACATAAGTATGCATAAAACAAGCGAATCAAGAAAGCATAAGAAAAACAAGACAAACAGCACCGACCAGGGCCTTCCCAATAAAAAAAAAAAAAGTACAGGATAGCCTGCTAGATCGAAAACCCGCAAAGGGCGGTCTAGGCAAAAGTGAAGGCCTTCATAAAAAGAAAAGAGAAACCACCGAAATATCCTAAGCAAGAATTAAGCCCGCTAGATCGAAAACCCGTAAAGGGCGGTCTAGGCAAAAGATAGGGTTAAAACAAAAAGAAAAGTCGCGAGAGAACAAAAGAAAAAGGAAGTACCGGTCACTTTCTAGATGCCCCCCAACTAAAACAAATTGCATCAAAAGCATCCATATACAAATAGTTGCACGAAAAGGACTTTGTCGAAACAAACAAATATACTTCAGATAAATAAAAGACCAAAAAGGCATTCATATAAAAGGGTCAGTTTCATACTTGCATAAATAAAAAGCACTCAGGGGTATCCCGGTAAGACCTCGTCAATTAGGTATCCCCGAAACAACCAATAAAAGTTTCGACGACCAAGCAAAGAGTCGAGCAACAAACAAAAATCACCCAACCAACCAGCAAGAGTTGGGTGATCACCACGAAAAAAAATCAAGACACAAAGAATCCCCAGCAATCAACAAGCCGAATGAACACCAACAAGATCCCCGACGCAGACCGGATGAACAAATACAAACAAAAAAGAACACACCTCAACGCTCGACGCATAAGCCACCCGAGCAGTAAGCCGCCACCACCACCGGTCCTACGTAGTGGACCGTACCAACCTGATAGGGGGTCCAGCGCAAGTGCACCTGATCTGCGTCCCAGCCAGGTCAGTAAGTCGCAACTACCAGCCTGATGGGGGGTTCATACTCATCCAGTCCAACACACACCGGACTGCTTCTACCAGCCTGATGGGGGGTTTATACCCATCAACCGAAGGATTGGCTACCGTCAGAAGGAGTATCCTGAGGTTCTACCATGTGTCAACCGAAGGGATCGGCTACCGTCAGAAAGAGTATCCTAGAGGTGCACATCACAACTTTTCCCCAGAAGATCAACCGCCGCAAGACAGAACATCCGAAGGGTGACCGGGCAAGAAGGTAAACTCCTTTACCTTCCAGTCGTTCTTCTTGGCACAACAGGCCAACAGCCGATTGGTCAGGTAAAGGGGGGGCAGCTGTAGACCCCTAATCTTGCCCAGCCTCAAAATAAAGACTAGAAGACCTCCTTTTCGAAGATGGATAAAGCCTAAGAAGCCATTAGGAGAGACTATTAGGCCCCATACTAGGATAGGAGGGATTTTTGGCACCAAAATAAGGATTTTCACCTTTTAAGGTCGAGACCGCCGTCCCAGATTCGGGACCGGCGTCTCGCCTTGCGCAAATGGTGAGACCGCCGTCTCGTTTGGCGAGACGGCCGTCTCGCCATTCCCGCAAGGCGAGACCGCCATCTCAACTGGCGAGACGGCCGTCTCGACCTTGTCAGATGAGACGACCCGTCTCGACCTGATAGGCACGAATCCCTATAAATAGGGCCCCCATTCCCCTCATTTCACACTGTTCTTCTTCCTTCGCTCTAGAAATCTCTTCAAATTCTCTCTCTAGAACCCCTCCGAAGCATTTCCAGAGTTTCTGAGCGTTTCTAAGAGTGTTCTTGAGCGTTTCGAGAGGTTTCTGACGTTGTGTAAAGTGAAGGGTTGCCACAAAGCACCCTATTTTCAAAAAGAATTAATAGAAAGCTTGCTCCGAAGGCTTCTACTTTCTTCCTTACCTTTTATCGCTTTATTTAAATTATGCGATAGATACTAGGGCCATGTAGTCATAATCTTTAAATTTCGCAAATAAAAGGGTAAAAGCGTATTTTCACCGGTTTAATTATTTTTAAATAGCTGGCCTATCATAGGGAACCCGAAAGGGGCGTCGTAAAGGAACTAACACTTCATTTACGCATAACTAACTCCCTTACCCAACTCTGGTTCTAACGACCAAAGTTGATTTTTCGAAAACCAACGCCTTTTAAACCCCTTTTCCGATATTTCCGGTAAAAACATCGGTGGCGACTCCAGAGAACCCTTCAAAACTAGCTCTTGGATTAGCTCGGTTATCGGACAATCCAAGAGCGCCCTTTCAAAAACCTCGCCCCTAGGTTCAGCCCGGTTATCGGACAACCTAAAGGCGTTGTAATCACACCAATAAAAAAGCGAAAATCAGAAAGTCGGAAACCATCGCGTCGCTCCGACCGCCTCGTTTTGACGGCGGTGACAACAATACCCAACAATACCCGTAGGAAAACAATAGCAATAACCAACAATACATGTAGGAAAAATTCATAATAATTTCATTTCTCAAATATAGGAAGGTGGATAAATATTGTTTAGGCGCAGGAGTTCTGTTTAAGAAACAATCTTATTTTTGGCTCAAATGGGGTTCAAATGGATGTCCTATAATTAATGCAGGGTTGACTATTTGACTCTGGGTTATATCTACTTTCACTACACAAGAAAAAATTCCTTTATCATTTTCAAGTCTCGCTAACATGCAATCACATCAAAGAATCAATCAATATCAGTTATCATCATAAAGTGTTGACTCTCAATTTAACTGTTTTTGGTTCATTCTTCTCTTGGGTTTTGGCTAGCTTCTCCAATTCAGTTAATTCCTAGTTCTCCTCGTCAATTCCTATTTTATTATCACACTCATCATCCCAAAATCACTTGTTATTGGAAACAATCAAAATGATTTTTTTTCAAGTTCCAGATTTGAATTAGACAATAAGCAATAATTTCATAATTGGCTCTAATAAGAATTGTATGGGACAGGAAATAAATTTAATCACATCACATTAAGACATTAACCAAATTTAAGTTTCAGATGTTAATTCAAAATATTAAAAACAAAACAAATTAAAACAAAGAACTTAAAAACATCACATTAACAAAACAAATAACTTAAACACACAAATAAAAAAAGAACTTAAATTAAATTGTTGCCTCCCTCTTATTCTTCTTCACTTGCTGATTCTTCTTCTTCTTCTTGTGATGTTTCCTCCTCCTCCTCTTGTGCTTCAGCTGTACCTTCGCCCCCTCCCTGAAAATTTGGACTGTCCCCAGGACATTGAAGTAAAACATCAAATTCTTGTGGAGACGTCCACTGCATACCTGAAGCAATTTGCAAAGACAGGTTATAAAAATTTGTGTTAATACTACATTGACCCCTATGGGTTGCTGGCTGTTGCAATGTTAAGTGCTCCATATACTGCATCATTCTTTGAAAATCTTGTTGTTGTTGAGGTGGTGGAGGTGGTTGTTTGGCTTGGCGTGGTTGACAGTGTTGCTGTGGCACTGGCTGTGCTGCTCCCTCTACAGGATTAACACAATTGCGCTTTATGAATCTTCTATTGATGGGTGGGTGGATGTTGACCGAAGGATTGGCATCCACCTCATGTGCTGCACAAAGAGTTGTGATGAGGGCAGGAAATCCAAGTCTTGCCTTGCTTTGTTCGTTGTCCGCTTTCCAATACTACAAACTGATATATTTCTTCAGAGATTATTGCGGCGACATCTATCATGATTTCCTCAAGAATGCACTTAATAATGTGGCATCTTGGCATGTTTAGATCTAAACTGTGTTTGATGGGAACTATATTAGCTAGCAGGAGTGAAGTCCAGATCTGTGTCAAGGTAGTCATGTTGACCTTCAATATCCTTAATGCCTTTCCAGCATGATTTGCTTCGAATGTTCTCCCAGGTATACACAAGGCCCTTGCTGTGTCAACATCTCCAAACCTTGCTGCAGACAATCTCTTGCTGTTCTGGATGGTTTGGTAAGTGCAAATATGACCTTCTTCCAAGAAGAGAGGGTTGCCCAGAAGATTATCGATCGCATCTCGATCATAAGGAACCCAACAACCCCTCACTTTTGAACGTGGCTGGAATGAATCTCCTTCTACTAGCCAAGCATTGACGTAGAACTCCTTAACTATTTCAGGGTCATATTTGGGCATTGGGAGTATCAGTTGCCTCCAATTCCTGCGTGTGATCTCATTGTTAAACTCAGGAAATTCTCTTTCATTCAGCTCCACTCTCCTTTCAGGAATGAAGGTCCAATTGCTAATTCTCTCAAATCTTGTCTGCCTCTCGACATCCTTGAATCTACTTCTATCTACCTGGATGTCTTTAGGCTCATTTCTAGGTCTCTTCCCAGCATCTCTGGATGACGAAACACCATGTGATTCTCTTCTTGGACCCATCTGTAAATATCATGATAACCAAAGATGGTTAACGGTTAGTTGAATATATTGGTCTTATTATGACTAAAATGAGACTTTGGGTCATGATTATGCACTATAGTTTATTTCAGAGGTTCATTTGCAATAGAACAAACTATGATTCATACTTAGACATTTCATCAAACAGTTAGTGTGTACTAAATTTTGGAAGCAGTAGAATTTTTTTACTAAGAATTTTTCCCAACACAAAAAATTGTAGAAATTTCTAATTGGAGTAATTACGAAAACTAAATTCCTAAAAAGTAAGAATATTACTCAAAACAAATAGAAGAATAGAAAAAATGAGCTTGAAACACCAAAGTGGAATTTTTTTAATAAAAAAAACAAGTCCTAGAGAAACTCCTAGAAAAACAAAACAAAATTCCCCGACACAAAAATTTCTATGAATTTCTTACCGATGTGACTGTGAAAACTTAAATCCTAAAATGTAAAAACATTGCTCAAAACAAATAGGAAAATAATCAAATGAGCTTGAAAGAGTGTAGCCAAATCTTTTTTATTACAAAAATTCCCCAACAAAAAACTACTAGAAAAATAAAAAATTGAGCTCGAAATACTGTAGTGGAATGTCTTTACTCAGCACAAAAATTTGTACAAATTTCTTGCTGGTGCAAGTACAAAAACTGAGTTCCAAAAATGTAAAATTATTGCTACAAAGAAAACAAATAAATTATAGAGCCTAAAAGAGTGCAGTAGAATTTTTTTACTAATAATTTTTTCCAACACAAAAAATTGTAGAAATTTCTAATTGGAGTAATTACGAAAACTAAATTCCTAAAAAGCAAGAATATTACTCAAAACAAATAGAAGAATAGAATAAATGAGCTTGAAACACCACAGTGGAATTTTTTTACTAACAAAAATTTCCCAGATGCTAGAAAAAAGCCAAATTCCCCGACACAAAATTTTTTACGAATTTCTTACCGGTGTTACTGCGAAAAATAAAATCCTAAAATATAAAAACATTGCTCAAAATAAATAGGAAAATAAACAAATGAGCTTGAAAGAGTGTATCGAAATATTTTTGATTACAAAAATTCCGCAACACAAAACTACTAGAAAAAAAATTGAGCTCGAAAGACTGTAGTGAAATGTCTTTACCCAGCACAAAAAATTGCAGAAATTTCTTGCTGGTGTAACTACAAAAACTAAGTTCCAAAAGTTTAAAATTATTGCTACAAAGAAAACAAATAAATTATAGAGCCTACAAGAGTGCAGTGGAATTTTTTTACTAATAATTTTTTCCAACACAAAAAATTGCAGAAATTTCTAACAGGAGTAATTACGAAAGCTAAATTCCTCAAGACCAATAATATTACTCAAAAAAATAAAAGAATAGAAAAAATAAGCTTGAAACACCACAGTGAAATTTTTTTACTAACAAATATTTCCCGGAGAAACTCTTAGAAAAAGAAAAAAGAAAATTCCCCAACGAGAAAAAATTGTACGAATTTCTTAACGGTGTGATCTGCGAAATCTAAAATCCTAAAATATAAAAACATTGCTCAGAACAAGTAGGAAAATAAACAAATAAGCTTGAAATAGTTTAGTGAAATATTTTTTATTACAAAAATTCCCCAACACAAAACTACTAGAAAAATAAAAAATTGAGCTCGAAAGATTGTAGTGGAATGTCTTTACCCAACACAAAAAATTGTAGAAATTTCTTGCTGGTGTAACTACAAAAACTGAGTTCCAAAAATGTAAAATCATTGCTACAAAGAAAGCAAATACATTATAGAGCCTAAAAGAGTGCAGTGGAATTTTTTTACTACGAATTTTCCCCAACACAAAAAATTGTAGAAATTTCTAACTACAGTAATTACGAAAAGTAAATTCCTAAAAAGCAAGAATATTACTCAAAACAAATAGAAGAATAGAAAAAATGAGCTTGAAACACCATAGTGAAATTTTTTTACAAATTTTTTTTTCCAGAGAAACTCCTAGAAAAAAAAGACAAAATTCCCCGACATAAAAAATTCTACGAATTTCTTACCGATGTGAATGCGAAAACTTAAATCCTAAAATGTAAAAACATTGCTCAAAACAAATAGGAAAATAAACAAATGAGGTTGAAAGAGTGTAGTCGAATCTTTTTTATTACAAAAATTTCCCAACAAAAAACTACTAGAAAAAAAAATTGAGCTCGAAATACTATAGTGGAATGTCTTTACTCAACACAAAAAATCGTAGAAATTTCTTGCTTGGTGCAAGTACAAAAACTGAGTTCCAAAAATGTAAAATTATTGCTACAAAGAAAACAAATAAATTATAGAGCCTAAAAGAGAGCAATGGAATTTTTTTACTAAGAATTTTTCTCAACACAATTTTTTTTTAGAAATTTCTAACTGGAGTAATTACGAAAACTAAATTCCTAAAAAGCAAGAATATTACTCAAAACAAATAGAAAAATAGAAAAAATGAGCTTGAAACACCACAGTGGAATTTTTTTAATAATAAAAATTTCCCAGAGAAACTGCTAGAATAAAAAAAACCAAATTCCTTGACACAAATTTTTTTACGAAATTTCTTATCGGTGTGACTGTGAAAAATAAATTCCTAAAATGTAAAAACATTGCTCAAAACAAATAGGAAAATAAACAAATGAGCTTGAATGAGTGTAGCGGAATATATTTGATTACAAAAATTCCGCAACACAAAATTACTAGAAATAAAAAATTAAGCTCGAAAGAGCTGTAGTGGGATGTCTTTACCCAACACAAAAAATTGTAGAAACTTCTTGCTGGTATAGCTACAAAAGCTGAGTTCCAAAAATTTAAAATTATTGCTACAAAGAAAACAAATAAATTATAGAGCCTAAAAAAGTGCAGAGAAAATTTTTTACTAAGAATTTTCCCCAACACAAAAAATTGCATAAATTTCTAACTGGAGTAATTACGAAAACTAAACTTTTAAAAAGCAGGAATATTACTCAAAACAAATAGAAGAATAGAAAAAATGAGTTTGAAACACCACAGTGGAATTTGTTGACAAAATTTTTTTTCCAGAGAAACTCCTAGAAAAAAAAAAACAAAATTCCCCGACACAAAAAATTCTACGAATTTCTTACAGACGTGACTGCGAAAACTTAAATCCTAAAATGTAAAAACATTGCTCAAAACAAATAGAAAAATAAACAAATGAGCTTGAAAGAGTGTAGCCGAATCTTTTTTATTACAAAAATTCCCCAACAAAAAACTACTAAAAAAATAAAGAATTGAGCTCGAAATACTGTAGTGGAATGTCTTTACTCAGCACAAAAAATTGTAGAAATTTCTTGCTGGTGCAAGTACAAAAACTGAGTTCAAAAATGTAAAATTATTACTACAAAGAAAGCAAATAAATTATAGAGCCGAAAAGAGTGCAGTGAAATTTTTTTACTAATAATTTTTCCCTACACAAAAATTGTAGAAATTTCTAACAGGAGAAATTATGAAAACTAAATTCCTAAAAAGCATGAATATTACTCAAAACAAATAGAAGAATAGAAAAAATGAGCTTGAAACACCACAGTGAAATTTTTTTACTAACAAAAATTTCCCAGAGAAACTGCTAATAAAAAAAACCAAATTCTCCGACACAATTTTTTACGAATTTCTTACCGGTGTGACTGCGAAAAAAATATATCCTAAAATGTAAAAACATTGTTCAAAATAAATAGGAAAATAAACAAATGAGCTTGAAAGAGTGTATCGGAATATTTTTTATTACAAAACTTCCGCAACACAAAACTATTAAAAAAAAATTGAGCTCGAAAGACTGTAGTGGAATGTCTTTACCCAGCACAAAAAATTGCAGAAATTTCTTACAGGTGTAACTATAAAAACTGAGTTCCAAAAGTTTAAAATTATTGCTATAAAGAAAGCAAATAAATTATATAGCCTACAAGAGTGCAGTGAATTTTTTTTACTAAGAATTTTCCCCAACAAAAAAAATTATAGAAATTTCTAACTGGAGTAAATACGAAAGCTAAATTCCTAAAGACCAAGAATATTACTCAAAAAAAATAAAAGAATAGAAAAAATGAGCTTGAAACACCACAGTGGAATTTTTTTACTAACAAAAATTTCCCGAGAGAAACTCCTTGAAAAAAAAAGAAAATTCTCCGATACAAAAAATTGTACGAATTTATTAACGGTGTGATTGCAAAATCTAAAATCCTAAAATGTAAAAACATTGCTCAAAACTTGTAGGAAAATAAACAAATGAGCTTAAAATAGTTTAGCGGAATATTTTTTATTACAAAAATTATTCAACATAAAACTACTAGAAAAATAAAAAATTGAGCTCGGAAGACTGTAATGAAATGTCTTTACCCAACACAAAAGATTACAGAAATTTCTTGTTGGTGTAACTACAAAAACTGAGTTCCAAAAATGTAAAATTATTGCTACAAAGAAAGCAAATATATTATAGAGCCTAAAAGAGTGCATTGGAATTTTTTTACTAAGAATTTTTCGCAACACAAAAAATTGTTGAAATTTCTAACTAAAATAATTACGAAAAATAAATTCCTTAAAAGTAAGAATATTACTCAAAACAAATAGAATAATAGAAAAAATGAGCTTGAAACACCACAGTGGAATTTTTTTACTAACATAAATTTCCCGGAGAAACTCTTAAAAAAAAAAACAAAATTCGCCGACACAAAAAATTGTACGAATTTCTTACCGAGTGTGACTGCGAAAACTAAAATCCTAAAATGTAAAAATATTGCTGAAAACAAATAGAAAAATAAACAAATGAGCTTGAAAGAGTGTAGCGGAATATTTTTGATTACAAAAACTCCCTAACACAAAACTACTAGAAAAAAAAATTGAACTCGAAATACTGTAGTGGAATGTCTTTACCCAACACAAAAAATTGTAGAAATTTCTTGCTGGTGTAACTACAAAAACTAAGTTCCAAAATTGTAAAATTATTGCTACAAAGAAAGCAAATAAATTTTAGAGCCTAAAAGAGTGCAATGAAATTTTTTTACTAAGATCTTTCCCCAACACAAAAAATTGCAGAAATTTCTAACTGGAGTAATTACAAAAATTAAATTCCTAAAAAGCAAAAATATTACTCAAAACAAATAGAAGAATAGAAAAAATTAGCTTGAAACACCACAGTGAAATTTTTTACTAACAAAAATTTTCCAGAGAAACTGCTAGAATAAATAAAACAAAATTCCCCGACACAAAAAGTTTTACAAATTTCTTACCGGTGTGACTGCGAAAACTAAAATCCTAAAATGTAAAAACATTGCTTAAAACAAATAGGAAAATAAACAAATGAGCTTGAAAGAGTGTATCGAAATATTTTTGATTACAAATGTTAGAATCGCGCAGCGGAATGTTCGCGTGGTCGGACAAAAACCAAGAGGGGGGGTGAATTGGTTTCTTAACAAAAATTAGGTTTTAAAATTTTTCCCTAAATTTTACCGATTAAAATACTGTGTAAACGTAAATAGAATAGAGATAGAGTCTTACACAGGAGATTTATATTGGTTCGGATCAAAAGACCCTACGTCCAGTTCCTAATCACTCAAATAGAGGATTAACGTTGTCACTATAATCAAAGTTGTTACAAACAGATTACAATGGAAAAGAGAAAGTAAAGAAAACACCTCTCTTGAAATCCACAAGAGATGAAGAACAGATTTCCCCAGAGACGGCACAACACACAATCCACTAAGAACTCCACTTAGTGATTCTTATCGCTTCTAGCCCACACTAGGTTCCAAAAGCCCCTTTTTCTTGCAACAAACAGTTCTCTGACACTCACAACACTTAACTTTTGTATGAAAAAGGTTGTTCTCTTTTTTTTGAGTGCCATAGAGAAGCTTAAGTAGAGAAATTAGGGTTTGAGAATTGGGATTTTCGGAACTAGGAGTCTTGGGAATAGGGTTTTCGAAAATAAGGTTGATTTGAAGTTGAAAATCAAAATCTGACTGAAATAATCGATTAAATGAAGTGTTAATCGATTATTACAGAGCCAAAATCAACAGAACCCCAAAAATCTCTGTTTTAATCGATTAAAAGACCTGTTAATCGATTAATAGACTTGTTAATCGATTAACAGGTGTGTTAATCGATTAAACTAGTGAACAGATACAGAAAATGGTTTTTCTCACTGTTTTAATCAATTATTTCACCATTTAATCGATTAAAGCCGAGGCACTTTGATAAAATTGAGCTTTTTGAAGCTTCTAAGGTGCAAACTATGTACCGGCTATCTCAAACTCTAATATTATAGACTCAATCTAATCAAAACAGAGTTATTACACAGTAAAACAAGTCTTCAACTCTCTAAGTCTTGTGTTCTTGAATCATCATCAAAATCAACAAGTTTCATGTCCATGTACGTTCAACATCAAGTCCTTGAATGTTCAACAATCTCCCCCTTTTTTATGATGATCAAAATTTTCTTTTAAAGCCTTGTAATAACCTGTTTTATCTGTCATACTAACAAACACATTAAATATACCAGATAATATTTAAAATCAATCATAGTAGGCTTTAAATATTTCTCCCCCTATTTTGATTATAATAAAAAAGAATTCTTCAATAACATTCATAAGGGCTCCCCCTTAAAATATGCATAATTTGGAGATAACTCCCCCTCAATCAAAGCATTAAAAGAACACCCCATTTTATTTCAGAAATAAAAATACATTACAAATAAAACGCAAATTTAAAATTCTTCACTATCATCACTATGAAAGTGTGCATCAAATTTATTTTCTAAATGGCACACTTTATCATCTACATCAGATATACGACGAATTATTTCCTCATGCCGTACTCCAGAAAGAGTGAAGAATGCCTGCATCCTCTGATTCATATCAGATAACTTGTCTTCCATAGATTGTCGGGGTTCATGATGAGCAGAGGAAGTTCTAACACTTTGGATTTGATCAGAGGGAAACTCAGCAGCAGGAGGCATATCTTCATCAGAATCTGCATTATCGTCACCTTCGTTTGGAACGTCATCCTTGTGAACATAAATATCGTTGACACGCACCATTTGAAGTTGGATTAATGTGCTGTCCAGCATGCGATTTAAGTTATTCGTTCGTACTGTTTGTTCACCTTCGACATTTACTCCTTTGTATTCAATAATGCGAGAGACAAGGAGGGCATATGAAATTTTGAAGGTGGGATGGCGTTTGGCTTTTAACATAGTCATGGTGACAAGAACGCCCCAATCTAAAGGCTCATTGTTCATTATGGCATGAATAATACGAAGATCAATTGAAGAACATTGAGCATGATTTGTAGCTCGGGAACATAGGATCCAGACAAGTAGATGTAAAATCATGCGTTCCTCCTTCTTCAAAGGTCCAGCTAGAAGGAGACGTCCAATCTCCATGGAGGGGTTTCGCAGAAAAGAACGGTAGGTCATAATCCTGTCAAAATCATCTAACTCACCATACACGTTAATAACATCTTCTCTTATAGGAAAATGGGCAACGTTCTCCAAAATATAATCATCAAGAATAATTGTTACCCCCTTTACACGAGAGGTAGCAATTTGATCTCTAAATTTAAACCTAGAGTAAAATACTCTAACTAAGTCAGGATAATATGTACCTTGCATTTGGATGAAAGGGAGAACTCCTTGTATTTCAAGGAGATTAGGAAAGTTGAATCCCCTATTGATGAACTGCTCACCAATAAGGAACTTAGGAGAAATAATACCACGTTCCTTCCAATAGGACAGAAATTCCTGTCGGCCATCTGCATCAGATATCCATCCTTCTACAGAATTAGGACGGGGATGAGATGAAGGTGCATATCTTCTTCTAGTGGGGATTTTTGCACGAGAAGATGAGGTCATTGAAGGATTAGAAGAGTAACAAGAAGATTTAAGAACACAAGTTAAGTGAGAAGGAAGCAAGATTGATAGAATGAGGCAAGAAAGCTTGATTTCAAGAGATAGAAGTGAGTAGAAGTGAAATGGAAGTCCCTATTTTTAGCCAAGCATCTCATATGAAAGTGAATAAGGGTCAAAAGAGCCGTTGGCAACGGCTAGGAATCCAAACTTGTCAGGTTTAATCGATTAAAACTCAAATTAATTGATTAAACCAGTGTCAGACCCATTTAATCGATTAATTTGAGTTGTTAATCGATTAATACTGATTTTAATCGATTAATAGGAGAATTAATCGATTAATCCAGAGAGGAATGTCATGTTTTGGGTGTTTTGGATGCAAATAATCGATTATAACTCCAATTAATCGATTATTCTAGAGAGTACAGCAAAATTTTGAGGTTTATACACATGATAATCTATTAACATCCTGTATAATGAATTATATCCTTACAATCATCCGAAAACTGTCTAATTAAGCAGAATTTTAAGCTATTTCTAATATCCCTAAGTATCTTCTAAGATCATAGAATCTCTCCTTGGGTAGAGGCTTAGTAAAAATGTCTGCTAATTGATGCTTTGTATCAACGTACTCTATTTTACAGTTTCCTTTGCTGATATGATCTCTCAAAAAGTGATGTCTAATCTCTATATGCTTAGTCCTAGAGTGCATTATTGGATTCTTAGTAAGATTGATTGCACTCGTATTATCACACATCAAAGGTATGTCATTCAGAAATATACTATAATCTTCTAACTGTTGTTTCATCCACAGAATTTGAGCACAACAATTACCAGTTGCAATATATTCGACTTCGATGGTAGATAAAGCAACACATGCCTGTTTCTTAGAATGCCAAGATACTAAGGATGAACCTAACAAATGACATGTCCCACTAGTACTCTTTCTATCAATTTTGCATCCACCATAATCGGCATCAGAATATCCTATTAAACTAGTACAAGCATCAGATGGATACCATAAACCAAAACCAGTAGTTCCTTTTAAATATTTTAAAATATGTTTTACTGGAATTAGGTGAGATTCTTTTGGACAAGCCTGAAATCTAGCACACACACAGACAAAATGCATAATATCAGGTCTACTTGCAGTTAAGTATAACAGTGAACCTATCATACTTCTATACATAGATTGATTAACTTCCAAACCTGATTCATCCTTGTCTAGATAGCATGAAGTTCCCATGGGTGTGTTAGCTTCCTTTGAGGTGTCCATTCCAAACTTTTTAAGGATCTCTTTGCAGTATTTGGTTTGAGAGATGAAAATGCCATCTTTAAGTTGCTTGATTTGAAGTACAAGGAAGAATGTCAATTCTCCCATCATAGACATTTCAAACTCTCCCTGCATTATCTTAGCAAATTCTACACATAACGAATTATCAGTTGATCCAAAAATAATATCATCAACATATACCTGGACCAATAAGATATGTTCTTTTACTTTTTTTATAAACAGTGTAGAATCAATTTTTCCTCTAGAAAAATCATTTGAAGTTAGGAAACTACTTAACCTTTCATACCAAGATCTAGGAGCTTGTTTCAACCCATATAATGCTTTCTTTAATTTAAAAATATGATTAGGATAATTAAAATCTTCAAATCCAGGGGGTTGCTCCACATAAACTTCTTCTTTAATAAAACCATTCAAGAATGCACTTTTAACATCCATTTGATATAATTTAAATTTCATCAAAGATGCATAAGCAAGAAGTAGGCGTATAGCCTCTAACCTGGCAACAGGAGCATAAGTTTCATCATAATCTATACCTTCCTCCTGACAATAGCCTTTAGCAACAAGTCTGGCTTTATTCTTTATTATGTTTCCATCTTCATCAAGTTTGTTTCTAAACACCCATTTGGTTCCAATAACTTGATGTGACTCTTCTCTTGGGATTAATTCCCAGACTTGATTCCTTTCAAATTGGTTAAGTTCTTCTTGCATTGCTATGCACCATTGGTCATCTTTAAGCGCTTCCTCAACATTTTTGGGTTCTATCTATGACACAAAAGCTACAGACATGCAGAAATTAGTCATATTTCTAGTTCTTACCCCTTTTGAGATATCACCAATGATATTGTCCAATGAGAGTTCTCTAGGTGATTGCCATTCTTTTGCTAATTCAGACGTTTGAGAAGGCTCATTTTCTTCCAAATATAATTCATCAAGAGCCTCTCTTATATACTCATCATCACCTGTAAGTTCTTTATTTGACTCAAGAGGATTTCCCCCAAGGTCTACAATCTCATCAAAAGTAACATGAATAGATTCTTCAATATTTAAGGTTCTTCTATTAAACACCCTGTAAGTCTTGCTAGTTAATGAATAACCTAAGAAAATTCCCTCATCGGCTTTTGAGTCAAATTTTCCTAAGTTGTCCTTTCCATTATTTAACACAAAGCACTTACATCCAAATATTTTCAAATGAGCAACATTAGGCTTTCTACCATTTAATAATTCATAGGGAGTTGATTTTATAATTGACCTAATGAGAATTCTATTCAAAACATACTAAATGATTAATTTTCTTTGAATAAATACAAGAGACAAACAATTCATTTAACTATAGGAACCTAAATTTATTTTCCTTTAGGAACACCAAAATGTTTAATTTTACATTTATTTGAAGTGTGACCTTGTTTCATGCAATAAAAACATGCTTTTGATGTAGCTTTAGAATAAGATGCATTACTTACAAAACATGCTCTAGTTCCTTTTTCTACCCATACTCTTTTATTTTTCTTTTTAGACTTTTTCAAAGGAACTTGTTGATTTACACTATTTTGAGCAAACACCATTTCATGCTTCTTAAGATCATCTATTTTCCTTTTCAGCTTTGTCTAGCAAATGGTTAAGAATATCTATGTCATATTCATGCTCTTTACAAGTTGCACATGCTAAGTTCTTATCATTATCATCATCTAAACATATAATTTTCGTTTCTAATAATTCCTTTTCTTCTAAACATGTGGTTTCGTTTTTAAAGAGTCAATTTCCTTTTCGGATCTACTTAGATTCTTCTTTACAACTTTATATTCATTTTTCAAATTCTTAAAAGCACTAAACAGTTCATTATGTGCATTTTGCAATTCATCATAGTTATTATCATCATCACTAGAAGATGAGTCGGAATCACTTACCTCAAAATCGGAAGATATATTGTCATTTGCCATTAAGCAAATATTGGCTTCAACTTTCGAGTCACTTGATTCTGAACTTGAATCACTGTTGTCCCAAGCAATATAGACTTTCTTCTTGAAGACCTTTTTGCCTTTGTTTTCATCGTTTTTCTTGTTTGGGCATTCGGTCTTTACATGCCCTGCTTCACCACAACCATGACATTTTATATTTACGGAAGTACTTTCTCTTACCTTTCCCTTACCTTTGAATGGATGCCTTCCTTTTGCTTTCATGAATTTGGTGAACTTCTTTATCATAAGACTCAACTCTTCTTCTTCATTTTCCGAGTCTTCTTCTTCCTTTTTATTTTTACCTTTGGAAATTTTAGTTTTGAAGGCTAAGTTCTTCTTTTGAAATTGTCCTTCTTCTTCATTTCGCCTTCCAAGCTCAAGCTCATGCTCTCTTAGCTTTCCAAAGAGCGCCGCCATTGACATAGTGGCAAGGTTTTGTGACTCCGAGATGGCCGTCACCTTAGGTTGCCATTTCCTATCCAAAGATTTTAAAATTTTAACATTCAATTCATCAACGTCAAAGATTTTACCTAATCCGGTGAGATGGTTCACAATATGAGTGAAACGCTTTTGAACGTCAAATATCGTTTTGCCTTGTTGCATCCGGAACATCTCGTATTCTTGGATTAAGGAATTTTTTCGTGCTCTCTTAACGTCGTCAGTACCTTCATGGGTCACTCTTAGCATTTCCCACATCTCCTGAGCACTTTTACAAACATAGATCCTGTAAAACTCGTCAAGCGTTAAAGCAGATGAAATTATATTTCTAGCCCTAACGTCAAATTGTGCTTTTCTGTTTTCTTCTGCAGTCCATCTAGAAAAAGGTTTGGGAATGTCAACATCGTTCTCAGTAACTTTAGGAATATATGGACTGTTTAAAATAGCGTCCCAAACGCCTCTATCAACAGACTCTAAAAATATTTGCATTCTTACTTTCCATAAAGGATAATTTTGACCCGCAAAAAGTGGGGGTCTGTTGATAGACGCACCTTCGGCAAAAGTTTGATTTTGTCCGGCCATTTTCGAAAAGTTTGAATGACTATCAAAGTAAGCTCTGATACCACTTGTTAGAATCGCGTAGCGGAATGTTCGCGTGGTCGGACAAAAACCAAGAGGGGGGGGGGTGAATTGGTTTCTTAACAAAAATTAGGTTTTCAAAATTTTCCCCAAATTTTACTGATTAAAAACTGTGTAAATGTAAATAGAGTAGAGATAGAATCTTACACAGGAGATTTATACTGGTTCGGATCAAAAGACCCTACGTCCAGTTGCTAATCACTCAAATAGAGGATTAACGACGTCACTATAATCACAATTGTTACAAACAAATTACAATGGAAAAGATAAAGTAAAGAAAACACCTCTCTTGAAATCCACAAGAGATGAAGAACAACTTTCCCCAGAGACGGCACAACACACAATCCACTAAGAACTCCACTTAGTGATTCTTATCGCTTCTAGCCCACAACAGGTTCCAAAAGCCCCTTTTTCTTGCAACAAACAGTTCTCTGGCACTACAACACTTAACTTTTGTATGAAAAATGTTGTTCTTGTTTTCTGAGTGCCATAGAGAAGCTTAAGTAGAGAAATTAGGGTTTAGGAATTGGGATTTTCGAAACTAGGGTTCTTGGAAATAGGGTTTTCGAAAATAAGGTTGATTTGAAGTTAAAAATCAAAATCTGACTGAAATAATCGATTAAATGAAGTGTTAATCGATTATTACAGAGACAAAATCAACAGAACCCCAAAACTCTCTGTTTTAATCGATTAAAAGACCTGTTAATCGATTAACAGTCATGTTAATCGATTAACAGGGGTGTTAATCGATTAAACCAGTGAGCAGATACAGAAAATTGTTTTTCTCACTATTTTAATCAATTATTTCACCAATTAATCGATTAAAGCCGAGCCCCTTTGATAAATTTGAGCTTTTTGAAGCTTCTAAGGTGCAGACTATGTACCGGCTATCTCAAACTCTAATATTACAGACTCAATCTAATCAAAACATAGTTATTACAATATAAAATAAGTCTTCAACTCTCTAAGTCTTGTGTTCTTGAATCATCATCAAAATCAACAAGCTTCATGTCCATCAAGTTCAACATCAAGTCCTTGAATGTTCAACAAAATTAAAAGAAGTATCCTTATTGAGCAAGTTTTTGAGTGGATTTGCAATCTTTGAGAAGTCTTTTATAGATCTTCTATAGAACCCAACATGTCCTAGAAAGCTTCTGATGCCCTTCACATTTGTTGGTGGTGACAATCTTTCAATAATCTCTATTTTTGCTTTATCAACTTCAATACCTCTTCCAGAAATCTTATGGCCTAACACCACGCCTTCAGTTACCATAAAATGACATTTCTCCCAATTTAAAACCAAATTAGTATCAACACACCGCTTCAGAACGATATTCAGATTTCTCAAGAAATGGTCAAATGATGCACCAAATATTGAGAAATCATCCGTGAAAACTTCTATGCATTGTTCCAGCAGGTCTGAGAAGATTGCTAGCGTGCATATTTGAAAGGTTGTTGGCACATTGCACAATCCGAATGACATTTTCCTGTAAGCAAACACACCAAAAGGATAAGTAAAAACAGTTTTTTCTTGATCTTCTGGATCTACTGCTATTTGATTATACCCTGAATAACCATCCAGAAAACAATAAAAAGTTTGTCCTGCTAACCTTTCTAACATTTGATCCATGAAAGGTAAAGGAAAATGATCTTTTCTAGTTGCTTGATTCAATTTCCTATAATCTATACACATTCTCCAACCTGTGACAGTCCTAGTAGGTATTATCATTATAAATTACAGTCATACCTCCTTTTTTCAGGACTACCTGAACTGGGCTAACCCAAACACTGTCAGAGATAGGATAAATCATACCAGCATCCAACAATTTCAGTACTTCTTTCTTTACCACCTATTTCATGGTTGGATTAAGACGTCTTTGCGGTTATGTAACAGACTTGAAATCTTTCTCCATGTGAATCTTATGTATACAATAAGATGGGCTGATTCCTTTGAGATCAGATAAGGTCCACCCTATGGCCTCCTCATTATCTTTAAGAACTGAGATCAACTTTTCTTCTTCAGAATTTGTTAAGGCATTGCTAATCACCACTGGTTTGTTACCCCATCTGCAAGAAAAACATATTTTAAGTGAGGAGGTAGTACCTTTAACTCCAGCTTCTGACTCTCAGTTTCATGTTCTTGCTGCAATTTCTCAGATCGTATTTCTTTTGAAGTAACCTCTTGTGTTGAATCAATATGTTTCATATATTTCTCAACTTCTTCTTCATCTTTTTCATCAAATTTATCATCAACACCTATCAAAGCTTTTTCTTACGGGCTTGCTTTGGTTAGTTTCTTTCTTGTTGCTTGAAAGATATCATCTACCACATCCATCCTAAGATAATGTTGTTTATCTTTGGGATGTCACATTACTTCAAATACATTAAAATTAACTTCCTTATCTTCTACTCTGACCTTTAATTTGCCATCATCTACATCAATAATGACTTTAGCAGTCTTCATGAAAGGTCTTCCTAGTATAATAGGAACTTTAGTATCTTCCTCCATATCCATCACAACAAAATCAACTGGGAACATAAATTTATCAACTTTAACCAAAATGTCCTCCGCCACACCATAAGGGAATTTCAAAGACCTGTCAGCTAGCTGAAGTGTCATTCTTGTAGGCTTTACTTCCAAGTCTCCTATTCTTTTAAGCATAGACAAAGACATTAGATTTATGTTGGCACCCAAATCAAGTAATGTCTTACCTACTTGCAATGTTCCAATTGTGACTGGTATAGTGAAACTGTTAGGATTCTTGGACTTTTTAGGTAATGATTTCTAGAATATAGCATTGCATCCTACCTCTAACTCCACTGTTTCTGCAGTAAATCTCCTTTTCCTAGTTAACAGCTCTTTCATGAATTTTGCATAAGTTGACATCTGCTCCATAGCTTTCACAAATGGAATATTAAATTGTAATTGCTTGAAAATATCCATGAATCTTGCAAACTGTCTTTCTTTATCTTTTTTGGAAGGATGATGAGGATATGATAAATCATTTAGTTGAGGGATTTGATTCTCAACTTTCTCCCTCTTTTTCTCACTATTTTTACTTTTTTTCTCTTCTTATTTTTCAATATATTTTTTTCTTTTTCTAAACTCTCACTTTTATTTTTCTCGTCCTCTCCTTCACACTCATTTTTTTTTTCTCTTTATCCTCTTTTTCATGTAAGACTTCCTTCCTACAGTCAGGTTGTCACCAATATCTTTTCCTATAACCTTATCACTCCTTGTAGTTATTGACTTGCATTGATCCTTCAGATTGGTTTGTGCGTTAGCTGAAAATTGTCCTCCTTGCTGCTCAAATAACTGTTTAGCCAATAAACCCATATGAGTCTCTAAATTTCTAAATGAAACATCAATATTTTTCTGACTAGACAAAGTAGTTTGCATGAATTTTTCTAAAGTGTCCTCAAATTTGCTCATTCTGTCATGCACTGGAGGATAATGTTGTTGCTAATATTGATATGGAGGTTGATGATATGACTGTTGTTGATATAAAGATGGTCTATTGGATGAACTATTACCTTGTTTCCACCAAAAGTTCTGATTCTGATTTTGATTTTGATTTTGATTCCCTCTCCATCCTTGTGAAAAATTATTCTAATAGTTGTTGAAATTAGGGAAATTACCTTGTCTGCCTTGACCACTACTACCTTGAGCACCCATATAATCAGCTTCTTCTTGTTATATGTTGCCTTGATAAGAGCAGTGTTCAATTGGATGATCACCTCCACACCCCTCACAACTCATCTGTTGGTTAGAAATGGATTGCACTACATGCATTTGTTGAGGTAGTTTCTCTATTTTCTAGTTCAATGCTTCAATCTGTTAGGTTATAAGTTTATTCTGGGCTAAGAGAGCATCTGAGGTGCTAATTTCAAGTACTCCTTTCCTCTGAATTGGATGTCTATCATGTTGAGCATGTTGGTCTGTAGAGGCTAGTGCATCAATAATTCTTGTGGCATGTGCGATGTCTATATCCAGCATGGATCCTCCTGCTGCAGCATCTAATAGCATCTTTGTATCAAGTCGCAGGCCAGTATAGAAAATATTCAACTGAGCAATGTCTTCAAATCCATGATTTGGGAATCTTCTAAACAGTGATTTAAATTTCTCCCATGCTTCACAAAAAGGTTCATCTGCTCCTTGTCTGAAAGTAGAGATATCAGATTTTGCCTTGATGTAGCGGGATGGTGGAAAAAATCTGTTCAAGAACTTCTCTTCTACATTACTCCAATTAGTCAAACTCTGATTAGGATGTGTCTTCAGCCACTCCTTTGCCATGTCAGCCAAAGAAAAAGGAAATAATCTCAAATATGCAGATTCAATATCTGTTTCTCTAAATCCCATGATACCAATCAACTCATAAAAAGTAGACAAGTGAATGTAGGGATCTTCGTGATCCATTCCATTGAATTGATGAGCATTAATCAAACTTAAGAAAGCTGACTTCATCTCCAATATTTGGTTGGCTGGTATTACAATGCTGGAGAAGTGTCTCGGACATTGCTGCATAACACAATCTCTAAGTGTTCTTCTAGGTGAATTTGGATTTGTATTTATATTTGCTCCTTCTTTCGCTATGTCTTCTATTATTAGATCTAGTAAGTTGCGTGTAGGAGAAGAGTTAACAGATTTTCCTGTTGCTTGTTCTTGAGTTTCTCTTCTTCTTCTACCCCGGTTTCTACGAGTAGCCTTTTCAATCTCATGATCAAATTCTAATTGATCTGTAGATACCTGTCCTCTTAAATGCATAAACCAAAGAGTAACTCAAACAAAGATTAACACATAACAACAATTAAGCAAAATAAAACTAAAAAATAAAACAAAAACAGAAATAAAATTAAAATACTTAATAAGTTAAACAAATAATTCCCAAGGAATGTCATTCCCCTGCAACGACGCTAGAAATACTTGTTGAATTATTGACAAGCGTACCAAAATTATCAATCGCAATATAGTATTTCAATTAAATAAAATTCGATCCCACGAGGAACGATTTCAATGGAACTTCCCAATTATATGCTTATTAAGTGGATCAAAACAAAATGAGTTTTGTATAAAGAGTTGAATTAAAATTAAATGACAAAGAACTGGAAATTATTTAGAAAATATCAATTAAAGACACTTAGGATTGACTTCCTTCCTTTTCCCTCTTTTGCAATGACTATGTTCAATTAAGATCATCAATTAACCTAACAATGTTGATGACACCTACTCAAATAATCTATGTGGATTCCTCACACATGAAATTCATAAGAAAACCTAATAAATGTTGATTTCGCGCACAATTAAGAGATTTTTCAACATTAGGTTTAGGGTGTTAAGCAATTGATACATTCATTCCATTCCTGACAATTAACGTAACAAATATTCTTATCATAATCTAGGATTCAAGATATATTTTTCAATCATATCCCAAACATCAAGAATAAACATTCAAAAGCATAAAAGATAAGAATGACAACATGAAAAACATAGATTAATATCTCAAAATATCACCAAGATACAAAAGAGTTCAAAGGAAGTGCACCCAATCCCAAGATAATGAAGTTAGCCACTCATGGTGGCCATCACAATGCTCCAAATGAGGAAGAAGTGAAGAATTGATGAAGATTGGACGAAACCCTAGCAGTAGTCGCACCTTTTCTCCAAAAAAAAACTTTATCTTTTCTCAAAACACACCTTATCTTTTTATAGGAGAATTTGGGTCTCGCGTCTTTCGCTCAAGTGAAAACGTTCGCTCAAGCTAAAGTTCAGTATTTTCGCTCAAGCGAAAAAGTGCTAGCTTGAGCGAGTGAGTTCCAGAGAAATTTAACTAATTTTCGCTCAAGCGAAAATAATGGCGCTTGAGCGAATGACTTCCAAAAAGTTTTAACTAATTTTCGCTCAAGCGAGAGTTTATCTCGCTCGAGCGACTTTCATGTTGAAAATATTTTTCCTCCTTTCAGTTTTTGCTTCAATTATGCTCCTTGCTTTTATATCAAAGTATTCTCGAATTCATCCTACATTGGGAGACAAATATATTAAAATTGACATAAGTTAAGTGATTTCATAACAATTAAAAACATAATTATATCAACTTTTTACTATTTAACAATAAAATGTTAAAATTTATTTACCAAAGTTAAAATAAAAGCAATGATAATTTAAATGATTATAAAATTTTTGTTGTGTTAATTGAAGGAAGCAAATATATAATAGTCATAAATTTAATTAATGGTTACAGTGGAATATTTCAAATGTAAAATTAATGAATCGGTTTAGTTATGTAAAATATGATAAGTGTGATTGTAGAATTTTTTTATTAAAATAATAATAAAAAATTAAAATACTTAATTTTATATCCAAACATGTTGATTTTCAGTTAAGGTTAAAAATTAAACGAAGAAATAAAACTCAAAATCAACTCTCTTTTTTTATATTGGAAATTTTTAAAATTAACCTAAACTAAATCAAACAAAAATTATAATATATACTACCACATTAATATAAAATATAAGATGAGAACTTTTATGAATCAATTAGATTATTATAATTTATGATATATATATATATATATTGTTATTTTAAAATTAAATATAAAAGGATATAATAAAATTGAAATTATAAATATTACAATTAGTTATGAAAATTATTTTTATAATATTTTTTATTAATTAATTATTTTATTATGATATACTTAATATATTTATATTAAAAAAATTATAAAAATCATTAAATTAGATCATAAATATTAATTTGATTTTTTAAAATAAAAAAATCACATTTAAATTTATATTTAATTTGATTCCGTTATATTAATCTTTTTCTCTCAATATCGAAATATTTTTTTAAAATAAAACTATAATAAATAAAAATTTTAAATAAAACATTACTGGAGCTCAAGGTTCTTCTTTGGCTTCATCGTTTGTTTAATAGACCCATTCTTACCAATAGTTAGGTTAGTTATTGTCGACATTAATGTTGTCTGTTTTCTCAGTACATTTTATTTTTCTACAAACATTAATTTCTGACAAGACTAGGCAAGTGTGCATCTTTTACCAAGAAATACTGGGTCATCTCCATTGCCATTAAAGAAAAAATTGCATAAAATAAGTGTCTTTCTTACCAAGCATTAGTTAATGGAATGTCTTTCTGATACCATTCTATTAATCACCTTTTTTTTATAAAAAAATTATTTTTTGAGAAATTAAATGACAAAATTAATAAAAAACCAAAACCAAAAATTAAAAAAATAAAATACAATATTTTGTTCTATTTAGAATATACATGTGTTACTGTCTCATTACTCATAATGTTCTATCCGTGCAATGAAGAAATGGTCCAAATGGAACATGGGCTTGACTCGGAAATTCTGACTAATGGAACAAAGTGGCTTCATATTTTCTTTTTCATATCTTCCTCACTTTTTCCTGCACTTTGCATATCAAATTTCTGGTTGAAAGATTAACATTTTCCTTATTTTATTTCCTTTTATGCATTCCATAACCAAACAGTATGGTCTGTATAAATAGATAGCAGAACACACTTGCTTCCCTCCACAACACAAAGTTACCACATAACAACACCATGACAATGCCCACTATGTGGGTGTTAACTCTCTTTTCTGTCATTTATGGCAGTGTAGCTACTCATCATCTTAACAGAAATCTTCAGACCCTATCTTCTGATTCCAATGATCAACCTTACAGAACTGCCTACCACTTCCAACCTCCCAAGAATTGGATTAATGGTATGCATAACATGTTTCCTTCAACTCATTTAAATTTTTTTCATGTGCCCTTTTATTCAATTCTTCGTATTCCTTTCATTTTCTTTATTGTGCAAATATTTTATGTCCCTAATAAACATTTTTTCGTCTTCTTGTTTTTGTGACTTGACATGTTATCCTCGTATGGACACGTGGGTGTGTTTGGACCTGCAGATCCCAATGGTTAGTTTAGTTCAGTTCTCTTATTATGAATTTCCCTCTTAAGTGAACCCTTTTGCAAGAAATACATAAAACTGTTTCGTTTAGTTGTTTCCAAAAGAAAAAACATATTTTGGGTTTGGAAAATAAAAGTTGTCTTATGATTTTGGTAGGACCAATGAGATATGGAGGATTTTATCATCTGTTCTATCAATACAATCCTAAAGGTGCTGTTTGGGGGAATATTGTGTGGGCACATTCAGTGTCCAACGATCTCATGAATTGGACACCACTAGAGCCTGCCATCTTCCCTTCTCAACCGTCGGATATAAATGGTTGTTGGTCAGGATCAGCCACACTGCTTCCTGGGAACAAACCAGCCATTTTGTACACAGGAATTGACTACATGAATCGTCAAGTTCAAAACTTGGCCCAACCCAAAAATTTGTCTGACCCATTTCTTATGGAATGGGTTAAGCTCCCTCAAAACCCTCTAATGGCACCAACTAGTGATAACAAGATCGATTCAAGTTCATTTAGGGACCCCACCACTTCTTGGCTAGGCCAAGATGGGCATTGGAGAGTACTTGTTGGAAGCAAAAGAAGAAGTAGGGGAATGGCACTTTTGTATAGGAGCAAAGACTTTTTTACTTGGGTTCAAGCCAAACACCCTTTATATTCAACCAAAGGCAGTGGAATGTGGGAGTGCCCAGATTTCTTTCCAGTTTTGAAGAATGGCCAATTGGGTGTTGAAACCTCTGTGAATGGTGATGATATTAGGCACGTGCTGAAGGCTAGCTTGGGAACTCAAGATTACTATATGATTGGGAGTTACAATGCTACCAAGGATGTGTTTGTCCCAGATAAAGGGTTCGATGAATTTGTTTTAAGTTATGATTATGGAAAATACTATGCCTCAAAAAGTTTCTTTGATGATGGAAAGAAGAGAAGGATTTTGCTTGGGTGGGTCAGAGAATCCTCTAGTGAGACAGATAATATCAAGAAAGGATGGTCTGGAATCCATGTAAGTTCACTGCATTTCTTAAATTGTCATTATTGGTTTGTTCAGTGTGTTCTAAAATCAATACAGGACTTGACCAAATCAAAACTTGTTGAATCTAGGCTCAAATAATTATATTTGGTTTTTGGCCATGGTTTTATGATAGATGGAGTATGGTTTTAAAAAATATGACCAAGATGGACATAAATTTGTAGGCAATTCCAAGAGCTATATGGTTGCATAGGTCAGGTAAACAGTTGATACAATGGCCGGTGGTGGAAATTGAAAAGCTGCATGCAAACCCAGTGAACTTGGCCCCCCAAGAGCTAAAAGGAGGCCAATTGCTTCAAATTAATGGTGTCACAGCAACACAGGTAAATTTTTCTTTTGTTAGTGGAATTTAGATAGTTTTTAATGATGAAAAAGTTGATAAAAAGATGTTACTAATACTCTAAAATATTAAATACAGGAATACTTAATAATCTTTTAGAAGTGCAATAATTTTAGAGTAATAATTTGTCCTTTGCAGGCTGACGTTGAAATTTCATTTGAAGTGAGTAAATTAAGAGAGGCTGAAGTATTGGACTATCAGGCGGATCCCCAAACTCTGTGTAGTCAAAATGGTTCATCGGTTAAAAGTGGATTGGGTCCTTTTGGTTTGCTAGTTTTTGCTTCAGAGGGATTGCAAGAGTTCACATCAGTTTTCTTCAGAATATTCAAATACCAAAATAAAAATTTGGTGCTCATGTGCAGCGACCAAAGCAGGTTAAGTTGTTTGTGTCCTCTATTTATTTCTATCAACTCAACTTGTCTCCAAACTCATATAAATGCATGAATGCATACAGGTCTTCCTTAAAAAAGGACAATGATTTGACCACTTATGGAACTTTTGTTGACGTGGAACCTCTTCATGAGAAGCTTTCATTGAGAACCTTGGTAAGTTTCAGTTATTGAATACATGCAGAGGTTGCATGCAGGTTAAACAAGTTTTAACAACTGCATATAAATATAATTTTATAGACATGAATACATATATGCACGATGCATGGATGCGATATAAGTATCATTCGTATTCGATGATAAATTTAGTCTATAAAAATAAACAAATATCAGATACGATTCGTATTCAATACGTAAAAGATATATATTTTAAAAATATAAAAAAATCATAAAATATAATAACTATAAAGATACAATCATGCAAATTCAAATTTCAAATCACATTTATATATAGGAATAAAACTATCATTTTCATTGATTTCTTATTTCATAAAAACAATTTTTTTCTTTGGTTTATGAAAAATAATATTTATATATTTCTATTTTATAGATAGATATATATTTCTTAAACTTTTATTGAATATAAATAATTTAAAAGTTTTAACATTTAATTCATATGCACGTCAGGAAACTATCTAAAAATATTAGTATTAATGTTTCGTAGGTTTGGATACTTCATTGATACGTATAAATGAAGTATCGATAAAGTATCCGACAGAATATGTATCGGATACGTGAAGCAAGTTGAAGTTTCGGTGATTTATAACTTACGTACCAAAAAAAAATATGATTTGTAAGAAAAGTATATGTTAAAACTCACGGTTGTAAAGATTTCTCATGGTTGGTGTTATTTTTTCTTTTGTTCAATGAACTTTAATTTTTCAAATGCATAGTTTTTCCCTTCTACAGATTGATCATTCTGTGGTAGAGAGTTTTGGAGGAGAAGGAAGAGCTTGTATTACAGCCAGAGTTTATCCTACATTGGCTATCAATGATAAAGCACAACTATATGCTTTCAATAATGGTACTGCTGCTGTCAAGATTACAAGACTGAGTGCTTGGAGCATGAAGAAAGCACAGATAAACTGAAAATGTAGAAGAAATGTCGATGTTAATAATAAACATTTAAAAACCAGGCCATACATCAAGGGGAAGGATCCAATAAATGCCTAGAAAAGACCAAATATAACAAATGGAGCTTTACAGTGGCTACTTTCAAATTATCTGCATTCAAATGTATCAATTTTTTTGTTTAATGTTAATAAATATTGTGGTGTTGATCATTTGGTTATAAACCTTCGTCCTTTTTACCAAGCTGAAGTTATAAATGTCAGTAAGCTAAAGTCAGAATGAACTTTGACTGCTCTAAACTGGTGCTATTCATATTCCATACTGAGGTGATCCTTTTGCCTACGTTTCCGATTACCCTTCTTTTTCACTTTCTCATTTGGCATTTCTGCGGACTGCTCTGTTAAACATTTGTGTACAATATTTTTCACTTCATCCAGTAATTCTCTATTATAAGAATCCAACCCTTCTGCTGAGACTATATCAGCAATGCTTGCAATTTCCCTCATAGCAGTAACCTGTAAAAGCATGTTGCAGTCAAGTGTTCATATAACATTCATTCAAGTTAAAGAAAAGCAATGATAAATAACTGATGAGCAAAGACATACTGTTCTTTGATACTCTGATTCCAGGGATGATGTGACTCTCCCAATATATTTCCGGGTAATCTTGTGATACCACTGCATGTACTCACTCTCATCTTCAATATCACCACCATCAACAATATGAACCCAACGTTCTGACCATTCTCTGAGAGCCAAGTCCATTTTTCCCATCAGGTCTACCCCATGATCCACTATTCGACTCTTCCTCTCCCATCGTTCCACGTCTTTCGGGATTTTTTGATGCAAGCCAAATTGCCTTAAGCATCGATCAGGAAGGTGCCTTTCTGCCTTGTCAAAACACAATAGCATAGTCCTAGATGCCCGTAAAATCAGACTAGCTTTTATATCTTCTGGTATGGCTGTACAGTTCATATCCTTGTAAGGTAGCCACTGGACCTGTGTGTATATACAATAATTAACAAAGATTCACCATTTTCGTATACCCATTTCATCAAATAAACCATATCATCAAGACTTACATCACATGGATTAAGAGAGTCCAAAGCCTTTCTGTAGGACACTACATTGCATTTCGTCCTACAACCACTTTTCCCTTTCCATTTAAGCACAAAGGGAAAGCAAATATTATCAGGTTCTTGATTAAATTTTGGCAGTCCAACATTGAGCCGAGAATAACTCCAACACTAAAAAAATAATAATAATAATTTATTATTCAGACAGTGTTCAAACTGAAAGTATCAGCAAAAGAAGAGAGAAAAGGGAAGTGTGTTATAACCTGTACTAGAGTCAGACAGCCACTAATAGTGCTCTGAGATTTGAGGGAAGCATTACCAAGTGCTCTATATAAAAATGCCAATGCTCCTGCACCCCAAGCAAATTTCCCAGCCTTGTCAAAGTCTTCAAACAAAGAAAGGTACATAACAGGGACTTTGTTCCCTGTTGTTGTAGAAAATATAGTACTGCCTACTAGGTATAGAAGGTAAGCACGAGTACAGCGCTCAGTTTCCTCGAGTGATGCATCTTCTGGACACTCACAAAAGAACTCCTTCAGCCAAGTCAGCTTCACCATTCCACCATTCAGGTCCTCTGGCACTCTCCCTAGTAATTTTTCACAAACAGAACTTGGTGCACTTATTGGACCTATCACAGGTTCTCCATCAATAGCCAATCCAAGTAACAGTGATACATCTTCTAGCGTAATTGACAATTCTCCTACAGTCAAGTGAAATGTATTTGTTTCTCTCCTCCACCGTTCAACCAAAGCTGCTATCAGTGCATTGTCGAGACTCATAGCAGGAAGTAATCGTAGGTAACCGAAACCAGCTTTCTCAACCAACTTAATCTGTTTAGGTGTGAGCTTCCACTGATCAAGCATTGAAGTGTGTTCATGACATCTAAGCACACCACGTTCCTGTAGATTTGAGTAACATGATCATATCCAATAATATGAATACTGATAATTTTTCATATGATTTAACAGAAATTATAAATAAAAGAAAGTCCACCCACGTGTCCATCCCAAACTGCTGAAGAAACATGATTATCTTGATCATAAAGTACATAATTATCAATTGGTCCAGGATCTTCGTTGAGGTCCATTTACGAAAGAAATGAGAACTGTCCAAAATACAAGAATCACAAAAAGATATAAATAACTTTGAATCAGCCAATTTCTGAAGCAATAGCTATATGAAATTCATTAACATTCTTCATCAACCAAAGAAAAAAAAACACAGGACAAGAGCATATCAAATTTGCACCTATACATTACGGAGCTGACCTTCAGATAATGTGTAAATTTGATATCTGTTTTGCCAATTGGAAATTGCATCACATTAACTTGCATATACTGTTGACTCATGTTTAAGTGAGGGTCAAAGCATGGTTAAATCTGCTTGACTTGCCACTGAAGGCCCAGAGATCTTTCTTCCAACTTATCCCACTGTTTTGCACCACCTTAATGAATAATAGAAATTTCACATTCAGGACATAAACCTTGACTATTATCACTAAAAATTTAAG
Organism: Sphenostylis stenocarpa; assembly: GCA_963425845.1. NCBI lineage: Eukaryota > Viridiplantae > Streptophyta > Magnoliopsida > Fabales > Fabaceae > Sphenostylis > Sphenostylis stenocarpa. Next base: position 63,106,560 of record OY731401.1, on the reverse strand, counting down.
CAACAAAAAACAAAATTCTGCTTTCAGACATATAGTTATAGGTCTACTAAAATTAAGACCCAGAACCTTTTCGTACCATTAAATGAAAGCAGTCATCCAAGGGTTCATTTTATTTTACTTATTCATATTTCTCTTTCTTTTTTAAGCTTTGCGGTCTAACCAAACAAAGGAAATAAAATGAATTCAGATTCTTTTGGCATTAAGAACCACACAGCCCCTGAATGAAACATTTTTCCATGGTCAATGCAAAATTCACCACCATAGAGCATCCTAGTCTTGCAGTTGCACAATAGAATTTTACATTGATTTTGATAAGCACTTTAAAATCATAATTAAGCTCAAAGCATTTCTCCAATCTCCACTTCATTCACACAGTTTAACATGTGTTACTTTCCCATCATTTCCAATTCACATCCAATCAAGATACCTAAACAGTACAACTTGTGGTATGATGTGATGCCCAATCTTCATCTCCAATAGCACTACTAACTTGACCTTGACAAATATGCATTTTATATTTTGTCTTACTCTTACACAACTGTAAAATATAAACCCTTTCATTCAAAATCTAATCTCTACAACTTCAAGTCCTCAATTCAGCTTTTATAATTCCCATTAACCCTTTACATCGTTTGAGATAAAACCCTTGTCGAACTTGATAAGGTAATTTCTATTAGATTGCAATATTTGTATAAGTCAAGTATTTCTATTATTCTTCTGTTTTACTTCCGTTATAACAGTTCTCATTACAACTGTGAGTATACTCTGTATAAAGACTTCTTACATGTTAATACAAAGTGCAATTCTACAATCATTTTATCTCATTTCTCTTGTGCTTGTTCTAACAGAAGTGGTATCTAGAGCCTCGATTTTATTCCGGGACGTTGGCGCTTAGGGAGTTACAATTGCAGAAGTGGTTCAAGGTGCTTGAATCAGTGTCAATCAAGATTCAGTTTCTTGATCGTGTATTAAAGGAAGAAGAATGGTTGGAGGTGACAATCACATTCCCTCATCAATTCTCCCAATCTTGAATGAGAAAAATTGGGATAAATGGAGTACCCAGATGAAGGTTTTGTTCAGATTTCAGGATGTCAGTGATGTAGTTAAAACAGGCCAGGTGGTTGTTTCCGGTTTGGCAGAGGCGCAGAAGGCGATATTGGCGAAGAAGGATAGCAAGACATTGTTTCTTATTCATCAATGTGTTGATGACGTTCATTTTGAGAAGATTCAAAATGCGAACATTGCGAAGGAAGCCTGGGACATTTTGATTAGAAGTCACACCGGAGGAGATAAGATCAAGAAAGTAAAACTTCAAACCCTAAGGAGGCAGTATGAGCTACAGCAAATGGAAGATGGAGATAAAATCAGTGAATACTTCAATAAGGTACTCACGATAACCAATCAAGTGAAGGGTTGTGGAGAGACAATCTTTGATCTGACGGTTATTGAAAAGATCATGAGATCGTTGCCGCAAAAATTCGATTTTATCGTTGTAGCGATTGAAGAATCGAAAGACTTATCACAAATGAAGATTGAGGAACTTCAGAGTTCCTTGGAGGCACATGAGATGCGATTGGTGGACAGGAATGGTGGAAGAAACAGAGAGCAGGCCTTGAAAGTACACCATTTCAAGAATGGTGATAGAAACAAGAAGAAGTGGAAAGGAAAACAAGCAAAGAGAGAGTGGAAGTCAGATAAAGTTGTTCATGACCAGAGTGATAAGTCAGACACAACTGAGAAGAATGGAAAGACAGAGAAGTATCAAAAGAAAAAAAATAAACGGAGTATCGAATGCTTCAAATGTCACAAGATGGGTCATTATGCCTCTGAATGCAAAGCAGACAAGAAAAAGAAGAAATATCAAGAAAAGGAAGCACATGTGGCAGAAGAAGATTCTGATTCTTCTAATTCTTCAGAACCATTAACCCTGATGGTGACCACTACAACAGGAAGTTCAAACTTGCAAACTGAGTCTTGGTACCTGGATTCGGGATGTTCGAATCATATGACCTGTCATAGGGAATGACTTATCAATTTCGATACAGAGAAGAGAAGCAAGGTGAAATTTGATGACGACAGTACGTTGAAAGTTGAAGGAGCTGGAGATGTAGTCATCTTAAGAAAGGATGGCTCGAGGGCCGAGATTGCAAACGTTTTGTTTGTTCCTGGGATGAAGTGTAACCTTCTCAGCATAGGCCAATTGGTACAGAAAGGATTCATTGCAATAATGGGAAAGTATGATAAGATCGAATTATTTGATGAAAATAACAAACTAATTTTGAGGAGTAAAATCTCAAAGAATAGGACGTTCCAGATTGATATAAATGCAGTTGATGTACAATGCTTGTCTGCAGTTGAGAAGGAAGATAAGAGTTGGCTATGGCATCTAAGGTAGGATCATTTAAACTTTAGAAGCTTACAGCAACTCAGCGAGAAGAAAATGGTCTCTGGATTGTCCGAGATAAAACTGCCAAAAACTGTATGTGAGGTTTGTCTAGCTGGAAAGCAAACCAGGAGACCATTCAAAGCACAGTCAAAGATGAGAGCCAAAGACTGCCTGGAAGTAGTTTACTCTGATATATTTGAAATACCTTCAGTGGCTGGAAATAAGTATTTCATTACTTTTGTAGATGAGTATAGTAGAATGATTTGGTTGTATGTGATAAAGTTGAAGAGTGAATCTTTTGAAGTCTTCTTGAGATTCAAAGGCAATGTTGAAAGGGAAAGTGGAAAGTTACTAAAGACTCTTAGAACAGTTGGGGGAGGAGAGTTCACCTCTAACACCTTTGAAAGCTACTGCAAAACGAATGGCATTATGCATGAGATAACAGCACCGTACACACCTCAACATAATGCACTTGCAGAGAGAAGAAACAGGACGATTTTGAACATGGCAAGAAGTTTGCTAAAAGAGAAAGGACTACCACATAAGTTGTGGGGTGAAGCAGTTTCAACAGCTGCATACATCCTTAATAGGTGTCCCACAAAGAGGTTAGAAGGAGAAGTTCCTTTGAAGGTTTGGTCTGGTGTAAATCCAGCAGTCGGCCATTTCAAAGTCTTTGGGTCTTTGGCATTTAAACACATACCCGATCAAAGGAGAACCAAGTTGTAGGATAAAAGCACTGCAATGGTGTTCGTGGGATATCATCCTATTGGAGCATATAAGCTCTTTGATCCAATTCAAGAGAAGGTAGTTCTAAGCAGAGACGTACTAGTACTGGAGGATCAAAGTTGGGACTGGAAGAACAAGCAGACTAGCTTAAGGCATCAGTCACTTGATAACGCAGTACTGACAGAAAATGATGAGTCAGAAGCTGAAACTGCATCAAGAAATGACACACAGGAAGTTGTGACTCAGAGATCACAAAGGGAGAGAGCAATGCCATGAAGATTCTCTGACTTTGAAATGCATTCAGATGTGCAGGTGAATGATGATGGAGATCTGGTGCACATAGCATTGATGGCAGGGGCAGAACCAATTGACGAAAAGGAGGCAATGACACAACCAGTGTGGAGAAATGCAATGCATGAGGAGCTCAACTCCATAGAAAAAAATAAAACCTGGAAGCTTGTTGACCTTCTAGCAGAGAAGCATTGCATAGGAGTGAAATGAGTGTTTAAGAGGAAGCTAAATCCTGATGGGTCAGTCTCCAAGCACAAGGCAAGGCTTGTTGCAAAGGGCTTCCTTCAGAAACAAGGAGTGGATTTCTCAGAGGTATTCGCCTCAGTAGCTCAAATAAAAACTGTAAGGGTGGTTATTGCAGTGGCTTGTAAGAAGAACTGGCCATTATTCCAGCTTGATGTAAAGTCCACATTCTTACATGGACCTTTGGAAGAAGAGGTTTATGTTCAACAACCTCCAGGATTTGTGATCAAGGGGAAAGAGACGCAGGTCTACAGGTTGCAGAAGGCTTTATACGGGTTAAGACAAGCTCCCACAGCTTGGAACAAGAAGATTAACTCATGCCTACTTGAAGTGGGGTTCACCAAGTGCATTGTTGAACATGGAGTGTATGTAAGGGAAGATGAGAAGGGAAATTTGATGATCATATGTCTCTATGTTGATGACCTACTCGTGACTGGGTCAAACATAAAGGATATTGAAGACTTTAAAAGAACAATGGAAACAAAATTTGAAACGACAAATCTTGGAAAGTTGAGCTACTTTCTAGGAATGGAGTTCACCTACACTACTGCGGGAATAATAATGCATCAAAGAAAATACACTGGAGAGATACTGAAAAGATTCAATATGAGCTCATGCAATTCAACAATGAGTCCTATTGAGATTAATGCGAAGCTGACCAAAGATGAGTCAAGAGATGCAGTAGATGATACAAAGTGTAAGCAAATTATTGGCTCCTTGCGATACTTATGTAGTAGCATACCAGATTTGGCTCACAGTGTAGAAATGGTGAGTAGGTTCATGAGCAGTCCGAAAAGGTCACCCATGCTAGCTGCCAAGAGATTGTTGAGATACATTCAAGGCACAACAAACTATGGAATCTATTTCCTTTTGGAAAACAGAAACCAAAACTGAAGCTATCTGATTATGCAGACTCAGACTACGGTGGTGATTTGGTAGAGAGGAAGAGCACTTCTGGCTACATATTTTTGCTGAACAATGCTCTTGTTTCATGGTGCTCTAAAAAGCACTTAGTGGTAGCTCTGTCCAGTTGTGAGGCTGAGTATAAAGCTGGAAGTTATGCTGCGTGCCAAGGGGTTTGGCTTGATGAATTATTGAAGGAGTTGAAGGTTTCTACAAAGACACCTTTGGAGCTAAAAATTGACAATGTTTCTACTATAAATTTATCCAAAAATCCTGTGAGCCACGGTAGAAGCAAGCATATAGAAGTGAAATATCATTTCCTAAGGAATATGGTGAATAAGGGAAAGATTATCGAGAGGTTTGAAGAACTAAAGAAGAAAATTGGAGTTGTATCTGCTAGATACTTGACTTAAGGGAGAGTATTAGATTGTAATATTTGTATAAGTCAACTATTTCTGTTATTCTTCTGTTTTAGTTCCGTTATAACAATTCTCATTATAGCTGTTAGTATTCTGTATAAAGACTTTTTACACGTTAATATAAAGTGCAATTCCACAATCATTTTATCTCATTTATCTTGTGCTTGTTCTAACAATTTCTACCTTGGTTATGACAAGAAAGAGTATCCAATATTAAATGGAGACCACTATTTTTTCCCACAGAGTATTTTCCATTGAGACAACACGAAGGGCTACACAGCAGAATTTTATAGAATCCTGTTTCTTGAGCCACTGATCTCCGGTGAGTGCTCAATGCTCCAACACACTCAGCCTACCCTCCCCATTCCATACTCTCACAAAAGGATGAAAATCGATATAAGTTGGTCAGTGCAAAGTGTCAATTGCCCATTAGAGTCTCATAAATTTCAAGCTCCAACACATGTCTCATCTTTCAAATTTTAAATGACAAACACCCACTAACACAAGACCGTTTTTTTTAGACCCTAAAGAGGATTCATAGCAAGCATGAAGAAAATCGGCAAACTGAAAACCCCACCAGGAAAGAGCGTTAATTTGTTGAAAACATTATTGATAAAGAAAAGAAAAGAGTGAGAGAGAACCTGAGGGAAGGTGGAACTCTAGTCCATTAAACACCGTCCAAGTGGATGAGAGAGCGAGAGAGTGACCGAGTTTCGAAGTGGACGGGGAAACAGAGTGAAACACTACAACATGTGTAGTATCTAATCCAATCTAATTCGAGAATAAAAAAGATTTGGATTTGTTTCGGAGATTGACTTCGTTCAGTGTTGCCACCCAAAAATCTGAACCACCGAACCAAGGATTTGATGGTCTTTCTATTAAAATATTTAATAATCATTTTAAATAAAAGAGAAAAAACCTATATACATATTTGTGAAAAAGAAAGAAATATTAATAGTTTTTTTTTTTAGTTTTTGAAATTAAAAAAGTTTAAAGTCCTGAATTTTAAAAACAATAAATAAATAAGTTCTAAATTTTTATTAGAGTTAACAAAGTTAGTCAAATTTATTTATCTTTTTGAAGTGAAATTTATTTCCAATGATTTTATTTTTTTTATGATTAGTCTTTTTGTTGCTAACTTTGTATCGAAAGGTTACTCTCTTAATCGATTACTTGCGTTAAGACTCAAACATTGTGAAATAATAAAATGTAAATCATTATATAGTTTATTTTTTAAAATTATAAAGGGTAATTGAATATTAATTTACTACAGAAGCATGTTTCAAATAAAGTCAAGTAATTAATTAGTAAATTAAAAAAATTATTTATACATTAATAAAACGAGGGAAAAAAACTCACTCCAGAGTTCATAATCCCACACCGAAACACTATCTCTGCCAACTCTCCTCTCTCTCTCTCTCTGCGCTCGGCCCATGACGACGTCGTCTGGTTCCGTCAACAACGCCATGCCCTCAGGCCTCCAAGAAGTGCTTCTCAACCGAAAGCGCACGGAAGAAGAAGAAGAACCCAACAACAATGCCCAATCCTCACAACCTTCTTCACCCGCCGGTGACGCCGTCGCCGGTGACAGCTCCACCTCCAAACCCGTCGTGTTGGTCACCAACAGCGACGGCATCGAGTCCCCGGGTCTAACATTCCTCGTCCAAGCTCTCGTGCGCCTCGGCCTCTACGCTGTCCATGTCTGCGTTCCCCAATCGTGGGTCCCACTATTCGTTCTCTCCAATTGTTTCATCGCATGCTTCCTTCCTTGCTTTGGCTTCGTTTGATTTCTCGCCCTTTGTAATTTGTTAGTTCCTGAAAATGGTTGCTTCAGGGACAAATCTGTTTCGGGGCACTCTCTCACTGTCGGAGAAACCGTGGAAGCCTCTCCTGCCCAGATTGACGGTGCCACCTCTTTTGAAGTTTCAGGTTTGGATTCAGTTGTTGAACTTGGTTTTACTGATTAGGACGATAAGATTCTTAACTGTTTGGAATCTTTTTTTTAGGAGTTTAGCTTAGTGGTTTGCTTACTGTTCAGTTTCACCACTGTTTCTCTTTATTTTGTTAGATCCGATGTGTGTGAAGTTCTTGTAGAATTGTTTTGTAGATGATGTGGATTTAGTGGTTTGGTTCTAGTTGTGTGTATGGGAAAAGGTGTTCTTCAGTGAGTTCATGTTAACTTCGTTCACAGATGATGTCGGTTTGCCGGTATGTTTCTTGTAAAAAAAGTCTCCTCATCATAATCTTCCGAGGAATTTTGGGACAGTAGCTACTGACATTTAGGTTGTGATCTTTAACTGAACTGAATGACATCGTGTGATTTATGTAGAAGATCTCACTTATTGTGATGAAGATTTGTGTCAATGATACTTGCATAAATTTCTTAATCTTTTCTAATGTATAATTCAGGAACTCCGGCTGATTGTATTTCACTAGCGTTATCTGGGGCCTTGTTTTCATGGTCAAAGCCAATGCTGGTTAGCATTTATGCCATACAATTAATAACTATTTGTGCGCTTCTTCTCGGTAGTAAAATACTAATGATTTACGAATGAAATGATATCAATTTTAGGTTATCAGCGGAATTAACCGGGGATCAAGCTGTGGTCATCTCATGTAAGTTTTTCCGTTATGCATAGAGTTAAACTTATAAATCTTACTATTGGACAATCCCACTTCCCCCTGATATTAGTCTGTCGTGGTTTTCTATTATATGTCCATGCACCCTGAGTATGAACAAAAGTTCATTTCATGCTTTAAAATTCACCAGGTTCTACTCAGGTGTTGTCGCTGGGGCAAGAGAAGCATTGTTATGTGGTGTACCTTCTTTGTCAATATCATTAAATTGGTATGTTGATTGTTGTTTATGATTTCCAGCTTAACTGTATTTTCCTTCCGTGGATTATGAATTAGTACCACATCCTGCTGCTGTGCTGCAGGAAGAAGGATGAAAGTCAAGAGACTGATTTCATGGATGCAGTAGAACTCTGTTTACCTTTAATAAATGCAGCTATCAGGGACGTTGTACAGGGAACTTTCCCCAAAAGCTGCTTTCTGAATATAGAAATTCCTACATCGCCTTTGAGCAGCAAGGTACACAAATTCTATTATAGTTTGGATAATACTATCTAGCCCTTCACTGCAATATGAGAATGTTCTAGGTTTGGGCTATATACTGTAGAAAATCTAATTCGGATGAGATTCTTGGCTTATGATCAAATATTTTTCTTGTCAATTACCATGTTGCGTTCAGATCATTAGATATAAATGCTTTGCATTTAGATTCTGCTTTCAAAGATTTACTTCCAGTTGCTTATTTTATGAGAATATGCCTTTTCTTATACCGAAAGATGACATACTCACAACATACTAATGAGGAAGTCTTAGAGAGTAGCTAAACCTGAAGAGACTTTGATTTAACTAACATTTTTGCTTCTTAGCTGGGGCTGAAATGTTTGCAGCTTTTAGTGACTCATTACATGCGATTCTTACTCTATTTTTCTTCCCAGGAAATCTTGAGTTGACCAAAAAAATGGTGGTAGGATGGAAATGTTTATTTGCACATTTTAAAAGTTGAATTGCATAGGTGACAATACTCAGAAGCATAGTTATCAACATCTTATGATCCGATATATTTTTGCTATCTACTGATTCATATCTCAATATGAATCTTAAATGACGTTGTATTTTACAATACATGAATGAATCTATGTAATTTTTATCACCAATACTACTCAACAATTCATGTTTTTCACTTTTTCACCAATTCTTATGAAAATAAATTAGAAAAGTCATGTGAGATTAAATTTTTAAATGAAAAGGAATTTGAAATAACATTTGTGAACCTATCCTATTTGATTATTTCACCTTTATTGGTCACTCACTCATTCAATGCAAATACTTTATTTAGCTATGTAATTGTTTTGTTTCCATTCTTCTAAAATAAAGACTTCACAAACTTGGATATATTGTTTTTTTATGACTTTTGCTGAAGTTGTTTTTTCTATTTCTATTCCATACAAAATTTCAATTCACAGTTCAAAAAATCACTCAATGATTCATGAATCAAATCTTGATTCGGTAATTGCTCAGAAGCAGTAACTGCATACATATTATGACCCTTTTTCTGGGAAATTTCTTCTTAAAGATGATTTGAAACTTGATCATTAACATTGTGATTAACATGTATTTCCTTCCCTGTCCCCTTTCTTAATTAGGAAATATGTTTTAGTTTCACCAGTCTTATATTTTGTTTCATTGTGTTTACTGTTTAGTGAACTATTTTTGGTCCGTAGATATAATATGGGTTGCTGTCGTATTGTTTTGTTAACAGGGCTTCAAGTTGACCAAGCAGAGTATGTGGAGATCCACTCCAAACTGGCAGGCAGTTTCAACTAGCCGCTATCCTCCTGGTCATTTCTTGGCCAGTAAACAAGGCTTTGGTCTTCAGTTTGCACAGATTGGCCGTGATGCCTCTGCTGCTGTGAGTGTCCTAAACAATTCCATCTTTTGCACATTCTGTTTCTGTGTATCTGGTCATTTTTGTGCAGTTATTGATGCTGATCGTAGAATCGTTCACATCTTGGTGTACTACAGGGTGCAGCACGGAGACTAACAACTCAGAAAAAGAATTTGGAGATTGTTGAATCAATTGGAGCTGCAGGAAAACCTGATTCCAACAGGGTGAAAAAGTACTTCAGACTAGAGGTAAATGAGAGGGAGATATGACAATATGTCTCAACCGTCCCATACCAAGTGTAGGGAAGGTTAACTGGTTTTGGAAATGGATTTAGAAATACGAAGGCCAAGAACCACCTCATTTCCAACTTGCCTAAAAATGAAAATCAAAGGGATGGGTTGGTACAAGGATGGGAATGTAGTGGGAGAGTAGCGTATTTATATCCTTCAACTCTTATAATATTCATGCGCATATCCATATCCAATTAGTGCCTATATACATAAATGGTATTGCCATTTTCGTGTTTTCTTTTTGACAATCTAGTAAAATCAGAATGTGAATCATGTAATAGGATCTGAAATGCACTATAGAAAATTGGGAATTATACAGAAAATGTACAGAACAGAGCTGGTCACAGTGGCAAAAATGCAGGAAATGTAGTAAAAGAAAATGTTGGTGTTATCTAGTTATAATTCTCAACCATGTGGCACATCCACCCCAAAACTATTCAATTGATTACCTACCTTAGTTCCTCCATCTTTCTTGGTATCTCCGAGTAGCATCTGTAGTTACCTCAATGCTTTCCACACTTGCCACATATGCAAGCTTTTTACAACCTTTGAAAATCCTTCTTTTGCCCTTCCTTACCCATATAGTGTCAGACAAAAATGCTATTTATTTCTAAAACTAACTATGATAAAACAATAAAACAAGAGCATTAATTAAAAGTGAAACATCTAACACCATTTAAAAATATGGAAGATATTTCAAATTCTATTCATAAAACATAATAAACCGCATTTCAGCTAAATTCAAGGCCAACTTAACTAAGTAAAAAGTAATTAAATTACATTACATACAATATGCAATGTAGTATTTCAGTCATGTGCTATTAATAAATAAATTTCTGGAAGTACCAATTCATAAACTTGTAAGGCTTGTATTGGTACACTTCTTAATTTGTGAAAAATACTATATACACCAATTAATTTTAAGTTGTAAAATCAAAATAACAGTGGTTAGAATTTTTTTTCTCAAAGAACATTAAAGGAAATCACGGGTGAGACTATCTAAATAAAATAAAATAATGAATACAGATATAATTGAATGTGTGGAGTATTCTAATGTTCATACATTGTTTTAACTAGCTTTATGCATACTAAAGCCCCTACAATAGCAAACTGTGAAGCAATAGTCAAAATTGGAGTGACCAAAATATCCTTGGCAATTATTTGCAACATTGGGTACTTGATTCTTTTTGTTTTCTTCCATCCTAGTATATTAAGGTAGCGCTCCTAGACAAGACTTTCTTTTTAAGTAGTGATCAAACTCACTTTTATTACATGTCACTGAATCAATGACAAAATAGTCTTTACATATAAATATTTGCTAAAAAATCATCCGATCCCTTTTCATTGAACTTTCCCCTTGCCCCATAGTGATAGATAGATTATCTTCAAAAGTATTTGTGTTATAATTTCTTCACACTGTTCATTTGTTTGAAAGATGGACTTTTGCAATGCTTGAGGAAGATGTTGTCTAACAACTTCAATTTGTATCTTGATTCTGAATCCAGAACAATGGCAATCCCTTCCATGATCAATATTTTCCCCATTTTGTGATCATTTTTGAAACCATATCTCTAATAGCTTAAGCTGATCAATTTTGCCATTGGTGCAAACATTGATTTATTTATTTTTAAAATGACTGTCAAATTATTATATATGATTCAGTGCTTTTCTACATTATATTTGATTGAAAATTAATTATTTAAATTTTTCCTGGAAGTGAACTTAGCTATATTATACTTCTATCTGCAGTTTTTGGATAAACAGCAGGAAGATGTAGATGATGATCTGGATTACAGAGCACTTGAAAGTGGATACGTAAGTTGGCTAACAAAATTATCTTTAAGCATGTTTTCTAATGTGAAATGTATCATTAATTTTTTCAGATAATAATATTTTATGTTCTTAAGGAAAGTATGCAAACAATAAACGTCTTCATTGGGCTGTTGTTAACCTGTTATATATGCAATCAAGTTCATTTATCTCTGAATGAACCTTTCATCTGATTTTAATGGACAGGTTGCAGTTACTCCTCTATCTCTGTCTCCTCATATTGAGACGGATATTCAAAAGGCAGCACGTGATTGGATTTCATCTGTGCTTCCTTGTGAACAATAGCCTCAGTCAGAGTTCAGCTTCAGCGTGATTATGTACATTTGAGATTTATAATGGTTCTTTCTTTTGTAAAGGTGGAGCAGAAGCGGCAGTCTCACCTATTCTATAATTGATATCAATCTGTACTTTTTGTGTAAGATATTTTGCATTCCCTCTCATTGTTTCATTTCTTCTGGTCGCTAGTTATTTCTGATGTGAAGCAAATTCTTATTTGCTTCCTGTAATCTCCTAGGCATATTTTTAAAATGCCATTTCCTCTGTTTGTAACTTTAAAACTACTAGCAAAACGCTGGTTTCTCATTGTAAGGTTTTGTTAACTTGTTTGAAAGATAGTTTTAAGCTTGGTTTGATGATATTTTAGACCCTGGTCTGATATGAAGCAGCCGTGTATGGATTTCAACCTCAAAATATATATTTTGTTAAATGAAATACGTTAAAGTATTCCTGACTATTAGATTTGTAATTGCATCAATTGCGGTCAAAACTCATGTGATTGGATTTTGCATTCTAAAATTAGATTGCATCACTTCCTGAGCATTAGTCATAGTTCGATTCTCTTTACAAGTGATAATATAATTGGGTACCTCTATTTGTTTTAAGGTTAAATATGATGTGAAAATTGATTTCGGTCCGTAATTTGTAAGTTAATAAATTGGTCTTTAAACTTAAAAATATATAAATTGTTTTTTTATATAATTTTATAATAGTAAAAAACATTATTAAACATTATATTTAAGTATAAAAATGTATATTTAATCTTTTTACTTTATCAATTTTGATGAGATGAAAAATCATAAATAAATAGTATATTTTAATATAAAAATAGTTAAAAATATAAGATAAATGTGTGGAAAAGTAAAAAAAAATCCTTTATTTTTATGATTGGATTTGTTAACTTAGAAATCAGACAATTACAAAATATATAAACGATATAAAAAAACAAATTTAATAACCAAATTTATTAATATAATAATAATAAAAAAAATATCTACATTTTTACTCTTTTTTCACAACAAATTATCTAAAAATGTTTATTCAAAATGGGTCCTAAACGATAATTTTCAAATATATTATACACTAAGCTTGGTTAAGTTTAATTTTGAATAACATCCAAATTATTTTTGAGTTATTTTATCAATTTAAAATATTTGTTTTGATGTTAAAAATACATTTATAATAAAAATGATAAAAGCAGTTCTTATAATAAAATCAGTCATCAAAATATTACAAGGAACTATAAAATTATATAAAAAAATTATACATTAAAAAGAGTTATCATATTACCAAACCACGGTCAAAATATATTTATTCTCATGGGTGATTTGAAAGAGTCGAAAAAATAAAATAAAAAAATTTAATCTAAATTATATCAAACTTATTTATTTACATAACGAACTATACTAATTCCATTTTATAAAATAATTATTATTTTTAAATAAAAATAATATTATTTTATTAATATATATATATATATATATATATAAATATATTATATAAATTAATTTAATAAAGAATTCATTTATTTTAAGAGTAAATATTAGAATAAATATTTAATAATCGCTTATTTCAATATTTAATAATTAATATTAATTACCGTTTTAAATTAATAAATTATTAAAAAATAAATAAAATTAAGTTTTTAATATTTCTAAAACCAACTATTTTATATATTTTATCTGATTGCGGGGTTATTGATGAGTATTTTACTGTAGGTTTTTATTATTGAAACATAAACTATATTGAATAAATGTATTTTTTTATAATTTATATATTAAATTATTATATTTTAAATAAAAAATAATTTCATTAATAAAAATTAAAATAAAAAAAATATTTTTTTATTTTTTATTTTTTATTTTTATTTAAATATTTTTTTAATTAATTGATTTGATATAAACATGTTAATATTTTTTTTAAATTCAATAAAATCAAAATTGACCAGTTAGTTCATTAACTCATTAGCATAATGTAAGAGCAGATTAAACTATAAATTTAGGTCAATTTTAAAATATAAATTAAGTTGAATCATCAAATTTTTTTACATATCATAAGAACATAACATGTGATAGCACTGACAATTCTACTAGGAATGACAAAACGGGTAGACCGAACCTGCCAATCCACTATAAATATAATAAGGTAAGTTAGTACTTTCGATCAGTCAATCCTGATTGACCCTGTCAAGTTTGTCAGCTTGCTGGTTCAACCCACGACCTACTTTACTAATAATTTTTTTATTGTATTACATGAAGTGAGAAAAATAATATATAATATAAAAATGTGTGAAAAGAGGATTCTAAAAATTTTAATATTTCATTAAGAAAATTCAAGAAATACAAATGTCTCACTAAAAAAATTTATTATTATATAAATATATATTGAAATATATTTATATATTGAATTATTTTAAAAATTAATTTTTTATTAAATTTATTGAAAAATTTAATTTAAAAAATATATATGACAAGTGAATCGATACTTTGACGAAACCGATTAAAATTTGTAACCCATTATCACTATAATGGCCCAACCCGCTCGTCGTGTTTTTAATGTTCCAAAGACAGATGGGTCTACCAACCAAAATAACGTTCCGGGTCCGGCAAAACAAACCCGAATTTGAAAAGTGGCAAAGCTCCGATCCATCCAGATCAGGTTTGGAGTGGGTGCATTGCTTAGGTTAGGGTTTAGGAAGCAAAGCTTTGTGAGAAACCAACAATGGCGTCGAATAGCGTTCTCAGAAGTGGAGCTTCCTTGTTGAATCGCCTTTCCAAATCGCTTCTTCTTCATTCCAACCCTCAACCTCAATCTCACATATTCTCCCCTTCTCTCTCTAGGCTCCCCGCTGCAATTTCCCCCCAAAACGACGTTGAATTTCCCCACAAACAAGGTTTTCTCTACCCATGTGGCCTTCCCTCTTTCCGCTTCTTCTTACCTCACGGTACACTTACTCTTCTTCTACCCTGCATTGTTGTTCATTTTTAAGGGAATTTATTTACTTTCCACCATTTTTCTTGCAATTGATCTCTCTTTAATATAACTGTAAGTAATTATGCTAATATAAGATGTAGACTGAAGAAAAAAAAAGTACCAGATTTTACATGAGAATATGGTGTTTTATGAAATTTTAAATATTTCAACTCCTCCAGATACTTTTTATTCAGAATTTATCATTATTTTGCAGGGGACGCTCCTTCATCTGATGATCCGATGCTTTTATTCCCCAAAAGGACGTTTCAACCTAGTCTTATTAAACGAAAGAGAAACCATGGATTCTTTGCTCGGTAAATCTCTCATCTTTTTTGGTTATATGGTCCTTCATTATAAGAAAAGAAGTAGGAAATATCACTACTTAGTACTTAACCCTTCCTCTTCTTCATGTCAAACTTGGTAGATTTTAAAACTATTGTGGTGTCACCATTCTTTAGCTTATTCAATGAGACTATAACTATGCAAAGACCTAAACTGTGCAGAGATTAGACGATCGATTACTCTTATGCATCGTACACTTTCATTGTACCTTCTGTTACTTTCACTTTGGTTAGTGGGCTTTTTGGCATAATATATAGTAAGGAAATGGTAAAAAATATTCATAATCTTTATCAGTTAATAAAACAAAACCTAAATAGATTGATTTGTTGCATGTGCCAATATACAATTGAGTGACAATGCATTAAATAAGCAGATTGTCTATATCTCCAGACTGCGGTTGCTTTGTTTCTGATGGATAAATGGGTGTCACATTTTAGACTATAACTAGGCAAAGTGGCATATGAAATGCTTCCTTGTTGACCCAAGGACCATGGCTTCTTTTTCTTGTATATAGGAGAGAATCAAGTTACTCAAGTGCTATTCCATTCAATAATTTGTTCTATATGTTAAATTTCAATAGTTCAGCAGTTGAATTACATTTTTTTTAATAGATTAAGTCTGATTTTTAAAAAAATTTATACTATTTGATACTTCTTTGAATAAATTCAATTTAACAGATACTAATACATTTGTTAAAAATATTAATAAATGTTGACTATGTGATTAGTTAGCTACTGATGTTTGATTTATCTAAAATTAGTGTCTATGATTGTTGAAATAATATCAAAATATTCAACAGTTAGACTACAACAACAATATGAATCCCGTTGAGGACATTCGGCTATGTTAAAGGCAACATTTAACAGTTTGAATATTGAAATTTAATATTTAATATATAGAAATTGTCATTCAATGGAGTAACTTCACCAAAAGTTACTTTTGGAATAACATGATCCATATGTATGTAGAGATATGTTAAATTGGTGCAACCGCCAACTATTTCACCATGAATTAACCTCTAATTGAGTAATTTTATATCAAAACTCACTATCAAGTTAAAAGTTTCTTACTCATAGATCATATATGCCTACTTTTATATTACTCTAAGATTATTGGATACCTCATTTACATACATTAAAATTGATGGTAATATGTTCTTTTGAATATACAAAAACATGAAAAATTTCATAATTTTCTTTTTTTAGTTCAATTTTCACAAAATTTGACACAAATAATCAAAGTAATGTATGATTATAATTCGAACATTGGATAGATAAAAATCAGTCTTTATGAAGTTATTGAAGATATATATGAAGTTTGTTTAAGATATACCCCATACAATTAGATCTCTATCCATATGAAGTAAATTTGTCACGGTTTTTTTTTTCGATCCAGTATGAAGTTGTCTGTCTAAATATACAGAACTGGTGAAATTTATACATGTCTAAATAGATGAAATATTTTTTTATGACATGAGCAGGAAAGCAACCAATGGTGGCAGAAGAGTAATTGCTCGAAGAATAGCCAAAGGCCGGTTTAGGATTACAGCTTAGTATTATTGCATTGACATTGGAGTTAAGGTTGAATCTAGAAACATAGTGCACTTCTTGGTAAGGCCCAACACGGGATGAACTTTACATTGTTACCTAAACGGAGCTCCTCTTTTTGGATGGGGTGTGGGATTTGAAGTTTTTTGAAGTACAGTCTGCAATGAACAATATTTCAGGCAACTATTGTGTATGGATATGTTAACATTTTGTTTATTTCTATTTAAATTCACGTCAGTAGCTGGAATAATTTGTAACTCTGCTATTAGTTTATGGGTTGACCACTGCAGAATAATCTAGCTTTACTTGGTGTAAAGAAGCTTGTTGCTTTGCTTTGTGCTTGTTATGAGTTTCAATGTCAATTCATGGGCCTACGAGGGTCGTTTGGATAAAATTAAGATTGATGTAGCAAAAGAAGTGGATCTTTGATTTGCACAAATTTTGAGGCACTTTTTGTAGAAGGAATTTTTGGTTCAAATGGCCAGCAGGTAGCTTTGATAATGATATGAACTATCAACCCCCGTCGTTCCCCACCGTTGCACTATGGATGTCTTTTGGTAATTAGTTAAAGTTTTAGTTAAATTGTTAGTCCCATAATATTGGGTGTTTCAGTCCTTATTCTTGTTTTTGGGTTTTTGTCTTTATTATAGCAATTCAGTAATGGTATGGATAGTGTCATGTCAATATATTAAGTTGTCAGAGTCTAAAATAAAAAAAATAATATATGTAGATGAATGAAAATAAAAATATATGTTATTTGGAGAAGATATATATTAGTAAAATCGTTGACGACTACTTTATCTTTTCATGGTGGGTAACATGTCTCTTCTGCATAAAGTAGGAGAAAGTAATATACTTAAGGTTATATACCTCTTAAAGTGTGAAAAGTTTCAAATTTTGGTACATCTTGTTTAATTGTATAAATTTTGGTTACAATGGAAAAATAGTTATAATAATACTAAGTGAACAATCAACAAATGTCTGAATAAACCAGAAATAGTTTTTATTAATTGACGTGGTTGTGAAGAAAAGGTGCAGAAATGAAATGAATGTGGCCCATAACAAAACGTTCTTCTGCAAACTGATTGGATGCCCCTCCACAGGCCCAGAAAGAAAGGGCAACCCACCCATGACTTTAAGGTACCACTGCCTCTGTCTGTACGACGACTTTGCCCTAATTTCAATCTGGTTTGCTTCATTGCACACGTCAATGATTGAAACATAATAATTATCATCCCACATAATAGAAACCAATAGAAACCAATCCAAAAGGAAGAAATGCTTTTTGCCTTCTCAGAACATTTCTTTCCAATCCAAAAGGATGACTATGTGTTACTTTTATATTCATGTCATCATATTCAACAGTGTCATATTTCTTTTGGATTATTTATTATATGTGATTTTAAATATATAAACATTTTAATATTTAATAGTCTAAAATATTGTTTTAATATTTAGTGATTCATGTAAGTTAAGCAAATAAATGTGTTATTTATTTTAGACTAGTTTGGTAAAGAACACTTATCATTCAAAATCAAAGGTTAAAGAGTGTGTCAATCTTATAACATTTATAACTTTCGTTTTAACTAAAATTTACAAGTTTCGCTTTAACAATTTACAATGCCAAGGTAGAATATTTGAACTATTATTTTTCTTTTAAAATTGATGTTCTCAAAATATGATTGTTAAAATAAAAAAAATAAATAAAAGAATCTTAAGATTGAAGATCTTATGACTTCTTAATTTTAAAATCATAGTTTATTGTAAGATATGATTCTTAAAATTTAAAAACCCTCGTGAAAGAGATAATACCCTTGTATAGATCTAGTTATTTTTATAAGTTGGTTGCTATAAATAGTGGTGTAACTTTGTCAGAACTTTGTTAAAGTATAGAAAACAGACAAACAGAAGGTGGCTAATTCACACAGTATCATCATACCAATCTTTTTAACGAAGAAGGGGTAAGACTTTTTTTTTTTATCATTGAAGACGTGATTAATTCAGATATTGATAGATAAATAAATACAAATAATCAAAATTAAAACAGTGAATGAGTATAAAAAAAGTTTTTGTTGATGTATGTTATTTAATAGAAAATACAATTTTAAAGGCGTTTTTATTCCCTTTTGTATAAATAAGGTTCTTTTTAATATTAGTTATTTGTTGTCTGACTTTTATAAAAAGAAAAAAATTGAAAAGGGAAGAATAGGATATCTTATTTATTTTATTTAATTATTTAAATAAAAGAATATTGTACTCTCATTATAAATATTTTTTTGATTTATATGAAGATTATTGATTTTAAGATTATTTTTATTTTTATTTTATATAATTATTAAACTAAGTAATGGTTTAATTGGTCTTTATATAGTCACAATTATAGTCAACTAAATATATTATGTCAATTAATCTTTTATATATATATAATTTTCTTACATGTGGTTATAAATAATTAATTATCACACTTTTTAACATAATCACATATATTAATAAAAATTATTAATTTAATTATATTTTTAAAAGTATTATTAATATACTAAATTAATATTTATTATTATAATAATTTCCAAAATTCTCCTCAATCTTCATTTTGGTAATATTTAACAAATATAAGTTGTTAAAACAATTAATAATTAACACACAAAAAACGGGACAAGATTAGTTAATTCATTATAGTTATAGTTAAGAAGAGTCACAACGACTAACCACTCCAATAAATGACAGATTCACGGTTATATATATATATATATATATATATATATATATATATATATATATATATATATATATATATATATATATATATATTGTAATATATATTTTTTTAAATATATTTTTAATTATATGAATAATTTTAAGTTTTTATTTATTAATTAATATTTTTATTAGATAAATTAAAAAAATTATAATATTTCAGTGTTAAAATATCTAATTATAAATAATGATTTAAATTTAATTAATTAATATTTATAATTAAAATTATAATATAATTATATATTTCAACAATAATAAAAAAATATTTTAAATATAAATTTTATTTTAATTTTAATATATAAATATTTATTCTAAAGTGGATAAATAAATCAATCCGTCTTATCCTTTATCTTTTAAATTAACGGAGATGTCAGAATAGGTTAAGAAATTAGAATTATTAACCTAACTCTCTAATTTTGAAGCCGAGCTTGTTTTGTCATCTACGTATAAATTCTTGCAAGAAGAAAGCAGTTACAGAACATGATTGATAAAAAAGCTGATAGATATAAATTTCCTGATAGACTTTTTCAATTACGTTTTGTAATCAGTTAAAATCTTTTGAAATAGAATTGTGAGTTAGGTTTATTCGATAAAAAGTAAGTATTACACAATTGCATGATTTTTTTTTAAGAATTTTCTTTAAAATAAAAATGTTCTTGAAAAAGCGTGAAAGAAATCTAATATTTCCAAAATTAGAAAGGCATGAATGCAAATATGAACGAAGAAGGAGCTTCTTTACTCTAAACTCCACCACCTCCAAAATTAATACCTGCATTGAGTTCTTGATAAGAACTTTAAGCTAGCTTTAATATTATTTATTAATTTAAAAGCTTAATAAAAAAATATATTATTTTTATTTTTTAAGGATAATAATCGCAATATGAAATTAATGAGCGTACTGTTATGGATAAGTGTTTAGAGAAAGTACAAAACCTAAAGTTTTTTTTTCTGCCGGAAAATTTGATGCATTTGTTTTCTTCTATTTATCCATCGTGAGATGAAGGAAATTTTTTGCGTTGTTCGATATCTGTCAAAGTTCAACCAATTTCGAAGCAAGTTCTGGTTTTCCCTGCGGAAAAGAAAAACGAGTTTACGTCAACAAAGCTTAGAATTTGGATTCTTGCGTTTTTCAATTTCACTGCAAGAAAAATTGGTATTTGACAGGTTAATTTGTAGGGTTTAGGAAAGTACAAAATATATACACTGGAAGATAAGATGCCAAAACATAGATTCACTTTCATTGCATTTAAGTCTTATTAAGCGCGTAGTTTTACCGATCAACCTCAAGGAATCTTAATTAATTGACAAAAAAGCTTGTGTTTGATTGATTTATAAGATAGTTAAAAGTTGGTGCATGCTTTAAAAAGTTGCGATAACCCTATAAACCAGTAGGAGCATATGCTGGAGTCCTACATACATAGGACAGTTTGTCCTGGAACGAGTTGACCATGATGTGTACGTCTTCTTTTGTCTTTGTTCGACATCGTCATCCATTAATTAATGTTACACGCAGAAAGAGATAGAGTGAGAAGAAGCAATGGAACAATTAATGAGATAAAGTACAGAACTAGCTAGGCACATGATTGGTGAACAAAACATACATACAAAGCTCTATATATTACATTTTTTGATAAGGCATTGTATGTAGCTCTTGCTGCTTCAATAATTCACATATATAGAAGTATTAGGTGACAAATATGTGAAAGAAGCTAGACACATTTATGGAAGTTCTGCAAGCATTGCTCAATGGAAGGGCCCCTGAACTAGCAAGGTTCAGGTTTACCATTGAGAGAGGATCTGCACTTTTGAGCAAAAGTTCAAGAAATAATTAATGCATGGAAATAATTGAGTTCAGTGATCATTAAAGAGTTTCCCCTCATTCTTCAATTAAATATACTATAAATAGATAAAATTAAATTTATATCTATAAATAGTACCAACTTTCAAGGCTCCCATCCTGAAGGAATAATAGGGTTTGGGACATTTTGGGTGCTTGATACTGATGATGAAGTTGTTGAAGATGGCAACAATGACATGAAGGCATCAATGTACTCTAATTGATTGACTGCCACAGTTAGATCTTGTGGATAACACTGAAATTTTGCTGTAGGCTCATGTTGTTCCTGAGGAGCAGATGAGAATGGGATGCTACAAACATAATCCTCAATGTTCTCACTGACTTTTGGCACAAGGGGTTCTACCAAGTGACATTCATATTGCTGCAATGCAGTTGGGTTGATGAATTTGTCAAGAGCATAGTGTGAGGTAGTGTCACTTTTGGTGATTTGATTTTCTTGATTTGGATTGAGATGTAGAGCTACACAACCCAATGGCCATGTGTCTTCATAATATGATGGATTGGAAGATGCTAATGCTGTTTCTGGTGCTGGATTCTGAATATGAAGGAAATTGGCATTGTAACTCTGGATGCCTAACTTAACATCATTATTATGATCAAAATCTTGTAGGATTGGTGATGGTGTAGTGGGAAGGTAGAGCTGGTCTGTGTGATGATGGTGAAGGTTTAAGATCACATTAGGGTTTGCAGTAAAAGGGAACAAACTTTCCATGGAGCCAATATTGATGGGGCTGTGAAAATCAGAAAATGTGGCCAAAGGAGGAATAACATCATGAGAAAGGAGTTTCTTCTTTATGCTTGAATTCCAAAAGTTTTTCACCTCATTATCTGTTCTTCCAGGTAGGTGCTTGGCTATCTGAGCCCACCTGTACCCAAAAAGTTCACTCTCGTTGAGAAAAAGTAGATAAAGCAACCTTTTGACAATAATGTTGATGAGATGATGAACATGAATAGAACAAAAAAGAAAAGCAGCAGAAAGAAAAAAAAAAAAGGAGCATGTGGCTAGCAATGGTTATACCTGTTCCCTAAAATGCTATGAAGTTCAATAATGAGGGCTGCTTCTTGAGGAGAGAAGCTTCCACGTTTCAAATCAGGTCTTAGATAATTTATCCATCTTAATCTGCAACTCTTTCCACACCTTTGCAGGCCTAGCGCATCATCAAACAAACACAGTCTTATAATTAACAAGAAGCTCAAAAAATTTCAAGACCTTCATAATAAAAGAGCTGAAAAAAAATACTATCAGTAGTGGAAGACTCGTTAATTAATTATATCATACACACCTGCAAGTTTTGGAACAGAACTCCAGCAACCATGTCCATAATTTGTGATGTAGTTGATGAGTTTTTCATCTTCTTCAGGTGACCAAAGCCCTCTTTTGACCTTCTGCTTGTTGCAGCAAGAGTGGTGTCCCATGTCTTCAACTCTTTCGTTTTCTCTCCCTATGTATCTCGATTTGAAGCCTCAAAGTACTAATACATATCAAAGGAGAACAACACCAGTTCTTGTGAAAAGAAATGACGAGGTTGAGGAGAAAGGAAGGTGTCTAGAGTTTATGTTTTAGCCAAAACTTACAAGGTGGTTGCATTGAACCATAATAATGAAAAGAGTGGTGGTGCATGTGAATTGAGTTAACAGAGAAAATGGATGATATGATGCAGAAGCAGAAGTGCATGTACACTACTGAGGGTGAAGAAATTAATGAGGTGGCCCAGTTAAGGATTGTGCAGAAGAGCTAAAAGCTGCAATGTCACCCTGCAAGACTTGTATGCCTTATAAAGGATTCTTCATTGCTCAATAGGTTAAAGCCATGAACACGTGTAACGCATGCAGGTGGTAGGACCCTTTGTGTTGCAGGTCCCTCCATGGATACATACATACACACATTAAGTTATACGGTTTAAACCTAAGTAAACCATTTCCAATTATTTGTCGTTTTTCTTTTAAAAATCAAAACTTTATTATTTTAAGTACCCTCTATCACATTAATATTTTAAATATTTTGTAAGTTTTTTTTAATACTAAAGTTTTTAAATTTTCTACTTTTTTTATTTACATTCACTATTTTATAACTTACAAAATTTATTTAATTGGTATAATTAAATTTCAATTTATTGTAATTATAGTTATATGAAAAAAAGAATATTTAGATAAAAAAAATACTACTTCCTTTCTTGTAAAAAATCACATTATTTTATTCTTTGATATTAATAAACTTTAACTATTTTTACTCTTTATTTAATAATATTTTTAAAAATCCTTACTTTAATCAATGTCTATTTTTTTTTTACATAATTATATTTGTTTTTCTCAAAGGAGTGCTCTAAACATATATTATTCATATTAAGAAACTCTATCAAAAGTAACCAATTATCTTCTCTAACAAAAATTAACCTTTAATTAATATGATAAAATAAAGAGAATAATTATGATAATATATATATATATATATATATATATATATATATTAAAAAATGATGAGGTGATGATTAGAAGAAGGAATAATATATGTTACTTTAATTGAAAACTTTGCATGCATGTACGTATTAAAGGTGTCACGTGAAAATCATTGGTGATTAAAGGTGGAGTTAAGTGGAAGCATATAGAGTGGTCAAGCCCTAATAAATTTCCTAATTATTTTATCTTTATTACAACAAAAAGTGTGTGTGTGTTTAGGGTTCTTTTTTCACAGTAACTTCATCTATAAAAGTCTGTTTTTCTCTGTAAAAGAAAAAGTCTATCATTCAACACTTTTGTTGACTAATTCTATCACTCAATATGTAAAATATGAAAGTGAACTTATTCATTTCTTTTTTCTATTTAATGTGTATTCATAACTTGTATCTACTTTTTTTTATTATTATTTTAATATGCTTAATTTCAGTTTAAGTAGTTGAGAATAAAGAAATATGATTATTTATTATTATTGATATATAATTAATTATTATATGATTAAAAAGAGCATGAGAATGGTTAATCATAGTTACTAATAATAAAAATAAATATTTTATTATAAATCTCATACATATTATTATTTAAAAGTAGAGAAAATTATTTATATAAATAATTTTAATCATATTTTAAACAATTTATTTAAAAGATTCATAATAAAATATTAATTTTATTTTAAACAACTTTTATTAAAAACTATTTCATAGTGCTAAAAATATTGGAAGGTTATATATATGGATAGTTAGTTCATCATTACGAAAAAAATAAAAATATAAAAGAATATAAAACATTTTTATATTTAATAATTTATTTTAATATTTATAAAAAATAAAAGTAAAATTATAAATATTTAAATAGATATATTTAATAATCATTAAATTAAATTTAAATAATAAATCAAATGAAAAAAAACTCCCATAAATCTCAACTGTTTGCAATGATGTTTTAATTGATAATAAGATGTGTCATTATAACACACCTACTCTACACAATTATTGTTATTAGAAGGATATTTTTGTTTTTTTTTTATAGAATAATTTATTATTTTCTTTGTAATGACTAATTACATTCAAAATTATATGTAATTATGTTTATCTGTAACTGTTTGATATATAGTATTGAAATATTTATACTGAAATTTCATTTAAATAATTAAACGAGATTACAAAAATAATTTCTTTAGTTTTATACTTTTAAGATATATATATATATATATATATATATATATATATATATATATATATAATAGACAATAAATGAAAATAATAATAATTATGAAAGGCAATAGAAAATATAAGTCTTATGGCAATCATAATATTCCCGAAGATTTCTTTTTTGGTTGTTGAATATTTTAGGGTTTGTCAACTGAAAAATTAACATTTCAATGATAAAATAGAAACATTGAAAGCCTGTAATGTCACTCAACTCAAAATAGTTGCATATATTCATGGTGATTCGAAAAACTTGTTCTTAGGTTCACATCACCCTTAACTTTTGATTTGTTAATAACTTAAAAGCCATATTTTAAAATCAAATAACTACCGTTGTTCAAAAACTGATAAACCTATTTATAAAAATAAAAAATAGAGTAATATATAATTACCTAAAATATCTTTAAATTTAGGATTAAAATTAAACTCATATTCTCTATTAAGGTTGTTAAATCGGATAATTCAGTCTTACCTGATTTGGTTCTATCGAATAAGTAAAAAAAATTAATAATCTAGTTTAATCTATATTTTAAAATAAGCTAAAACTTTTTAGTCTAGTCTTGTCTTATATTAGACTAACATGCTAATTGACCATTTTTTACCTAATTAAAAATAAATTTTTTATTTATATAATTTTTTTAATTTTATTTAAAAAAATATATTACCCATTTGTTTATTTAAAATTAACTCAACTTATTTCAACAAAATAAAATATATAAAATTATAAAAATGATCTATTACAATAATGTAAGTACTGAGGAATTATAGTTATTCATACACATAAGAAGTCAGGTATATCTTATCATTCAAACATATTCTACCATTTTCTTTTTAGTTAAATACTTATTATAAATATCTGTAATTTAAGTGTTTCTATTAGTTTAAAATCAGGATTCAAAACTTACATACCTCCCAAACTCCATCATACTAAACATATAAATTGAATATCATGTTTAATAATGTATATAACGAGTTCATTTCGATAAATTTTAGAGTCAAATTTTTATTACTTCAACAAACTAACCTTATTATATAACATAACTCCCACATCATAATAATTTGAAAATACACTATATTTAAAAATATATCGTCTTAAATTATTGGTGCTTAGTAGCAAATGTCAACCGAGTAACAAAGATGAAGAAGATAACAAAAACAAATAAAGATTATGTTTAGAGTTTATTATTCTTTCTAAATTACACACACACACACACACACATATATATATATATATATATATATATATATATATATATATATATAACAAAATATATTATCAAATTAATTTATTATACATATATTTTATAATTAACTTACGAAATAGCCTGACTTAAGCCCATTTATACCTAGCTTAAATAGATCAGGTCAAAATTTGTCTGGTTTTATCTAGGCCATAAATTTTTAACCTAATCCTATTTTTCAGGCCTTTTGAATTGACCCATCATAGCAAGTCTATTTTAACCTCATTATTCTCTATATTTGATTTATATTTCATATAGAAGTGTATAATTCATAATCCAAATATTGTTAAATAATTAAATACGTGAAATTAACAATCCAACAGAATAAATATTATCGAGATAAATGCAATCCTTAAAAGTATGAAAAATGATGATCATTTTTTAGTTTGATTAATTTATGTAAAATGAAAAAAAAGTTGTTAACAAACCTTACTTAAGAATAAAAATAAAATTTTTATTATGAATTTTACATTTAAATTACTTAAAATTAGATGAATATGATTTATACTAAATTTTAAATAATTCATATATAAGACGCGTAATAAAATATTTATGTTTATTTTCAAATACACTTACTAACAACTACTTTTGGAGATGTAAGGATAATCTTTATAAATTTGTATTAATTGATTCATATAATCATTATATTTCATGTTTTTCTTTATGTTATTGTTAGTAAAAAATCGATGCGAGGATCGAAAAAACGAAGAGAGAAAAGTCGATCATATGGTTGTCCAAAAGGTTGATAAATCGGAAAGATGATTGAAAGACACCCGGTGATCACGAGATAGTATGAATAATCGAGAATGAAAATCGAGAATCAGAAAAGAGAGAAACAAATCGATGAAAGTAGTGATAAAGTATAGTGCAAAGTCAAGCTTAAGGGCAAATCGTACTCGATAACTGGAAGCAAGATCGAGGGAATGATTATCATACATATGAACACATGAGGAATGACTTTTCACATCGCGACTAAGGTTAGAAATCGAGAAACGGTTATACTACACGTGGAACGTGGAAGCGGTTTTTTGAACCGTAAACTAAGGTCAAAATCGAGGATCGTGCACATGGAATGTGGTGACAGTTTTCTAAACTGCTCCTAAGAGGTTATATTGAAGGATGCCTATAAATAGAACGAAGCTGGAGGAAGAAGGGGAAATTGGCAGAGACAACAGAAGCGCAAGTGAACAGTCTACAGGAGAACGACGCATCATGAAGTTTCTAATGCTCTGGATTTCCATTTTCATAGATTGTCTTTATCGCTTTCTTTACTTTCCCTGGTAATTTACTTTCATGCAATTTACATTTATCAACTTTAAATTTTTGTCATTTCAATTCCTCGTTCATTTACTTTTATGCAAATTAATGTTATACGTTTAAGTTCCTCGCCATTTACATTTCTGCAATTTCGATTTCCTGCTACTTACATTTCTGCAATTTTCGATTCCTTGTCATTTACACTTGATGCAAATTTAAGGTTTCCGCATTTTATATTTCTCTGCAATTTAATATTCTGCACCGCTTTTCGATTCAACATTTTTATTGCCTTCTTTACTTCGCGTTTCTTAATAACCAAAAATAGTACTTTCGATTTGCATACTAAGTTGTGTTGTTTCGAAACCATGGGATTTTCGATTCTCATGCATTTTTTCGATTGAAAACCGTTTGCTAGCCTAAATAAGAAGAATCTACGTGGTTAAAATTTGGTTAGAACCTAAGTCTTTGAGAAATCGAAATCGATCAAATTTTTACCAGAAACAAATTGGCACACCCAGTGGGACGATTTGTGTCGAAAAACACAAACAATTGGCTAGTTCGAAAGTGTATGAGATTAAGGAGTGGGCGAGTAATAAGAATGAGTCAAAATCCACCACATAATCAGAATAACAGTGAGATTCTAAATAATTCACATTCACCAAACACTGGGGGCAAGTTCACAATGAGAATATGCCCGTAATATCGACAACTGTGAGTACGTCGATACCTGTGAGTATTGAACAAAACTCAGGCACATTAGTAAACACTCAGATAGGGTCTAGTACTATAATGTCAAACAATATACAAACTACGGGGAACCCCATAACAACATATGCAAGTCCGCATATGAGTGTAAGGCCGCCTGGTTTTTCGATGAATGGGGCTGGTACCTCTTCAATACAACGAAGTACGAGATTAAACCTTGGAATGCCCCAAAACTTAGGAACATTTCAAACCTTAGGCATGCCTCAGAATTTGGGAGTATCCCCAAATTTAGGGGTGTCTCAAAATTTAGTAACGCCCAAGAATTCAGGGAATGCGCAGAATTTAGGAACACAATAGACACCTCCAATATCAAACCTAGATCACGGAGCAAACCTGGATCACGGGAGATATACATTCGATAGAGATTATCATCAATCCAATTTTGAGACTATCGAAAACGCTAATGCTAGTACTGGAATTTCCAGTAATTCATTAGGAGTACTTCGGCAACAAATGGATGAAAGCAATTTCGAGATGGTTAACATGTTATCACAACAATTGACTACAGTACTAAACCCATTAGTCCAAAACACTACCACTAGTTTTGAGATATTAGCAGACCAAATGACACATATCGGGGATGCATTGACAATACCTCGACAAGTAAGGGTCGAAAATAATGCCAATCAGAATATTAACCAAAACGCTAATATCAACCCCCTTTATTTATTAAGGAGAAATCGAAAAATGATCAATATCAGCATGTGAGGAATGATATTTATGAAAATTTAAATGAGGGATTTCAAAATATGTATACTCAAAATAATATGCAGTATAATCACATGCTGGGACAAAGGATGAATCCTCAAGGAGTGGAATTAAGACCACCTAATCAACCGTATTTTGTTTCTCCTTTTCCAAATACGATTCTCAAGACAGAATTACCTCGAGGATACAAAATGCCCAAATTCACCAAATTTGCTGGAGAAATCGGTGAATCCACTATCGAGCATGTGACGCGATATCAAATCGAATGTGGGGACCTAGCGATGAGTGAGAAATTGAAAATGAAATATTTTCCTAGTTCGTTAACAAAGAATGTTTTCACTTGGTTTACGTCACTGCCACCTAATTCAATATATAATTGGTTGCAGCTGGAAAGAAATTTTCATGAGCAATTGTTTAGGGGGGAGACTCAAGTAAGTCTTATCGACTTAATGAATATAAAGAGATATAATCATGAAAGTGTAGATGATTATTTGAATAGATTTAGACAAATGAAGTCGAGATGTTTTACTCAAATTTCTGAATTCGAGTTAGTCAGAATGACCTCTGCAGGTTTAGAATTCTCGATTAGGAAAAGTTAGTTAATTTACCATTGAATGACATGACTCAGTTAGCTGATAAAGTGAGAAGAGTGGAACAAATCGAATACGAGAAACAAAGGTACAAGAAATTTGAGAAACCTATGAAGAAAGATAGAGTAGCGTATATCAATGATATATATGAGGAAAATCCCAGGATAGAAGAAGATATTAAAGAATCTGTCGATGAAAAAGTAAATATAGTAGAGCTCAAAGTAGGAGCTCCATATATTTGTAAACTGCTACAGAAAAATGAAGTGAAAGATAAAATGACAAATCACACATATACTTTTGATGTAACAAAGGCGGATAAAATCTTCGATATTTTATTGAAAGATAAACAGATTAAGTTGAGTGATGATCATAAATTACCTTCTACAGAACAAAGAAATGGTCGAAAATATTACAAATTTCATAATATCTATGGACACTGGACTAATAATTGTATACATTTCAGGAACACGATCCAAGATGCGATCGACCAAGGAAGATTGAAGTTTGAGGAGATGTCGATGAAAGTGGATACGAGTCCATTGAAGTTCAAGTAGGGTATGTCAAATCCCAGACGGGCATGACTGAAGATGTCCGATTGATAAATTCGACCTTTATAGGTATGGTCGATGTTACTGAAGACATTGATCTCAAACATGTCATAATGGATATGTCAGAAGAAGATATAGAGTTCGACCTAAGCGAGTTCGAGAAAGAATTCGAGAGAGAAATTTATCCTCGATCAGAAGATTCCCTCGTCGAGTTTCTAAACAGGAAGAAAGAGAAGGACGAAGGTGTGACACTATATCCACGATGCAGTGTGGTGTTTGATAGATCAGCTGCTAAAACCTTCAGAGCAGGACAAATAAAGAAAAGAGAGGATCAACATAAAAATTGTAATGATCAAACCGTCCAGGCCACGGTAGGAGAGAGTCAGCGGAAATCTGCTGGTTCTGGCGCTAGTAGAAATTAGAAATAATGGGTTAGGAAGGAAATGTGTTATCCTGAGGAAGGAAGGGGCAGACTTCAAAATAATGATGTTTTCGACAGACTTTCATATGATGAAGGATCAAATACTGGATTCCCTACATTTCAAAGGAGATTTCGAGGAAGACCTTGGAGGAGAGGAGGAATGATCCTTTACTGGGGAAGGATCAATAATTATAGGAACTTTGAAGAAAGTAATATGCCGACTGGGGGTCAGTATGTAAGGGACTTTGTCAATGACAAAAATGAAGGTAGGTGGGATGGACATCAAATTGGAGTAATATCGATACTGCCCGCGGAATATATTAGCGAGTATGAGGAGTATCAAGAGCAAAGTAATGTCGATCGTGTTAGGAACAAGACAATAATAAAGGAAAGAATGAAGGAGAGAAAATAAACGACACAAGAATTTTAACGTGGTTCGGCTAAAATATGTATGCCTACGTCCACGACTACACTAGGAAGTATTTTTATTTCTGTGTGTATCTCAAACTTTACATAGGGTTGCTTATATAACAAAATAGAGAACCTCATCTCACAATCCTAATCGATGTGGGACTAAATCAAGCACCATAATACTAACAATTCTCCCACTTGGAGTTTGATTTACGTTACCACCTAGTGTAGTGCCTTCATCATCAATTTGCTCGAAGGCCAGTTGAGGCAATGCAAAGCCTCAACTTAGTTGTTGTAACAGTCTTGGTCAACATATCAGCGGGATTCTCTGCACCTGGAATCTTCAACAAACTCAAGTCTCCATCATTTATCAGGTTTCTTCTTCTGTTTGAGAAGATTGCCTCTTTGAAAACTTTAGACATGTGACTTTCTTCTTCTTCTGTTTGAGAAGATTGCCTCTTTGAAAACTTTAAGTGAGTTCCCAAAGGTGTATTCCTGGTTTTAGCATTCCCAACATTGAATCTGCTAAGCAATTTTTCTATATATTTTTCTTGAGATAAGTTCAAAATACCTTTATCTCTATCTCGGGAGATTCTCATACCAAGAATTTGCTTGGCTGGACCAAGATCCTTCATTTCAAAGCTCTCTGACAATTGTTTCTTCAACTTGTCAATTTCTGCCATATTAGCTCCAACAATCAACATGTCGTCAACATATAAGGCAAGAATGATATAGCTATCAACATATTTCTTCACATAACAACAGTGATCTTCTTCACATCTGCGAAATCCTGAGTTTCTCATAAACTCATTAAACTTCTTGTACCATTGTCTCGGCGCTTGTTTTAATCCGTACAAACTTTTATGAAGCTTGCATACAAGATTTTCTCCGCCTTGTACTTCAAAACCTTTTGGCTGTGTCATAAAAATTTCCTCTTCAAGATCCTCATGTAAGAATGCAGTTTTGACATCTAACTCGCTCCAAATGAAGATTTTCTCGCAGCTACTATACTCAAGATAACTCTGATGGTAGTCATCTTGACAACAGGAGAGAAAATTTCTGTGAAGTCAATTCCTTGTCTTTGTTGGAACCCTTTCACTACGAGTCTAGCCTTATATCTTTTGCTGCCATCTGGTTCTTCTTTCAACCTATAGACCCACCTGTTTTGCAAAACTTTCTTTCCTTCTGGTAGCTTGGTTAAAGACCATGTTTTATTCTTCTGAAGGGACTTTATCTCATCTTCCATTGCTAGCTCCCACTTAATAGATTCATCTCCCTGCATAGCCTCAGCAAAATGCTCTGGCTCACCAGCATCAGTCAACAACAAATAATGCAATGAAGGGGAATACCTTTGTGGTGCTACAATTGTTCTGCTAGATCTTCTAACCAAGATTTCAGGAGTTGCTGACTCTACTATTTGTTCAGGTTCGTCTCAGGCTCGACATAGGCTCTACTTGTATATTCTGCCTTCGGTTGACTACATCACTTTCTGAAATTTCTTCTAATGATACTTGCTCTAGCTGTTTATTTACATTTGCAGATTCTGCAATCCTATCTCTATAGAACATGTTTTCATTAAAAGTAACATTTCTACTTCTGATAATTTTCTTGTTTTGGTCATCCCAAAACCTGTAGCCAAACATGTCAGATCCATAACCAATGAAATAACAACGTTTTGCCTTAGGGTCCAATTTATCTCTACTATTAGAGTCTAACATAACATATGAAGCACAACCAAAAACTTTCAGATGTGAAAGATTTACCTCTTTTCCAGACCATACTTCTTCAGGTAACTTATAGTCTAAAGGAACTGATGGTCCTCTGTTTATGAGATAGGCTGCTGTGTGTCGCCGCCGTCCCTTTCGACGTCCGGGGGACGTCTCGAACGTTTATGCGAGCGGTCGCGAAAAGATGGTTTAGACTCGCGTATTTGTTTTAAAATATGTTCATTGCTTCAACATTGAAAAAGCAAGGTTTTCGAAAAGGGGTTTTTATGGAGTCGCCACCAATATTTTGACCATAAATATTGGAAAAGGATGAAAAGGCATTGATTTTAATAAAAACCAGACTTGGCCATTATAACCAGAGTTAGGTAAGGGAGTTAGTTACGTGTGGGGAAGGTGTTAGCACCCCACAACGCCCCTTTCGGGTTCCCTATGACAGATTAATTCATTTAAGTAAAGACTACGAGAAATTACACGATTACCCTATTTTATTACATAATATTAAATAGCTATCTACATGATCTTATTCTATATTGCATGCATAAAATAATGAATAAAGCTAAATAAAGCAATAAAAGAGATAAAATAGCTATCTACATGATTTTATTCTACATGGCATAAATAAAGCTAAATAAAACAATAAATAAAACAATAAAAGAGAAGAGAATTGAAAAGAACCTCCGTAGCAAGCTTGATATTGAGAATCTCGAACTGTGAGGATGCGTTTTGGCAACCCCTCTCTCTACACAGACTCTCCTCACCAATACAAGATCGACCCCACTAAAAATTTAAAGAAGAATCGAATGCCGGAATATAATTCCTTAACCGATTGTTACCTATTTAAGGCAATCGGAAAGATCATTCAAGAGAGGGAGAGAAATAGACAAGTGCTCTGAGTTTTAGAAAGTGTTTCAGAGCTCTCTGGAGTGTCTGGGGTGTGTAAAAGTGACAAATGAGCTTCCTATTTATAGTTTTCGCAGCTGGCGCACTTCGGGACCACCGTCTGGACTGGGACGGCCGTCTGGACTGGGACGGCCGTCCCAAATGGCAAAATTACACAGGCTGGGACCCCCGGGGACCCGGACGGCCGTCCCACTTTTCGGGGCTTGGGACGGCCGTCCCAACTTCGGACGCGCGTCCCAACTGGCTGGAGCAAGTTGGGACGGCCGTCCCACCTTTGGGACGGCCGTCTCGACTGCTTCGGCCAGTTCGCGCGTTTCGGGACTCGGGAAGCTTTCCTTGCCTGTTTTGGACGTCGGTTGATGCCGATATGCGTCTGTTGAAGCTTTATCTTCATGTAGGAAGTCTCCTTGGCTCTTATTTGTAATGCTAGACGAGCTTTATCTTGTTACGGGTGATCTCTTTTATCTTTATTTGAGAGACCGGGCAAAATTAGGGGTCTATAGTTGCCCCCTTCTCCTGCCTAGCTAATTTATTGGCCTAATATGCCGATAAAATTAGCTCGGTAGGAGAAGGAGTTAACCCTTTTTGCCGGTTATCCTTCAGATGCTTGCTTTGCCGACGTTGCCTGATCCTCCGGATGATGAATAGTTTTGATAGGTACCAACCCCTATCCGGTTTGATGAGAATGAATCCTCGTCAGGTAAGCTCCTTTTTGTAAGGCTTGATGAGTATACACCCCCATCTGGTGTTTGATGAGTACGAACCCCCATCTGGTTTTTGAGTTTTACTATATAATGTTCTGGTGAGTACTTACCCTCACATGGTAGGAGTCTGCATTTTGACTAACTCTGATGAGTACCTACCCCCATCTGGTATGAACCCCATTCTGCAAGGTTTTTGATAAGCCTCGTTCTACAAGGCTTAGGTGAGTACGTACCCCCACCCGGTATGAAGTTTTTGGTAAGCCCCGTTCTGCAAGGCTTAGGTGAGTACGTACCCTCACCCGGTATGAAGTTTTTGGTAAGCCCCGATTCG
Source organism: Sphenostylis stenocarpa (assembly GCA_963425845.1). Classification (NCBI taxonomy): domain Eukaryota; kingdom Viridiplantae; phylum Streptophyta; class Magnoliopsida; order Fabales; family Fabaceae; genus Sphenostylis; species Sphenostylis stenocarpa. The sequence continues at coordinate 63,071,998 of OY731401.1, read as the reverse complement.
CAAGGCTTAGGTGAGTACGTACCCTCACCCGGTATGAAGTTTTTGGTAAGCCCCGTTCCGCAAGGCTTAGGTGAGTACGTACCCCCACCCGGTATGAAGTTTTTGGTAAGCCCGGTTCTGCAAGGCTTAGGTGAGTACGTACCCTCACCCGATATGAAGTTTTTGGTAAGCCCCGTTTTGCAAGGCTTAGGTGAGTACGTACCCTCACCCGGTATGAAGTTTTTGGTAAGCCCCGTTCTGCAAGGCTTAGGTGAGTACGTACCCTCACCCGGTATGAAGTTTTTGGTAAGCCCCGTTCTGCAAGGCTTAGGTGAGTACGTACCCTCACCCGGTATGAAGTTTTTGGTAAGCCCCGATTCTGCAAGGCTTAGGTGAGTACGTACCCTCACCGGTATGAAGTTTTTGGTAAGCCCCATTTTGCAAGGCTTAGGTGAGTACGTACCCTCACCCGGTATGAAGTTTTTGGTAAGCCCCGTTCTGCAAGGCTTAGGTGAGTACGTACCCTCACCCGGTATGAAGTTTTTGGTAAGCCCCGTTCTGCAAGGCTTAGGTGAGTACGTACCCCCACCCGGTATGAAGTTTTTGGTAAGCCCTGTTCTGCAAGGCTTAGGTGAGTACGTACCCCCACCCGGTATGAAGTTTTTGGTAAGCCCCGTTTTGCAAGGCTTAGGTGAGTACGTACCCTCACCCGGTATGAAGTTTTTGGTAAGCCCCGTTTTGCAAGGCTTAGGTGAGTACGTACCCCCACCCGGTATCTGGCGACTTATTGTTTCTGATCATGCGCCTATTCTATGAGGAATGATTGATTTTCTTTCTTTTTGTCTTTTCTATTTTAATCATCCGGTTTTACCGGGGATTCTTCGTTGGTTGCCTTTTAGGCAGGAATTTACTAGGTACTTTGATTGTGCCTCTTGTTTAGGCAATTGCTTCAGCAATGGTGAAGACTTTTATGCTTTTGGGCTTGCATTACCTCTCGCATAGGTTGATTTCCCATTTCTCTGGGATATTAGCTCTTTGCTTATTTTGAGCAAACAGTCGTTCTGTTGTAAGCTCACCGGTGAAAGTTTTTCTTTTGAGAATTTGATTGCTCTGACTGAGATTTCTTTTGAACTGCCCCCTTAGAGGGAAAATGGAGTTTTTGACTCCTTATTGCTTGACCTGGCTTTTGTCTATGCTCTTATTTCTGCTGGGGAATGGGTTTGTATGTGCGCCTTTTATGCACGTTAGATGGAAAGATATATATTTTCTCTTCTCTTTGTAATGATCCCTGGGGAATTTTATTGGTCTCCTAGGGATGGAAATTTCTTCTTTTCTGCTTTTGTAGATTTTTCTTGATGTGCTCTTTCTGGGGATTTTCTTTTGGCTTTTTCATGCAATGGCCTTCGTTAGAGGATGAAAGGCTTTTCTCTTCTTTCTTTTTGTTGCCCCCCAGTGGTTTGGGTGATTTAATTCTGTGCTTTCTTTCGATGGACTCTTGTGTAGTCCTTATTCTCTTTTGGGGAATGAAATGGAGACTCTTGCATGAGTGTGCTTGATGACTCATGTGGTGATGAAGCTGAGTCGTGGAGTATTTTTGTTTTGCCTTTGGAGTAGGCAAGGATCCGCTTGGGAATGATTAAGCCTTTTCTATTGGCCTTTCTTCTTTCGATGTACCTTCTTTTATTGATGTAGAAGGTTAGAGCTATTTTTCTGAAGCTTCTTTATTCTGCTGAAATAGTTTTGATTTCGCCTTTCGCGATTTTGATTTTCATGTGGAGACTGAATTCTGGCGCCTCCTATTTTCAATCACAAGTATGGAGACTAGCCTCCTTGTATGCATGTCTATTATTTTTATTTGAAGAAGATTATTTTTATTTTATTTTTTTATTGATTTTGACAAAGTCGTATTATGCAACTACTTTGTGTGTGGATGTCTTAGATGCAATCTAATGTTTGTTTATTTTTGATGCATTTAGAAAGTGACTGGCCTTCTCCCGTTGTCTTTCTTATGAATACGCCGGTGGGCTCCTCTTCTATGACCATGATGATGGGCTTCTCTTTTTATCCATCTCTTGTTTTTAGCCCTATCTTTTGCCTAGACCGCCCTTTACGAGTTTTCAATCTAGCGGGCTGCCTTAATTTTTGCCTAGAATATCTTAGGGGGCTTTTGCCTTATCTTTTGCCTAGACCGTTCTTTTAGGGATTTCCGATCTAGCAGGCTACCCAGATTTTTACCTGAAAACATTCTAGCAGGCATTTGTTATTTTCTTATTATTTTTATGCTTTCCCTTTTTAGATGTATGCTTGATCTTTGATTAAAGGTCTTTGCACATATTTATAATTAATAAAGAGGCATTTCCATAATATATGGTCAAGAGAAAGGAAATGAAAGGGATTTTATTGATAAATGATCAAAAGTTTTATTTCTTTTGTAGAAGGATTTCAAAAAGTATTTAGAAGAATGGGTGGCCAGGGTTGGCTATACTGTATAAGCTTAAACAGTCATGTCCGTGATATCTGCCCCCTGGTTCTCCTACTTGCTTCAGTTGAGATGCCTGAGCTCAGAGTGAAGACTATGCAGACTGCTTGCTTCTGGAAGAATATTACCTTAGCCGCCTTTTCAGTTTTCGACTAAAGTAACCATTGCTCTTAGTTTTTTTTTTTTTTTTTTTTTTACCTCTACTTTTTGCCTAGGACGTATCCTAGCGAGGAATATGGACCCTATCTTTTGCCCAGGAAGGTCCTTTGCGGATTTTCATTCCTGACGGGTCTTGAGCAATGTCTTCAAGCATAATACTTCTTCACCGCGTCTGAATTGATTGGGTGTCGAAATTCCTCTCCATCCATATTGGTGAGGATAAGTGCCCCTCCTGAGAAAGCTCTTTTGACCACAAAGGGTCCTTCGTAATTTGCTGCCCATTTTCCAATTTTATCCTTCTGGGTTGGAAGCAATTTCTTTATAACTAGATCCCCTTCTTGATAAGTATGAGGGTGGACCTTTTTATCATAAGCCTTCTTGATCTTCTTTTGATAGGCTTGTCCATGACATATAGCATTCAGCCGCTTTTCATCGATAAGGTTTAATTGATCGTATCGACTTTGAATCCATTCGGCTTCTGTTAGTTTTGCTTCCATTATGATTCGCAAGGAAGGTATTTCGACTTCTATTGGTAACACGGCCTCCACACCATATACCAGGGAAAATGGAGTAGCCCCTGTTGAAGTCCGTACAGATGTTCGATAACCATGAAGAGCAAAAGGTAACATTTCATGCCAATCTCTATAGGTTTTAACCATCTTTTGAACAATCTTCTTGATATTTTTATTGGCTGCTTCGACCGCGCCATTCATTTTGGGCCGATAAGGAGAAGAATTATGGTGTTGAATTTTGAAATCTTGACATAATTCTTCCATCATCTTATTATTCAAATTGGACCCGTTATCGGTAATGAGACGATGCGGGATACCATATCGACATATGATATTCTTTTGAACGAAGGTGACCACTACCTTTTTAGTCACATGTGCGTAGGATACAGCTTCTACCCATTTAGTGAAGTAGTCAATAGCCACCAGAATAAATCGATGACCATTGGATGCCTTAGGTTCAATGGGACCAATAACATCCATGCCCCACATGGCAAATGGCCATGGGATGGCCATAACATTGAGAGGTACCGGTGGAACATGCACGTTGTCCGCATATACTTGACATTTGTGACATTTTCTGGCATACTGATGACAGTCCTTTTCCATTGTGGACCAAAAGTATCCTGCCCTGAGGATTTTTCTAGCCATAATATGCCCTGGAGCGTGTGTCCCGAAGGCTCCTTCATGTATTTCCCTAATCAGTTTCTGAGATTCTTTGAGATTGACGCATCTTAGCAAAGTGGAGTCAAAGTTCTTTTTATAAAGGGTTTCTCCTATCAACATAAACCCTACGGCCCTTTTCCGAATAATCCTTTTATCATTGTCACCGATTCCCTCGGGGTATTCACCCTTTGTTAAGTATCGCCTTATGTCATGATACCAAGGGGTTTCATCTTTTTCACTGTCTATCATCATACAAAAGGCTTGTTTATTGTACCTTTTGACTTGGATGATGGGCATCTCATGTTCTTGTTCTAATGTGAACATGGATGATAATGTTGCCAGTGCATCTGCAATTTGGTTGTCTTCCCGAGGGACATATTCGAAGCTGATGTTTTTCATTTTTGAAGTCATGTTACGAATGTGTTCCAGATAAGGGATTAACTTGGAATTTTTAGTTTCCCATTCACCCTTGAGTTGGTAAATAACAAGGGAAGAGTCACCGAATACTTTGAGTCTAGTTACCCCATGATCCAAAGCTGCTTGAATACCTAGGGCACAAGCTTCAGTATTCCGCCATATTGTTTGTGCAATCAAAGTTTAATCTGGTCATTACTCGGTATATACTTCTTTTCAGGAGATATTAAAATAGCTCTGATCCCGTGTCCTAGTAAATTTGAAGCTCCATCGAAGAACATGATCCACTCATTATTCTCTAGTTCTTCATGTTGGATGTGCATTATGTGCTCATCTCGGAAAATCATCTTGTAGGGATTGATATTCGTCTATTGGTCCATGTGCCGGATAATCTGCTAAAGGGCTTCCTTTGATAGCTTTTTGAGTGACATGAACGATATCAAATTCCGATAAGAGTACCGCCATCCTGGCTATCCTTCCGGTCAAAACGGGCTTTTCAAACGAGATATTTGATTGGGTCCATTTTGGAAATCAACCAAGTAGTATGTCCGGCCATATATTGTCGAAGACGTTGAGTTGCCCACACCAATGCACAACATGTTTTTTCGAGTGGTGTATAACGAGTCTCATAGTTTAGAAATTTTTACTCGAGGTAATATATGGCTTGTTCTTTTTTACCCGTGTCATCTTGTTGACCGAGCACACATCCCATGGATTCGTCGAGATACTGAAAGGTAAAGAATCGGGGGCTTTCCTTCCACAGGTGGTACCGAGTATCGGGGATTGGTTAGGCACATTTTGATTTTTTCGAAAGCTTGTTGACATTCGTCGTTCCAAACTTTCGGTTGGTTTTTACGCAATAACTTGAAGATAGGCGTGCACTTGTCCGTTAATTGCGCGATGAACCGTGCGATGTAATTTATTCGGCCCAAGAACCCTCTGATTTCTTTTTCTGTCCTTGGTGGGGGCATTTCTATGATTGCCTTTGTTTTATCAGGGTCCACCTCAATTCCTCTTTTACTAACAATAAACCCAAGGAGTTTTCCTGATCGTACTCCGAATGTGCATTTAGCCGGGTTGAGCTTAATCTGGTATTTTCGAAGTCGATTGAATAACTTCTTTAAATATTGGAGGTGATCTATTTCGTTTTTGGACTTGGTGATCATATCATCCACATATACTTCAATTTCTTTGTGAATCATATCATGAAATAGCGTGACCATAGTCCTTTGGTAAGTAGCCCTCGCGTTCTTGAGTCCAAAAGGCATTACTCTATAGCGAGAATGTACCCCATGGCGTAATGAAGGAAGTTTTTTCTCTATCTTCGACGACCAATTTAATCTGGTTATACCTCGCATATCCATCCATGAAAGAATAGAGAGTATTTGTAGCGGTATGATCTACCAAGCATATCGATATGTGGTAAGGGAAAATCATCTTTCGGACTTGCACGGTTTAAATCCTCGTAATCTACGCATACTCGATTTTTCCATTTTTCTTTATGATCTGGCACAATGTTGGCCAACCATTCAGGGTATTTTGATACAATTAGAAAATTGGCGTCCAATTGTTTTTCTACTTCTTCTTTAATTTTTAAGGACCATTCTCGGTTTTACTCTTCCGAGTTTTTGCTTAACGAGCCGAAATCCCTCTTTTATTGGTAACCGATGCTCTACTATGCTCTTGTCAATCCCAGGCATATCATGGTAGGACCAAGCAAACACATCCATATATTCTCTTAGTAATTGTATTAACCTTTCCCCGACATCATTATTAATTTGGGTACCGATGTTTACTTCTTTCTTATCATCTTCTGATCCTAAATTGATAGCCTCAGTTTTCTCTCGATGGGGCTGTATTGATTGAGCTTCTTTTTCTAAGAGTCTTTGCATATCCAGGAAATGGTCCCCTCCTCACTGTCTGACTCAATCCATTCGTCTTCGACTTTCGAGATCTTCCAAGGAGTTTTCAATCACGGACATGATCTGTATGGGTTATGCTTTGTTTTAGATTCTTTTATTAAATGTATGAGAGAGAAAAGAATGAAAGAGAATATGGATATTAAAAAATGCCTCATTGTATTGATAGAAGAAAATATTTACAAAGCCCAATTTAACCAAAAATCTCATGATCATGGACAAGGATCACGAGAAATACATCGAAGCTTTTATTATTTCTTTATGTTTATTGCAAAAAAAGTAAAAATGATGAGCCCTAATCTGCCTGGTCTCCCTTATCCCGTCTTTTACTCGGGCTTTGATAGGGGCTGGTCGTCCACCTTTGGAGTAGATGCGTCAAAGGTAATCCATCCCGCATCTATTAAATCTTGGACCTTATGCTTTAAGGTTATGCATTTATCTGTAGAATGTCCTGGAGCGTCCGAATGATAGTTGCATTTTTCATTAAGCTTATACCATTCTGGATATGGTGGCTCCATCTTCTTAGGAGGGATGCGTACGAGGAGCTTGGCGTCTAGTAATTTTAACAGACAAGCTTGCATAAGAAGTGGGTATTGGGGTGAACTTCCTTTCCGGTCTACGCGACTTAGTTTGCTTGAGAGGAGGAAGAAGGAATGGCCAAGTTGATTGCATTTACGGTTCCTTCTTTCCTTTTCCCGAGGCTCTTTTTAATGAATGGAGTAGAGGAGTTGGAGGAGTTCTCGTCGTGCAATCCTTCCGCTCTTCGGACCTTGCTCTACTCTTTCTCCTATAATGACTACATCTCGCGAAGAGTGTCGATGTGTTTCCTATCATTTTGTCATAATAAGGACCCGTCAAAGAATTGATGAACATGGATGTAGTCTCTTTGTCGGATAAAGGAGGTTCCACTTGCGCCGCCAATTCCCTCCATCTTTGGGCATATGCTTTGAAGGATTCATCATCTTTCTTGCTTAATAGTTGTAGATCTGCTCTTTCGAGGGTCGGATCGATATTGTATTTATATCGACGAAGAAAGGCATCTCGCCAGGTGTCTCCAGTGTTTGGATTTGGCCCCTTCTAGTTGCATATACCGGTTTAAGGCCGATTCAGCTAGACTCTCCGAAAGCAATGGATCGGGAGTTTCTCATTATCGAGCATATGCGACCATCTTACGGCAGTACATCGTAAGATGGCTTTTAGGGCAAGTTAGCCCTATATATTTCGGGAAATCCGGAGTTTTGAACTTATTAGGGAATTGGATGTCTTTAACGAGGCACATATCACTTGCCTCTCTTATATCAAAGTTATGTCCTTCCATGGCTCTCGACCTCTCTTCAAGAGCAATGATTTGTTGCTTTGATATTTCGGGAGCATGAATATGTACTTGCTCTTGTATCGGATGGGTCATGCTCACTCCGAGGTTCCTCTTCTTCTTCCTGGTGAGAGGCTTGTCCATTCCGAGGACCCTCTTGATGAAGATTCTCGCGATGCATCATATCTAACATTTGAGCCATTTGTTCTTTCAGCAGTATTAAGCTTAGCGGTGAGCTTTCGGTTTTGTTCTTCTAGTTGCTCCATCTTCTTAGCTTTTTGAGCACGAGTGAGGACGGGCGGAAGACCAGCCACCTTCTAAATGATTTTAATGATTCTTATTATAACTTTTATTTTAAATGATTAGTGTGGAACAGTATATGCCTCTAGGATGAATGTGTTTATGTATGAGAGATTTTATTATGATGATGTTTATGCGTACTTTTCTTAATGCATTGGTTTTCTCTCTTGGTTTTACCACTTATTAAATGATATGGTATGAATGATACGACTTTGCCAAGAATCTTTTTTTTTTATAAAAGGTATTTTTATGACTTTAATTTGATTATTTTTATGATTTTTAGTTTTTTTTTTTATTTTTATGATTTTTGTATGATTTCCCTATGCTAATGCATCAATACAAATGCAGCAAACGTATGTACACACAATTCATACATCCACGAGCAGAGCCACGCTTATTTAATCACGAGGTAGGGTTTTCCTGCAGAAATGTGCTTGGTTTAGGTGGTTCTAACTGTTCTCACCAGGCCAAAGGTCCCCAAGGTGCCCCCATTATAGGGACCTTTCAATCTCTCGATCCTCGGGTCATGCACGGAACTCCGTGGCGACACCCTTAGACCAAAAGAAGAGAGTTATCACCTTGAGTTGGTGGTTTTCTCGACAACGGCAGTAGCCCCGTGTGCCAACTAACCGATCGTATCTCGCCACCCACTCCCTATAGATATTCACTCTTGCCCCGGGTATAGAGGGACTGTTGTGTGCAAGGGTTTTTGTGTGCAATTTATATTTCAAACAATTTGCGAGAAAATAATCATACAACAATTATTAAAGCCATACAAGTAAAAACATACAGAGGGTAAAGGTGTAATTTCAAATCATTACTTAGTTTGAATTTATCCATCACTAAATGGGATCAACTCTCTAGCTTCCCAAGCGGAGTCGCCATCCGTCGCCGCTGTCCCTTTCGACGTCCGGGGACGTCTCGAACGTTTATGCGAGCGGTCGCGAAAAGATGGTTTAGACTCGCGTATTTGTTTTAAAATATGTTCATTGCTTCACATTGAAAAAGCAAGGTTTTCGAAAAGGGGTTCTTATGGAGTCGCCACCAATATTTTGACCATAAATATTGGAAAAGGATGAAAAGGCATTGATTTTAATAAAAACCAGACTTGGCCATTATAACCGGAGTTAGGTAAGGGAGTTAGTTACGTGTGGGGAAGGTGTTAGCACCCCACAACGCCCTTTCGGGTTCCCTATGACAGATTAATTCATTTAAGTAAAGACTACGAGAAATTACACGATTACCCTATTTTATTACATAATATTAAATAGCTATCTACATGATCTTATTCTATATTGCATGCATAAAATAATGAATAAAGCTAAATAAAGCAATAAAAGAGATAAAATAGCTATCTACATGATTTTATTCTACATGGCATAAATAAAGCTAAATAAAACAATAAATAAAACAATAAAAGAGAAGAGAATTGAAAAGAACCTCCGTAGCAAGCTTGATATTGAGAATCTCGAACCGTGAGGATGCGTTTTGGCAACCCCTCTCTACACGGACTCTCCTCACCAATACAAGATCGACCCCACTAAAAATTTAAAGAAGAATCGAATGCCGGAATATAATTCCTTAACCGATTGTTACCTATTTAAGGCAATCGGAAAGATCATTCAAGAGAGGGAGAGAAATAGACAAGTGCTCTGAGTTTTAGAAAGTGTTTCGGAGCTCTGCGGAGTGTCCGGGGTGTGTAAAAGTGACAAATGAGCCTCCTATTTATAGTTTTCGCAGCTGGCGCACTTCGGGACCACCGTCTCGGACCGGGACGGCCGTGCCGGACCGGGACGGCCGTCCCAAATGGCAAAATTACACGGCCGGGACCCCCGGGGACCCGGGACGGCCGTCCCACTTTTCGGGGCTTGGGACGGCCGTCCCAACTCGGACGCGCGTCCCAACTGGCTGGAGCAAGTTGGGACGGCCGTCCCACCTTTGGGACGGCCGTCTCGACTGTTCGGCCGGTTCGCGCGTTTCGGGACTCCGGAAGCTTTCCTTGCCTGTTTTGGACGTCGATTGATGCCGATATGCGTCTGCTGAAGCTTTATCTTCATGTAGGAAGTCTCCTTGGCTCTTATTTGTAATGCTAGACGAGCTTTATCTTGTTACGGGTGATCTCTTTTATCTTTATTTGAGAGACCGGGCAAAATTAGGGGTCTACACTGTGTTTATTGCATCTGCCCAAAATACCTTGGGTAATCCTGACTGGATTCTCATACATCTTGCTCTCTCATTCAAGGTTCTGTTCATTCTTTCTGCCACACCATTTTGTTCCGGTGTTCCTGGAACTCGTCTTGATCATTCCGATCCCATTCTCCGAACAAAACTCCTTGAATTGACTCATCGTCATATTCTCCACCATTATCGGACTTCAAACATTTGACCTTTAAACCTGTTTGAGTCTCAACCTCCTTTTCCACCTTTTAAACACGAGAAAACACATCGGATTTATTTTTAAGAAAATAAACCCATACCTTTCTTGTAGAGTCATCAATGAAGGTTACATAATATTGTGAACCTCCAAGGGATTTCACTGAAGCCGGCCCCCAAACATCTGTATGCACTAGTTCTAGTCTTTCAACTTTAGACGACTTACTTGTTTTTGAGAAGCTAACCTTTTTCTCGCTTTCCAAAGATACAATGTTCGCAAGGTCCAACGTCAACATGCTTCACGTTAGGTATTTTACCTTTTGATATCATGAGCTTCATTCCTTTCTCACTCATATGCCCAAGCCTCGATGCCATAAGGAGGAATTGTTGCCAACTTCGCAATCGATATCATATCCTCATCTCGCAATCATGTAGAGAGATCCTTGCTTCTTTCCACGAGCAACAACAAGATTACCTTTCATTACCTTCCAATGTCCATCTCCAAAAGTGGTGTAATGTCCCTCATCATCCAACCGCCCTATAGATATTAAGTTTCTCTTTAAGGTTGGAATATGTCCGACATTATTCAAAGTCCACACGTTTCCATTAGAGGTTCCGATGTTAATATCACCTCTTCCTATGATATCAAGAGATTTTCCATCTGCAAGGTAGACCTTCCCAAACTTTCCGAAACATAGTTAGATAATAGTTCTAAGGAAGGTGTAGTATGAAATGACGCACTTGAGTCCATAATCCATGAGTCAATAGAATTATCTAAACTACATAACGAGTGCATCTTCAACTTCATCGATTCGCCGCATTTGCTTGATTGATCATCATCTTGCTTCTTGTTGTTGTTGTTGTCCTTCTTTGGAGCCCTACACCGATTTGAAAAGTGGCCCTTTTTCCGACAATTCCAACAAGTGATATCATTCCGGACTTTTGCTTGTGATCTCCCTCTGGATTTTGATCTCGCCTCGGCCTTGATTACGACCTTTCTGGCGACTTCTTCCTCTAGTTTCAGTACTCAATGCTCGAACTCGAATTAGAACCGAAAGATTCTACTGAATTTTTCCTGCGAACATCTTCGCTTAAGATCAAGTCACGGATGTTATCAAGCTTCAACTTGTTATTGCTTGCGAATTACTTATCTAGCGATAGCAGTTGCACCCCAACTTTCCGGTAGAGATGATAATAAAATTAATGCTTTCACCTCATCATCAAATATTATCTCGACTGATGTCAACTGCGCAATAATTGCATTAAATTCACTAATATGATTAGTAACCGAGTTACCTTCACCCATTTTGAGGTTGACTAGCCTGCGAATCAAATGCACTTTATTGGCTGCAGAGGACTTCTCATACATATTTGACAATGCCTGCATCAAATCTACGGTTGTCTTCTCGTTCATGATGTTGAACGCAACATTCTTGGCTAATGTCAGCCGGATCACACCAAGCGTCTGCCGATCTAACAACTCCCATTTCGACTGCTCCATGTCGGTTGGCTTCGCCTGTCAAGGGTAGATACAACTTCTTCCGATACGAGATAATCTTCCATCTGCATCTTCCGGAACCCGAAGTCACTGCCATCGAACTTCTCGATCCTCACCTTTCCTTCTTCCAATGCCATTGCTCTCACTCGCTTTCGAAGAAAGCTCCCACTGCTTCTCTAAGCCGAGATTCCCAAGAAAAAAGACCAAATCTTTTCGATGTGGAAGATCGAGACAAAGCTGCAACCATAGAGCATACTAAGAAAATTGGCTCGATACCAATTGTTAGGAACAAGACAATAATAAAGGAAAGAATGAAGGAGAGAAAATAAACGACACAAGAATTTTAACGTGGTTCGGCTAAAATATGTATGCCTACGTCCACGACTACACTAGGAAGTATTTTTATTTCTGTGTGTATCTCAAACTTTACATAGGGTTGCTTATATAACAAAATAGAGAACCTCATCTCACAATCCTAATCGATGTGGGACTAAATCAAGCACCATAATACTAACAGATCGGGAGGACGATTTCTATTCTGAAGATATGAGACCGAAAATCACATGGGTAACACAAGCATCATGCGAAGTACCCCATAGAGATGCTGCTTTTATCAATCCCCCATCCGAGGAGATGAGGTTTCATTTGAAACCCTTATTACTGAACATCGAGATTCAAGGACAGAAGGTGAATAAGGCCCTTGTTGACGGTGGTGCAGCGGTAAACATATTGTCAATCACTATGCTGAAGAGGTTTGACATCGAATTGAAAGACTTGGTCAGACATAATATCATGATTTCTGATTTCAGTGGGAAATCATCGAGCTCAGAAGGCATGATTGCCTTAGATGTGAAAGTGGGTACTTATTCAAGGTCTACTGTGTTTGTAGTGGTCCAATCACATGCCAACTTTAATGCGTTGCTTGACAGGGAGTGGATTCATGGAGTTGGAGTCGTACCTTCTACGGCTCATCAGAAGTTGTTTATGTGGAATCGAGATGGACATCTCGAAATAATTTCAGGGGACCAACACGAGTTCGTGACATTTGTCTCTCAGGCTGGTTGATCATTGCAGAATTTGGCGCTCACCCAACCATTCACCTTCGAGACTGTCGAAGACTTTAATTCAAAATTGCACGAGGAGCGTTTCTTGGAAATGAATGAGAAAAAAAAGGTTTGTCATGATTAAAGAGGGGGCCAACCTCGAAGTGGCCGGTGAAAATGAATAAAGATTATGAGGAATTCTTGGCTCGATTAAGAAAATATGAAGATGAAAAGGTAGGCCAAGAAAGTAGTAGTACTAAGATAGAAATAAATAAGTCGATTCATTCGACAGTAGTAGCAAATAATAGCAATCAAGTCATACTTGATTGCATTTATGATAATTCTCCTTTAGGTTTTGAAAGATCCATCACATCGAATCACAAAAAAGTCGAAGCTCAGGATCCATTAGAGGAGGTCAACTTGGGAAGTATAGAGGACCGAAAACCTACTTATATTAGCAGGTATCTCGAGAAAGAAATGAAAAAAGATATGATATTATTATTGGAAGAATATAAAGATTGCTTCGCTTGGGATTACGAAGAAATGCCTGGTTTGGATCGAAGTCTAGTCGAACATAGATTACCTATCATAGAAGGCAGGAAGCCAGTAAAACAAGCCCCGAGGAGATTTGCACCTGAGGTGATGGGTAAGATTAAAGAAGAGATCGAAAGACTTCTGAAAGAAAAATTCATCAGGACCGCCAGGTATGTCGATTGGATTTCTAATATTGTTCCAGTCATTAAAAAGAATGGTAAAATAAGAGTGTGCATAGATTATCGAGATTTAAATTTAGCAACTCCTAAAGATGAATATCCTATGCCAATAACAGATATGCTAATAGATGCAGTAGCTGATAATGAAATGTTAAGTCTTTTAGATGGTTATTCAGGATATAATCAAATTTTTGTTTCTCAGAATAATATAGTTAAAACAGCCTTTCGATGCCCGGGGGCATTGGGCACTTATGAATGGATAGTAATACCATTTGGATTGAAAAATGCAGGGGCAACATATCAAAGAGCAATGAATTTAATTTTTCATGATTTGATCAATGATTTTATGCAAGTTTACATAGACGATATTGTTGTTGTATCGAAAGAAAAACATAAACATTTGGGTAATTTAAGAAAATCTTTTGAAAGAATGAGGAAATATGGATTAAAAATGAATCCTTTGAAATGTGCTTTTGGGGTGTCTGCTGGCAAATTTTTAGGATTCATAGTACACGAAAAGGGGATCGAGATTGATAAAAATAAAGCAAAAGCTATATTAGATACTTCCGCTCCAAAGACTAAAAAACAGTTGCAATCATTTTTGGGAAAAATAAATTATTTAAGACGATTTATTTCTAACCTGACTGGAAAGACTTATGTTTTTTCGTCTTTGTTAAAGTTGAAAAAGGAAGCAGATTTCAAATGGAGGGAAAACATCAGGAAGCCTTTGAGCAGATCAAATTGATGTTGACAAATCCTCCAATTTTGATACCAGTAATGAGGAACAAGCCATTGAAACTATATGTATCAGCATCAGATCAAACTATAGCCAGTCTACTAGCACAGGAGGATAAAAATGGTGTGGAATGTGCTGTTTATTATCTAAGTAGAACCTTAAATGATGCTGAAACTCGATACAACGATATCGAAAAGTTAGGATTGTGCTTGTATTTCTCTTGTACGAAACTCAAGCATGTAATGAAGTCTCACGATGTGATGGTTTATTCCAGAAATAATATTTTGAAATTTCTTTTGTCTAAACCTATTATGCATAATCGAATAGGAAAAATGGGTGCTAGCTTTGACAAAATTCTCATTATCGTTTGAATCTTTGAAATCAGTAAAAGGCCAAATTATCGCCGATTTCATGGCAGACCATACAGTTGACTCAATTGATAATTTATTTATTGAAATAAGTAAATGGATAATGTATTTTGATGGATCGAGTACATCGGACAAATCGGGAGTGTGAATTCTTATCATTTCACCAAGTAATATCCTGACTAAGTTATTATTTGAAATCACTAGTGCAAAAAGAGGCTTTTACGTCAGGTATTTAGGGCTTTTTACGTCGTATTTAAGACTGACGTTAAAATGGGAGACGTAAATTTACGTCGGACCCTTTAGTCCGACGTAAATTTACGTCAGTTATCAAGACCCAACGTAATTTTACGTTGCATATACCACTAAACAAACGTAAAAACTTTCAAAAATTAAAAAAAAAATAGCAAATTTACGTCGCATATTAGTATACGCGACGTAAATTTACGTCACATATACTAATATGGGACGTAAATTTACGTCGCATGTAGCAATATGTGACGTAAATTTACGTCGGATGTAGCAATATGCGACGTTAACTATTATTCCCATCCCTCGATAAATAACCCTTACGAAAACCATACACAAAACCCAAGACATCCTGAGTTAAAACAGTTTCAATTGAAGCGTTAGAAAACCCAATTACCAATTTCAACACCAAGACCCTGCATCCCCGAAACGAGGACGCTGAACGCGAAGAGCCTCCGCATGGTCTCGCGGCCATAGACGGCGAGCTTCCGACTGTGCAGATCCTCGTCGATCTCTGCTGGGTGCGAGCCCCCCAACGCCATTCCTTCGATCGAGTTCCCACCGCCGCTGTTGTCGCCGTTGCCGCTGCTACTGAATCCCCGACCGCTGTCGTCCACTGCCAATTCCGCAACACCCGAGCAGGCAGCAAAGCAACTGATCTGAGCCTTCTCGGAAATATTGTTGTTGGTGGCGGCGTCAGTATCTCCTTCAACTACCACTCCTCCTTCACTCACTCTCTTTCTAGGAAGCATATAGTGAAGTAAACTGCGAAAGACGCAAGGTAAACGCACCATCGAAATTACAACCAAAACGAAAACAACCAAATTGAAACAAAAATCATAACAAATAAGATCCATCTTATTGATGATATAAGAATAAAAAATTATACAAAACCTTAAGTAGCACTAGATTCGAGGTTGGAAGAAAGAAGGAAGAAGGAGATGAATCTGAATCTAGGTGGAATGAAAGGGAAGGAAGGGAACGTACCGAATGAAACTTGAGAGAAGAAAGGAATGAAATAAGATTGAAAGGTGGGGATCGGAAAGATAGATGGAGAGAGAGTTTAGGATCCCTTGAAGCTGGGTTTGGAGATGTGAGTGTGAGAGAAAGTGAGAGTGGGTATAAGAGAAAGAGAAAGAGAAAGAGAAGGAGATAAGGGTATTTATGGATTTGCATGCGAATTTTGGTTTGTTAAATTGTTATACGCACCTAGGGTTTTGCCTTTACTCGATACCATTTCTATCTATCTTCTCTTTCTCTTTCAGCAGTGAGCGAAAGAGTGGGCCTGTTACTGTGAGATGGAAGAATAGTGAGCACTGTAGACAAAACGAATGCACCGGGATGAGTACATGCCACGTCGCCGTTTTAAGTTCTCCTTGTCTCCAAACTACGGATTCTTCTGTTCTGGACCCGACCAAACCAAACAGACCCCTCCATGTATGTATTTGGCGATGGATGAAAATTCCAAAGCTATCACTTTTTATGTGGCGCACCCAGCACGCGACGTAAAAAGTTTTTTTTTTACGTCGCGCCACGTGGCTGCGACGTAAAAGAGGCTTTTTACGTCGCGTGTCGGGGTGTGCGACGTAAAAGTTTTGTCTTTTATTTACAAAATTGCCACCGCATTTTATTTACGTCGAATATTTTTACATGCGACGATAATTGGGTGACGTAAAAGCCCTTTTTTCCATTAGTGAATTAAGCCCACTTGCTCGAATAATGAAGTTGAATACGAAGCTTTGATTACGGGCCTCAAGACTCTGATTAAGTTAAAAGCCCGTCAAGTAATTATAAGAGGTGATTCACAACTAGTGATTAAACAAGTACAAAAAGAGTATAAATGTATCAACACCAATTTGGTCAGATATCTAGAAAGAGTAATGACTTTAAGCAGAATGTTCGATGACATAACATTCGAATATGTTCCCCGAGAGTTCAATCGGGAAGCCAATGAGTTGGCGCAAATCGCATCTAAGTATAAGATATCGCTGAAAAATTTACAAAAAATGATTCAAGTAAAAGAAAAATTACCCCAAGAAAGTGAAATTTTACAGATTGACGACTTAGACGATCAAGACTGGAGAAAATCGATTATAGGCTATTTGCAAAATCCAAATGGGAGAATCGATAAGAAAATTAAATATCGAGTAGTAAAATATGTTGTGATGAATGATGAATTATATAAAAGAGGTATCGATGTAGTATTACTTAGGTGTTTAGGGAATGACGATGCTTATTTAGCAATGGCTGAAGTACATAATGGAATATGTGGTGCCCATATGGCAGGCCAGAAGATGAGATGGATGTTAACTCGATAAAGATATTACTGGCCTTCGATTTTAAAAGATTGTATCGAGTATGCTAAGTCCTGCGAAGAATGTTAGAAATTTGGTCTTATACAACAAATTCCTGCTAGCGAACTACACTCGATTATCAAACCATGGCCTTTCAGAGGTTGGACCATCGATTTAATCGGACAGATTTTTCCACAGTCATCAAAGGGACATAGATATATAATCGTAGCTGTCAATTATTTTTCTAAATGGGTAGAAGCAATTCCATTAAAAGACGTAGATAAACAAGATGTAATTGATTTTATTGAAGAATACATTGTTTATCGATTCGGGATCCCACAGTCTATTACTACTGATAGAGGGACGGTTTTTACTGGAAAAAAGATGGTTAGATATGTCGAATCAAGAAAAATTCAGTTATTAGCATCAACCCCATATTATGCTCAGGCTAACGGGCTGGTTGAAGCAATTAATAAAGTGATTATTGGTTTAATAAAAAAACATATCGGTAATAAACCAAAAACTTGGCATGAAACGTTATTACAAATTCTGTGGGCCTATCGAAATTCGCCGAAAGATTATTTGCAGAATACTCCATATAATTAGTCTATGGACATGATGCTATCTTACCCATCGAAATAAATATTGAGTCAATTCGAATACAAAAACAAAATGATTTACCCAGTTGTGATTATTGGAACTTGATGTACGATGAATTAAATGAACTCGATGAAATAAGATTGCAAGCGTTGAATAGTATTATTCTACAAAAGAATCAAATCGCTCGAGTCTATAATAAGAGAGTTCGACAGAAAACATTTAGCGAATGTGACATAGTTTGGAAAACAATTTTACCGATGGATAAGAAATGCAAAAGTTATGGTAAATGGTCGCCAAATTGGGAAGGACCTTTCGAAGTGGTTAAAGTATTATCGAGTAATGCTTATTCGATTGTCGATTGGTATAATAAAGATAAGGTTTTGTCGATAAATGGTAAATACTTGAAAGACTATAAACCTCGAATAAGAGAAATAAATATTCAACATTAATTCAAATAATATGTTCTACAAGGTTAAGTATTGAGACTTAAGTTGATCGAAGTCTGTCAACAATTGCATCCAAGAAAAGGAAAATGAATTTTCTTCAACAATCACTTTTCGTCTTCGCTCCATGCTTTGTCCCAAGGAAAGTGTCACTTCCTTTGCAGAGGATTTGATCGAATTTACTTCCGATGTGAGGAACTCCTCTTGTTACCTAATCTGATGAAGTCTCTTATCTAACTCTTCGATCTCACTTCTGACCGAAGATCGCGCTGTCAACGCCTCTTCTAGATTGAGTTTTTGAGTTTTCAGTAGATTCGATTTTTCAGTCTGGAAGGAAGAAATGCCAGTTAACTCGGTCGCTATAGATTGCTTTTTCTTCCTTGCAGCATAAGCCTTGTTGAACAAGTCGGTGGCTGCTGCGACTTCAATATCGAAACTCTTCGGAAGAGCGTCATCAGGGAACGTTTCGATAGAAGTAAGAATTTCCTGGAAAGATTGTTTCTTCTCACGCGATTCCACTAAGACTTCCAGGGGCGAAGAGTAGAAGAAGGATCTAAATCGTTGGATCAGTTGGTGTGCTTCTTCGGTCGATGTCGTGGGCGGTTTGGATGAGTGGCTCGAAGGAGTGACCTCTTCAGACATGAGAATATCGAGGATTGAGAAAGGATCTTCTTCAATAGCAGTTTGATATTCTGGAAAATCCTCTGGAGTAGGATCACTTATTTCAGGCAGCAAAGACGAAAGCAACTCGATAGCTGGAAGCGCAAAAGGTGGGGAAGTTGTTTGCTCTGAAAAAATTGGTGGAGGGGAATCTTGAACTTGGACTTCGGGGATATTTACTGGAAAGGAAATGATTCGAGGGAATGAATCGAAAAATCTTAATAAAAAATGAAGTAGAGTTGAGCAGTAAAGGAAGAAATTATTACCAGGGGAAGGTGGATCGAGAGGCGTTGGTGCGGGAGAGGGATGTTGTACAGCCTCGGGTTGCTATGGATCGAAACAAAGGTTAGAAGTTGAAATGTGTGAAACAAGTTGAGTAAAAATATACATATAAATTTCAAGAGTTATACCTCAAGAATGGGTGTTGATGATTGAAGTAAAGAATCGACATTCGTCGATACCGTAGCCGATGGATGGTCCTGAAAATATCAAAATTTGGAATCATGTTATGGGTCACTTCTCGATTCTAGGTATACAAAATTTACGTGAAAAGGGGTCTTACGTGACTTGAATGAGTGGTGGGTGTCGTTTGGCCCGCTTTACTGACCGTGTTAGAGTCCGTCGATAACGAATTTATGGTAGGTGGTCGAGTGGCTCGAGGACTCTTCTTTGATTTTTGTTTCTGAAATGAGAAGTGAATCAGCTATAGAGTAAGGAAGTCGAATAAACAAGGATAATAGAGAATTGAAAAGAAACCTTCGATTTTCTCGAAGATGAAGAAATCGTGGCAGAATATTTTCGCTTTTGAGTGGGAGCAGACGGATATGATTCATCCGAAGACTCCCAGTCTTTCTCAGAAGTGGTGACTTTGTGAGGTTTCGAAACTGTCGAAAAAGAAAAAAAACAGTTAGCTTGCAATTTGAAAAAAATTAAAAACACTCCTAAAAGAGGCAGTAAAATCTCACCAAAGGGTGATGGAGTTAAAATCCGGACTCGGTCGATATGGACAAGCCAGGGAGGAAGAAGAGTTTGAGGAAGATTTAGGTAAGGAAAGTAAGACAGTTTAGATATCGAAATCTCTCTATTCTTAGGTCTGGGTGAAAGAGTTTCTTTCAGGGATCTCAACTCTCGAACCCATTTAGGATGAGTTAAAGGTTTGACAATTCCAAAGGGGGCTGTAGGGAAAGTGGGAAGATGGTTGGGACAATACATTTCAAACGGAGTTTTTCCTCGAGGATTGATTATTTTGTGGTTTGATCGGTTGGTATCTGTTTTATTAACTAGGGAGATAACAACATTATAAAAGGTCTCTTCTAATTTCAGGGGGTTGTAGCATTCTCGATAAAAATTTTCAAATCGAGATATTTGGAGATAATGAGAGTATGTACCTTTCTTTGCCTTCGATTTATCCTGCAACACGAGAGAAGGACGCACAGTCAATTTCGATTGGACTATATTAAAATTAGAATGAATACTTGAAAACCAATCGGTCCACCATTGAGAAAAACCAAGAGTAGACAAATAATTCGACTCAAAAGCATAAGGATAGAAATGCATCGGGCTTTGCAGTAACAGTTTGGCAAGCTCCCGTCCAACATTTGATTCACTTAATTTGGACCTTAGGGAAGTATCGAGGGGGAAAAAGGGTAAAGCCTGACTTAAACCAAACTGCCGCGAAAAGAGCTGGGGATAATAGATGACGAGTTGAAGATCCTTCGATTGAAAACCTGATACCAAAACATCCTGGGTCAAGTAATTGCTCCACACTTCGACCAATTCTGATTGCAACCCTGGAGTAAGAGCAGGGAATTTTGATTTAAACCATGTCGGACCTCGAAGCTTGTCACTTACTTTTCCATGATATACGGTGAAAGGAGCCAAGTCTGACTCAAAATGAAATCGAGTCAACAAAAATTTTAAGTAATTTCGATAACTAGTCTCGTAGAATTTTTGGTGAAGATGTCGAGAGGATAATCGAGCGCCTTCCAAATTCAAACTCGGGGGAATTTTGGAGGTTGGAGAGAGGATACTTTCAAAAACTGAGGTAAGCCATAATTGAATAAACCAAATGGAACCCAAAAAATTCCCTGAGGCTCTTGGGGTATTCAAAATGTCGACAGCCTCATCAAAAGAAGCATAAACATGGGCCAATAACAGCTTCGCTAAACAGATCCTGGGTTGGCCAGTATGGAGGAGATAGGCAAGATTACAGAGGTGTGACGAGATTTGGATGGATCGGGGGCAAAAGACGTGAGTGCAGAACCAATATACCAGGAAGGCCACATGCTCCTCATCAGAAACAGCTACCGATTGATCGTCGACAAAATGTTTTTCGATGAAATGCCCATATGCCTTCGATTCCCAATCGATTTTTGACCTTAGAGAATCATCCGAGGGGAAAGCACCCTTAAAATATTTCTCCCATGTGGGTTTTAGTCCAGTAATTGCAGCAATTTCAAAAAGGGTGGGTGAAAGAGGACCACAGGGAAGTTCCAGTGCATGTAAATCTTTGTTCCACAGATGAACAACAGATAGAAACATGGACATATCTAAAAATGACAGATCACATCGAGACAGATGTAGGAAATCGAAGATCCCTACATCTCTCTAATGATTCCCAAACTTAGCTTTTACTCGGTCAAACCATCTAATGTATAAAGGTTTTTTGTGGGGAGGGCCCGTTCGATACACTTTCGAGACAGTATTCAGAAAATCAATTCGAACCTCGGACTGATGAATAAGAGTTTCACTCTCTGAAGAAAGCCTGAGGGAAGAAGAAAACGATCCGCCACAGTAGTGAATAGGACCACCAAACGCATAATTTACACTATCAGCGACGTAAGGGATAAGTACCTGGGTCTCGACAAACTTCTTTCCGTTTATCTCTATCAAAGTTGAAGACACTGAGGAAAGTGGTGGGACGGAGAGGTTGGAGGATCTGGAAGTCGCCATTGCAGTTGTTGGAAAGGATGAAGACGAAGAAGAGGTGCAACGAAGAAGCAGTTGAGGTTCGTGGTAAAAAACAAGAGTAAAAACTGATACGAGCATTTAAAAGAAGCCGACTAGGGTATGTGAAACGACGGATGTGAATAGGGTAATTAATGCGGCGTGCATGTTGTGACGATAGAAGTGATGTGATTTGATATTTGACATAAAGTAGAAAAAACCCTAAAAAACCCCATAAACCCTAAACCCTAAGAAGCTATTTCGAGTTTCAAGAATGATTAAGGGCGAGAGTTATATTTGAAAGAATATAAAAAATTGATAGAATATTCTTCCAATGGGGCATTTCGTAAGTCAAGGTTAAAGGGAAATCGTACTCGATAACTGGAAGCAAGATCGAGGGAAACGATTATCATACATATGAAACATGAGGAATGGCTTTTCACATCGCGACTAAGGTTAGAAATCGAGAAACGGTTATACTGCACGTGGAACGTGAAAGCGGTTTTTTAAACCGTAAACTAAGGTCAAAATCGAGGATCGTGCACATGGAACGTGGTGACAATTTTCTAAACTACTCCTAAGAGGTTATATTGAAGGATGCCTATAAATAAAACGAAGCTGGAGGAAGAAGGGGAAATTGGCAGAGACAACAAAAGCGCAAGTAAACAGTCTACAAGAGAACGACGCATCATGAAGTTTCTAATGCTCTGGATTTCCATTTTCATAGATTGTCTTTATCGCTTTCTTTACTTTCCCTAGTAATTTACTTTTATGCAATTTACGTTTATCAACTTTAAATTTCTGTCATTTCAATTCCTCGTTCATTCACTTTTATGCAAATTAATGTTATACGTTTAAGTTCCTCGCCATTTACATTTCTGCAATTTCGATTTCCTGCTACTTACATTTCTGCAATTTTCGATTCCTTGTCATTTACACTTGATGCAAATTTAAGGTTTCCGCATTTTATATTTCTCTGCAATTTAATATTATGCACTTGCTTTTCGATTCAACATTTTTATTGCCTTTTTTACTTCACGTTTCTTAATAAAAAATACCAAAAATAGTACTTTCGATTTGCATACTAAGTTGTGTTGTTTCGAAACTATGAGATTTCCGATTCTCATGCATTTTTTCGATTGAAAACCGTTTGTTAGCCTAAATAAGAAGAATCTACGTGGTTAAAATTTGGTTAGAACCTAAGTCTTTGAAAAATCAAAATCGATCAAATTTTCACCAGAAACGGTTATGTTATAGAATCAGATAGACTTGACTTACGAAAAAAATAAAAATATAAAAGAGTATAAAATATTTTTATATTTAATAATTTATTTTTTATATTTATAAAAAATAAAAATAAAATTTTAAATATTTAAATAGATATATTTAATAATCATTAAATTAAATTTAAATAATAAATCAAATGAAAAAAAACTCCCATAAATCTCAACTGTTTGCAATGATGTTTTATAATTGATAATAAGATGTGTCATTATAACACACCTACTCTACACAATTATTGTTATTAGAAGGATATTTTTGTTTTTTTTTATAGAATAATTTATTATTTTCTTTGTAATGACTAATTACATTCAAAATTATATGTAATTATGTTTATCTGTAACTGTTTGATATATAGTATTGAAATATTTATACTGAAATTTCATTTAAATAATTAAACGAGATTACAAAAATAATTTCTTTAGTTTTATACTTTTAAGATATATATATATATATATATATATATATATAATATATATATATATATATATATAATAGACAATAAATGAAAATAATAATAATTATGAAAGGCAATAGAAAATATAAGTCTTATGGCAATCATAATATTCCCGAAGATTTCTTTTTTGGTTGTTGAAAATTTTAGGGTTTGTCAACTGAAAAATTAACATTTCAATGATAAAATAGAAACATTGAAAGCCTGTAATGTCACTCAACTCAAAATAGTTGCATATATTCATGGTGATTCGAAAAACTTGTTCTTAGGTTCACATCACCCTTAACTTTTGATTTGTTAATAACTTAAAAGCCATATTTTAAAATCAAATAACTACCGTTGTTCAAAAACTGATAAACCTATTTATAAAAATAAAAAATAGAGTAATATATAATTACCTAAAATATCTTTAAATTTAGGATTAAAATTAAACTCATATTCTCTATTAAGGTTGTTAAATCGGATAATTCAGTCTTACCTGATTTGGTCCTATCGAATAAGTAAAAAAATTAATAATCTAGTTTAATCTATATTTTAAAATAAGCTAAAACTTTTTAGTCTAGTCTTGTCTTATATTAGACTAACATGCTAATTGACCATTTTTTACCTAATTAAAAATAAATTTTTTATTTATATAATTTTTTAAATTTTATTTAAAAAAATATATTACCCATTTGTTTATTTAAAATTAACTCAACTTATTTCAACAAAATAAAATATATAAAATTATAAAAATGATCTATTACAATAATGTAGTATCGAGGAATTATAGTTATTCATACACATAAGAAGTCGGTATATCTTATCATTCAAACATATTCTACCATTTTCTTTTCAGTTAAATACTTATTATAAATATCTCGTAATTTAAGTGTTTCTATTAGTTTAAAATCAGGATTCAAAACTTACATACCTCCCAAACTCCATCATACTCAACATATAAATTGAATATCATGTTTAATAATGTATATAACGAGTTCATTTCGATAAATTTTAGAGTCAAATTTTTATTACTTCAACAAACTAATCTTATTATATAACATAACTCCCACATCATAATAATTTGAAAATACACTATATTTAAAAATATATCATCTTAAATTATTGGTGCTTAGTAGCAAATGTCAACCGAAGTAACAAAGATGAAGAAGATAACCAAAACAAATAAAGATTATGTTTAGAATTTATTATTCTTTCTAAAGTACACACACATATATATATATATATATATATATATATATATATATATATATAACAAAATATATTATCAAATTAATTTATTATACATATATTTTATAATTAACTTACTGAAATAGCCTGACTTAAGCCCATTTATATCTAGCTTTTATAGGTCGGGTCAAAATTTGTCCGGTTTTATCTAGACCATAAATTTTTAACCTAATCCTATTTTTCAGGCCTTTTGAATTGACCCATCATAACAAGTCTATTTTAACCTCATTATTCTCTATATTTGATTTATATTTCATATAGAAGTGTATAATTCATAATCCAAATATTGTTAAATAATTAAATACGTGAAATTAACAATCCAACAGAATAAATATTATCGAGATAAATGCAATCTTTAAAAATATGAAAAATGATGATCATTTTTTAGTTTGATTAATTTATATAAAAAGAAAAAAAGGTTGTTAACAAACCTTACTTAAGAATAAAAATAAAAATTTTATTATAAATTTTACATTTGAATTACTTAAAATTAGATGAATGTAATTTATACTAAATTTTAAATAATTCATATATAAGACGCGTAATAAAATATTTATGTTTATTTTCAAATACACTTATTAACAACTACTTTAACAACTACTTTTGGAGATGTAAAGATAATCTTTATAAATTTGTATTAATTGATTCATATAATCATTATACTTCATGTTTTTCTTTATGATATGTTATAGTATCAGATAGACTTGACTCTATCATATATTAAAAAAATATTATTAATATTTTTCCTTTAAAGATAATTTCATGGTTAGTAACGAGAAAATTTTTCTTCATGCGAAAGAAAGTGATAAAAGATTTTCTTTGAGGTAAAAGGGTAGGATGAAAATTCTTATTTAAAATAAAAAAAGTGTGATGAAATTTCACGTTAAATAAAGATATGTAATATAAGCGAGTATAATCGTTATTGTACTGAATTAGTTTTATATATAAAATTAAATACTTTATAATTTTTAATATGATATCAAATCAACTTTAATAATATTAAAATATGAAAATTTCCTTTAAGGTAAAAAATCTTACATGTTAGGATATGAAAATTTTCTCAAAAATAATATAAAGATATAATAATATTATAATATATAAATGATAATAATCTTCATCATATTTAATTAAATTTATAAGATTAAATTAAATATTTTATTTCATTTATACATAAATATGAGTTTATATATATATATATATATATATATATATATAATAATAATGGACAATAATTTGATATTTTTTCTTATAATATTTATATTTTTTTATAATTTATTATCCGATAACAATATTATCAATGACATGCAAAAAGCTAACAAGTTAAAATTCAAATTCATCGAGAATCTCATTATGAAAGAGGGAAAGCATAGGAGAAAAAAGTATACTTTTTTGTTTTTTTTTTTATTCTGTTTAGGGATTCCATAAACCTGGTCATGTAATCATTTAAGTTGTCCTTATGCATTTTATTTTTTCAAAATGAATTGATTCAACGTACCCCATTTTGAATTTGATTTGATTTTTTTTTTTAAACTCATTCAAATTTATGAATTTAGTGTATATTATTATTGTGTTGTTCATATGAATAACATTATGTAATTTTGATTGAAAGAGATACTTCTCCAAAATCAACTAAACTTCCACTTTATTATTTTTTTAAAAATAAAATCGAATTTTATGTCTGAGATCCAAATCAATTATTCATTAATTAGTTGATTTAGTTTTCATTATGTAAAAAAAGATATAAAATCAAAGCAAACCTCAGCTAATATTTTAACTAGTTAAGATTTATTTCATAATAAAGTATAATAAATAAAATTTACACTTAAGTATAATAGTAGGCTATCAAATTACATTTAAAAAAAAATCAATAAACATGCAATTTCATTATGTTAGAGTAATAATTTAATGTAAAACTATATTATAATTAATAGTTTTAGAAAAAAGTATTATACCTAAAATATCTGTTTTTGAATTACATTAAGAATAAATAGAATATGTAATAAGCAAGAACTGTGAGTTTCTTTGAATTTTTTATTTGCTGACATCCTACTTTCAAAAAAAATCATTTTAAATTTTAATATATATATATATATATATATAAAATTAACTTTTATAGTAACAAAAAGCTAACAACATACTTACTAATAAATATTCAAGTGTTAAATGATACATTTATAAGTCTCAAATGTTTAAATTAAAAATTGAGATTAAGAATAGTTATATAGACTCTCTCTTTTAAATCCCTATTTAAGGATAAAAAATGTGATAAAAATATTATCTCAAACATAAAAATTATCCTAATAATACTAGTATAACGAATATAAAGGATAATATTATCATAATGAACAAAATCCTAATAAACTAAGACTCAAAAAAGCGTAATAATATTATAGATAAGAAATATCGACACTCCCATTTTTAACTACTTACTAAAAAAGAAAGTAAAAAAATATATTATTCATATCATCTTTGATATTTTGGTATTAGAATGAGTGTTAAGCCTAGATATATGTATTAAACTCTAACCTTTAAGCCAAACTCTTTTCTATTAGCATAACAGACTTTAACAAAATGTTGAGGCCAAATAAGAGACAGGCCTCAGACACTAGATTTGAGTGCCGGATATATTCTAATCATCGTCTTATCTTTCTGTATATGTTTGTTTCTTTGTTTGTTTGATTGGATTGGATACTATTGTTAATTGTTTACTCACTGTTCTTTTATCATCAGTGTCATGCTCCTTTGCTGTTTTTCATTATTTTTAGTGTATACTTTAGACAAATAATATATATATTAATACTTCCTTTATGCTAAAGTTGATCAAGTTCGTTAATCTGCACTGGAAAGAGTCAATTTATTCCCTTACCTTTATAATCATTTTCGATTTAAAACACGTTTTTAATAGTAATAGCATAGATAATTAAAAGGTAGAACTATAGAAGTGTTGTTGTGGTAAAAGTGAGAATTAGGCTGTTCTAGCAGTGAGAGTAAGCATATCTGGGTTTGCTTTTATTAGAAGCATTTATGAATTTTCTTGTTGAAGCCACGGTATTATAGTTTTTCATGGTGTTATAACGCGATTTTATGTTTCTCAATTACTTGCAATTTAAACACCCTATGAATAATATACATTATATCTTAAATTCAAACCTATGTTCTATAAAACAGCAAAAAAAGGGTGCCAAGCATCTAGCAGTTCCTGTAATGTGTTGCTTTTGAGAGAAAAAGTGGAGGCATAAAATGCTTGTGTTAGAAGAAATGGGTAGTCCAAAAACAAGATTTGTAATTAATTGGTGCACATGCCTACTTAATACAACCAGACTCTTTTTCTTTATTTGTTGGGCCATCAGTGGAAACTGTAGTTGTCAGAGTTTTGTTTTTTCCCATCTTATGGAGAAATCATAACAAGTACATGCAAGAATGCTTTGCAATTCTTTGTCCTGTACTTAGTTCAGATTGGTTTTGGTATGTGTCATCTTCAGTCAAAAACTTGTTATTTCCTCTTCTTATTCCTCCCTCTTGAGTGGAGGAATGCAATTTTTCCTGGTATAAGGAAAGAAATATCAAGATGCATTCTCCCTTGAGATACAATAAGGGAAAGTAGGGTTGCTTCTTGCTTACCTAAACGTATCTTTAAGCCACATATATTTGAATACTTTACATAGCAGAACCATAATGAAACTAAACAATGTTGAGTTCACAAATTACTGCATACATGAATGTTTCATTGGATATAGGATGGACGTTATAATAGTGATTGAACCAAAAGTTGATTTGATTCACAAGAGTACCTACGAGCTATGCTAGAAATGAATATACTTGCTTTGGTTACACACTTGCAGACCATTATGGGAACAATCAAATTATAAACAAGTTTTGCATTTTCATTCCATGAACATGAAAGGGGAAACTGAACAAACTTATGTTTCAAGTTTCATGAGTCCAATGAAGGATTGGTTCTGATACATCTAACTTAATGGCCATATTGGTCTTATCAGTATTACTGAAGCAAATTATAGGAATGTAAAGGAAATTGAAAACAGATAAAATATTATTGGTATGGCAATGAAACAAAAACTACAATTGCCCCACAAAAAAAAAAAAAAAAAAAAAAAAAGATACCCTTGAAAGTAGACCTCCTATAGTCCTATTTAGGACCCCACTTCATATTTCTTCTATTCATGGCAACCCTCAAGAAAGGAAGTTTGCATACTTACTCCAAATTAAAAAAAGTTTGCCACACTTGAGAGTCCATTAAAAAATATATTTACAACATGTGGTGGCATCCTGATTTCTTGCCATTGTTAGCGCATATTCTCACGTGGGAATCCTGTGAACCGAATAGCAACCTCACGTAGGCCATGCACTGGACACAAGTCAAACTTTAACGCATTGGAGATACTGCCTTAAAGTCTCACTTACCAGTTTTTGTCCATAGCTCTGAAATTGACCTACGAACTATTTCATCGATTATTTGGAACCGAAAATGTTTTATCATTATATTATTTGTGTCCATCAATCTTCTTTCTCTGATGTTCAACTGTTTAGTGACGCACATATGCTTTTTAAGTGTTGGTGAAGCTCATAACTGTGGTCCTTGTAGAGCATGAATGATTGGACCAAATGGACCATATTGCTGTTGCATCATTGCATATTATCATTTTTCGTGGACCACAAGATTTTTTCCAAATGATTACTCTCGGTTGCTTAAGAGGAAATAAGACGCGTCTAATACGGCTTATTCATTCTAATCTTGAATTGATGGCTTTTGCATCTTCTCTTCATATTGACTGCTACTACAACAGGTTCTTTCTTTGGTTGAAATTTGATAATGCACAACAAAATTTGAGTAGTTATTTTGAACACTTGTTTTGTTGTAGTTATTAATTATTTAATATTTATACACAGTAGACACACAAACAACTTGATGATAGACTTATGTTGATCATCTATATGAGAAATAAAGGTTAACATAAAAGTCTAAGCATGCCAGAATGCTACCTTTAGATTTAGTCTTAATTTTCCTTGAATGCCACTTGGTTATTCATCATTAACAGGAATTGATATTCCTTGAATGCCACTTGGACCAAATTAGTCAATCAGAAGATTTTTAGTAGCTTTATTTTCTGATATTGAGCAGTTCAATAAACGTATTATAGTTCATATTTTTTTATGAAAATGACACTGTAGGTGCTGTTAACACAATTATACACAAGCAACTGCATTCCAACGCAATTTCTGCCATTAAGAGTGGCCTTTGGTTTATATATATCAGAATGCAATTTTCTACCATCGATATAACAAGAAAATCAATTCTTAAAAACAAAAATATAGCATCTCTCACCTTTTCTGTTGCAGAGATTTTACATAAATCATGTACGAACGATACTTGTTAAATTATAAAATGAAGAATGATGCAAGTACACATGATGATAGAGTACATGTTCACATGAAGAAAATGAGAAAATGGGATAAATAATTGAGAATGCCAACTCAGTAGGTGCAGCAACCAAATCTCCACTCAGAATCATCTATTGGCTCTCCTCCTCTCATTTCTAACAACCTCATCGGATACAGGTTGAAAATGATACAGTGTAACAGTTTCTAAAATAACTTGTCTTGCATACTTTGTCTTTTTCCTTATGCTATATATACACAAACATCTAGCTGTGTGAAAGTGTGCATACTGAAATATAATACAAGTTTTATGTTATTCATAATACTGCTCCCTTTTTTTATTATGGTTGTCTTCTGGTAAATCTCAACAAAACTAATGTGCTATTTCATTCCTCATACAACCCACTTGCTTATGTATTTAACATAAACATGCATCCAAGCATTCATATTTCACAAAATCTTAGTCAGAGAGCCATGTCTCTTAAAACTCATATGTTGTACTACAGTCTTGCAGATGGTACAACTTAGAGTAAAATAATTATAAAGGTTCCTCCAAAATTAACATGAATATTACCCAAAACAAAGAGATAATGTTTTTAAATTGCCGGAAAAAGACCTTACAAATTGAAACAGGGTGTTTTTCATCTTCACACCAAAACACTAGTTGTGTTATCTACACTATCAATTAGCAATTATCTGTGAACTCGGACACACCTTCATCTGATGACATTAAGGTGACAATGAACAACAAGCTGTTCGGCTTATTGATGGACTCATGGCAAAGCAACTACTTATCTTCCAATGTATATCGTTTTTCATAACTTGTCCTTAAAGGTGTTGCATAGATATTCTTCCACATATTGGCAGAAGGATAGGAACCAGAACTGCTTCTAGTAACTCCACTTAGTGACACACAATCATCCATAAATATTCTCTTCGAATTCTGAGAAAAAAACCGATAGGGTTTAAGTTTAGCTTTGGTTGATGCTGTCAGATTCATGTAGCTTGGCTTACAAACATTTCTTTCTTCTGTTGCTTCAACCATAACATTGTTGGTAGGTGGTACAGGTGATTCAGATGTGCATGAAGTTGACAAAGGGCTATCATCATACATGCATTCAGAGCTTATGGATGAAGATGATGGAGTTGATTGACTAGTTGTAAGTGATTTAGATGAAACCCTGGTTGTCACACCATTCCTTTTTGCTCTGACTGAGCCATTTTGTAGATCAGAATTAAAGGGAAGAACAAAATGATCACTTTTACTAGTCACTGGAGTCATGTCAGATGAGTCCAAATACATGTCTACCATCGACCTGCTCTCCCATGGCTTTGCAGCCATCCAGCGATCTAACATGCCCCATCCTGAGCTCTTTCTATCTACGCTGCGGTGCTTGAGAGGAGTCACTGGCTTAGAAGCTCTTGAGTTTGGACTAGCACTCACTGTTGATTTCTGAAAGCAACCAAATTTCATTGAAGCACATATACATTAGCAATTGTCTCACTGCTGATACCAAAAATATAGAAGATCTTTTCTAATCCATTACCTGCTTAGACTGAGAGTATGCCTTTGTCCTATCCCTCTTAATTGCTCCTTCCTGCCTCATTTGTAACTTTGCCTTAACTTCTCCCGCAGTTCCTGGAATGTCACACCATCCTTGCTGACAATAACATGGAAAAATTTTGCTAAATGTTAACATCTCTTTACAAATTTAACATGGCATCAACGTTACAGAATGTTACACAATTGAAGAAAATGGTGAAAAGCTTATGATACCTCAGCTTGCTTAACAGGATCAGCTTCATTGCAGGGGTCACTCACAGCTTTCCCCACATTCCTTGCCTTGGCGCGGGCTTGAACTCGCACAAGAGCCTGCATGCATCTTAAAGTAACAGCTGCTTGCTTTCTCACTTGCCAACCGCGAAATATAGCTTGCAACCTCACCACTGCCCTCAGGGCCCTCAAAGCTCGTCTTGCCTTCAACATAAACAACAAAAGTTCAAAACAAACAAAGAAATGCCGAAAAATAACTAAAAATATGCAAGCACATTAGCACATGGAGCATTCTTTCGGTAAACTATTAATCAAACCTCAAACAGAGTGAATGATCAATAGAGTGGCAGATCCTACATTTATTAACTCCCATTTACACATTGCTTGAGAATTTCAGAAAACTATACAAATTGCAGGTCAGTGTGCTACACTCCTTTTGTGGATTAAACAAAAAATTATGTTCACATGGTACTAGAGCCCCACAAGTTCATAACCAACCATGCCAGTCAAAGTGAAACAGTGAATCTCAAAACTCACAGCTGTCAACAAAATTTTCGATAACAGCAAATTATTTACGATTATATTGATTTAATTAGAAAATCTATTATATATGTATATATAATAATTTAGCTATTTTACTGGATCGTAGATCAGAACAATCATTTGTAACTAAATTATAATTATACGAGAATTCTTACGCATTTTTGGCCTATTTTTTGAGTTTAAGAAACAGCAAAATCTTATCTTTATTGATACTCACGGCTTGAAGTGTCATTGCGATTATGCTGTTTTATTACTCTGATGTTATGTTAATTAGTTACTTGGCAATAATTAGTTCCCAGTTAGTTTAACCTTCGCTCTTGTACTCTTGATGGATGGATGGATAGATCTATAATAATACTTTTCCATCTATCTTTAGTCTGATACATTTCAAAATAGTGAAAATAACAAAACAAAAAGGCCATGCAACGTATTTGTAATTTTTCTACAAAATTTCATACAATGATAGTGTAGTCCTGATCCTACTAACTTTGAATCTGGCCTAGCACTAATTCTTCTGTCCAGAGTACCATGTCTTAAATAATTTAAGCATAGGATAAACCAATGGAATATTTGCTTCTGTTTCTTAAACAATTCAAAATCAGAAACTCATAACAACTAAAAACCAAAAATTTAAATAAACCATTGAAGAGAGCACAAGCTGCATCATGATATATAAAAGGTTGAAACAAATTAGGTAACTAGAAACGAGTTCTACTTACCAAGAAACCTCGAAACACTGCCTGGATTCGAATGGCAGCCCATTCCTGCTTGATGACCATGAAGTCTTTGAGTGGAGTCCTTACCACAGCAGCCAAAGCAGCAGCAAATGCTCCATCATCCACCACCAAGGACCCACCACCACCCTGCTCCTTCTGCATGGATGAGATTCCAATCCCAAACCCTTCTAAAGTGCCTCTCCATAACTTCCACTTTCTCTTACTCTTATCACCACCCTTCTCCTGAAAAATATAGAAATATACTAGTAAGCATCACCACAGCCAAATATAGCAAGTCAGAAAAAATCCCAACAAAAAATTTACAAACTTGATCAGTTGTGGAGGGCTTCCTGAGAGAAATGAGCGACTTAAGCCATCTTCCTGAACCACCCATTTGAGAAAAGAACACGTTTTTGCAAAGGACGAGGTGGTAACAGCAAGTGGACGTTGAGGTGAGTTTAAGTTTGAAGCTGGTGTTGTTGCTTGGCTTAATTAAGATATAACGAGAAGAAGTAGAAAAAAGTAGAAGAAGTGTTTTGAAATTTGAAATGTTTGTGAAAAAGAAAAAGGTCAATGAACAGAGGAAAGTACGCAAACGGATACGAAGACTTTTTGCTTTTCTGCTGTTCTCATGTCCCACTTACAGTTGACCTCTGATCAATGCCAACAACACTACATGGAAACGTGGTCGTTTCAATATGGGCTCTCCTAGGCTCATCTTGCCAATAGTACCACCCAAGCCCATTGGGCTCAAACAAAGGTCAACTTGTTAACACCTTACTTTTCATTCCATCTTTCTTCTCAAACTGTTTCTTCAATCTCTATTCTAAATCCCTATTTCATGTGAGATTGAAAATCCTGCAATTCTTCAAACAATTATTCTTCCTCCGACATATTCCTCTGTTTTCATAAACTATTACAAACCAATTATGGTTGGAACTTGAAATATTTATTTGTTGATACGACGTATTGACTACTCAATGTTTTAGGAAAATTGTGCATCCCTTCACCTTCCTCTTCTAATTGAAGACAACGAATATATTGTTCATTTTAGTTTTGAGTTCTAAAAGAGGATGCATTTTTAAAAAGTTATACTAAAAATGAAAATTAATAAAATACATAAAGTATGACAAATATTTTACCCTATTTTTATTTTAATTCAGTCCATTTGAAATTGCTTCCTTTATTCTAATCTTATGGATAAGCAGTATAAGATCCTATTTTTCTGGAAAAGAAACTCAAATTGTTTTTTTTTGTTTGCTTTATTAAAGGATTGTTTGGCTATAAATGGCTCCAAATATCTATTCAATTTTCATTCTAGAGAAGTAAAAAACTGAACTTTACAAAATTTCATTCCATTTGATAAGAAAAAAAAAACCATGTTTATTTTTTGGGGAAAAAATGGGAGGCCAAGTTTGATTTGGCATGTTGTGTTATTACAAAATGAACCCATGAAAGTTGTGATGAATTTTAGTTGATTTTCTCACACGTTGAGAATCATAATAGTTTTTTCTTTTGGTTCATCAAGCTTAAATTCCCCAAACTTGGAGTAGGGTGAAAGGAAATTAACAAAGTAAAATTCTGACCAGTTAAATATTATAAGGAAGAAAGTTTCAATCTTTATATAATATAACCCATTGCCTAATTTGTGGAATTTGGTCAATTTGGCTCGTGACTAGGAGACATTTATGTCCTTGAACCAAACCAAATCTTGACCCCTTTTTGTCTGTGTTTTTATTTTTGGTAACACAAGCCAAATCTTGACTTTCATATGCTTCAGCCAATGAAATTGCATGAGCACAATACCGTCACCAATCATGGCCTGGCATTACATGTCACTCTATCAATGGGGCTAACATGGCATGACTTGCTTTCAGTATGTCCATGTTATCTGTATGTGGAGTATTATACCAATTTCGCACATCACTGACGCAATGCCTCGTCCTCAAACCATGATTATGACTGGTGAGTGGTGGAGAAGACTTAGTGACCAAGGGAACACAATGTTATAAAAAGTAGAAAGAAATTCTTTTCTAAAAACTGCATTTGACTTACAAGAATCGAAGATCGACCCACCTCCTAAAATACTATTGGGTATTAACAAATGAGGAGTAAAAAATAATTCATCATAAGCTGCATAACCAAAAGAATTGGCCAAAAAATAAATCATGGGTTAGATGTTGTGTGGTGTGAAGGTTCAAATTAAAAGTGTGAAGCAGTGCCTATGCACCTAGCTTTGCAACTCGAACTAGAAAATTGAACACACACCTTATGTATGTAAGAGGTGTGTGATTTGAGCAAACTATTCAGGGGTTAGGCATTCCCATGTGCACAAGACTGGGAGATAGGTGGATTTTCGGACTAGGCCTTGGTGAGGGAATGGGTGCCTTGGCTGCTACTTTTCCATGGTTGAGTCTAGGTGATAGATTGAGTTGTTCAAGTGCCTTAACTTGGAGTTTTGCAGGGTACTCTCTCACACAACCAATTCTAGGACCAGCTCCAGTTGTCCATTTTCTTGACAATGGTTCCCTCTCTTTAACTTTTGAACTTTGCATACTGGTATCAGATTGAGCTAGATTGTCTTCATTGGAGTTTTTGGCAATGGTAAAGCCACTTGAACTAGCATTGTTAGCCATTTTGGATTCAATCTGTAGCTCCTCATCAACAGGTTTTGAAGGTGGGATGTCATCATCAATTGCATACTTCTGCACAAGGAAACCAGAAATTACAAAATGCCACACATCATGCACTTGCTTTTTATAAAAAGTCATTTTAAATAACTGAAATATATTAGTCAATTTTAGTTTGTGAAAACTTTTAATATATAAGTTTAGTTTATCCAAATTTG
This sequence comes from Sphenostylis stenocarpa, assembly GCA_963425845.1. Classification (NCBI taxonomy): domain Eukaryota; kingdom Viridiplantae; phylum Streptophyta; class Magnoliopsida; order Fabales; family Fabaceae; genus Sphenostylis; species Sphenostylis stenocarpa. The sequence continues at coordinate 63,036,098 of OY731401.1, read as the reverse complement.
ACCAAATAACCAATCTATGGAGAAAAATGGCTTCAAGTGATTCACTCACCTTTACATTGGTCAAGTCCACGTTATGTTCCATCAAGAACCCAATGAATTCCATAAAGTTCTTCATTGTAGGACAGTAATGACCGCTGTAGGGCCATATGGCCTGAATAAGAATGAATGGCATCAATTTATATACATATAAAGGAAGTAAAATGCCTTTCAACTTTTCCTTAAACTCTCTTTCGGTGCAGTGAAATTCCTATATTCCCTACCTATATGCTTCCCATTTTTACAAAATTACAGAACTGGAACAGTAACAGAAAATAATTTCATTGTATGTTGAATAATGATGAATGGTATGTATGCATGAATAAGACACGTGTCATACATCAAGAACTCCATCTTGAGCAACCAATCTTCCAGATGCAACAGTGGCACCCCCAGCCAAAAAACTTGAGTGCTGAAATTGACCTTTCTTTTTCTCACCAACGTACAAAACTCTAGAAGAGCTAAGAACAAAAATCCACTTTGATCCCTCCACAGTGTGTACAAGGTTCTGGCTCTTTCTATAAACTAGCCTTCCTCCCTCAATAACCACTTCATATGCTTCCCTCTCTTTCTGCATTTGCAAGCAACAAAGTGAATTGTGGTGGCTGCTAAAATTATCTTAAGTCAAATCTATTGAACAGCATAAAGAATCATTTAAAAGTTGCAATTATAAGTTAAGTCTTTTGTGCATTGAATTCACATGCACAAATGCCTTGTTGGTAGTTTACTAATCAATGGAATTTGTGCCTAAATTTGATTTTGTAGTCAACATAGCTACCTAAGCAATTCCATACACCACTCCCACTCTAGAATTGACCAAACATTATATAGAAAAGTTCATTCCACTGTCAAAATAAAAATGCATAAAAAGTCTCATTATATGTTGTTTATGTGGCATTGTCAAAGACATGAGGTGAAACAACTTACGGGTCCAAGATACTTTATGCATTGCTTATACAATTCACTTCTTAAGCACTCCTCAAGATTTACTTCTTTCCCATCTCCAACGTCCAACCTTCATGTCACCAACATGTAGTTGTGAAATCAGAAAGTTAAAATCAAAATTGTGCTCAAACTTTTCTGCAAGTGTCTTCTGTTAGTCAATTTTACCAGTAGAAAAAAGGTTGTGAACTCTGGCTTTGAAACCAAACATCATAGTATAAGTGCAGATTGTGACCATAACGGTGACGTGGATCAATCTGAAAACAAAAGGGAATCAATCTTAGTTTGGTTTGGTTTACTTTCACGTGCTCTTAATTGAATTTGTAAGTCTGAAATTAATCAAGATGTGAACAGGAGCTTACAGCTTCAAGCCAGTGCCTTAGAGCTAATTTCTGCGCCTTATCATCTTTGCACAAACCTTTTCCCACCTACCAATAGCACAGAAGAGAATAAAAATTATATTTTGATAACAATATACTAAATGAAAAGTTGTAGGACATAGAATGAAAACTTTGAATTTGTCTCTGTGGTCCCAGTCAAAGATATAATTGGAAAAGCCAAATTATGTCTAGTCAATTATATTTCATGCAACCACTACATTTTATTGGAAACCAATGGCTAAAATATTAAAGCAAACAATATTTATTCAGAGAGTTTAGCTTGCCACAAAGAAGGGGTACCTTAGCAGCCATGGTCCTAGCTCTTGCCCATTTTGAACTTGCTGTTTCTGATTTAGCAGAGTCAAAATTTAATGTGGAACACCTGCTTAGAGCAGCAAAGTCTAAAGCTTTCCACCTGAAATTAAGATTTCAAAGAAAACACTCGTTAAGGGAAAATTAATTAAGCACTAAATCAACCGCTAAGTATTTACACTGAAAACTACAAGTTTTATACTGTCATCTAGTAAAAGATAGTTACTACCTTAACAAAATCGTTTTAGAAATTAAATTCAACATTAAATCCCTTAAGCACGAAAAAAGAAAATCATGGAGATGGATATTGAACAAACCATAGCTCCTCACAAACAACTGCACAATCTGCAAGATTTCTTCTAGTCCTGTAGCCCTTGTAAACCTTCTGCAGCTTGATTGCAGCCACATCATGCTCCCCAATGTACTTTGGCGAAAACAACATTTCTTGTTTTGGCAACACAATTGGGGGGCTTTGTTTATTGAGCAAGCCATCAACTTTCTCCTTTGAATCAGAATTATCAGAGAGTAGATATTTGAAGGAGAATGTTGTTTGCAGCTTCAGATTCCCCACCTTCTTTCTCTTTGGGCTTGTAGATTTCTCAGTAATAACCTTATCCAATTCATCAGGATTATACAACTCGTCAAGTTTTCTGCACTTGTTGAAGCTCATTGTTCTGAAGGTGATCTCTCCCTCCTTTGACTCATAGTCCACCGGCCTTACCGTTGTCACCATTTGCACACCCTGAAGCTGACAAATAAGTAGCACTGGGTAGGTTAGAGTTTCACAAGCATTGGTGACAATTTGAGGAGAAGACCTTTCCTTTTTCAGTAGTGACCCATTTAATGCATCAAATTCATGAACATGCCATTCTCCTAAAGTCATAAGATTAAACATTCCCTACCCCAAGAGCAAGGTACTACTATTAGCCAAAGAAAATAAAAGTAGACCAAGTCAATCATTGATTCAAAATGCTTTAACAAAATTGAAACAAATATCTATCTCTGAATCATAGATAAACAAACTACATACTCCTATAACAACCTTGGCAACATATGATATATTTATCTTCAATGTGACTTATAAAAAGGCATATTTCCAACTGAAAACAGACTAATCAATCACCTTAAAGTATACGAAGTCAGATTCCCTTTATGCAAGATAGATAGCACTTGAGTTTTCTTAAGGTTAGTGTTGGAAATGGGCATTTCTGTTCTCTTATATAAGGCACGAGTTTTGAAGACATGAAAGAGGTGGAAAATTGTCCTGGTAGGTACTTTCAAATACGTAAGGAACAGAGAATGCAGAAAATTGTGACCCTTTTGGAATTTTTATTACCAATAAAGGAGTTTAGTTTGAATAGAAAATAAGGAAATTTGTGTGGGCAACAAGCCCCATAAATGGGTTATTCTGAATTCAGATTTTGGAAAATGATAATGTGACTTGCAGAAAGTGTTACATGAGTATGTGAAAAGGTTACACGCGGTTATGTTGAAGAAACAGAATCAGTCAAAACTCAAAGGCAAGCTATTTTTTCATGGGTCCCTCTTTCAATGCCAAATTAACATTTTTTTTTCTTTATGAAAAGACAAATATTTTATAAGAGGACTTTTTTTTTTTTGAAGTTTTTAAATGAAAAACTCTTTGTTTGATTGTGTGGTGAGAACGAGAAGTGGGAAAATTAATTTTGTCTAATTGATGATGAGAAAAAAAGGGAATTTAAAAAAAAATAATGAGACGTATTTGCAATATTTTTCATTTGTTTTTACTTATATTTATGTTTCTCTTTATCTTCGATCAAATTATACAACTTTCATCAAACTTTCTATATGTTTTTCACCCTTCTATTTTACCAAAAAATTAATAATTTTATTTATTTTTATGTATTTTTTAATAAACTTATTTATTCTATATTTCCATTCTTTATGTTCCTCTCTTCAAATTCAAACAAAACATTCATTATTTTAGTTTTTCTTTGATTATTTTCAATAAAAATAGTTTTTAAAAACTAGAAAAGAAAGACAGATAATACCCTAAATATATCATGTTATTAATATATCATAATTTTTAAAATTCCTATTATTAGATATCTAAATATTTAAAATTCTATCAGATATTTTTTCAATATTTAGATAATATTTACTTTAAACATGCTATGCAAATATAACAAAATAAAATCCCTACCATTGCAATTCATATAATGAATTTTTAAAATTGAATTTCTCATGTTACAAAGTCATAATCTTCTGTTTTTTGTTTATTAATATAATTTTTTTTTGTATGTGATTTATTATCATAATTTTTAATTGTTGGGTAAATTTTATATATTTATTTTAAGACTATAATTTAATTTAATATTAATATTTGATCCCAAAGTTCTATGTCTTTTCAGGGATCTATCTTTTTTTTATATAAGCAAATAAAATCAATTAAGTCTGAGTACAAGGGGTACTCGGAACCCAAAAACAGAATACATCATTACAAAGCGAGATAAAACCCATTAAAAAAATACAAAATACATAAAAAAACACACTAAACAAAACAGATCCAAGGATTATTGTGTCAGTCTACAAGACTAAAAGACATTCCCATACCAATCGAAGATATCCACTTTCAAGAATGTAGACGAATAGAATCAAGCAACTCTAACAGATCCACAACGTCTTGTTTAAAGACCACACAGTTCTGATGTAACCAAATGGACCAAATGACCGCAACCCAAATTGTTGAAAGTCCCACATCGCCTACCTCATATCATTTGGTATGATTTAAATACATGTTAGACTACTCCACATATTGCCAATTGGTTTTATGTTGGAATCTTAACATGGTATCAGAGCCAAAACCTAACATCTTTTCGGTTATTGTCATGGGCCAAAAGTTGCCCTTTAGTTGGGTCAAAAGTACCCTTTGCCTGGTCCGGCAGGCTTCGTTAGAGGGGGCATGTTGAAAGTCCAACATCACTTACCTCATGTCATTTGGTATGATTTAAATACATGTTAGGCTACTCCACATATTGCCAATTGGTTTTATGTTGGAACCTTAACACAAATAATAACAAAGTACTGAGATCGTTTTTTACTCCTCCCTTAACCACACCAAACAAGAAAAAAAGGACACCATTATATGCCACCAGACAAAAAACAAAAAGATGCACCAGATCTTCTACAGATAAACCGCACATAGGGCACAAAGTAGAATTCAACTGCACACCACGCCCTTGCAGAAGCAACCTGCAGGGAACAAAATTCAAGAAAAGCTGCCAAGAAAACACCAAACATTTGATAGGTACTTTACCTTTCCAAAGTCTGCACAACACCTCCTGGATATTAACGTCAAGAGACGGAATATTAATTAGAAAAGTTAACAGTCAACCATAAGCAGACTTAACAGAATATAACCCTGAATCATCAGCTAGCCAACACCAGTGATCCTTTAGGTGAGGCCGCAACACAAATCCATCCAAAATTTTCATCAAATTCGCTACCAATGATAACTCAAATGAGAAGGGCAAACGACACCAAGGAATGTCCCAAACCCAATTATCTCCAGACCAATGACCATTCTGCGGTACACCCGAAGAGGGATCGAGAGCAAAGGAATATAATATGGAAAAAACCTCCTTAAGCCTAAAGCCACCCAGCCACCTATCCTCCAAAAATCTCGTCGAAGTACCATCTCCCACAGCCCGTAATATCTTGTCATCCACCCATTGCCCTCCTAACGGTAAAGTAGACACAAGATCCCGCCACCAACTAGAAGCACGCCGATCCACCAAACACACACTCAACAATGACGGGGTCAGGCCATACCGCGGCCAAAGAACCCCTAGATATGATAAGCAACGCCAGATCTATTTGTCAAGTAAAGCGTAATTAAACAACTTCACATCCTTAATTTCAAGCCCACCAGCTCCCTTTGGCCGACACACCAACTCCCACTGGACCCAAGGGATCTATCAATCACAAATTATCATCATTTTCATCTTAAAGCTTTAAAAAAATTGTTCATTATTAATAAACTAATTTATAATTTTTTTTACAGCATATGGAATTTAACATGAATTTATGAAGGTAAGACTCTAGGAAACAAAATTAAAATATAGAAAAACTTACTACAATTTAATCTTTTGACTCTCATGCATCAACCCCACACTAGGGTTAGTCTTGCTTTCATGATAAAAAAATTGATGGAGAAAAAGATTATTATTGTTTGAACGTTTACTTATTTTAAAAGAAGTAAATGTTATTATTTGTTATAAAATGAAAATATATCACACTTAACATTATAAAATTAATATTATAATGTATTCGTAACTCTTAATTAAGTCTTATATTAGGGAATATAAAGTTATATTATACAATCGCGATTATATAAGTTTTATTAAATATAAGATAAATGAGATATTTTCTACGTATATACGTACACGCTAATACATTATTGATTTGAGTATTAGAGTTTTTTTTTTTTCAGGTTTTCTATTCAGTTTTAAAATCGAGAATCGAATATTGAATATAAAAATCGAGAATCGAATATAAAAAATACTTAAAAAAAAGAATCACATAAATAGTAGATTGAATTTACGTTCTACTGTTATAAAAACAAATATATTATTATATTTTTAGTCACATAGGGTTTTATGATATTCTTTTTATTGAAGAAATTTTTATCAAAATATATATTGAAAAGATAAAGAAAAAATTGTTTTATATAATATGAAAGTAATATGAATGAGAGAAGAAAACGGAGAGGGAGCATGAAACATAGGGAGTGTTTCCTTGGGAGCGACGCAAAGTGCAGCAGATAATATCAATCGAATTCAATTCATATTCAAAATTGATTTTTTGATGCGGTCGAAGTCAAGAGATTGAAAACTAAATCTCAGTTGTCGTTGTTTTGGGTGTTTGTGTTTCCCTCGGGAGTTTAGTTTTCAACGCGGTTCAATTCGTGTTAATGGTCATCACCAACAGTTTGTCATAAATATATGCAAAGAAGTTGTGAATTGCTCGCACAAAACGTTCAACTACGTGCGTCACTCCGACCTTGACTCTGCTAGGTCCGGTCGTGAATCATCATTTTTCATTCACAATTTCGTGTCGTCCATGTTCTCCACATCCACCCATGTGCGCAATCCACCAAACCAAAATTATTACATATTATTTTAGAGTCACGTCAATTAATAATTGTAGATATAAATTGGTAAATTATGAGATATTAGAGATGTAACCTATTACTTATATATAGTAAACTGTTTGATAACATATTTACAACCTATATCAAATCTGTAACTTATTAATTATATATGGTAAACGTTCTGATAATAAATTACCTATATAAGTATGAATTTTGACAAATTTTGAGTTCAAGTTTAGCCTGTTTCTGTTATTTAACTCTAGTTTCTGAAAGTGTATTTTTTTTTCTTCTTATATTCATCTATCGTCTTTTTCTTTTCAGTTATCTTATTTATATCTAAAAAGTTTTATAGTCTTTTAATTCATGTGATCAGTACTTCTCTCAATTTGTTAAGGGAAATGAGATTTCAACGGTTTGATAACATATCTGCAACCTATTACTTATATATATATGAATTTCGAGCTCAATTTCAGCCAGTATCTGTTCTCTAACCCTGGTTCCTGAAAGTGTATTCTCTTTTTCTTCTCGCATCATCTATCATTTATCTTCTTTTTCTTTTCAATTCTTCTATTTATATCCAAAGAACTTCGTAGTCTTTTAATCCATGCGATCAATGCTTCTCAATTTGCTCAATGGAATGAGGTTTCTTTGATTCCTGTCTGCTAAGCGCTTTTACCCTTTCAAAAGGGTTTGCTCTCCGGCGTGAATCGCTCGACGGATTCGAAGCTAGCTGAGCAATTTTTGTTCTTCTCTATCATATTTTTGCTCAGTTAATGAGAATTCGTTTAACGCTTTAAGCCCATTGTTGCTATGTGGACATAAAAATCTAAGGCCATGAGAATATATATATATATATATATATATATATATATATATATATGTATATATATATGTATATAACAAATAGAGTTACAAAAGAGTTAAATTGTTACATACAATCCTAAATGTATAAGAAGGAGAACTCAAATTCAGCAAGCCTCTGTACTCTAACCCTGGTTCCTGAAAGTGTACTCTCTTTTTCTTCTCGAACTAACTATCTTCTTTTCCTTTTCAATTATTCTATTTATATCCAAAAAACTTCGTAGCCTTTTAATCCATGCGATCAATACTTCTCAATTTGCTCAGTGGATATTAAGTGGTAAAAAGTTGATATAATTATGCCTTGAATTGTTATGAAACCACTTAACTTATGTTAATTCTAATATATTTTTCTCCCAATATAGGATGAATTCGAGAATACCTTGATACAAAAGTAAGGAGTATAATTGTCAGCATAATTGGAGTAAAATTGAAAGAAAGAGCGCTTAAGCGAATGAATGATGCGAGGCTCGACCCAAATTCTCTTATAAAAAGATAAGTTGTGTTTTGAGAAAAGGAAACAGTCTTGGAGGAGAGGAGACACGACTATTGTTAGGGTTTTGTCTAATCTTCATCAATTCTTCACTTCTTCATCAATTGGAGCATTGTAATGACCAACATGAGTGGCTAACTTCATTCTGGTGCACTTCCTTTGAACTCTTTTGTATCATGTTATTCTTATCCTTTATGCTTTGGAATGATTTATTCTTGATTGTTTGAGGTATGATTGGAAAATATATCTTGAACCCTAGATCACGGTAAGAATATTTGTTATGTTAATTGCCAGGAATGGAATGAATGTATCAATTGCTTAAACACCCTAAACCTAATGCTAGAAAATCTCTTAATTGTGTGAGGAAAACATTTATTAGGTTTTCTTATGAATTTCATATGTGAGAAATCAACATGGATGATTTGAGTAGGTGACATCAACATTATTAGGTTAATTGATGTTCTTAATTGACATAGCCATTACAAAATAGGGATAAGGAAGGAAGTCAATCCTAAGTACCTTTAATTGATATTTTCTCAACAATTTACAGTTTTTTGTCATTTAATTTCAATTCAACTCTTATTTGCAAAACCCAATCTGTTTAATCTACTTAGTAAGCATAATTGGGAATTTCCATTGAAACTGTTCCTCGTGGGATCGACTTTTATTTAATTGAAATACTATACTGCGATTGATAATTTTGGTACGCTTGCCAATAATTCAACAAGTATTTCAGGCGCCGATTCTTGGGAACGGTGTTCTTTCGAATTCTTTGTTTAGCTTATTGAGTATTTTATTTTTATTTCTATTATTTATTTATTTATTATTATTATTATCATTATTATTATTATCATTATCATTATTATCATTATCATTATCATTATTATCATTATCATTATTATTATTATCATTATCATCATTATCATTATCATCATTATTATTATTATCATTATTATTATCATTATCATTATTATCATCATTATTATTATCATTATTATTATTATTATTATCATTATTATTATCATTATCATTGTTATTATCATTATTATTATTATCATTATTATCATTATCATTATCATTATCATTATCATTATTATTATTATTATTATTATTATTATTATTATTATCATTATTATTATTATTATTTAGTTTTTAGTTTGTGCTAATATTTGCTTGAGTTACTCTTTTGATTTATGCGTTTAAGAGGACATGTACCTTTAGAGCAGTTAGAATTTAATCCAGAGATTGAAAAAACAGCTCGGAGGAACCGAGGTAGAAGAAGAAGGGAAACTCAAGAACAAGACACAAGAGAATCTGCTAATTCTTTTTCCACACTTGATTTACCAAACCCAATTATAGAAGATATGGCAAAAGAAGGAGCAAATTTGAATCCGAATCCAGATCCCAATATAAATCCAAATCAAAACCCAAATGCAAATTCACCTAAAAGAACTTTTAGAAATTGTGCTATGCAGCAAGGTCCAAGACATTTTTCCAGCATTGTCATTCCAGATGATCATACATTGCAAATGAATCCAGCTTTTTTAAGCTTGATTAGTGCTCATCAATTCACTGGATTGGATCATGAAGACCCTTATATTCATTTGTCTACTTTTTATGAGTTGATTGGTACCATGGGATTTAAAACAACAAATCTTGAATCGGCATATTTGATATTATTTCTTTTTTCTTTGGAAGGTAGGGTAAAGGAGTGGCTGAAAGCACATCCTAATCAGAGTTTGACTAATTGGAGTAGTGTAGAAGAGAAGTTTCTGAATAGATTTTTCCCACCATCCCGCTACATCAAAGCAAAATCTGACATCACTTCTTTTAGACAAGGAACAGATGAACATTTTTGTGAAACATGGGAGAAATTTAAATCACTGTTGAGAAGATGCCCAAATCATGGATTTGATGACGTTTCTCAGTTGAATATTTTCTATACTGGCTTGTGACATGATGGAAAGATGCTATTAGAGACTGCAGCAGGAGGATCCATGTTGGATGTAGAAATTGATCATGCCACCAGAATTATTGAGGCACTAGCCTTTACAGACCAACAGGCCCAACATGATAGACATCCAATTCAAAGGAAGGGAGTTCTTGAACTTAACAGCTCAGATGCTATCTTAGCCCAAAATAAACTTATAACGCAACAAATTGAAGCATTGAACCAGAAAATAGAGAAATTACCTCAACAAATGCACACAGTACAATCTATTCTTAATCAACAGTGAGTTGTGATGTGTGTGGAGGTGATCATGCAAATGAACAATGTTCTTATCAAGGCAACATTCAACAAGAAAAAGCTAATTATATGGGTGCCCAAGGTAGTAGTCACGACAGACAAGGTAATTTTCCTAATCCTAACAATTATCAGAATAATACTGCACAAGGATGGAGAGGGAATCAAAATCAGAATCAGAATTTTGGGTGGAAACAAGGTGTTAGCTCATCTACTAGACAACCTACATTTCAACAACAGTCATTTTAGCAACCTCCATATCAACAGCAGCAACAGCATTATCCTTCAGTTCCTGACAGAATAAGTAAATTGGAGGATACTTTAGAAAAATTCATGCAAGGCACTATGGCTAATTAGAAAAATACTGAGGCAACTTTAGAAAAATTCATGCAAGGCACTATGGTTAATCAGAAAAATACTGAGGCTTCATTCAGAAATATAGAGATCCAGATAGGCCAACTGGCTAAGCAACTATCTGAGCAGTAGCAAGGAGGACAATTTTCAGCTAATATACTAACCAACCCCAGGGAGAAATGCAATTCAATAACTACAAGGAGTGGTAAGGTTATAGGAGAAGGTATTGGTGACAATCTGGCTGTAGAGAAGGAAATCCTACAAGAAAAAGAAGATGAGTGTGAAAGAGAAAAAGAGGAAAATAAAAGAGAGAATATAGAAAAAGAAAAATATACTGAAAAAGAAAAGAAAAATAAAAAGAGTGAGAAAAAGAGGGAGAAAGATGAAAGTCAAATACCGCAATTGAAGGATTTACCATATCCTCGTCATCCTTCCCAGATAGATAAAGAAATACAATTCACAAGATTCATGGATATTTTCAAATATTTACAGATTAATATTCCATTTATGGAGGCTATGGAGCAGATGCCGACTTATGCAAAATTCATGAAAGAGTTGTTAACTAAGAAAAGGAGATTTACTGCAGAAACAGTGGAGCTAGAAGCAGGATGCAGTGCTATAATTCAGAAATCATTACCTCAAAAGTCCAAGGATCTTGACAGTTTCACTATACCAGTCACAATTGGGACGTTACAAGTAGGTAAGTCATTACTTGATTTTGGTGCTAGTATAAATCTAATGTCTTTATCTATGCTTAAAAGAATAGGAGACTTGGAAGTAAAGTCTACAAGAATGACATTACAGCTAGCTGACAGATCTGTAAAGATTCCTTATGGAGTAGTAGAAAATGTTTTAGTTAGAGTGGATAACTTCATATTTCCTGTTGATTTTGTGATTATGGACATGGAGGAAAATGAGGAAGTCCCATTGATCCTGGGAAGGCCATTTATGAAGACTGCCAAAGTAATTATAGATGTTGACATGAGAAAGTTAAAAATTAGAAGTGGAGATGATGAAGTTAATTTTAATCTGTTTGAAGCTGTACAACAACCGGAAGACAAGAAAGATTGTCTTAGAATAGACACTTTGGAGGAATTAACCATCTCAACTGAAAAACAAGATTACAAGCCTGTTGCACAACCCCAAAGACATCTTAGTCTGACTATGAAGGAAGTTGTTCAAAGAAAAGTACTAAAACCTCCTAAAGTAGGTATGATTTATCCAATCTCTGACAGTTGTAAGGTTATTCGCAATGAAAAGAATAAATTTGTTCCCACAATGACAGTTAAGGGATGGAGAATGCGTATATATCACCTTGATCACTCACCTGCATGAGCCCTAAAACAAATAGGCGTCAAGCTGAAGACGTTAAACAAGCGCTCTTGGGAGGCAACCCAATGTTTTGAATTTGTTTTTTTTCTTTTTGCAGTTTAAGTTTTTTTGTGCATTTTTCTTCCTTAGGTTCTTTCTTTGCAAGATTGCTCCAGGTACACAGTGCACTTCTCCTCAAGACTTTGAAGCCTTACTTCAATGGCCTGGGGACAATCCAACTTTTCTGGAGGGGGTGAGAAAGTCTGCAGCTGAGACTGAGGCACAAGATAAGGAGTACATGACAAGTGAAGAAAATGAGGGAGGAAACTTACTTTACTTTTAATATTTTTAATTTAATGTTTTTAATTACTTTATTTTAAATTTTGAATTCCCTTGTTGTCCCATAATTTGTTTTAGAGCCATATATGAGATTATTGCTTATTGTCTAATTCAAATCTAGAACGTGAAAAATAATTTTGATTGTTTCCAATAACAAGTGATTTTGGGATATTGAGTATGATAGTGAAAAGGAATTGATGAGGAAAATTAGGAATTAACTGAATTGGAGAAGCTAACCAAAACGCAGGTGAGCAGAGTACCAAAAATAGATAAATTGAGTGTCAACACTTTGTGATGATAACTGATATTGGTTGATTCTTTGATGTGATTACATGTTGGCAAGACTTGAAAATGATAAAGACATTTTTTTTCTTTGTAGTATATATAACCCTGAGCCAAATAACCAACCATGCATTAATTATAGGACATCCATTTGAACCCCTTCTGAGCCAAAAATAATATTGTTTCTTAAACAGAACCCTTAAGCCTAAACACTATTTATCTACCTTCCTATATTTGAGAAAGGAAATGAGTATGAATGTCACTATTTTTTTTATTATTGAGTATTGCTATTGTTGTCCTACAGGTATTGTTGGGGTGTTATTCTTAAAAAAAAAGTGTAAAGAAAAAGGAAAAACAAAGCTTAAAAATTTGCAAAGTAAAAAAAAGATACATGCAAAAGCAAAAAAAAAAAAGTCAAAAGGGGGGTAATAACTTGTGAGATTATTAACTCATTGTCATTGTGTTAGGGACAAAAACATGAAGTTTGAAACCTAACTTGAGGAATTGTTAATCAAGAATCATTCATATGAGTTGAATTTCTCAAATATTTTTGTATATCCCAGAAAAACCAATAATTCTTTCTTAGTCCAGCCCCATTACAAGCCTCAAAAGACCTTTTGATTTAAGTCTTGTTTAACAATTGTTGATTGCTTGAAGATGATTATCAATATTAGATTGTCCAAATGAAGTGATTGAATGAGATAAACACTTACCTGTGAGAATTAGAGATGAGTATATATAACTCTATTTGAGAGATCATGCCTCTCTCACTAGTGCAGAAAAGGGCTTTTACGTCACCCAATTGTCGTCGCATGTAAAAATATTCGACGTAAATAAAATGCGGTGGCAATTTTGTAAATAAGGGACAAAACTTTTACGTCGCACACCCCAGCACGCGACGTAAAAAGCCTCTTTTACGTCGCACCTAAAAAGCCTCGTTTGCGACGTAAAAGAGGTTTTTTACGTCGCGTGCTGGGATGCGCGACGTAAAAAGTCTCTTTTATTCCCTCCCTGGCACACTCCCTCGTCTCGCGCAACCAGGGTTTTTGAGAACGACGACAACAACTACCTCTGCACACCATTTTCGATCAGTTTTACAGTGAAAAACATCTACATTGTGTGTCATTTGACGAACTTGATATTTCTCCCCGATTGGATTCGAGTTTGAAATCATTTTTCGTCTACACTCGAGGTTAGTGTTCTATGTCATTGCTATATGTTTACATTGAATCCGTGATTGTTTTTGGGGATCTCAATCACGTTATAGTATGAATGTTTCCACTGGATTATTATTGGAATGTAATTATTTGTTTATTTGTTTGAGTGCATTCGGTTTACACACTCCATTGTTGTTGGAACGTGCTTTGTTGTTTGTATATTAATTTCTTTTTACATATAATTTTTACATCTCTAGGAGTGACGAAACTTTATAACATAATATGAATCGAAGTTGGATGAATGCACGTCGTATTAGTGAAGAGTACGAAAAGGGAGTTGAGGAATTTTTGAAATTTGCTATTGAAAATGGAAAAGCTATGAAAAGGACATATTATTGTCCATGTGTTCGTTGTTTGAATCAAATTCGTCATAAACTTGAGGATATACGTGATCACTTGTTTGTTTATGGTATTATTAAGAGTTATACAATATGGAGTTGTTTGATGACATAGTTGACAATGAAGTTGATGACATACATGCAATTCGAAGTGATCAAGATGAAGGGATATGGGAAAACATACCAACATAATAGGTGTTTATCTTCACATTTTCTAGTTCTTTTTATTCAAACTTATAAAGTATGTTGACTTCATATTGTTTTTCAGGATATGTCGGATTCCACAGCTGGTACTGGTAGTGGTAGTGGCAGTGGTAGGATTGGAAGTGGTGATAAAGGTAGATCTGTCACTCGGTTAAAGGGGTTGACAGCAAGGAGGGTAGCTAGAGAGAAAACTGAAGTTGAAGTTGATTCACGTTCTGGTAAGGCATCTGGCCCAAATGCTGCTAAGTTTAAGAGCTATTTGGGACTACTAGCTCGACACCATGTTCCGATTACTACTCCATCTTGGGATGATGTAGAGGAAACCGAGAAGAACCTCATGTGGCAGGATGTTCAGGTATTTCTATATTTGTTGAATACTTTATATATCATTATTAATTGAATTTAACATTTATTGGTCATTTCACAGACAAAATTTTGATGTTCCTAACACCGAGGTGATGAGGAAGAAGATTTTATCCTCCATTGCCATTAGATGGAGGGACTTTAAGACTTTCTTGACACGGGAGTATGTATTTGGAAAATTTCAAGATGAATCTCCCTGTCTAAAGTATCAAATTAGTGAGGAGGATTGGTTACGGTTTTGTGCCAGCCGAATGGACCCCTCTTGGCGGGATAAAAGACGTGCTGCCCAACAACGTCAGAGGTTGAATGATGCACCCCATGTATTGTCACGAGGAGGGTATGCATTATTGGAGCAACGTCTCATGAAATCCGAGAGAAGAGTCGGCAGGAGTTGATTCTACCGACCTTGCATCTCCACCCCTCGCTATCGGATGTGGAAGGCAGCCGGACAAAATCGATGGACAAATGACTTCCGAGTCCGCACGAATCATTGCTCGAGAAAATCGTAAGTTATAATGTCAATTTGAATTGATTCTAATGTGAAAGTTAGTGTATGACTTAATTATTGTTAATGTGTTGTAGGATGATTTAGTTGAGCGAGACCAGCCAAGGATCATTTATTCCTCATGGTCGACAAGATATATTGGCGACAACCATAGGAAAACCAGATTACTCAGGACGTGTGCGTGGTGCTCGGTGGAACCCGGGGCCTTCGTGATTACTTTGGTCCAACATCACGAAGGACCACTATCGACTCTTGCGACCGGGAGGCCTTGCATAAAATGGAGATGCAGTTTGAAGAAAAGTTAAATCAAATAAGGCATTCCTTGCAAGCAAGAGTTTGATGAGAAAATTGAATCTCTCGCCCGCTCTCGACAACGGACTCAAGGAACACCTCAAACAATTGAACATGATGTTGTTCGAGTCAGCACTAAAGGGAGTTGTGCTTGCTACTGCTGCCGATCCTTCAGGAGAATATACTTAGATCGATGCATCACACCAGTGTGAGTTATATGTTGAAGATGACCCCCGCGTCTAGTGGCTATTGGTCGAGTTTTTGAGGGTGGCTTAACCATCCATGGTGTCCCTCTACAGTGCAGTCTGGACACGAGTAGTAGTTGATGAAGTTCATGATGCTAATGCTCCAGTGCCTTTTCCTAATGAAGAGATTCAATTAGTGGGGCAGGCAAGCGGGACATTCTTGGCTTGGCCAAGACGTTTAGTTATGCCACTATCAGGCACGAGACCAAGGTAATATATATATATATATATATATATATATATATATATATATATTGTCTATTTTCTCTTTTCTAGTATTATAATTATATAAATGTTTAATTAATTGTTATCATTTGTTTAGGAGGACTTGCGTCGTGCTAAGCATAAAAAACAACCTATTATTGATGAGGATCTGACGGAATGTGATGATGATCCCATCTCTATGTTGTTGACCATATTACCACGGTTGAGGAAGAGACCGTGTCGATACAATGGGATGTTAGAGTGTTTGGAATTGACAATTCCAGTGTTCCATTATACATTTCCTTGCCCGATGCTTTAGAAATTGCTGGGGAAATTGCATGTTAAACATTTCCATCATACAATTGTGGGCAATGTAAGTCATTCTCATTTATGTTTCTAAGATTATAATAATTATATTCAACTTATAATTAATTGTTTTAGGTACCTTGACAAATTGAGTGTGGAACAAGAAAAATCCGAAGTATACGGATTTCTTGAGCCTTAATCCATCCAAAATCTGGAAATACAAAGGTTGGAATCCAACAATATATGCAAACATGGATGAGTGACTCAAAAAGACATATATATTTGGCTCCATACATTGAAGGGTTAGTATTTTAATTTGTATTTTAATTTATATTTTTGTAACTAATTTTTATGTCATACAATGTAGGTCCCATTGGCAGTTAATTGTAATCATGCCCCGGGATTACACTCGTGGTGTGGTTTTGTTCATTACATCGGAAACCGAGTCAAGAAATGAAAAACTTATTACAAGGGTAACTTTATCTTTTATTCATTAATTATATTTTTAAATTGTGAATACATATTGAATAATATATGACTTTTTTTCACTTAGAATCGTTTTCGGAACTAATGTTCTAAGTGGAAAATCTAGAACAAAGACTTTGCAGTTCATTTATCCTAAGGTTAGAAACTTATTTATATAAGTGAATACCATAATTATTGTTTGTATTTAAATTTTGAAAATAATATTATGTTTTTTTCATCATTTCAGTGTAATAAGCAAACAGGACTCGTTTGAATGTGGTTACTATGTAATGTATTGGATGAGAGCCATAATTTGTGCGGGTTTAATTGATTCTTGGACTGGAGGTAATTACTTTTAACATTAGTTAAGTTTATTTAACTTTATTCATGTTGCATGTTTACAAGAGTCAAATTCATGTTTCAGGTATTTCAAGATTCATCTCCATTACCGGAATATGATATTACACAAATTAGAGAACAATGAGCAAAATTTTTTGTTCAACAATTCTAGTACATAATTTTTTAAGTTCTTGTTCATATTATATTGTGTGTATTATGCAGTTTAGGTAGCTTATTTTGTATTAACTTTTAGTTTGTAATAGATTTTTTAGTTTGTATGTGTGTATTATATTGTTTTATTATGTAGTTTGAATTATATAATATTATATTTTTAATTTACTAGCTAAAGAAAACTGAACCTCTGAACTGTCTGGTTGTAATATTTACAGGTTTTAGTTGTAAAACAGAATAAATAAACCCAATTTAAAAAAAAAACAGCAAATTTACGTCGCATATGGTATATGAGACGTAAATTTACGTCGCGTATTGGTATATGCAACGTAAATTTACATCGCGTATTGGTATATGCGACGTAAATTTACGTCGCATATTTCATATGCGACGTAAATTTGTTGTTTTTTTTTATTTTCGAAAGTTTTTACGTCTGTTTAGTGGTATATGCCACACAAAATTACGTCGGGTCTTGATAACTGACGTAAATCTATGTCGGGCTAAAGGTCCGACGTAAATTTACATCTCCTGTTTTAACGTCGGACTTAAATACGACGTAAAAAACCCTAAATACCTGACGTAAAAGCCCCTTTTTGCACTAGTGTCTGAGGATAGTTGAGGACTAATTATTCTTTGTTGGTTTCTATAACTTGAATGCTTATGTGTTCAATTTTCATTTGGAGTTGTGAGCATCACCCCTGAAAATTTTTATGTTGTGGTTCTAGAAGAGAAAGAGATAATAGGTGATGATTTTGTTTTGGAAAAACTACTTTGCTTGGGACAAACAAGATTCTAGGTTGGGGGGAGTTGTTAAGTGGTAAAAAGTTGATATAATTATGCCTTGAATTGTTATGAAACCACTTAACTTATGTTAATTCTAATATATTTTTCTCCCAATATAGGATGAATTTGAGAATACCTTGATACAAAAGTAAGGAACATAATTGTCACCATAATTGGAGTAAAATTGAAAGAAAGATGAACGCTTAAGCGAATGAATGATGTGAGGCCCGACCCAAATTCTTTTATAAAAAGATAAGTTGTATTTTGAGAAAAAGAAGCAGTCTTGGAGGAGAGGAGACACGACTACTGTTAGGGTTTTGTCTAATCTTCATCAATTCTTCACTTCTTCATCAATTGGAGCATTGTAATGGCCAACATGAGTGACTAACTTCATTCTCTTAGGATTCAGTGCACTTCCTTTGAACTCTTTTGTATCATGGTGATATTTTGAGATATTAATCTATGCTTTGATGTTGTTATTTTTATCCTTTATGCTTTGGAATGATTTATTCTTGATTGTTTGAGGTATGATTGGAAAATATATCTTGAACCCTAGATCACGGTAATAATATTTGTTACGTTAATTGCCAGGAATGGAATGAATGTATCAATTGCTTAAACACCCTAAACTAATGCTGGAAAATCTCTTAATTGTGTGAGGAATCAACATTTATTAGGTTTTCTTATGAATTTCATGTGTGAGGAATCAACATGGATGATTTGAGTAGGTGTCATCAACATTGTTAGGTTAATTGACGTTCTTAATTGAAATAGCCAGTACAAAAGAGGGATAAAGAAGGAAGTCAATCCTAAGTACCTTTAATTGATATCTTCTCAACAATTTACAGTTCTTTGTCATTTAATTTCAATTCAACTCTTATTTGCAAAAGTCAATCTGTTTAATCTACTTAGTAAGCATAATTGGGAATTTCCATTGAAACTGTTCCTCATGGAATCGACTTTTATTTAATTGAAATACTATACTGCGATTGATAATTTTGGTACGTTTGTCAATAATTCAACAGTGGAATAAAGTTTCTTCTTCCCAAAGGCTTTCATTCACTCAGTGGATTCCTGTTGCTGAGTGCTTTTACCCTTTCAAAAGGGTTTGCTCTCTAACATGAATCTACTCAACGAATTCAAAACTGCTCAGCGATTTTTGTTTCTTGGAAATTGTCTTCTCTAACTGATTTTTGCTCGGTCGATGAGAATCCGCTTAATGCTTTAAGCCCAAGGTTGTTGATGTGGACATAAAAACCCAAGACCATGAGAAAGAAATTCATATATATATATATATATATATATATATATATATATATATATATATATATATATATATATATATATATATATATATATAGTTACAAAAGAGTTAAATTGTTACATACAATTCAAAAGCAGAGAAATTAATAACATATGATGAGCGAAATCCTAAATGTACGTACAAGAAGGAGAGCTCAAGTTCAGCCTCTGTTCTCTAACCCTAGTTCTTGAAAGTATGCTCTATTTTTCTTCTCGCATCCATCTATTTTCTTTTCCTTTTCAGTTTATCTATTTATATCCAAAGAACTTCGTAGCCTTTTAATCCATGCGATCAGTAATGAGGTTTCTTCGTCCTAAAGGCTTCCATCCGCTCAGTGGATTCTTGTCTGCTAAGCGTCTTTACCCTTTCAAAATGGTTTGCTGTCTGGCGTGAATCTGCTCAGCAAATTCAAAACTATTGAGCGATTTTTGTTCCTTGGAAATGATCCTCTCTATATGATTTTCGCTTAGTTAATGAGAATCCACTCAATGCTTTAAGCTCAGTGTTGCTGATGTAGATATAAAATCCCAAGACCATGAGAAGAAAGATGAAGATCTAATTGAAGACTTAATTAGACTAATGACTAGAAAAAGGATTAGAAAGACCCAAAAAACTTTACAACAGAAGGTGACTCTTTTATAGGAAATTCAACCGTCAAAGACTCAAGTCACTGAAGAGGCTAAGCTAGTTACATGTGTAATGGACTTGGAGAGTTAAAATAAAAATAATTTTTTTGTGGAGTTGAGATTTGAACCCAAGATCATTAATTTAATATTTGATTAGTTTTAATTCTTTTGGTTTTCTTTTCCTTTTATTATAAACAAAGTCAAGTCCAGGAAAACCCTAAACTCTAAATTTTTGTATTTATGATTGTTGAATTGAGAAAAGAGGCAACAAATAATTTTTGTCAAAGTGAGAATATTTCTCTATTAGGGTTTCTTTCTTGCATCACTACAAGAAAATCGCATATTTCCGACAGATTTTTACCGACGAATTTGTAGCCGTCAAAAAATGAGTCATTAACGACGGATATAAAACATTTGTGAAATTTAGTCTTACCGACGGATATATCCGTCGGTAAATTAATAATTAGTTACCTATGGATATATTCAACGTTAAATTCGTCGGTAAATTAACAATTAATTACCGACGAATATATCCGTCTGTAAATTCATCGGTAAATTAACAATTATTTCCGTCGGTAAATTAACAATTAGTTATCAACGGATATATCCATCGATACAATTATATAATAATTACTTAATTTTAAATATATTCTAATAAATTAATTATTCACCTAATTAAAAAATTAAATATTTTTTTATTTAATAATTTAATTTAATCATAATTAGATCAATTTATAATAATTTATTAAATTAAATAATTTAAAAAAATATTTAATTATATATAAATATATAAATATATTGTATTTATATATTTACATGAATATACATTTATTTGTATATAAATATAATTTATTTGTAAATTATTATCAAAAAATTATAGTAGCTTAATGGTGAAATATTAGTCTCCAATTCTAAGGTATTATGTTCAAATTCTGCCAAGGTATTAGGTTCGAATTCTGCCAATAACAATTCTATTAATCTGATAATAATTCAAAGTTATAAGATATGAGCTTTAAAACAGATAATACCTTATACATGATAATTGACTTAGATGATATTATCATATATATCCCTTTAGTCCTGCAAATTTTGGTATACTTATTAATCTCACATCACTTAGGAGTTGAGGTTAAGAGTAGTTTATATAAACTTTCTCAATCCACTAAGACGCATTTTAAAGCAAAACTGTAATTGACTAGAGTTTCAAAGTAGATAATATCTCGGACATGAAACTGATATACTCTCGTTTTTGGATGAAACACGTATAATTCAAATATGAGGTCAATGATAGTTTGTATATATTTTTCTCTCTTAATCCACCGAGACATTTTTTAAGGACAAAATTATGACGGACTAGAGTTTCAAAGTTAGATAAGAATGTACCCTAACTATATTATTATAACGAATATAAGATCAAAACACGGTTGTTCCTAGACAGAACATTAGTATCCATCATAAAGGCGAGAGCAGAGTCTTCCACTCCTACCTTTTAGTTCTCATAACTATATTATCATAACTATGTTTTGGTACTCTTACCCTTTGGTACTCCTACTCTTTAGTACTCAACTGGATAATTATATTTTGATACACTCATGAGTTCACATTATCTAGAGTGGAGGAGACCATGTGTAATTTATATACATTTTTTTCTTTCTGAACCATGGGAACACATGTTAACAAAAAACATAATAGACTAAAATTTTAAAACAAATAATATCTCAAATATGATAATGAACTTTATCAATATGATCAAAGTGGACATGAGACAAAAATACCCTCGTTCTTATATGAAATACTAATTTTACTAATAATTAATTAGGGAAACTAAAAAATTTACTTAAAAAATCACGTATTCAACTTGACTCTAATTTAACAATGGAGAAAAATCAAATTTGTATGAACAAGTTTATTGGACTAGGTCTAGGACGACGGAAGGAGCAAACCAAACCGAGTCAATAACATTGGGTTCCGTTTTGGGCTTATAGAAATGGCTATGGACACACACAAATTTGAAAATTTATTTAAAAGTATTTATTAATTTTATATAGTAATAGTTTTTGGTTTTTAAATGGATCTATTCATTTAATTTTTCTTGAAAGTTTTCAAATTTAGAATAAAATATAATTAAGAAAGATAAAAAATGTTATAAAACTAGTAAATCAATAAAATAGTTAATATGATTATAAACTTAGGTGTTTAATATTTGTCTTAAATTCTAATCTTCACAAAAATTATTCCGCAAACTTCCATAAAATTAAACCATAATATAGTCATAATAACAAGGAAAAATTATGTTTTTGACATTTTTTTCTTATATGATCTTTTAATTTTAAATTGACGAATTCAGTCTTTTAATTTTAAAAAATATACAACTTTTTATTCATAAATTTAATATTATATTGATATTTTTTATTATTACAAAATTAATAAATAATATTTTAATTATTTATATATATAAATTTAAGATTTAGTATAATTTTTTACTATTATAACATTAATATAATAATTAAATTCATATATTTCAAAATTTTAAAACTAATTAATCATATTTTTAACCAAAATAAGTTGAATGAGAAAGTACATAAATTTAACATATATTTTAATCCTAATAAGAAATCACTCATCCACTTTAAAATGAACTTATTTTCATTATTTCTTAAAAAAAACAAGCTATTTATTTCATAAAGACTTTATATAAAAGGTGTTAAACTTAATTTTTACTTTTGTAGAAAAAACATAAACTAAAGTCGTATCAAACACTAAAATAGAGGTATCTTATATCGTCACTTATAATAAATGAAATTTATTTTGAAAGTGATTAATTAATTAATAATGTAAAACTTTTACGTTGTATGACTATTAAACCATATTTTTATGAATTAAAAAAACAGTGGAGTATTATTATATTAGGTATTTTTTTTTTATGAAATCTACTTTTTAATAAAATGATTAATAATTATAATTTTGATTATTTTTAAAATAAACTTATTTAAAAATATAAAAACAAAAAATTGATTTTTTATTGTTGCTGAGAATAAAAATAGATACGATAAAGATAAGAATTAAAAAAAGAAAATCTATTCAAAAATCATTTAAAATTAAATTATATTGTAGAATTATTATTTTTCTATAAATACAAATAAACCAATATATTATTGGTCAAGCCAACATAAAATACACAACACACTTTATTGTTAGTTAAAAATTATTAAAAAAATATAAATATTATGAATGAGATTTAAATATATTTAAGTTATATATATATATATATATATATATATTAACATATATTTGGTATGTTTAAAATTATAATTGTTAAAGGCATTAAAAAGTCATAATATTTTTAAAATTAAAATATAATAAGTAAGTACATTATAATATTATAAATTCAATGTCGGTGGTTTACTAGTTTTTAAACATTTCATGCAGTCAACAAATTTACATCTCTTTTTCATTAGAAAATAGTGAAACGCGAAATTAAAAAAGAAAAGAAAAAAGAAGAAGAGAGAGAGATAGTTGAAGAAACGAAGGTGAAAGCAACAGCCTCAACTCAACTCAAGCGTGTCCGAAACATCAATGGCAGAAAGGGATTCCAAGCCTAAGGATTCGATTTCAGGTATAGTCATTCAAAGATTTTATCTTTTCATTTGTTTTGTGTGATAGTTCTTAGGCTTCAGGCTGCGCTATTGTGGGCTTTCATCATTCACCTGTTGCAGTTTCTGATCTTGTTTCCTTAGTTTCAAAAGATTGCCTTTTACTTGATCTTGTTGAAATTGGTTACAATATGGTAATACCCTTTGGATTATCCAGTTACATTTTGTGGTGGTCACCAGTGAATCTAGAAGGGAAGAGGGACATGTAAGAAAATCGTTCTCAGTTTTCAATTTTGTGTTCACCTTTAATTACAAAATTCTCTTTTTTTTTTTTTTTTTTTTTTTTAGAATTTGTATGACGAGAGAGAAAAGGTAGATGCGTGACGTTTTGAAGAATTGAAAATAGAAAAAAAAAAAGAATAATTTTTTCAACTCAAATTCATTATTCTAATGAGTTTCTTCTGCTTGCCCATTGCTGAAATTTCCTTTCTTTCTGGTTGTGGAATTGTGGGGAAGATTGGGAGGTTGCTTGATTTCTTATGTTGGAATTATTGGTTCAAAGTTCTTGGTATGTGTGTGGACTAATTAATGTAATGACACTTTAATTTTCCTCAAAAAATAATAAAGATTTGAATTCTTTGTATTTGCTTCTTGAAAGAAAAAGATGTGAAATCTCCAAACATTTTTGAGCGAGCTAAGGAGGAGTTTGAGGCAGTGTTTCATCATGACAAATCGCCTCGCCATGACAAAGAAACTCATGGGACAAGTCACGACATTGATGAGAAAACTCCAACTTATGAAGTCAAAGGGCCAAATGTGTTTGAACGGGTGAAGGAGGAGATCGAAGCTGTTGTTGAGGCCATTCATCATAATAAAGAATCGGAATCTGGCACACCAAAAAGGGGTGGCTAGGAGTTTGAAGACTTATCTCAGTGGTGTTTAACCATCTAAACTACCGTGCTTGCCTTGTCCATTGTTCTTTCTTTTCTTGTTGTTTCAATTATGATGTACAAATAGTAAATGATTTATGTTTTCAAATGATTATATAAATGCCGAGTCCTTTTCTTTTCAGAAAAGGTAGGAAATTGTCCTTGGACTGGTGGTACATTATCAATGTGAAAGTTTTATTGTAGACTCTCATCTGTAACATCATCAAGTACATCAGCAGGATTTGTTATTCACAAAGTATGATCACTTAATTAGGAAGTTATATTTGTACGATTAACACATTTATTTGAACATGTCACCTGTATATATGGAATAAAATTTGGGATTCAACTACACTAATATTGGTGTTAAATTACATTTTATTTAGCTTTGCCAATTCTATCTCGTGCTCGTGCTGTGTTTTCCTCATGCCAATCTTACTAACAAAGATAAAACTGATCGGACTGGTAATTTCAGCAACATTACATTTATGACTTTGTATTCAAGTTGGGTATCAATTATGGAGCAATGACATATGATGGTCTGAGTTAGGGATATTGTGGCTCAAGTTATTGGTTGGTGCAGGGAATGATATGGTTTCTTATGTATGCAATTAGGTGTGTATGGAACTATGACTCGAATGCAAATATTCATGTTAAGTAAATAAAGCAGAAGCTTCTATAAGTAGTACATAAGAAGCGAATTCATACACTTAACTGAGTAATGCATTATCTTGAGAAGATTTTGTATATCCTGTAAGCAACACGAATTATGTGAGTAATAATAATTTATTTCATGCAAAATCAAGTTCCTTGCATGAACTAATTTCCTATAAAAGCGAAGAATTAGAGCACAAGAGCAGAGAAGCCATTTAATTTATACTTTAGACAGTAGCGGAACCAGGAAAGTAGAATTCTTAGCAGAGTTTGTCTTGAACATTTGAAACCAATATGTTTATTTAAAATGTTGTTTACACAATTTCGTTTGGGATAATTTTAAATTTTCCTACATTATTTTCTTTCAGATCATCTTATTCTAATTAATGAAAAAAGTGAATGCATTTTATATTTTTAAGATTTTTAATGCATTCGTTTTTTTTATTTGAAACTTATTTTTTTTAAAGTACTAAGAAGAGTAGTAGAAGTTACAATAGAAGAGTATACCACTACTCTTTCATTTCCCAATTAACGTTACTTGACAGCCAAAACATTCATGGAAACCATCTAACTCGTAACACTTATCTTTTTTTCTCCCTCGTTGTCTTTTCTTAACTTCTTTTCAGTAGCCCTAAACTCTATATTATTACTAGGGGTCTTTTCTGTCACTATCTTGACAACTGTCTGCAGGTTTGTAGGTAGATAACATCAGCTTCCTTGACTATAAAGCACATCAACATATGAAATATCCTTTTACTCAAATCACTCAAATTACTCACCTGCCCCATAACTAAAAGTAATAATTCCCAGACAATAGGGTTCACCCACATTACACAAAAATGAATATATAGGTGCATTTATTATTGAGTCATTCTTAACATGATTGATTGATGAACTATTCATGTCATTTTTACTAAACTTCTTTATATCATTACCGAGCATATTTATTTCAATATCTCTGTGAAACACTTGTTATCCCTCCCACAAACTGCACTGGCTGCTGTCAATTACAACAGAATAATGCCTACTTTGTTGTGCCTAATAAGCTTAGCAGAAAAAATGACATAATATAATACTAATACTTAATGACTACTTCACCTATAATATAACTCACTGAGCCCTCTATGTTTAGTTGTGCATGCCTTGTTTGTGCTCTTTCATCCATGGTGCCTTTTGAACCATAATAAATGATGTAACTGGAATATGCTCTTCATTTAATGTGGGAAAATATCCAGCAGGTGAGGTGGGACACCCAAATTCAATGTCAAGAAGTAAAGCAATAGCCCAGATTGGATGTTACTAAGTAGACTTGTATTTTCTCCAACAACCAACCCGTAGAAAGTTGAGAATGTTACCTTATTTAATTCGTTAACTAACTCATTAAATTTTCCTTTTCCTGCAGAACTGAATGCTTAGAGTCTGGTGCTTTTTACCACTTTAAATAACTGGCTTTCTGTTGTTGATTTCTTTCTTCCCCATATGGCAATGAAAGCATCAGAAAAAGGGAAAGGCTGTGTAAGTAGTGTGTGGTCTACACGTCAAAGAATTTATTTGTTCTTTTTTTAATATGAAATATCAGATATTTATAGTGGTCTTGCAGGTGCTTCAGACAATCAGGCCCAAAAAGGGTGCTGTTATTCTGAATTTGTGGACCATCATAAATAGTACTACTAATTTAGATTGATTTGAGTGAAAAGTTTGGCTTGTTTTGAAAGGTAAGTTATCCAAGGTTAGATGCAGAAAGACAGTGGAAAAAAGACTAGTCTTTGGAGTTCCCAGTGAGTAGTCAAATGAAGGAGAAAATTGCTAAGGTTTTTAACTTTGTGACATGAAAACTGAATCTCTTGCTTGTGAAGCAAAATCTCTTGGCCAATACATAGGTTTTAAAGAGTAGCCTTAGAATGTTTGGGGGTCCCGGCCTGCTTTTTGGGATTTGAAGCTTGCAAGCTCCTTTGGTAGCCTTCATATATTCCAGCAACCATCCCTAGCCATTTGTTGAGAGATTTAAATTCTGCACGTCTCTCACAAACACTACTGTCAACTACAAACATCATCACAAACATTACAATCAACAACAGACATCATCTCATCACATCCATCATTTGCACTTTCGAACAAAGAAAATGATAGGAAGATTATTCTGTTTTCTGCTAGCACTGCAAATAGTGAGTTTGGTTTCTGCAGTAAGAAAGCCATTTCTTCCAGGTTAGTTATACTTATACGCACCGATTTGATTGACTTCTTTATTACTTGCAATTGTGGGTTTATCATACCTCGAATGTAAGTTATAAGTCAGCAGTGATATTTCTCCAAAACTTTTCAGAAATATTTGTTGTAAGAAAATGGGCATTTAAATGGCTTGCACTCAGAACCTTCAGCTCAGTGAACATTTTTTATACTCTTGATCACCTCATTAAACTGTAGCTGATACGCTTCATTCTTTCTCTCCTATGTTAAATCTTCATTCCCTCCTTTTCAGCTCAAGAAGTGATTCTACAATCCCCACCACCATATACTACAGAATCAAAAAGGGTGCGTTAATCTTTCTTATGTTTGGAACTGGGTGGTCTACTTGGTATACTAATGACCAATATATTGTTGCACTGTGTTTTCTCTCTATGTTAAAGGGTTTCGTGGACATAGAAGGCACCTCAGACACAATGCAGGAAGCATATGATGGAGGAGTGAGCAAAATAGGGTCAAGTCCACCAAGTTGTGAGCACAAGTGCTACGGTTGTGTTCCATGTGAAGCCATCCAAGTTCCCAGCACCAGCACCAGGCGCAGCCATTTGGGCATCCAGTATGCAAATTATGAGCCAGAGAGCTGGAAATGCAAGTGTGGTCCCTCCTTATATAGCCCATGAACACTGTCCATATCTGCTAAATATTGTTGATATAATGTAATGATATGATATCACTCTCTCAAGTTCATATATACTATCCCTTTGTAGTTTCATATTGAAAGAATTTGGCAAATCAACATAAATCTCAGAGGCCAAGCTTGAAATATTAAAACAAAAGCGGTGCATGAATGGATGCATTTGATAAGGTTAGCTGGATTTTGACATCAGCACCTTTTGCAGACTCAACAAGACAAAAATAAAACAAAAAGATAAAAAAGAAGTAAATAGATTCCATCCAAAAGCATGGCTGCAAGGTCTGACCCATATCATTTCCGTGGCCACAACCAATTTATCTTCATTTTAGGAAAAGTTTGTAGGGGTTATAGGTTTGCAGTTCCAATCTTTGCACTCTTCAGTCCTCTCCCTATCAATTATTTATCACATATCATTGACTTACCAGCACAGGTGCGAGCTTAAACAAAATAACTGGACCACAAAACATAAAATGGAGCTTGTAAGAGATCATATGATTCAGATTAAGTCTGTTGTCACAACCATACTCCATATTTCTAAGTACTACGCATTTGAATTTACATAGTACAGAATCATATTGAAATATTATTTTACATAAATATTCAAATATTAATGAGTTTAAAATTGATTTTGAATTTTATTTCCAAATTTTTCCTAGTCTACTCGGTCAAAAATAATCCCTATTACATTATTCCAACTATCACAGGTATGATGACTTCTGGCGCACGAACATGGATAAAAATGGTGATATGGTTATGTTCTGTCACATGTACATGATGAGTTTACTTAAAATTGTTTCAATTCAAAATCAGTTTTGTCATGCAGTTGTCACCAAGATTAGAGGCAAGAGTCCACCAACAATGCCACCTAAACATATGCACCAGAACTCACTCAAAACATAGTCAAGATATATATGAGGCGTGATAACCAAAAGCTGCATATGAGCAAGTAATAAATTGTGGTACCTGCGGAGAGTGATGCTAAATGTTACATCTATATATGGTTAACTGTCTGAGGTAGTTCCTTAAACATGTTCCAAATCCAACACAATCAAAAGCAAAATGTAAAGACCCTCACAGTTCCAGAGCAATACATAACTAAAAGCTGCAGTTTTTACGATTCACCTGTTGTCACGATTCGCGTGAAACACCATTCAAATTCACGGTCTCATAAGAGCATCATTATACTGCAGTATATTTTCATGCTTCGTGCCCCATTCCTTCATTTATGTTATAAATTAAGGATCACAAAACCATGGTTCATAGCTAGTGCCACTATCGAACGATTCCATTTCTTGCTTTAAATAACAAATCAAAATTTTAAGACTCCATTTTCGAGTGAAAACCTTCATATATGGTCTTTCTCCTTTGTATATTATTTAATATAAAATATTTTCACTTTTTTATTTTTATATTTATTTATCTCTTTATATATAAATATAATACAGTTTTACATAAAAAAATAATAATTTATATATACTCTTCTATCTTAATCTTTCATGATATCTTTTAAAAATAAATAAAAATTCCACAAAGTGCATAAAATAAACTTTTCAGAAAAAATAGGAAACTAAATTTTTCTATGTGCATGAGAATTATATAAAATCATGTTAATAAACCTCTAAACAACTCGATGGTAATACTTACAAAGATGAAATAAGAAGAAGAAAATCATTTTAATTTCTTGGAAGTGAATAATATCTGACATTACAAGATTTAAATGATAATATAAGTTGCTTTAATTTCTTTTATTATTCCCATTCCTATTATTCTCATCCACAACATTCAAATTCACGACATTAGGTAAAGATGCAAAATTTAATATTTATTCGCCTAAAGATGCAAACTTTAATGTTTGTTCACTTTAATCCAACTATAAAAAGTGAAAGTTTGTTGAAAAAAAGAAGAATTTTACTAAATACTACTCACAATTTTTTTTTTGCAAGTCGCAACAATGTGGAATATTCAAGAATTTATATTTTCAGTTTTTGTTTGGGGTTTGTGAAATGTGAGCGTTATTTCTCGGACAATCGCTTTTGTCCTTGGGAGAAATTGGAGCATCGTTATGTTGAAGAGAAATATTTTCATTTACCAAATTGCCCTTCTCCCTTATTAATTGATAATTCATTTCGTATTTGCTCCCTCGCATCACAGATCTTCGGTTCCAAACTTCGTAGCACAGTGCAAAATTGTGTCTTCTCTCTGACATGGCATCTCAAGTAAGCCTCTTTCTATCTCTGCAAAATCTTCATCTCATGTGCACACGAATCACAATTTTGTAGTCTTATTTAGCTAAATATGATGGATTCATGAAGAACTATGAAATGGAAGGAATTTTGATATTCTTTTCTGTCGTAATGGATCCGTTGGCGCGCGAACTTATTCCCGTAAATCTAAGAATTGGGTTTCCTAAAAGTTCTTATTTTGCTACTGTTTGTTGGATCGTCAAGTGATCTGTTGTTTGAATGATGGTATACGTGTGAATGGGTGTTTCATTTTGAGATATATGTTTAATCTCGTTTCAGATCTGTTTGTAACATTTTCCCCATGAGTGTTATTTTTCAAACTTTTCGGCATAAATGTGTTGATTTGTTACTTGGTTTGCATCAACTTTTGAAAACAGTGTACCTGCTCCTGGTAGAACTGGTGATAATTAAGAGACAGAGATTCAATGATTCATTATCGTTTTCATGTACACAAAAGTCTAATGATTAGTGAATGTGCTGGAAAGCATATTTGTATATTACTGTATGAAGTGAACTCTACAATTGATAATCCGTTATTCCGCTTGGGAGATTTTTCATGTATTTTCCAATTGATAAGCAGCAGTTTTGCTTACATTGCAACTTAGGCTCTTTTTGGATTAACTTCTCAATAAGTACTTGAATAGTAAATAATAAGGTAAAACAACACTATAAGTTAAAATTAGTTTATGCATAGATTAATTTTACTGATACATAAACTGATTTTAACTAAATGGAGAAACTTAATTAATTTCACCTTTGTATTTTCTTCTCATGTAAGTGCATGCTGAGAAGTTCATGTGCATAGAGATCTTAGTAGGTAATGGCAACTAATGAAAGAAAAATGTTGATTAGTAAATAGTGGTGTGAAAATGAAGGATGCACTTACTTTGCTTGCATTTGCTTTCATGGGGAGAAGCTTCTGATATTTGTCAAGGATTTGTGATAAGCAAAGTGCTCCTTTAATGACTGGGTGCTATATTGTTATATTTGTAGGGTTTGTGTCCTTCGATAAAAAATATTCTTCTTTTGGACTCTGAAGGGAAGCGTGTGGCAGTCAAGTATTACTCAGATGACTGGCCAACAAACAATGCAAAGTTAGCTTTTGAGAAGTTTGTATTTAGTAAGACTGTTAAGACAAATGCTCGTACAGAAGGTAAGCATTAGATTTTCATATTCGTATATGAAGTCATTTTGTTTTGTATAAGTTGCTAGAGGTGGCCATATCAATTTAATATATATATATATATATATATATATATATATATATATATATATATATATATATATATATATATGTTATAGAGTTCTGGTTATTGATTAATCTATTTTGCATTTTGGTTTGATCTTTAATTACTTCTGTCTGTGGGCATTTCTGCCGAGAATTCTATTTACTTCCCTACATAGGTAATATCTTGAAATCAATAAAAAATGAGCCATAATGTTAACCTTGGACTAAATAATAGATGAAATTGGATACTGTGTCTCACATGGTCATATCAGTTGATGTTTTCACATCAGTATACAAAAATTCTCTGAATTCTTCTGGAATATTCTTAAAACTATGCATTCCTATCAGGATTACATATGGAAGGACTGACCAGAAAGGCTGACTTAAGTGTTGTAGAGTGTCAGCTGCTTGGACACTCAATAGCGGTGCTATGATACAAACATGGGTTATTATGGGATGTTTAAGTCTTACATCTAGCAGTATGAGATGCTTGATCTAGTACTTAAATGGCTTGGTTTTCCTTTCTTAACTATTAGCTTGTAAGGGATGTTCTCCCAGTGCTTGGGTATTTATCATTATGCTTTTAAGAAAATTCTTGTGTTTTAAATGTGTAAAAAGTTCTGTGAAGGTCAGCCGTACTACTAAATATTTAGTATTTTGGTTTGGCCCTTAATGAGCTTTAAGATTGAAAAGCTGTTTAGCCTTTCACTGGTGCGGGCAAGTGATGTACAACGGTAGAATATTATATTGATCTCAAACATATGATGGGAACAACCCTAACAACCCTTGGCATGATTGATTTTTCTGTTATTTTCCCTGCTAGAAATCAAATGAAATCAATAATTCAATGACAGCCCCTCTCAGCATGTCATACTAATGATATTATATGTTTGATTGAAGAAAAGGACAAACTTCTGTCTGCATTATTTATGTTTATCATGTCTCTATTGAAACTGATTTATCGTTTACAATTATCTGCAGCTGAGGTAACGCTACTTGAGAACAATATCATAATTTACAAATTTGTGCAAGACCTGCATTTCTTTGTCACTGGTGGTGATGATGAAAATGAGCTCATTTTAGCATCAGTACTTCAAGGTTTCTTTGATGCAGTCACCCTTCTGTTGAGGTATTTTTGGTTGTATTTTACTATCTGGATTTAAAACCTGATGCACCTGTACTGATCAATGCTGTGTGTGCCTTTATACAGGAGCAATGTTGATAAAAGAGAGGCCCTTGAGAACTTGGATCTCATTCTGTTGTGTCTTGATGAGATTGTTGATGGAGGGTATGCATATATTTCTTAGCCACAACTTTTATTTCCCCAATAGTTTTAGTTTTTTTTTTTTTTTAATAACAGTATTGTTTTTCCTCGAAGGATGATACTTGAAACAAATGGACCTCTTATTGCTGAAAAAGTGACCTCTCATAGCTTGGATGCTGATGCCCCCTTGTCAGAGCAGGTAATGCAACTCTGTTTTGGCTTGGTTTCTGTTATTAATATGCGCTTTGTATTGGACTGTACAACACAAATGCACAAAATCTGCCATGTAGATGAAAGACGGTTTGGTTATTCCTTGAAGTTACGTTATCCTTGATAGCAGTTTTCTATCACACATTTTTGCAAGCCAAATTTTAGAACAACAATGGCATGTTACTTGATCTTCAATCTAACAGAAAGTTTCTGATATTGCAGACACTAACTCAAGCTTGGGCTACAGCCAGAGAACATTTGACAAGAACCCTTTTAAAATAATGCTGGCATACACTGAAAATGAGTTGGTTATAGTTGAATGGCCAATTTTTTGTCTGTTAATGAGTTGTTCCATCTCCAAATTTGTGGATTATTGTTCTGGGCACCATACCATTTTTCTGACAAGTGTGTTCCTCCTGCATCCTAGTCATTATTTGTCAAATTCAAGACTACAATTCCTCCGCTTAGGTTTCAGCGTTTATATATAGTGCCAAGGTTAAATGAACTTAAACCCTATGGAACCTATTTCATACTCATTCATTGATCAGACATGATATGCCTGTTCTATTGACTGGTGGTGCACAATCCATATCCGGAGCTCGCATCAACACTTTGAAAAAAACTGGGTTGGGTTACTAATACGTTAATATGTCTATTAGCACCCTATTTTTTTTATTACATTTTTTAATTTGTCATTATTTAAAACTTTTAAAAGGTGAATTTGTTTTAATTAATTTATCATATTTTTTCATTTTTTGAACATTCATCTTGAAACTATTTATTTTATTACAAATGAAAACTGTTTTTATCTTTGTTTTCCTATATTTTAATTACTTCAATATATTCTCACGATTACGCAACTCTTTCAATAAAAATAAAATAGAATATAATATAACTTGTTTTATCTTGATGTAGTGAGCATGTCTGTTACATCTAATATTTATCTTTTGAAATGTTTCTAATATAAGGATAACAAAATATAGATTTTACTAATATAAATTAAAGAAGATACAACTATTATTCGTTTTGGTATGGGAAGTATAATTGAGTTTTGGGTAATTAAAACACTGCAAGATTAATGTAACCCCAAAAGTTCTCAAAGATCAAAACCTAAATGTAGAATAATGTCCACTCAAAAACTAAAAGGATTTAAGTAGTATCTTAGTTGTCTCTGTAAAAAGGAATATTTTGAAAGATTTCGATTTTGTATACAATTATTCCAGAAAAGTGTATACATCTCAAATCTACCTCAACTTCTGTCGTTTGATATAATTTCTATACTAGGAATCTACAATTTGGAAAGTGAAAAACTCAATTTTCTTACTCTGACACACACACACACATTTATATGCTTTATTTTATTGAGTGTATCAATTTCAAATTAATATAGCATTTTACTACAATTTTAAAATATATATTATACATTAAAAATGCAGTTTATGCGTAATTTTGTTGTTGTTGTAAATTTCAATTATATATAATAAAGGCTTAAAAGATTTGCAAGAAGAAAACTTCAATCCATTGGCTTAACGTAGAAAGGTTACAATTTAGCACTCAACTATATCACTAGAATATAACCTTAAAGTCTGAAAACGTGAGAGTCACCCAGCATTCCTATCCCTTGGCTTTTCAAAAGAGTCATGAGGCAGAAATTCCCTGAATAAACTGTTATCAATGTGGTTCACGAGAGGTCCCACTGAAAGACAGTGACATGGTCCACATTGTTTCTTATGGTAAGCTTTTCTTTTTCTTTTATACGTAGTAGCAATGTGACTTGGATTTTGTCCTGTGGATGGAGCCATTTTAACGATTAACAATTTCACATGCAACATAGACTCAATCACATTGATAACATTATCCTGTCCCTACAATAGTTATGGTAATGTTGCAACAATATTTATAGAAAATTCAAAATCATTCTTTTTATTCTTGAAATTTGTTTGCTTGGTTTTAAGGAGAACCCTGTCTTGTTGGTATAAGCTGACAGTATTTTTTTTTTTATCATATCATGGCCATTGTGTTTTATATTGTGATTGTAATTTGTAGGTAAACTGGTGAAGTATGATGATTGGTAAACCTTCAAAACTTATAGAGACCAAATCTCCTTATTTTCTAAGTTTGTAGCTGAATACTGCTCCAGCTGCAGTAGAAACTCTATGAAGATATTTTTAGAACTTCGTTTGAATCCTAATGTTCCCCACCCCTCCCTATTTTAGTTTTTCTGCGGTAAGCAATCTTACCTTTGTAGTTGCTTATGTCTATTTTAGTTTATCTTGTTAGAAATGTAGGCTGAGATCAAGAGGGAGGGTGAATTGATCTTTGAAAGATTTTCGCAATTTACAGATTATCTATTTCAAAGATTAAGATTTCTGACCAGTTCTTGAATCACAAAAAGCAAACAATCAAAATAAAAGCAGTGACAGAATTAAAAGAGAAAGGTTTAGAAAGATACAACCAAGATTTATACTGGTTCACCCAATCCCAGGGCTACGCCCAGTTTCCAGCCAAATTCCAGCTGGGTTCCACTAGATTGAACGTTTTACAAATTACAACTTTAATCTCACACTTAATCTACCACAAGAACCAAAATTCCAGTTCCTGCACCTAAACCTTCACCAAGAACCAAATTTCAGTTCTTGACCAGCCCTGCAGCCAAATTCCAGCTACAGAAACCAATGCCCACAATTCCAGGCACCCACAATACAGTAAAGAAAGTAAAGAAACAAATAGAAGAAACTAGAACGCTCAAACCAGATTTATGCAGCTCTGCAGTATGTGTTTCTTCTCCAAAAGAATGCAATTATTGCCTCAAGAAAGAACTTCTATGAACTTTACAAAACTAGCGCAATTCTCTCTTGAAAGTAGCACTTATGATTGCTTGATTGATTGCTAAAAGATGTGTTTTAAAAAGTTCAAGCAACTCTGTTTATATAGAAGATTTTCAAAACTGCTGGTTTATTTAATCTGTTAAAATAATCTTTTAATCTGTTAAAAGTCTTGTTTTAATCTGTTAAAACTTCTTTTAATCTGTTAAAATGTTCTTGATTATTTTCCAGATGTATTTTAACTAATACGACAACGTTTATATCAATTAAAACACTTTGCAAAAAATCTTCTAAATTGTTTTAATCGATTGTTTCGTCTTTCAATCGATTAAAATACTGCAACACATTCTTATAAACTTTTTTAAGTGATTTTAACTGATAAGAATCTGTTTTAATCGATTAAAACACTTTAAAAAAAGTTCACTTAGTTATTTTAATCGATTGAAACGCATTTTAATCGATTATAATTCTGCCAAAAGATTTTATAAAACTTTCTAAGTTATTTTAACTGATAGCAAGTTTGTTTTAATCGATTAAAACATTATGGAAAAAACCTCTTAGTTATTTTAATCGATTATTTTGCATTTGTATCGATTAAAATACTGACAGAACAACTTTCAAAACACTTCAAGTTATTTTAATCGATTATTTCGAGTTTGTATCGATTAAAATTCTACCAGAACACTTTTCAAAATATTCTAAGTCATTTTAATCGATTATATCAATTCTATATCAGTTAAAATACTGGCAGAAGGTTTTCAAAAATCCTTTTAATGAAAACAATCGATTATTTCGTAAACATATTAGTTAAAAACCTGTTACAAAAGTGTTAAGAACATTTTAGTTGATAAAGCTTATATGCTATTAGTTAAAATAGCTAATTAAAAAACCTTTTATCAAAATACTTTGTTTTTAACCGTTTTAAACATTTTTTAGAGGCATTTGCAAAATCTTTTAAATGAAGAAACCTCATGCAGCAGAGAGATAAAAATGATTATACCTAAGCAGAGATGCAGACTCACTAATCCCACTACTCTTTTATCTAAGTGACCTTTGACTGCCACAAAGTAGCCTTTGACTTCATTTTTGACTTCATCAAATCAACAAGATCTTTGCCAAAGTAATTCAATAAGATCTTCATCACTTTCATATCCAATTATCTAGACTCTGATGGATAATCATAGGTGCAAAGTTGATCATTCACAGCATAGTCCAACTAGCATGATTTTTAAGTGGGTATGGTTCTTAATCATTAAAACATAATATAGATATAACCAATAAAAATATCTCAGGATCTGTGAAAATTTGCACACAGCAGCCAACTATTTATGTCTGTCCTAGTATTAGCCTTGTCAGATTATTTGTCTGATGGCTAATATTTATCTGAGCTAGCTTCATGGCCTTAAAGTGCCCTTTTCACTATACTCTAAAGGTATACCTTATATTATAACCAACAAAAAGTTCATCATGCAGTTAAATTATAACGAAGCTTATTGTGCCTATTAACAATTCATGCAATAGAGTCTCAAAATTTCATAATTAATTACAAGCAATATTCAAAGTTATGAATAAAAAGACAGTACATAGAAAATTTGAAAACTTCTGTTATTGACATTGAAATTTTACTGAATTTTCATTTTACGTTTTGAAATCCAAAAAAATAACAGTAAGAATATTCAAAACTAAGAAAAACAACCAGGAGCATTTCTCAGTTGATTGAGTAGTGTATAAGATGTTGCAAACTTTCTTACCCCCATGTTCAATTTATGTGAATAATAAAATAGGACTAACAACAATTTTTATGAATAAAATAGTCACCAAAACAATTTGCTTTGAAGAGACTTGTTTCTAACTGTCCATCACTGCTCCAATCAGACGCCCATTCACATTAAAATAGATAAAAAATAAAATACTTTTAATGATTTTAATATGATTGATGTCTTATTTTTAATTTAGTAATTAGTTTGATGTCCTTATTTATTTTTTAATAATGTAGCATGATAGTAAGAATATACTACTTATTGACATATTTGAAAACACGAGGTTTCTTTGCAAGGAGTAAAAGTTTTGCAGAGTTTTCCTTTAAAAACTTAGCCTCTCTACTCAGAGACAGAGAGACTGCTCTGCTGCAAAAGGATCAAACCATTCAAGCTCATAAAATGACTTACTTTGGGATTAGCATAGGTATATACTAAACTTCAGTTCTTTTTCCTGTTCTTGCAATGTAGTCTTGTTAGTCATCAAATGATTGGCGTTCATTTAACTATGATTTCCTTGAAGATTTTATTGAAAACTAGTGAAGACTCACTAACTTTTAAGACAGTTAGCACAGTGTGTGTATATACACATTTTTTTCTCAGGAGGTGGCATAATACTTTTAATGTAATATAGAATTTAGTTGAATTATCATCCTACAGAATAATCTCTAGATCTAAAATTAATTATAATTGAAATACGTTTAAAAGATCAAATGGAGGACTTCAGCAAACCAAGTACACACCTTTTGCACTCTTATATTGTTAAAGGAAGTTCATCTCGTTCTAGTCAGGGAGACATTGCAAATATAATTTTTAGTTAATACAAATTCAAATGATGTGTCTATATTTTAAAATAATATTTTAAATATTTGTATTGAGTTGAAGATCTTTAGTTTATACTGAGTCATGTGTCTCAATTTCATTATGCAATAGAGAGATCTCCCATACACCTTGTCCAACGCAGTTGCTTTTGAATTCTGAATATGATGTGGTTTGTAATTAGCCCAACAATGATTTGAAATGTTACGTGTAGAAGTGATGAACTTAAGAGTACTTCTTTGTTACTGGATATGCAGCGGATTTCTCATGGACTTGTCTGAGAGAGTTTGATTTCACTTCTTTATGCTCCCAAACGAGCATAATAGACATTTTAAAGCTACTTTTCATTGGTGTCTTCTACACGTCTTTGCTTATTGCATTAATCAGAGGAAGTTCTGCATGTGGTAGCAACAGAAAGAACTGGCTTTTCCTAGTTGTCTCAGTCTGTTGTGCTCTCATTAGCATTGCACATTTTAGCAACGGTTTGACGTTGTGGAATCAGCAGAGCTGGTTAGCTTGTATTTTCAGAGCATTTGTGTGGCTTTCTTTTACAGTTTCATTGCATGTTCAGAGAAACAATTGGATCAAAATTCTAAACTCTATCTGGTGGACATCTTCCTGTGTACTTGCTTCAGCTCTCAACATTGAAATCATGTTCAAAGAGCATACAGTTGAACTTTTTGAAATGGTACAATGGCTTGTACATTTCTTACTTCTCTTTTGTTCGTTTCAAAATCTCGGTTGTTTTGTCACATTCCGAAGTATCCAAGAAGACATTGCAAGTTTATCTGAGCCTCTGATTGCTCAAAAAGTTGAAACTACACAAACACAACTAGGGCGTGCTACCCTTCTCAGTAAGTTGACTTTCTCTTGGGTTAATTCTTTACTCAGACTGGGGTACTCAAAGCCACTAGCTGTTGAAGATATCCCATCTCTTCTTCCAGAAGATGAAGCGAACTTGGCCTACCGAGACTTTATGCATGCATGGGAGTCTGTTGTAAGGGAGAGTAGCAATAATAACAACAAAAACTTGGTTCTTTGGTCTGTAGCTAGGACTTTCTCCAAGGAGAACTTATTATTAGCATTTTACGCATTAGTCAGAAGTATTTGCATGATAATTTCTCCTCTAATACTCTATTCTTTTGTAAACTACTCAAATAGCGCTGAGGCAGATCTCAAAGAAGGTTTTTCTATACTGGGTTTTATGATTCTCAGCAAAGTGGTTGAGTCTTTGTGCCAGAGACATTACGGTTTTGGCTCAAGGAGATCAGGAATGAAAATTAGATCAGCTCTGATGGTGGCAGTGTATCAGAAACTGCTAAAGCTTTCTAGCTCAGCAAGGACAAGGCACTCAACTGGAGAAGTTGTGAATTACATTGCAGTTGATGCATATCGATTGGGAGAATTTCCGTGGTGGTTTCATGTAGCATGGACTTCTGCAGTGCAACTTGTTTTGTCCATCGTTCTCCTTTTTAGTATTGTGGGTGCTGGTGCTCTTCCAGGTTTAATCCCTCTTCTCATTTGTGGACTTCTCAATGTACCCTTTGCAAAGATCATACAAAGTTGCCAGTCTCAATTCATGATGGCACAAGATGAGCGTCTCAGATCAACTTCAGAAATTCTAAATAGTATGAAAATCATCAAGTTACAATCCTGGGAAGAAAAATTCAAGAACATAGTGTTGTCCCTACGTGCTAAAGAATTCAAATGGTTGTCTAAGGTACAGATGATAAAAGCTAATGGGGGATTTCTATATTGGATGAATCCCACCATTGTTCCTACTGTTGTTTTCCTCGGGTGTGCTCTTTTCAACAGTGCCCCACTGAATGCTGGGACCATTTTCACCGTTATCACAACATTGAGGATAATGGGAGAACCTGTGCGATTGATCCCAGAGGCTCTATCTATTATGATCCAAGTTAAGGTCTCCTTTGATCGTCTCAATACCTTTTTGCTTGATGAAGAGCTAGATAGTATTAATGGTTATGGAAGAAGTATAAAGCATACTTCAGTTAATGCAGTGGAAATCCAGGAAGGCAACTTCATTTGGGATCATAAATCAATGTCTCCAACTTTAAGAGAGGTGAAGTTAGAAATCAAATGGGGACAGAAAATTGCAGTTTGTGGACCAGTTGGAGCTGGAAAATCATCTCTTTTGTATGCAGTACTTGGAGAGATTCCCAAGATCTCAGGAACTGTGAGTTATTAAACAAACAAATACAGTTTATTTATTTATTTATTTATTATGACAAATTCCTTTATAACCTTGGAATATAAGATTCTTTTCTCCATAAAATTTCACAATAATGGTAAACAGGTTAATGTTGGTGGAACCATAGCCTATGTTTCTCAAACTTCTTGGATACAAAGTGGGACAGTTCGAGATAATATACTCTTTGGAAAGCCAATGAACAAAACCAGATATGAGAGTGCCACTAAAGTTTGTGCCTTAGATATGGATATTAATGATTTTAGCCATGGTGATCTTACCGAAATAGGCCAGCGAGGTATCAACATGAGTGGAGGACAAAGGCAAAGGATTCAACTAGCTCGAGCAGTTTATAATGATGCTGACATCTATCTCCTTGATGACCCATTCAGTGCAGTTGATGCACAAACAGCTGCTATTCTGTTCCATGTAAGAAAATAACACTTATATCTTGTTAATTATAATCAAACTATTGTCTTGGACACCTAATTTTGGTGAATCAAACTAACTGCTGCATTTACAAAATTACAGGACTGTGTCATGACTGCTTTAAGAGAGAAAACAGTCATTCTAGTGACTCATCAAGTGGAGTTTCTCTCTGAAGTTGATACGATCCTGGTAAAGCGTCTCATTTGGGTTCATTTTTTTTATGTTACATTAGTAAATAATAATAATATAATGAAAATTCTAGGTGATGGAGGATGGAAAAGTTACTCAATCAGGTAGTTACGAAGATCTCCAGTCAACTGGCACTGCCTTTGAACAACTTGTGAGTGCCCATAAAGCTGCGTTAACTGGATTGGATAGAAAAAATGAAAATAATAGTTATTATGATATTGAAGCTATGGTACATCCAGAAGAATCTCAAAGTTTTAATCTCACTAAAAATCAAAGTGAGCAGGTGATTTCTAGCAAGGGACAACTTGGGCCACAACTTACACAGGAAGAAGAAAAAGAGATTGGTGATATTGGGTGGAAACAATTCTGGGACTATATTTCATTTTCCAGGGGCTCATTCTTGCTTTGTTTAACCATGTTAGCACAGTTTGCTTTTATTGCTTTGCAGACTGCATCAACGTATTGGCTTGCTCTAGCTATTGAAATTCCAGAAGTAACCAGTGGCATTTTGATAGGAGTTTACGCATCATTTTCATTTCTCAGTGCTATATTTATATATATAAGGTCTTTCCTAGCTGCTTATCTTGGATTAAAAGCTTCTGAAGCCTTCTTCTCAAGTTTCACGTCAGCTATCTTCAATGCTCCTATGTTGTTCTTTGACTCAACCCCTGTAGGAAGGATTTTAACCCGAGTAAGGCTTCCTTCTTCCAAACTGTATTACCATATATATTTCCTTCTTTTTATTCATATGTATATAAGTAACCCCTATCATTTTTTTTTCTCTCTATCAGGCTTCATCAGATTTAAGTGTTTTGGACCTTGATATTCCTTATTCTCTCACTTTAGTATCATTTGTAGCAGCTGAAATTCTAGTGACAATATGTGTAATGGCATCAGTCACATGGCAAGTTCTTATTATTGCTGTTCCGGCTACAGTGACATCAATATATATTCAGGTTTCTTCACTTCCTAATTTTTATTTGGTAAAATTTTATTGCCTTATCAAAATCTTTAAATTGAAAAAAACCGTAGTTCTAGATAAGTACAACCTCGAACACTTCACCTCCTAGCCTTTATATATGTTTTCTTTTTTTTTTTTTACCTTTAAAAGGAATATTATCTAGCCTCTTCAAGGGAATTGATGAGGATCAATGGAACCACAAAAGCTCCAGTCGTGAATTATGCTGCCGAGAC
Source organism: Sphenostylis stenocarpa (assembly GCA_963425845.1). Classification (NCBI taxonomy): domain Eukaryota; kingdom Viridiplantae; phylum Streptophyta; class Magnoliopsida; order Fabales; family Fabaceae; genus Sphenostylis; species Sphenostylis stenocarpa. The sequence continues at coordinate 62,993,634 of OY731401.1, read as the reverse complement.
ATCACTTGGAGTGGTTACTGTAAGAGCATTGAACATGGTGAACAGATTTTTCAACAACTACCTAAAGCTTGTGGACATGGATGCAACACTGTTCTTTCACTCTAATGTGACCATGGAATGGTCAATTTTAAGAATTGAAATACTTCAAAACTTGACAGTCTTCACAGCAGCTTTATTACTTATTCTACTTCCCAAGGGATATGTATCATCAGGTAATGATCCATAATAACATTATTTACCATGATAAGGTTTTGTTCAGGTCGTTAACAAACCAATAATTCTTGAAAATTGTCCTGTTGTGTTAGGTCTTGTGGGATTGTCTCTTTCTTATGCGTTGACATTGAAAGAATCCCAAGTATTTTGGAGTCGGATGTTTAGCATGTTATCAAACCAAATAATCTCTGTTGAAAGAATCAAGCAATTCATTCACATACCAGCAGAGCCTCCTGCCATTGTGGAGGATTACAGACCTCCATCTTCATGGCCTTCCAAGGGTAGGATCGATGTTCGATCCGTAGAGGTAAGAGGACTAATCAATGTTAGTCAGAGATCATTATTATTATTGTTTCCTTTTATTTGACTAATAGACTCTTCCTAATAACTGTATATTATAATATTTCCGTTTTTTAGCTTATATAAATTAGAATTATATTGAATTGTCACTAAGGGGTGTAATTGAGGATGTATTATTTATAGAATAGAATATAAAGAAAGAAGGCAAGAAGCCACTTTTGACATGGAACATCACATCTTGGTTAATTATCTGTTCCGGTAGGCTAGTCTGTTCTGATGGACGTACATGGAGGAGGGAGGATGTTGGAAAGTTCCAGATAAACTTCTCTATTCTTGGAGTGCTACTTATATATTTGTTGGTCAACTAATTAATGTCAACTGGTTTTGAGATGACAACCAACCATCAGTAACATATTTTAATTGATTTTATTTTTGGTAAAGTTGTATTGTTGTACTTTTTCTTTTGGACCTATACTTGCAAATTTTTCTTCATTTCATTACTGAAATTTGGACAGACAAATTCAAATCTTATTTATTGCTTTTTTTTCCACATTGTTTTCAGATTAGATACCGTCCAAATGCTCAATTAGTCCTCAAGGGTATAAATTGTACGATTATAGAAGGGAGTAAAGTGGGAGTTGTTGGAAGAACTGGAAGTGGCAAAACTACACTTATAAGTGCTTTGTTTCGCTTAGTTGAACCTTCAAGAGGTGATATTCTAATAGATGGGATTAACATATGCTTGATGGGGTTAAAGGATTTGAGGATGAAACTAAGCATCATCCCTCAAGAACCAACTCTTTTCAAGGGCAGCATTAAGACCAACTTGGACCCTCTGGGCATCTATGAAGATGATGAAATATGGAAGGTGAATGGAGTACCTCCACAACTGAAAATTTTGTAACTAATAAATCTTGTAACCTCTTTCATGGAAGGTTTGATAAGATTTGATTTGTATATTTAGGCTTTAGAGAAATGTCAACTAAAGGAAACAATTAGCAAACTACCAGGTCTCTTGGACTCTTCTGGTGAGTTAACATACTTGAAACCAACAATCTGATATAGTCTTATACAGTCTACTATTCTGCTTTTCTACCTCAAGCAAAGTACAAAGTGACTGAAACTAGGCAGTCTGCATTTTCACACTAAAATTTTAAACCAAGAAACCGTAGAAGTTTAATTTTTGTTTTTGACAAGTTTTGCAGTGAGTGATGAAGGTGGAAATTGGAGCTTGGGACAACGCCAACTGTTTTGCCTTGGTAGAGTACTACTTAAGAGGAACAAAATACTGGTCCTAGATGAAGCTACTGCATCCATTGACTCTGCAACAGATGTCATTCTACAACAAGTAATAAGAAAAGAATTTGCAGAATGCACAGTCATAACTGTGGCTCACAGAGTTCCAACTGTAATAGATAGTGACATGGTCATGGTCCTGTCTTATGGTATACAAGTTAATTACTTTTCCTTTTCAAATTTTCAGATATATCACAACTTTTATCTAGTCCTATATGCTTCTCATTTTATTTTGCTGGTTACTGTAGGGAAACTAGTGGAATATGACGAGCCTTCAAAACTTATCGGGACCAACTCTTGGTTCTCTAAATTGGTTGCTGAATATTGGTCGAGCTGTAGGAAGAACTCATCCGCAAATATTAGTAGGAAGTATATTGAACAATAACAATAGGGAAAATGGAGTGCAAATAAGCTGAATGAAAATTGAATATTAGATGTGTGTGGATCCTCTTACTTACCCAAGGGGAAATAATATAATCTATGAATTTTTTAGTTAGACATAATATAAATGTATGAGCACTCAATTGCAAGTCTAGTTAAATAAATGTAATGTTATCCCTTCAACTGCCACAGTCAGTCTCCTCAGCAAAATTCTTCAAAAGTAATGAATGGCGTAAAACTCAGAAAGACGTGGAAACTGTTTGTGAGAGAATGTTGAAAAGGACAGTTTGTGAAACTGTTTAGTTCGTACATCCACTTTTGTTGCATGAAAAGTAAGATTATTTTCTATACTTTGGTGAAGTAAATTTCTTCAAATGTGTTTGATGGGTGTCGGAAGCTGTAGGAGTTTTTAGCAACCCATTTGATCATTTCAACATCCCATAAGCAATCCCGTATTAGAGAGAAAAATGAGTTTTCTAAGTACACGATGTTGACAAACAAGTATCTAAATAAAATACTCTGTATATTATCACTTGATGTGTTTACAATGAGTGGTACATGATCAATTTATAGGCCTTTGGATATGGCCTCTCAACTACATGCATTTAATACAACTACTACCTTTCAACTACGTATATTCAATACAACTACTATCTCTCAACTATATACATTCAATATAATTACTACCTTTGAACTACTACCTCTATAACCACTACCTCTCAACTACATGCATTTAATGTTTACCTAACACACGAGTGCAAGGTTATCAGAATCGAGAGTCTACGTTGACTCGTGAGAGCTTCGTAGACTCGACTCGTAAACCCGACTCGTAGACTCGTAAGAGTCTACTTCATATGAAAATTTCTATATAATAATATAAATTCATAATTTCATCATCAAAATTAATGAAAATAAAAAACAATAGTTCAATAATTCTAAAATAACTTGGTTCAACACACATGATTGTTATATAAGTTCAAATTACACCAAATACATAAGTTAATACAAATCACCAAAACATAAATAACTTCAACTTTCTAGCTCCAATCCTCTAATTATATCATCTCCAACATCATCATCTTTTTCATCTTCATCATCATCTTCTCCATCACCATCAACCTCTTCCTCGGATGATAAGAGTGCATCATCAACATTAGCATCAAACACTATATTATCAAGATCAATTGGTTCTAAAGTAGGATCAACTCGAACTTATTTCAGCTATGTCAACATTTTCCTCATCACCTTCACCTTGAACTGGCTCAATCCCAACATTATCACCATCTTCCGTTATCCATTCATCATCGGACTCAATATCATCAAATGGGAGAGCAATTGTTTTCCTATTTTGTTTATTTTTGAGCTTCAAGTTGTATATGACATAAACCAAGTCATTCATCTTTTTCGGTGCAAACGGTTTCTTCTTTTTGTGTGAACCTATAAATAAATATGAATGTTTAAATACAAAAAATTAAAAACAAATAATAACTTAACAAATTTGACTTACCATTTCAAATGAGCTCCAATTACGCTCACACCCGGAAGAACTACAAGTTAAGTTCAAAACTCGAATAGCAAATCGCTTCAACTTGTGGAGTTCCATCTCCAAACATTTCCCACCATTCTCCAGGAAGCATAACTTTCCTACAATCTTTTGCATTTTCCATTGAGAAAAGTCCTTTTGCAAAATGAAACTCTAGAAGTTGTAAATTAATTTTTTTCCTTTCTGCAACATCCTTGACCAATCTTTTCATGCATTCATACAACCCTTCTTTTACCTCCACATCATCATTTCTAAAATTAGGTTCATAGTGCATGTGAGGGTTAAGGTAATATGTAGCCGCATGCAAAGGTCTATGAAGTTGATTATTCCACCTCTCATCAATTATGTTCCAAACAGGTTCATAACTACAATGATGCAATCATGCAATGTTAGAAATAATTACACAAAATAAAGAATGAAAATCTGAAAAGAGAAAGTTTATAAATTTTACCTTTTCTTAATATTATTAAAGTTAAATTTGATCTTCTCTTTGGCGAGAATCCATTTCTTCATAAATGAAACCCATTGCGGGTTTTATATCCGAATCCACTAATCAAAGGACCACCATCAAAGGGGCAGCAACTTTGAGACAAGTGGTTACATTCTTCCGAGAACCGACTATCTAATACCACATGCTCAATTTTTCTCCCTTCCATTGAAGTTCCAAATTTGCTTGATTTCCACTCATCGAGCTAAAGAAGCTCATCAATGATGCTTTCAATTCATGAAGACATGCAAGAGTTAGATAAGATGTGGCAAATCTAGTCATACCTGGCCTTATCAAGTCTCTACCTTTGGTAAACTTCTTTAACATGTTAATTAGCATTGCTCTACCATAAATGTAGGTAGTGATTCTTCTTCCCTTCTTGATAGTAGTTTGATGGACCTTCAAATGTTTTTCAAAATCTTCAAAAATCAAATCAATGCAATGGGCAACACATGGGGTCCAATACAAATACTCTCGTTTTTGCATCAATAACTCTCCAGTTGCCTTGAAATTTGCGGCATTATCGATAACCACTTGAACCACATTCTCCTCTCCAACAAATTCCACTACATCATCCAACATCTTAAACACTTTATCTGCAGTTTTTGAGATATTTGATGTATCCAATGAGTAAAGAAACACAGTCCCTTTAGGACTATTGACTAGAAAGTTACAAATAGAACGTCTTTTTTGTCGGTCCACCCATCGGACATGATTGTGCAACTTGTTCTTTTCCACTCCTCCTTATATTCTTCAAGGATTACATCAGTTTTTTGCATTGCTTGTTTCAAAAGTTTTTCTCTAATATCATGATATGATGGGGTTTGTAACCAACTCCATATCTTCCAATCATCTCACATATTTTTGCAAAAGCAGGATTTCTAATAACATTGAATGGAATGACACTTGTGTAAAAAAATTCCGCCACTTGAGCATCAACTTTTTCTTTATCCCGTTTCTTATACGAGTTGATTTAAAGTAGATTGAACACCTTGACTGAATTTGTCCTTTCCCTTATTTTTGAACATCATACTACTACTACTTTGAGTGGTATCCACCTCTTGAATGTGCTCATCATCATACTCATCAATTATATTCCGTCTCCTTTTCTTTTCTGAAACATCTTTAGCCTCTGCCACAACTTTCATCATTACAACTTTCACTTCTTCACTGAGGCACATGAGGTCACATCTAGTACCAGCAAGATGATGTTTGAATATGAAAACTCCTCCATTGATTATTTTTGAGCAATAATTACATTTAACTTTTTTTCCATTACCCGAAACATCCGTTCCGTGTTTCCATCCAATGTCGGTCCGGTTTCCTAAAGCATTTTTACTTCTAAGTCTAGAGGTCTAGGTAGTGAAGATACATTAACATTGGAATCACAAGAATTTGAAGCGAGTCCCACTTCCGGACATTGCAAATCGAGTCTCAATTAACTAAAAATAAAATAATTTATTTTTTTAGAACAATTATAAAAAACAACTAAAATAAAAGATAAAATATGCAACAAAAAATAAATTCAATAAATAAAACAGAGAATAAATTATATAAATACTACCTATTCAATAAATAAATAAATAAATAAATATAAAAAAATTTACCGACTAGATTTTTGCTAATGAATAAAAAAAAAGTTTTAGTTCGGAAAAATGCATTGGATTTTAGAGAAATGCAACACACATCCTCACACTCACTTACGCACTACTGCGACTGCGATGCGAGGCGACCGGAGCCGTGACGCGAGGCGACTGGAGGTGCGACGCCACCGAGCTGCGGGGCGAAAGCGCGACGCGACGCGGAGCGCGCAGAGGGCCGAGGCTGCGAGGGAGATGACGCGATGCGATGCGACCAGAACTCAACGCGCGACACTAGAGCTGTGGGGGCGACGAAGGTCAGATCTAGGTTTTCATCTTTGATTTTCTCTTCTTCTTCGATTAAGGTTTTTGATTTGGGTTTCAATCTTTAATTTCGTTTAGGTTTTTGATTTGGGTTGTTAGGGCTTTTGTTTGGGTTTAAAATCGAAATGGTAACGACATTTTTGTTTGTCGTTTCGTCCTCCCTACGAACTCAGTGACTCGCTCTCAAACTCGCGAGTCTATTCCGAGTCAGCAAGTTTATTCTGAGTTCACTCCGAGTCAAACAAAAAACGAGTTTATATGCGAGTTAACCCGTAAATAATAGCTTGACTCGCTGACTCATACGGGTGTACGAGTCAACCCGCGAGTTCGATAACCATGCACGAGTGTATTTGTTTTCTCTCTTTTTCCTTCTGTTGAATGAAAATATTTCTCTACCCCTACTTATAGTTTTTCTCTTTTTGGTTTAGGGTTTTCCACCTTAAGTATTTTTTAGAAATTCCTATTTTTTCTCAACTTTAATCAAATGTGAGATATTACTATGTTACTCTGTTATATAATAGATGTTTTATGGTCAATAGGTTGTTGATACTATTTTGTGGAACATATTGGCGTTTATAAGAAAAAGAGTTATCACATAATGTAGTGCTTTGAAGGGGCAACATAAGGGAAAGGATATTACATGATAAGAGAATGTTGTTCTATGTCTTATTATTTCAATGATACAAGTTATCAACAATTTACTGACATTTAACTCAACAATATGTTAGGTATCAGACTACTTGCACAAGAACTCAACTAAAATAGAGAAAAGAAAAATTGAATATCAATAATAGACAAAAGTAGAAATTTTATAATAAGAAGAAAAATTACATACTCCTTCTCTAGTCCTAAGAATGACAACACTTTCTAATACTAGAGAAAGAAAGAAAATTTGGGATGGATATAATAGGGGGTATGTGGTTTCTTATATAACCACTCACCCATGCCCCCTTTGAAGTACCCACCGATGTGGGACTTTGTTCTCACAATCTCCCACTTGAAGATTTTGATGAAATTAATCAAATCTTCACACCATGATTATCTTTTCCATCTATGCTGCTTATGCTTTCAATAGGCCATAACAGGATTGACTTTGTATAAACTTGTCAGCATTTACTGGTTTTGTCATAGCATCTGCTAGGTTATCTTTGGTATGAATCTTCTGCATATCCACACTCCCTTCCTCTACTACTTCTATGACAAAATGATATTGTACTCCTATGTGTTTTGTTCTGGAATGAAAAGTTGGATTCCTTGCAATGTGTAAGGCACTCGATCGTCACAATACACATTGATCTTCTCGTTGCTTGTGTCCGAGTTCTCCCAATAACCTTTGAATCCAAATTGCTTCCTTGCATGCCTGGGTAGCTGCCATGTACTCCGCCTCTATAGTAGATAAGGCTACAACAGTCTCCAGTTTAGATAGCCAACTTACCGCTCCACTTGCAAGTGTAAACACATATCCTGTAGTAGATTTTCTTTTATCAAGATCACCTGCAAAATCTGAATCAATATATCCTCTGACAATAAACTCTGATCCTTCAAAACATAATGCAGCATTTGAGGTTCCTTTAATGTATCTTAGGATCCTTTTCACATCATTCTAGTGCTCTCTACCAGGATTTGCCATAAATCGACTAACCGTCCCGACTACTTGTGCAATATCTGGTCTCGTACAAATCATAGCATACATAAGACTTCCCACCGTCGATGCATACGGCACTCGAGACATTTCCATCCTCTCTGCTTCACTGCTAAGACACATATCTGAGGATAATTTATAATTGATAGGCAATGGGGTAGAGATTGGCTTACAATCTTGCATGTTGAAGCGCCGCAAGACTTTCTTAAGATAATTCTTCTGAGAGAGCCAAATCTTCCTATCATTTTTGTCTCAGTGAATTTACATCCCTAAAATTTTGTTTGCGAGTCCCAAGTCCTTCATATCAAATTCCCTAGCCAACTGTGCCTTCAATTCTTGGATTCGATCTTTGTTGGGGCCTACCACCATGTCATCCACATACAACAGCAAAATGATGAAATCATTATCATCAAACCTCTTGTAATACGTACAATGGTCTGAACTCAGCCTGTTGTATCTGAGACTAATAATGAAGGAATCAAATCTCTTGTACCAACACCTTGGCGCCTGCTTTAAACCGTACAAAGATTTGGTCAACCTACAAACCAAGTTTTCTTTTCCTTGTTCTTCAAAGTCTTCTGGTTGGAGCATATAAATTTCTTCTTCAAGTTCTCCATGAAGAAAAGCAGTCTTTACATCCAATTGTTCAACATGTAAGTCAAATGCAGCACACATAGCCAACACTACTCTGATAGTGGTAAGTCTAACCACCAGAGAGAATATCTCATTGAAATCAATGCCTTCCTTTTGAGCATACCCTTTTACTACCAGTCTTGCACGATATCGTTCCACTTGATCATTACCATCACGTTTGATCTTATAAACTCATTTGTTGTCGATGACTTTTTGACCTTGTGGAAGTGCAACAAACTCCCATGTCTTTTTTTGTGTAAGACTTCTATTTGTTCTTGCATTGCTGTCATCTACAGAGAAGTATTTGAACTACTCACAGCCTCCTGAAAGGTTGACGGTTCTCCCTCTTCTGTTAGAAGACAGTATGCATCATGACTTGCCATTACATAGTCTGAGTGCCAAGATGGTCTCCTTATCTGACGTGTTATTCGTCGAACTTCTGTATCATTGGCCTCTTCTGGTTCTTGTTCCTCATGCTCTGGTTCTGCTTCTAAAGAATCTTCTTCTCCAGACTTTCCATCTATTTGTACAGTAGTAAAATCTTTAGAAGTATTGTCATTTACGTGTTCATTTTGCAGTTCATTCTCTGCAAAAATTACGTCTCTGCTGACAATAACCTTGCGGGCAGTGGGATCTCACAGGCGATACCCCTTAACTCCGTTAGCATAGCCCAAGAATATGTATTTTTTGGATTTTGGATCCAATTTTGTTCTTTCTTGGGAGTTGTACATTACGTACACAGGACATCCAAACACATGTAGAGAAGAGTACTCTGCTGGCTTTCCTTTCCACATCTCCATAGGTGTCTTTAAACCAATCACAATTGATGGGGATTGATTTATCATGTAGCAAGTTGTCTTCACTGCTTCTGCCCAAAAAGACTTGGCTAATCTTGTTGTTCGCAACATAGCTCTAGTCCTCTCTAGGAGAGTTCTATTCATCCGCTCTGCTACACCATTTTGCTGAGGTGTATGAGCAACCGTGAACTATCTCCTTATACCCTCCTGCTTGCAGAATGCTAGAAACTCACCATATATATATTCTCCTCCATTGTCTGTCCTTAAGCACTTGATCTTCTTCCCAGTTTCAAGCTCCACTTGTGCTTTGAATTTCTTGAAAACTGGAAACACATATGACTTTTCTTGATTGGGTACACCCACAATCTCCTAGAGTAATCATCAATAAATGATACAAAATATTTAGCTCCTCCTAGGGACATTTCCGGTGACTCCCACACATCAGAATGTATCAAGTCAAGTATGTGTTTGCTTCTAGTAGTTGATTTTTCAAATTTTAATCTATGTTGTTTGCTTGTCATACAGTGCTCACAGAAAGGTAAGCTTACCGATGTGAGCCCGGGTAAGAGTTTACGTTCCGCAAGGACCTTCAAGCCTCGTTCTGACATATGACCTAGTCTACGATGCCACATTGTTGTTGATTCCTCTTGACTAGCTGATGCAACTGATACATCTGCCTCTTGCAACGTATCTCCCAAAAACATGTATAAGTTTGCAGTAAAATTCTCTGCTTTCATCACTACTAGAGCACCTTTTACTACTTTCAAGATCTCACCTTCAATATGGGTCTTGTAACGGAGGTCATCCAATTGTCCAATAGACAATAAATTCTTTCTCAAGCCCTTCACATGTCGTACCCCTTGAATTGTGCGAATAGTACCATTATACATCTTCAATTTGACAGTACCGATTCCAACAATTTCCAAGGCGTGATAATTACCCATGAACACAGATCCCTCTGAGATAGGTTTATAAGTGCAAAACCAATCTCTTCGTGAAGTCATGTGTCATGTTGCTCCCGAATCTATTATCCAAACATCAGTGAGCTGCTTTTCACCTTTGGAACCAATAGCTGCTTTGCTATACAGGATTTCTCCATCATCAGAGGTACTGGCAACACATCCTTGAGATGTAGTTGCCTCAGAAGACTTCTCTGCATTTTTCTTCTTCCAACAATCTTTCTTCAAGTGTCCTCTCATGCCACAATAGTAACATTTGAAATTCTTCCTTCCTCGAGATTTTGATCTACCATGATTTTGACTCCCACTGGAGCCACGCTCTATTGATTTTCCCCTCTCACCATCGTCAAAGCCTCTGCTTGCTTGGAATTTTCCAATCTATCTACCTTATTCTTGCGTCTGGATTCTTCTTCTAGAGTAGCTCCGACAACATCCTCAAAGCGTAGATTTCCTTCCATATTAGTATTTGTTATGTTGATGATGAGTTGATCATATGAGTCTGGTAGGCTCTGAAGTAGAAGTTCCGCACGCTCATTTGCAACTATGTTGAAATCTGCTGCTGATAGTTGGGCAAATAAGGTGTTCAAATGATTGATGTGGTTCATCATCGATGTGGACTCACTCATTCGAAGAGTGTAGAGTTTCCGCTTCAAGAATATCCTTGTGTGAAGAAACTTCACCTCACATAATTTGATGAGGGCATCCCAAATCTCCTTTGCTGTATTCTTTTCCGCAACACTGGATAATACGGAATCTGTCATTGCTAAATGCAAGCATTGCCGTCAATTTCCTTCCACTTCTGATCCGTCGTTTCTACGGGTCTTTTTCTGATGTGGAAGATAAACCGCAACCACAGAGCATACTAGCGCAACAGAATAACCGAAATAAGAACGTGGCTCTGATACCACTGGTATCAGACTACTTGCACAAGAACTCAACTAAAATAGAGAAAAGAAAAATTGAATAGCAATAATAGACAAAAGTAGAAATTTTATAATAGGAAGAAAAATTACATACCCTTTCTCTAGTCCTAAGAATGACAACCCTTTCTAATATTAGTGAAAGAAAGAAAATTTGGGATGGATAGAATAGGGGGTATGTGGTTTCTTATATAACCACTCACCCATGCCCCCTTTGAAGTACCCACCGATGTGGGACTTTGTTCTAACACTATACTCATCTTCCCGTTACAAGAATGCGACAATAGCTTTTTCTTTTGTATCTTTCTCTTCTTTTTCTTTAAGCTTCCTCTCCAGGCCAGGATTTTTCACCAAAATTTTCAGTATCTCTTATTCAAGATATCCTGATATCATGCACGAGAATCTGTTTCTACCTCTTCTAAGGGATCCGGAACACTTGTGAGAAGGAAACTACTGCTATCCAGAATGAAGATGTTTTTCAGTACCTTTATAACAGAAAATGAAATTAATAATAAAAAAATTATAAGTTCTGGTTGATGCCATCAGCTGTCATGAGCTACCAGTGTCCCACAGTTGTCTGCAAAAGCTGTTCTGAAACCTTCCCATTTATCATTCAACATCTGCTGCTTGGACAGGGCAGCATCATACGAGGCTTTAGAATTCTCAATCACCAACATTATCTCTTTGCTTTCAGTTACCTTATTCTTAGCCTCTTGTTTCAGTTTCTTCTTTTCACCTTCACATTTTTCCAGAGTCTCCTTCAACTTGGCCCTTTTCAACTCAACACTTTTCTTTTGTTCAGTAAAAAGTTGAATCATTTCATCCAGCTTTTCAGCCTTCTTGCCAAGCCGTTCAGTTTCAAACCTATATTGACGCATTTCTTTGTTCAATAATTCTTTCTGTTTCTTAGCATCTCTCACTTGCTGTACAAGTTTTTGCTTTTGTAGCAAATGGCTTGTGTGAGCTTCTACTACGTTTTGAGTCGAGGGAAAGTCCTTGAATAGATAATCAATAGAGGAAGTTATTCCTTCAACCAGCTTTGCAACATTAGGAGAAACTTTTTCCTGGGATGCCTCTTTTATGAATTCCAAAGTGGTGAGTAATTCTTGTTGTAGTTCAGTGTCACCGAGAATGCAATCAAGTGAGTTCTCCAGTAGGAAATTAAGATTATGCAAAGCTTCACTTACAGCCACATCGGTTGTAGATGTTGCTTTTGCTGAGGACTTGGGACTTCTCAACAGGATGCTATCAAGTTCAGCAAAAGGGTCCTCATCTGATCCATCTTCTCCTTCAGCTCGGAAGCAATGATCAGTTCCTCTGTTTTCCCTTTCATTTTCATGGTTTGGTTCTTCAGCAACATTGACATCATGAATGTCATGATGAACTAAGATTTCTCCTGCATGTAGGTATTCATTTGCTTCTGAATAATTAACCTCTTGAATATTGGTATCTGGCCAGTCACAGTTAATTTCACTTGAATTATCCTCCTTAGAAGCATTAGATTCATTAACTGACACCGTAGGTTGATGCAATCCAACATCGGATTCAGTTCGCTTTCTTTCACTTAATCTGATTTTATCCTGCACAAAGTAATCATCAAATTGATAATTACATGAGAAATGCCACCAACACGCTTTTTAAAAGCACTTTTTTCTCAGTTCCATTCTTCAAAAAAGATATACTTATTTTAACAAGAAACTCTAACTTAGAAGATAATATTTGAAATGAATTTTTAGAAAATATATTAATAAGAGTATTTTAAACAAAATAATGTTTATGCGAAAAATATCCATACACATAATGATTCAAATACTAAAGATATATTAAAATAATAATATTGTTTAAGCTAAATAGTTATCTGTTCAGATGCATTTTCTTTGTCTAGCTGTGATTCAAAATGTTCATACAATACAGAATCAGGTTCAGCTTGTGTTCCATTAACTCCTTTGCTTGGAACCTAGAAGAGCTTTTTCTTATATTCACAATTGATATAGTTGAAATTTGAAAGTTGAAATAATGCTAACACGCTAGTGTTACATTTTGTATTTTTGGTACTTTTCAAAAATAAAAGGCTAGAATTTGTCAAAAAAAAAAAAAGAAGATACTTACAACTTGTGTAGACTCTGTGGATTCCTCTTTGGGATGTCTTTTAGCAGTGCTCTGGGTTTCCTTGCAAGTAGATTCAGTCTCTAGTTCAACCATCACTGCTACCTTTGATTGTGTAACTAAACATAGAAGAAAAATTATGCATTCATTACCTTGCAAAATTATCCAATGTTTTGTAGATAATATTAATAAAGAATAAATACATTGTAGAACTCCATACAAAGAAATAACTCTAATACATGGATTAGCCATATCACATAAAACTAAATTCAAATTATGACAGCATATAAAATGTTCTAATATTTAAGTTTAACAAATTTTTTTACTCATTAATTTTTACTTTCCATATTTGACCATTATAATAACACTGTCCCCTTATATCATTAATATCAAGTTCATATTTTCTTAAAACATTATTCTTTTAATAATTTTTTTAAACATTAATAAGCTCATTAAAATAATAGTCATTAATTATAAAATTAATAGTACAACATAATTAAACTAGTAATTATTAACTTTGTTTAACTAATGATATGCACATATTTCGGGATTTGGTCTAACTTAACTTCAAAAGTTAATTCTTAAAGTGAGAATTATCTCTAACTTGTATATATCATTTTGATTAAACAATGTCATATTTCAACCACAGTTATAATTCCTTACTTGACTTTTCTCTGAACTTGTTTTCATTGTCTGAATGTGACTCGACGGTCTCATGCAATGTTGCATCTGATTTGATTGGAGCTTCTTTATTACCTTCGTGTTTGACCTGCACAATATAACGTATTGAAAGTTTGACAAAATTGAAAATTAAAATAATGATAAAATGTAAGTTTATCTTTTTGTATTTTTTCTGCACTTTCAACTAAGATGGAAGATCAACTTTGTTGAAATGTAAGAACTCTTGACTTACCGCATTTATTCCAGAATCAGTTTTCGTTTCCTTGTGAGTATATTTACCTTTTTCAGCTAAATCTGGTTCAACCATCTCTGAATCCGACTCTGCATCGACAAGAAAAATGATAAATTGCAAAAAAATAGAGTGACCTATGTTATGTGAATGAGTGTGGGTATGGTGGTAATGCAAATATGGACAGGAAAATGGGTTTAAGATTTAGGTTCCGGTTACTAAAATTATGAAACTTATAGGCATAATAAACATGTTAATATAATTTTAAGATGTATTAGAAATCACCCATGTCCTCGATTTGAGAAAATATATTGAAAATCTTACAAATATTAAATTCTAAGTTCGAGATGTCCAGTCCCTCTTCGACGTGAGAGGATATGTTGGAGAACTCACATCAACTACTACAGATATGATTAAATTATAATACAAAGTAGGGTGAAAAGATCTTTTTAAAGGTAATGAATGAATTAAGTCTATATCTACTTTATCAAAAATATATATATTTTTTTTTCACTACAATTTTGATAGGTTCGAACTTTAGAAATTAGAACTATAACATGAGTTATAATATACATTGGATCATCTCAACTTAACTGTTATATGATCATGAAGGTTTGTTATAATAGAAGATTACAAGATATTAATGAAAGAGAGCAATGAGTTGCATACCAGAGGAGCTGGTTAGAGATGTTGGACTGTCAGAGGAACTCCATTCACTCCAATCTCGCTGTTGATTCCCTAATTTTGATTCCAACTCCACTCCCTCCATCAACTCCTTTTTCTTATCGGAATCAAAGTCCAACTCTTGTAAAACACTCTCCACCTCTGAAACACTTACTAGGCCTACCCCGCACTCTTCAATACAAATGGAACCGTCAACTTCCCCCTTATCATTTGCAACATTGAACTCAAAAAAAACCTTTGGTCGTTCATGATATTTGAGAATGCTGTCACAGTGTAATGGATCATACCATACATAAACATGATCCGACTTCAATTCCCTGATATCACTATATAGCCATGTTTCCATTATACCTTCTTCTGGCAAGTGGCATTTACAATTTATCTTAGTGCCATAAGTCTTCCTTCCACCAGCTGGAGAAAGAACCACAGAGTAAATGAAGCCCAGTAAGTCAGAACGTGGAGGAAGTACAATGGTAATGGAGGACTTAGTAGATCGATAATGGATCTTCTCAGGGACACTCCCTCCTGGTAAACAAAGCTCAACAGCTGTATAGTTGTAGCTGTGGTACGACCCATATGATCTTCTTACTAACACATTGTGATATGCAGCACTCAACATTGTTAAATGGAGGCTTTCCATAATAAGTTTGAGTGAATGTCCATCCAATTGGCAGCTGTTCTTGAATGTAATGCGTTTGGTCATTCCTAACATCTCTGTTGCCAAAGTCTTCAAGTTTGACACTGACACCAATGACGTGCAGTTAATGGCACGTAAGTATTTGATGAGGGATGGAAACTTTGGAAGGCAAAAAAGCTCCTTGCAATTCTCCAAGGACAGAATTTCCAACTTGTGAAGATTCTTAACGCTTTCAGGCAACCTTTTCACATCGCTTCTGTCTAACCTTAGTTCTCTTAATTGTGTTAAGAAACTGATGTTGTCGGGGAGTTCAAACAGCTTACTACAATCCTTCAAATATAGTATTTCTAAGTACCTTAATCCATCAAATAGAACATGTATTTTCTGTTTGTCCATTACTAGTCCATTATCAGAAATCTTCAGCACCTTGAGAGATGTCAAGCATGATAACTCTTTCAAAAGATGCTTGAGTTTTAAGCCCTCCAGATTGAGCCACTTAAGTTTATACATACTCCCTATTGATGTGTCCAATGTTTGGATTCCTGTATTGCTTAAATCCAAGTTTTCAATTAAATCTGATGAAACTGCAAATTCCTCCAGATTTAAGCAGCCATTGACACTGATCTTCTCTAGAGATTTTAAATGTTTCTCACTTTTAACTCTCTTAAGGTTTGTACACCTATCCAGTATCAAAGTAACAAGCGTGTCTGAGGATAAAACAGATGGATGAAGATACTGCAAACTTTCACAACCGGTGAGAATCACCCATTTAAGTCTTGGCGCCTTAGACAAATCTGGAAGCTCCTCAAACTGTTTGCATTGTCTTAGGTCAATTCCTTCTAAATTATCAAGCTCCTGTAAAAAATTTCAAAAAGGAGGCATCACAAAGGAAAATACTTAAAAAATAATGTAAACAAGTTTACATACATATCATTCTTTAATTACCTGGATCCCCTGCCAAAGTTGTTTAACTTTGCTGCGTGGCATGTGAATCTCCACGAGAAACTTAGCACAAAAAGGTGATGGAAGAGACTCAAAAGGGTATCCAATCCACTCAATGTACCTCAGTTTATCAGAAAATGGGTCAAGAGTTGTGGGAAGGTCAAGGTATGTATCACTAGCACTCTCACCCAAACTGGTGTAGAATTTCAGAAATCTTAAGGTTTTCATCTTTGTGAATGTGTCAGCATACAAAATTAAACCTTTAATTTGAGACAAATCTAGTGCTATTCCTTGAATTGCACCAGTTCCCTGGTAAAGCATACAAAAAAGAAAACAAGAGGTGGACGACATCAAGTTTGCAACGTTCTCTTTAAGAAAAATGTCTCATAAAAAAGGTCATCTTTTCTTTTCCTTACCTCGTTTTGTTCAATCACTTCCCTAGCTTCATCATCCTTCAATCGACTACGACTTCCAGGATGCCCACTGCTCTCTTGACGTACTATCTCCAAACCCATTTTTAGCAGCAAGTCATGCATTTGTATTATATTTCTATTTGAAATAGTAATCAAAGCTTTGTCTTCAAGAACATCTACTCCACTAGTTGCCTCAAAACCACAGGCATCTAATATCCTTATGACATGATCTTTCCTTTGTTCTTTGTGAAAAAATGCAATATCTAGAAATATATTCTTTTCTAAATCATCTAATTCAGTATAGCTCACTTTTAACAAGTTCTGAATTTTCTCATTAGGATGCATGCTGAGTTTTCTCAAAGTACTTTCCCAAAAATTGATACTTCTCGAACGAAGATGCGAACCCAAAACTTTAAGAGCTAATGGAATGCCACCAGCATATTCAACTGCACTTTCTGAGAGACTCTCAAAACCTTTCGGGGGATGTTTTTTCTTGAAGGCTTCTAAGCAAAAAAGCTTTAGAGATGCTGTGTTTTTCCATTTCTTGACCTCGTAGATCCAATCAACTCTGCCCTCAAGCAGCTGCTTATCTCGTGTTGTTATGATGAGTCTACTATCGCGATCTAGGTCCCCATACTCTCTACATAAATATTCTAAAGGGTCTAAACAATCAACATCATCAAGCACAATGAGAACCTTTTTCCTTCTGAGTCTCCTCATATCAAATGTTGATCCTACCACATTTGATGCGGAAACTTCCTCTCTCAATAGCTCCGAGAAAAGCTTATCGAGGGAATATTCTTTCGCATTGGCCACAAAGCAGACATGATCAAAATGGGGAAAGTATTTGGCAAACAAGGTTTTAGCAATGGTTGACTTACCAATTCCCCCCATTCCCCAAATTCCAATGACTCGATATTTTTTCACTAACGATTCCACCTTTCCAAAATTACTTTTAATTCTAACAAGGCCTTTTAGTTCCGTAGGGCATCTCAGGTGTAGCTTTTGCAATACATCATTGACAAGATTCTGGATGACTTGAGATTCGTCCCTGTCACAAGAATGAATCAAACCAACCAGACATAGGGAAATAATATTATTATCCATTCCTACTCTTTCATTTATTTTTTATTGCAAATTTTAAGTTAACATTGTAATATATAACATTAAAATAATGGTTGATCATCAGTGAAAATCGTATCTTTCCAACTCATACTAGTTCATGATAGTAAGTTTTGGGATACTGTAAAAATCATTTGCTTGAAAAAAGATAGTATGAATAAGGTAATTGGCATGTACCTGTATGATCTTGAGTCCCATCCAGAAATATTGGATGCTTCTTTGAGAGCAGCTTTCCACCTGGAAACGTCCTGCCGGTGGGATTTGCGATTGGACAATGTGGGGTCTCGCTCATGCTTTGCGAATGCCTTTTCGTAGCTCCCACGCAGCTTCCTTATGTGCGTGGGATCTACTTTGTAGAAGACGGGTATAACAACAAGACCCCGCTTTCTTCTGCATTCGAGTATGTGCACAAGTTCTTTCAAGCACCACGTCGAGGAAGCATAGTTTTCTGAGAAAACAACAATTGACACTACAGACTCATCGATCGCTCTGGAAAGGGTTGGCCAAGCGTAGTCTCCTCTGATGAGTTTGTAATCTATGAATGTGGTGATTGATTTCTGAAGCAGAGCAGTGTAAAGATGGCTTGTGAAGTTGCTTCGCGTGTCCTCTCCTCTGAAGCTCAGAAAAACATCGTGCTTTTCTGCAAAGGATGATGACATCTCCAAACTTTCCAATTTCTCCACTCCCAATGCCGCCAAATCAAACAACCAACATCACATACAAGTTTTATGATAAATTCAATTGGTTTCATATTATTTAATGATGAAAAAGTTTTATAATTCTTTTCAAACAACATAGATTAAGTGAACTTTAGAAAATAGCAAATCAAATAAGTTGAAATAATTGGCTAAGTCAAATTACGACAGCCACAAGGTTTGAATTGAATGTGACATTTGAGATGTTTTTCCACAGAATTTATTTCAATCATCGACCTTAACAGTATCTGTGTTTCTGAACATTTCATTCCTTTTCACTTTTCTAATCATCGTTACCTTATCTTTGAGTCTTGCTTTAGTATGAAAATTATTTATGTGAAGATCATTTTTAAATTTTCGGTATTTTATAAAATTTTAACATTTGTAATGTATAAAAATATATTTTTTCATTATTACTATTATTACTTAAAAATATATTTTTCATCATTTGTAAATTAATTTCTTTTACATTAATTCTTTATTAATTTTGTTAAATATTTAGTTATTTATAACTATTACAAAATAAGAATAGTAAATCACTCCTCCGAAACTAAAGAGATAAAATATATAGTATTAACCTTTTTTCCTATTTTAATCATATTTTTCACAATGTAATATTAAGAAATACTTGTGAAAAAGAAAGGATTATTTACTCTACATAAAATTTGAAGTCAAATACTAATTGAAACCAAGTGCATCATCCATACAAATTTCACTTTCCAACAAATAGCTATCACCTTCGATACACCACATTTCTTTAAGCAATATCCATGGAATGATTCAAATAAAAAGCACATCAAAAGAAAACTAAAATGGGGTTTTTTTGTCTTCATTCTTCAATATGGCTCTTTGAGGTCGTTGTAAGCTGAAGCCAAACTCAACCTTTTCTCTTCAAGTTCTGCTAATTGTTTGGTTGTGCGAACAACAGAAGTGGGTATATACTGATTCAAGTGTTTCACACTTCTTGTTTTGTTGTTCTTGTTGGAAAAACAATAATAATAATAATAATCCTAATTTTGATTCTAACGATCAAACATAAACATAATCTCATACTGATAAACATGTTGTAAACTGAATGCGAAAGCGTACCTGAATTAACCATAACGATGATGTCTTTGTAGAGCACTATATTGATCTTATGGTCTTCCACCTGAAGAGCACCTATATTTCCCTCTTGATTTTCTCTCTTGATGGGGATAGAAAGAAAGGAACGGGACTGATACTTACGTTCTGTGTGTGTGTGCTCCCAGAAGGGGACCATGACCCTTTAGATAACCAGAATTAGGTTAATTACTTAAGTTTTAGTATTTCTAATTTGGCCCCTCATCAAATTAGAAATTGCTCTATGTGTTAGGAACAAGACAATAATAAAAGAAAGAATGAAGGAGAGAAAAATAAACGACACAAGAATTTTAACGTGGTTCGGCTAAAATATGTATGCCTACGTCCACGACTACACTAGGAAGTAATTTTTATTTCTGTGTGTATCTCAAACTTTACATAGGGTTGCTTATATAACAAAATAGAGAACCTCATCTCACAATCCTAATCGATGTGGGACTAAATCAAGCACCATAATACTAACAATTCTCCCACTTGGAGTTTGATTTACGTTACCACCTAGTGTAGTGCCTTCATCATCAATTTGCTCGAAGGCCGCTTGAGGCAATGCAAAGCCTCAACTTAGTTGTTGTAACAGCTCTTGGTCAACATATCGACGGGATTCTCTCGCACTGGAATCTTCAACAAACTCAAGTCTCCATCATTTATCGAGTTTCGATAAAATGATACTTCAATTCAATGTGCTTACATCTCGGAATGAAGGATTGGATTTTTAGCAAGACAAATAGCACTTTGATCGTCACTAAACAACGGAGAACCATCTTGTTCTCTTCCTAATTCTTTTAGAAGGTTCTTCAACCATATCATCTCCTTCGCCGCTTCCGAGATAGCTACATACTCGCTTCAGTGGTTGAGAGAGAGACCCTTCCTTGAAGTTTAGACTTCCAACCGATAGCTGTACCACCCAATGTAAAAATATAACCCGTTGTGCTCTTTCTACCGTCAAGATCACCTCCCAAGTCTCGCATCGAAAACCCCTGTAAAATGAGATTACTTCTCTTGAAAGACAAATGCATCTTTGAAGTGCCTTTCAAATATCCGAATATCCACTTCACTCCTTCCCAATGCTCCTTTCCGGGATTTGATAGAAATCTGCTCACAACTCCCACTCGCATGTGCTATGTCCGGTCCGGTGCAAACCATAGCATACATCAAGCTTCCTACCTGCAGATGCATATGGCACTTTAGACATGTGACTTTCTTCTTCTTCTGTTTGAGAAGATTGCCTCTTTGAAAACTTTAAGTGAGTTCCCAAAGGTGTATTCCTGGTTTTAGCATTCCCAACATTGAATCTCGCTAAGCAATTTTTCTATATATTTTTCTTGAGATAAGTTCAAAATACCTTTATCTCTATCTCGGGAGATTCTCATACCAAGAATTTGCTTGGCTGGACCAAGATCCTTCATTTCAAAGCTCTCTGACAATTGTTTCTTCAACTTGTCAATTTCTGCCATATTAGCTCCAACAATCAACATGTCATCAACATATAAGGCAAGAATGATATAGCTATCAACATATTTCTTCACATAACAACGAGTGATCTTCTTCACATCTGCGAAATCTCGAGTTTCTCATAAACTCATTAAACTTCTTGTACCATTGTCTCGGCGCTTGTTTTAATCCGTACAAACTTTTATGAAGCTTGCATACAAGATTTTCTCCGCCTTGTACTTCAAAACCTTTTGTGACGAAGGTCAGGTGGACCGAGTCACAATTGAATCGTGGCGCTTGGGCTGTTAAAGTAAAAAGAGTTGCGCTCTGACTAATGGCTATAGCTTTTGGCCTAGTGGTAAGCGCTCGATCCTAACAATTGGTATCGAGCCAAGGTCACGAGTTCGATTCCCGGTGGGCAATTGTTGAGGGGGAGATTGTTGCAGGTTGCACAATTGTCCCGTGGCAGAGGCCGGGTGGGCCAAGTCACAATCCAAGAGTGGGATACCTTGTAGGACAATTGCTGAGGGGGAGATTGTTGCAGGTAGCATCAATTGTCCTGTGACGAAGGTCAGGTGGGCCGAGTCACAATTGAATCGTGGCGCTTGGGCTGTTAAAGTAAAAAGAGTTGCGCTCTGACTAATGGCTATAGCTTTTGGCCTAGTGGTAAGCGCTCGATCCTAACACTATGGTCTCTACACAATTTTATTTTCATGACATATGCATTTAGCCAAAACTTTAATTTAGTCAGATCACTTTAATATTTGGCTTAATAAATAATGACCCTAACACATTTAAATTATGTATCATATATATACATGACCCAAATTTTGCCAACAATCTCCCACTGGTCACAAATATATATGTTCTTACAACCTTACAAATGTGTTAGACTTTATGAGCTCAAAATTGTCATTATATTCCTTTAACATACTCCAAAAGTCTTGTCCATTAATCATATCAGGATATAGAACCAAACCAGCTTTTCATTGCATCATCGCAATTAAAACCAACAATGATTACTCATCCTACATAACCAAATGACATGGATTCATCATGAAATGTGTAGCATGAAAAATTACGTGAAGGTGATCTGTACACGTCTATTTTCAACTGGTCCAAACTTTAACTTATCGAGATCGATATAATATCCTTAATGTACAAAGTGTAATGAATGAACGAAAAACCGCATATCTATAGATAATCAAATATGTCAAAAAATAATAATGTATACATATATGAAATTAAACATAGAACATAAAATATATGAAAGTGACTAACTCCTACTAAATCACAAATTCCTCAAACTGTAAAACACCCATGTGAGCAAAATGCTCATGAAAGACCTTGGGCGGAAGTCCTTTAGTTAGAGGATATGTTATCATGAAGTTTGTCCTTAAGTGTTCTATGAAAATCTGTCCACTTTGTACTCTTTCCTTAACAATACAGCTGATTTATTGTCATAATATAACTTAAGTGGTCTTTCAATGCTTTTCACAATTTGCAGCCCTGTGATAAAATTTCTCAACCATATTCCATGATTTGATGCCTCATAGCATGTTACAAATTCTTGACATCCTACAAAATCTGAGTCAGAAAACCCAGCAATCTCCAACTGGTCTGACCTCCTATATGTGAGCATATAATCTTTTGTTCTCTTTAAATATCTTATGACTCTTTTTGCTGCTTTTCAATGGTCTATTCCTGGATTGCTTAAATATCTCGCCTAGAACCCCAACTATATATGTTATGTCCGGATGCGTACATACTTGGGCATAGATCAAACTCCCTACAACTGATACATAGGGAATCTTTTGCATTTCCTCAATTTCCAAATTTCCCTTTGGGCACTAATTGAGACTAAACTTGTCTCCCTTTAAACTTGTGATACACACAATCATCAACAATATTCATCTTGAAGCCAAATGGGTTTCATACCTTCTAGTAATGGGACAAGTTCCCAATAACCTTATTGTCTTGCATGGACTTATACTTATCCTATTGCTTCAATCCACTTTTGAGAGTTAGAACCTTGTATAGCTTGACTGAAGTTAACTCGGGTCATCTTCCATTATATCATTATTTTCCTCATGTTCCTGAAGAAATACCATGTAATCATCTGAAATAACACTTCTTCTTTCTCTAATGGATCTCTACAAAGTTATTAGCTCATGATGCACAGGTTCTTGAGGATCTTAAGTTTGTTCTTCATGAACAACAAAATCATCTTGAGTGAGGGGTTCATCAATAATGTCTTGTGGAGGTTCCAAACTTACTTTATCAAAAGTAACTATTTGAATCGATTCTGAAATTGTTACTGATTCTTCCTCCAAGATGAAGTTCTTAATCTTATTCTTCCCCCCAAACTCAATATCCTCAAAGAACGTAGCAGTTCCCGTCTCAAAAATTGTCTTTAATGTGGGATCATAAAATTTATATCCCCTGGATCTTTCAGCATAACCAATAAAATAACTACTTACTGTTCAGGAGTCCAATTTCTTTTCATTTGGCTTATAAGGTCTTGCCTCAACTGGACAATCCCACACATGGAAATGCTTCGGACTAGGTTGTCGCCCAATCCAAAACTCATAAGATGTTTTGGTAGCTGCTTTAGTTGATACTCTGTTTAGAATATAAGTTGTCATATTTAAGTGTCTCTCCCCAAAGTGATTCCAAGTAAGGTGGAATGACAAATCATACTCTCTACCATATCTTTAAGAGTGTAACACAAGCCCAAACGTCACAATTTGATTGTGACCTGAGCACTTGTGCCATAATGCACTTGAGTGAGTATTTTCAATTTTACGTTTAGTACCACATGATTCTGTATTAAGGGTTTCATTATAGGTGGTCACAATATCAAGTAAATACTGATTATCATAAATGAAAAGTGAACCAGTTCCAACAATATCTGAATTAAAAGACAAAATGAACTTATTGTTTCCAAATGAACACAAATAACCTAATTTGTCCAAATAAGAAACTGAGACCAAATTCCGTCTAAATGACGGCACAACAAAAGTGTCTTTCAAATCCAAATAAAAATCAGTACTTAATAACAATTTAAAATACCCTATAGCTTCCACCTCTACCGATTTGCCATCTCCAACATAAATCCATCTTTCAAAATCAATTGGCTTCCGGTAGTTTAGGCAACCCTTTCTTTTCACGTCAAGCATGATATTTAACACATTTCTTCTTTACGTGTCCAGTCTTATTGCAAAAGAAACATTTGTTTTCTTGAGTTTGTTTCTTTTGTTCTGGACCCTTAACACCTTTTTTTTCGAGATCCTCTGATCTCTTTCTTTTGCCCTTAGCCTTGGAGGTGCTTGCAAAATGAGCACTTTCTGTCTTGTCTTGTTTTAGTCTTTCCTCTTCTTGTACGCAATGTGAAATGAGCTCATTAAGAGACCATTTATCCTTCTGACAGTTGTAAGATACCTTAAATTGATTAAACGTTGCAGGAAGAGAAATCAACACCAAATGAATGAGCAAGTCTTCTGAGAGTTCAAACTTTAGTGCCTTTAGTTTAAAAACAATATTAGACATGCTCATAATGTACTCCCTGATATTTCCTTTGCCTTGATATTTCATGGAGATCAAGTTCTGAAGAAGAGTGCTTGCCTCCGCCTTATCGCTTTTTGCAAAGCGCTGCTCAATTTCAAGCAAGGAATTCTTTGGCACTTGTGATGTTTTCGTAAACAAGTGCTCCTAAACACCTCCGGATGTCACACTTAATGATCATTAGACTCATGCGATTTGAGCGATCCCACTTCTCATAATCTCTTTTTTGTTCAGAGATACTTGAATCCGTAGGAGTAGGGGGTTGCTCAGTCCTTAACGCAAGATCCATATCCATGCAACCAAGAACAATATCAATGTTCTCTTTCCAGTCCTTAAAATTTGTTCCATTGAGGACCGAAACAGAATTTAAATTGACAGATACAGAAGCAATTGTAGCTGAATTTAGAACACGAGAAATAAACTAATTATGCTCACATTATATAAAAAATAAATAATATATATTCAAATAGTGGTTTAACCCATCTCAAGATACCCAATGCACCATCAATATCAAGTCTTTGGACAAGTAATATTAACTCGCTAGAGGTATCTTGTTGTAATAATCAAACATTGACAATAAAGCACGTCCAACAACAAACCAGTCTTTTGATTGATTTATCATCGACAAAGCAAATCCTTATAATTATCACATGTTTATCATTACAAGTGTGTATGCAATTCGGCCAAATATTAATCTTCCTTTGGACCGACTAATACTCGCATGAATATACACAAACACTAACATTCAATATTTTTCATGAACTCGCCCAATTCAAGAGAAGTTACTTTGGTGACTTCTTGACTCAATTTGCTCACAAAAAATATTAAACTACCAAAAATTGAATATTTTATTTATATAACAAAACCAAATATTTAATATTTGCAAACTAATTCAAAAGAGAATCATCTCATTAGAATTCTACTAAGGATGAACACCTCCCTAAAATCTCATTAGGGATGAACACCTCATTTGAATAAATCAAAGGATGAAAAAATGCCTCATTTTCCACCAATACATAAAGGATGAACATCTCCCTAAAATCACACTAGGGATGAAACAGAGATAGTTCTCGAGTCTCTTTAGCATACCGCTCTAAACCCTAAAAGGGAATTAAACAAGTAATCACTCAAACCCTAATTTAACATCAAATTTTCCTTAAATTCCTAGAGGATAGAGGCAATAAAATAATAACAGTCACACATGTGGAAACATTCACCAATTGCCTAAGATCCTCTATGTTGAGAATTCCCCAAACACCACCCCCAATTCCAAACTCATCCATATCCACCATGAAAAGAAAACGAAAACAAAACTCATAAAATTAAATAAAAACAAAAACAAAAGATTAAAAGAGAACAGAGAACCCAATACAAGAAAGATTAAAATTTGAAACATTATTTCTTTCTCAGTAAACTTGAAACTTAAACTGAAACAAAAGGGAAAAACGAAGAAGAATAAGAATCCATAGCTTCCTCCACGGTTCCATCAGCAAGCGGAATCAGATTGGGATGTTACCCCCAAATTTAAATTTTAGGGTTCACGAAAATTAAAGATTATTCTCCACTTAGGGTTCATAAAATTGGGTAATTTGAATTGTTTAAAACAAAATTAATCCTAATTTTCATAATTAGGGTTCTATAAATTAAACGGACATAAATCAAATATGGGCGACTCGATACCAATTGTTGGAAAAACTAATAATAATAATAATAATCCCGATTTTGATTCTAACGATCAAACATAAACATAATCTCATATTGATAAACATGTTGTAAACCGAATGCGAAAGCGTACCTGAATTAGCCATAACGATGATGTCTTTGTAGAGCACTATATTGATCTTATGGTCTTCCACCCGAAGAGCACTCGTATTTCCCTCTTGATTTTCTCTCTTGATGGGGATAGAAAGAAAGGAACGAGACCGATACTTACGCTTCGTGTGTGTGCTCCAGTAAGGGGACCATGACCCTTTAGATAACCAGAATTAGATTAATTACTTAAGTTTTAGTATTTTCAATTTGGTCCCTCATCAAATTAGAAATTGCTCTATGGTCTCTATACAATTTTATTTTCATGACATATGCCTTTAGTCAAAACTTTAATTTAGTCAGATTACTTTAATATTTGGCTTAATAAATAATGACCCTAACACATTTAAATTATGTATCATATATATAGATTACCCAAATTTTACCAACAGTTCTGACTATCGAGACTCTAGTGTTGACCTCTCCTTTTCCAAGGCTTCAAATTTCTCTTGAAATTTCTTTGTAGCTTCCTGGATTTCCCTTTGTCTTTCTTGGAGTTTTTCAATCTGAGACTTTCTAGTTGAGATGGTGGTGTCAAACTGTTGAACTTTCAGTTTAGAATGTTGAAGTTTGTTATACAAGTCTCTCTTCTCAGATGTTAGTTTTGCTTGCTCATCTTCGGTCAGCAACTTATCTTGAGAAATGTTGACAGCTTTACTGTAGAGCTCTACAAATTGTTCTAAACCTTCTTCTTGCTCTTTTGTAATTTCTCTACGATCAGTGTGAAGTTTTTGTAGTGATTCTTCAATTTGTTGCCGATAGGATTGGTCTGAAAGTTTCTTTAGCAACGAAGTTGAGAACACAAGGTTCGGAACTCATTGAGGACGGTTGAAACATCATTAGAAAAGTCAAGGATTGCACATGGATTTTCATCCAACTGTTGGAGGCAATTCTCAAGGTCCAAGGATGCGTATTTGCTAACAAATTTCCCCGTATCATGAGTTTCTACAACTTGCTCATTCAATTCTTCCAACCTCTTCGGAAGGGGGTTGAAGTGATGTGATCTTTGAATGTTCGTTGGCTGCCTGTGAAATCGTAAAGTCCAAGTTTCATAAAGTTAAATACTTAAATGAGAAATACTATTAATACACTCTCTAATGTATTATTTTAACATATTCTTTATTATTACCTGAAATTTATTAGAAATCATTCTGTAGGTAATAATGCATATGCAGATAATGTTTCACCAAGGATATCGGCCTCTCTTTATTAAAGATCATTTCGAAGGGACTCAACAAATGTTTAAAAAGGAGAAATGATTTGAATTTTGTGGGAAAGCTTCGCGTTGGTTTCTTAAGGAAATCGTTGAACTGCATAAATCAAGCCTTGAGAGACCCATCTTTGGATCTTTGCACCAGAACATACTGCTGTTATCAATCAGTGCTGTGCCATTTTGCTTTGATACTGACACCAATGACGAGCAGTTAATGGCACCTAAGTAATTGATGCTGGATGGAAGGTTTGGCAGATGCCGAATCTCGTTGCAATCCTCCAAGGACAGAATTCTCAAGTTTTCAAGAATATCGAAGTTTTCAGGAAACCTTTTGACATTGCATCGATATAGATTTAGCTCGTATAAATTTGGTAAGGAAGTAGGGTGGTTGGTGGGTTCAGATGACTCCTTTAAAGTATGGCTGACTCTTAAACCCTCTACATGGAGCTTCATAACATTGCGTTTACGCCTTACTGATGCTCCCAACGTTTGGATTTCTCTGTCGCTGAAATTCAAAATTTTAATTAAAATCTGATGACACTGCAAATTCCTCCAGACTTAAGCAGCCATTGACACTGATCTGCTCTAGAGATTTTAAATGTCTTTCACCTTTAACACCCTGAAGTTTTGTACGCCCATTCAGTATCAAAGTAACAAGAGTATCGGAGTATAAAACAGATGGATGAAGATACTGCAAAACTTTGACAACCGGAGAGATTCACCCATTTAAGTCTCGGTGCCTTAGACAAATCTGGAAGCTCTTCAAATTGTTTGCATCCACTTAGGTCAATTCCCTCTAAATTAGCTAGTTCCTGTGAACAATTCAAAAGGAGAAATCACAACGGAAAATCCTCCAAAAAAAAACAAAATGTAAACATGCGTACATACGTATCATTCTTTAATTACCTGAATCCCCTGCCAAAGTTGTTTAACTTTGCTGTGTGGCATGTGAATCTCAACAAGAAACTTAGCACAAAAAGGTGATGGAAGAGACTCATAAGGGTATCCAATCCAATCAATGTACCTCAGTTTATCAGAAAATGGTTCAAGCGTTGCAGGAAGGTCGATATATGTATTACTAGAACTCTGACCCGAGGAGTTATAAAATTTCATAAATCTCAAGGTTTTCATCTTTGTCAATGTGTCCGAATGCAAACGTAAATTTTTAATTTGAGACAAATCTAATTGTATTCCTTGAATTGCATCAGTTCCCTGACAAAAACAAAAGAAGTAAACTGTATCAAATTAGTTACAGCTTTCTCTCTTGTCAAAATCCAGCAGATTGTTGATTTACCTTTGTTTTCTTCAATCACTTCACGAGCTTCATTGTCCTTCAAGCGACTACGTCTGCCAGGATATACGGTACATTCTTGACATACAATCTCCAATCCCATTTGTTGCAGCAAGTCGTGCATTTGTATTATCTTCCCATACGAAATTGTTAACAAAGCTTTGTCTGCGAGAACTTCTATTAAACTAGTTGTTTCAAAATCACAGGCATCTGGTATCCTTATGACATGATCTCTATCTTTTTCTTTGAAAAAAAAATGCAATGTCTAGAAATATATTCTTATCTAGATCATGTAATCCAGTGTAGCTCACTTCTAGCACTTTCTGAATTCTCTCGTTAGGATAGTTGTATAGTCTTCTTAAAGTACTTTCCCAAAATTCGATAGTTCTCAAACGAAAATATGAACCCAGAACTTTAAGAGCTAATGGAACTCCCCCAGCATATTTAACTGCACTATCTGATAGACTCTCATAGCCTCTTTCTGGATAACTTTTCTTAAAGGCTTCTGAGCAAAAAAGCTCAAGAGATTCTGTCTTTTTCCATTCCTGAACATCGTATGTCTCATCAACCCTTCCAGCAAGCAATTGCTTCTATCTTGTTGTTACAACGAGTTTACTATCGCGATGTTGGCCTTCATACTCCCTACATAAATACTGTTATAGCTCTAAACTATCGTTGTCAACATCATCAAGTACAATGAAAACCTTTTTGCTACTGAGTCTCCTCATATGAAACGACGATCCTACGACATTTGTTGAGGAAAACTCTTCCTTCAATAGCGTAGAGAAAAGCTTGTCCAATGAATATTTTTTTGCATTGGCCACAAAGCAGACATGGTCATATTGGGGAAAGTGTTCAGCAAACAAGATTTTGGCAATTGTGGACTTACCAATTTCACCTATGCCTCAAATTCCAATGACCCTACATGTTTTTAGTAATGATTCTACATTTCTGCAATTTTCTTTATTTCCAACAAGGCCCTTTAATTCAGGACGGCATCGCAGATGAAGTTTTGCATTATATCATTGACAAAATTCCCAATGACATGAGATTCGTCCCTTACATACAAATGAAACAAACCACACAAAGGGAAATACTAGCTGTGTTTTGAGTCTACCTGGATCGTGTGTCTTCTCTGAAGCTCACAAACACGTCGTGCTTTTTCGTGGAGGAACTCATTCCCCCACTGCAATGCAAGCAAGCAAGGAACGATCATGTGAAGCTCTTCTTTTATTTACTAGTTGACTTCAACGTCAAAGCAATCCTTAATGATTGAATATTACTTGTTGTGTGAGATTTTTCTGGAGTGGAAGTGTTAACATGAAACTGAATGAAGTACAATGATATCAGCATATTCTTTCAAGACTTTTGTCTTATTTTAGTGATAAATGCATGGATGAGAATATACTATTCACAAAAATAATTTTTATTTTGTAAGAATTTTAGGCTTTTAATATTTTTTTTATTGTAATGTAGATTTAATTTTTTATAATTGCACTATCTAAACTTCCTTTAAATATATATTCAAATATCTTATAACAAACTAAGCATATTCTATCGAATCACATTTCATTATCAACTTAATTAGATAAAATTACATTAAACTCAAGATATAAAGATGATCAACAACGTTTTTTTTTTTCATACAAATGATTTCTTGGTTGACTTATCTTAGATCAAGAATTTAAAAGAATTAGTCAATATCTTATAAGTATAACTAATTTATAATTAATCAAATTACAATAATCAATAAATATAAAGATAAAATAATGGAGAAATTAATATAATCAAAATATATAAGAAATTTCAGTGATTGCATCTAAACTGAACAAAATAGAATTTTGAATAACACATAAAAGTAAAATAATAAATGAAAAAGATGTAGTTGTGGTTAAGCGTTGTTTGACAACAAATTTTTCATGCTCTCTGCCTTAATGGTTTGTTGGACGGGACATAACTTTTTAGTACTTACGCTCTTTAGTCTAAAGTTGGCTAAGCATGAGGAGAGTTTAGTTGAATCAATTTTGGTCGGCTTCCTTCATGTGTTTCATATTCCTATATTCTCATAATTTTTTCTTGAAAATATTAGATGTATCATTCAAAAATATAATTAATCTTTGTTTGTCTATAATTGTAAAAATTAAATATAAAACTTAAAAAATTATACTAAAAAGTGTTTAAATATATGAAATAAATTATTATTAATATGCTTAATGCACAAATAATATTTATCCATTAACTCTTGTTAAATATATCTACAAATAATGGGTGGTTTAAAAAAATAGAATTAACTACTATTAATTATTTTTGTAGCATTTTTTTAATTATGTACAAGAAAAATATTAAAATAAGAGGAAATAGAAAGGAAAAACATCCCCATCCCCTATTTGTATCATGAAAGGTGTAAAAGACAAAAACAATAACGTTTGAGATAAGCCAAGATGACATTCATCATCTATCGTCTCCTTCAAAGTGTTACCAGAAGCGAAAGAGTACTCTCACAGTTATATAAAATATAATGTCAATTTTTTTAAAAGATATTTATTGTACGAATACCTAAAATATAATGTATGAATAAATTAAAAGTGTGCAAAAAAAAGTCACATAAATTAATATTTTTTTCATTTTATATTTATAAAAATACGTACAAAATAATAAGAATATTGTGGTGAAGTCAAATAGAATTGTTCCTTTTCCTCTTACCCACACAACACCCACCTACCTCTAACCGCGTAAATGGAGATATCCACTTGACAATAAAAAATGGAAAACCCAAATTGATAAGTTTAAGTGCCTTAAAAAATCATCTCCATCAAATTAAAAATCAGATTTTATGAAAAAAAAAATCTTGCCATGATTGGGTAGTTACTAATAAAAACTCAGAGGCATTAATGAATTACATTATAATATAATTACAAGAGTTGAATAAATGAACATGTTCTCAAAAATGAGATCTTTGAGAAAAAAAATCACTTGACTCAATTTGATTTCTATTATTATTCATTTTTTAAAAGCGTAAGCTATGGAAACACCTGTTATCATATGCTGATGGTGATTACTGAAACATGTAGATTGCTCCTAAATTTCTGCCATTGTTACAGTTTCTGACATACATGGCAGACAGTGGCAAGGAAGAAGATGAAAGAAAAAGTTAGCACCATTGCTAGCTTCAGGTGTTGCCACTTAGGACAGCATGACATGTGTCTTCTTCATTATTCACTTTATCATGAATTTAAATTTGAAAGAAGAAAAATGAAAACCATATTTTCCTATTCTATTTGTAACAAATATCCAAAAAAAGATAAAAGATAAAAAAAGGGAAAAAAATATAAATGTGTCGAGGGACCGGAAATTGCTGGCATCAGAGGAGGGAAAGAAGAAGAGAGAGTGTGGGTATGATGTGAGACTCTCTTTCTCTTTCTCTCTCATTTTCCTTCTCTTTCTTTCATTTTCAAACTAAAACCCTGTCCTCTCTCTCTTTCTCTCTCTAAACTTTTGTTTTTTTTTTTTCTTCTCTCTTTCGATTTCATTCACGATTTTCTCTCTCTTCGTTTTGTCTCCTTCCACGATCTGCAACGAACAACACGCGTAGCGTGACTCTGCTTCCTCTTCCCTACCCTTCGTATTTTACTGCATTGCTACGTTCGTTACGCAGCATGAACGGGCCCCTCCCGTTCGGTGCGTGCGCTTTCCTCTCTGTCTTTTTGAATTTCTTTTTTATTTCTAACTGCCTTCATTTGTGAGAGAAACTGGATTTTTTTTTTGTATTCAATTTGGTGGATTTGGTTGCACTGAATCTTCAATTCGCTGGCATTGTTGATTATTGTTACACCTCTAGCTGGATCATTGGTGTTTTTATTGTTAGGCTAATTTTGAAACAAAAGATAAATAAAGTAAAACATGAACCACGTTGTTGTTTTTTTTTTAGCTTTTTGAAAGCATATTTTCTTTATTTGAGACACTGAAATGACGTTGTTTAGCTCATTGATTCGAATTCTCGGATTTCTCTTACCTGGGAAAAGGAACGAGTGTGTCACAGGATCTCGGGTTTCTTTGTTTTTTTTTTTTTTTATGTTGTTCTTGTAAAAAAAAAGTATGACGTTTGAGAATCTCATGAATTTGAAATTCAGTTGGAATGTTCGTATTTTTTAGTTTCGCATTTTATTGTTTGCGTGAATTTGGATTTCTTATTCTTGGGATTATGTTCTTGTACTTTTAATTTATAATTTGATGCATGTGTGGCTGGTAGGTTTAAAGAGAACAAATTGAGGACAAGGGGCAGGTTGATGGTTCAAAAGATTTGGGTTTACTTGTTGTTGGGTATGTGTTAAGTTAAATATAACCCTTCATTGAGCTGAATTCTGGTTAAATGACACGGGGGAGGATAAGGGCGAGGCTCCGGAGGAGCCATCTTTACACATTTAGTTGCCTTAAGCCTTCTACCGTTGAGGAGGCACCTCATCCACTTCAAGGTCCCGGGTTCTCGCGAACTGTGTATTGCAATCAGCCTCTTCTCCACGAAAAGAAGCCTCTTTATTATTGTAGGAATGATATATCCACGACTAAGTACAATGTTCTTACGTTTTTCCCCAAGGCACTCTTTGAACAATTCCGCAGGGTTGCTAATATATACTTCCTTTTGGCTGCGTGTCTCTCAGCCTCTCCAATTTCACCTTTCAGCCCACTGAGCATGATTGCTCCTTTGGCATTTGTTGTGGGGCTCAGCATGGCAAAGGAAGCATTGGAAGATTCTCGTAGGTTCGTTCAGGATGTCAAAGTTAATCGCCGAAAAGTTAATCGTCATAAAAGCGATGGTGCTTTTGGTCCCAGGTCGTGGCAGAGCATTATGGTTGGGGATGTGCTAAAAGTGAAAAAGGATCAATTTTTTCCAGCTGATTTGCTTCTGCTGTCATCAAGTTATGAGGATGGGATATGCTATGTGGAGACTATGAATTTAGATGGTGAGACCAACTTGAAGGTGAAAAGATCTTTGGAGGCTACCTTGAATCTAGATAATGACGAAGTTTTTAAAGATTTCGCTGGGACAATACGTTGTGAAGACCCAAACCCCAATCTTTACACATTTGTTGGAAACTTAGAGTATGAGCGCCAGATTTATCCTCTTGATCCTAGTCAAATTCTTCTCCGAGATTCTAAGCTCAGGAATACCGAGTACATCTATGGGGTGGCCATTTTCACTGGTCATGATAGCAAAGTCATGCAAAATTCAACAAAATCCCCTTCAAAAAGAAGCACAATAGAAAAGAAGATGGATTATATCATATACACCCTCTTCACTGTCCTTATTTTGATATCTGTTATTAGTTCCATAGGATTTGTCATCAAGACCAAGTACCAAACCCCAACTTGGTGGTATTTACGGCCGGACAATATTGAATACCAGTATGATCCCAAGAAAGTTGGAGTAGCTGGAATGAGTCATCTGGTTACTGCGCTCATTCTTTATGGATATTTGATACCCATCTCACTTTATGTTTCCATCGAGGTTGTAAAGGTTTTACAAGCAACCTTCATCAACCAAGACATTCAAATGTATGATGAAGAAACTGGGACTCCAGCTGATGCACGGACATCAAATTTGAATGAAGAGTTGGGTCAGGTAGATACTATCCTGTCAGATAAAACTGGAACTTTGACCTGTAATCAGATGGACTTTCTGAAGTGCTCCATTGCTGGTACTGCATACGGTGTGCGCTCCAGCGAAGTTGAACTTGCTGCAGCAAAGCAGATGGCTTCTGATCTTGAGGACCAGGATTCAGATCTCTCCAATTTCCCCCTGCCTAAGGCTAAAATGCAAGTTTCATGGGATAATGTTAAAAAAGATGAAGAAATTGGACTGGATGCTGTTGTTACTTCCAAAGGAGATGATGATCAAAAGCGTGCCATAAAGGGATTTGGTTTTGAAGATGACCGCCTTATGAATTGTAATTGGTTGAAAGAGCCCAATGCTGATGACCTTTTAATGTTCTTCCGAATACTAGCAGTTTGCCACACTGCCATTCCCGAGCTGAATGAGGAGACTGGTGTTTTTACATATGAAGCTGAGTCACCTGATGAAGGGGCTTTTCTTGTTGCAGCAAGAGAATTTGGCTTTGAGTTTTGCAGAAGAACTCAGTCAAGTATTTTCATACATGAAAGGTTTTCTGCTTCTAGACAAGTGGTTGAAAGGTCAGTATTCACCAAAACTCTTGCGTTTTTCTACTTCCCCCTTCAGGGTCAGCCTGAATCAGAGGAGTTCCAAAATTTGCTTTTGCTTTTAAATTCTTTCAAACTATTTGCCCTCTATTTATGCACTTTTGGGGTGAATTCTTCAGAGAGTACAAACTTTTGAATCTGCTGGATTTTACTAGTAAAAGAAAACGAATGTCAGTGATTGTGCGTGATGAGGAGGGCAGTATCTTTCTTATGTGCAAAGGAGCTGACAGGTTAGCTTGCTGAATCAGTTATTCTTTCCTAATGCCTATAGTTTCATTACCCGCAGCTGAACTTATGGTTGTCAATGGCTGATAGGACCTATATCTCAAAATTTACATTAGAGGTTCAAGCTTGTGGGTTTCAAACTTGTTTACCACTAAAATCCACCTCACATTAGAATAATCACCTCAATTTCCTGCTTCGAAAGAAAGAAGCCACTAAAAAGCACCTCACATCCACATGAATGCTCTTTGATACCTTCATATCTCTTTAACCTTTGCCATCCATTCCTTTATTACTTGGTTATGCAGTATCATATTTGATCGCATGTCAAAGAATGGAAAAATGTATTTGGAGGCTACTACCAAACATCTAAATGAATACGGAGAAGCTGGTTTGAGAACACTAGCCCTGGCTTATAGAAAGCTGGATGAGCAGGAATACTCTGCATGGAACAATGAATTTCATAAAGCCAAATCAGCTGTTGGGGCTGACAGAGATTCAATGCTTGAGCGAGTATCAGATATGATGGAAAGAGAGTTGATTCTTGTTGGGGCTACTGCTGTGGAAGACAAACTGCAGAAAGGGGTGGGCCTTGTCGTTCTTTATAGCAATACTTTTTTTTCTACTTAAAATATCCAACCAAATTCAATTTTTTGTCCTCTGCAGGTTCCCCAGTGTATTGATAATCTTGCTCAAGCTGGTCTTAAGATCTGGGTGTTGACAGGGGATAAGATGGAAACAGCAATCAACATTGGGTCTGTCTACCACAAATCATTTGACCTCATGAAATTATTTCATTTCTGCTATAAATAATTAAGGTTTTACTTGTTCAATAATGTCTATGTAAAATGCATTATGAACCTATCTTGTTTCTGTGGTACAGATTTGCTTGCAGTTTGCTACGACAGGGCATGAAGCAGATCTGTATAACTACTCCGGTTTCAGATTCTGTAGCCAGCGATGTCAAACAGGTACCTTTAGTCATTGAGAAAGGGTAAAGGAGTTTACTTTCTGGACTTGAGTATCATCTGATGTTAGGCCTAGTTCTTTTGTTTAACACCCCAGGCCATCAAGGATAACATTTCAAACCAACTTACCAATGCTTCCCAAATGATAAAACTGGAGAAGGATCCTCATGCTGCATTTGCATTAATTATTGATGGGAAAACTCTGACATATACTTTAGAAGATGATATGAAGCACCAATTTTTGGCATTGGCAGTTGATTGTGCATCTGTAATCTGTTGTCGTGTGTCTCCCAAGCAAAAGGCATTGGTAGGACCTCTTTACTTTTTCACTTGTGAATTTTAGGTTTTCATATAATACTTCGTTACAGTTATGTAGTTGATGAACGGAATTAAATTTGTGCATGGCTCCTCACATGGATCCAGTTAAACTCAGATGGATCCATGAGTTCAGTAGTGCACAATAGTCATTGTATCACTTGTGTTGGTAGCATTTTCTAATCTCTGTCAATGTATCAACTGTGAGAAATAATCTTGTGTGTCGTTTTTTGATGTCCACCTTAATCTTTTGGTGCCAGGTAACAAGGTTAGTGAAACAAGGTACTGGGAAGACTACTCTAGCAATAGGTGATGGTGCAAATGATGTTGGCATGATTCAAGAAGCAGATATTGGTGTTGGGATCAGTGGGGTTGAAGGTATGCAGGTCAGTGGCTTACATCACTGGTTCTTTAAGCATAATGATGTCATTAAACTACCAATGTGAATGATGGTTTGAATTTAACGTTTATTGCAATTTGTCATGCCATTAGTGTTATGTTTCAGAAACAAAACCAAATTATAGTTTTATGTAGTTTTAATATTTTAAAAATAGCATAGATTAGAGAGATAGAAACTCTGATGTTTATTTTTGCATGTTTTGGCTCTATTTTGGAGCAGATAATAGACCAGGCTTCTTGTAAAGCCTTCCTATTAGCTGTGTTGTGACTAGTGCTTATCTAATGCAGTAGAGAATCGAACTTCTCTTTGCATTTTAGTAATTATTTAGAGATTAATTTCTTTTATAAAGTGAGAAAAAGGTTACACTTGCTTTGCTAATAATTATTTTCAGACTAATTTCTTCTATAAAATGACGAGAAGGTGACACTAAATGTGAAACTTATCTAGCACTATGCTATTTTTCAGTCATTTATTCAATTTAATATTAATATAGGTATAATTCTAATAATATTGAAAAGTTAAAATTTTCAATTTCATGTGGACAATGAATTGCAAGCTTTTTTCTGTTCATTTGGAAGATACTACAAAACACTAGAAACTCTTGCTAACTAATGTTTCTTGTCAATCAATTATTATATGTTAAATGTAAGTATATGCAAATTCTAGCTTTGTTCATTGTGACAAGTTTTTGTACTGACTTTTGAATATGGGCTGAAATAGGAATTGTCAACTATTTAAATTTACAAATTTGTTGTTGTACTTCATAGAAGATATTTTGAATTGGCAACTTTGTTTGATTCCGATATGATGTTTACATCATCAATCGTGTAGAATGTAGTTTGGTCTGAAACTATAATTGGTCCATGTACACTCGTTAAATGTCGTTTTCATACTTGCAAGACGACAAAATGCACATTATGTTTATGTTTGGAATCATGTAAAATTTCTGCAAGTTGTAGACTCAAGCCTGCAACTTCCTTCCAGGCAGTGATGGCTAGTGACTTTGCAGTTGCCCAATTTCGATTTCTAGAGAGGCTTCTGGTAGTCCATGGACATTGGTGTTACAAGCGAATTGCACAAATGGTAATTCATTAACAATCATCTTAATCATTATTCTCACATCTTGGGTGCCTTGCCTTCAGTTTCTTGCGTGCTAATCATTGCATGGATAGAGAATCATGGAATAGTTTTAGTAGTTTGTATGTTACTATTCTGAATTGGTTCCTGTATTTCTTTTCTAAACTATTTTATTATGCATGCAGATATGTTATTTCTTCTACAAGAATATTGCATTTGGCCTCACCATCTTCTATTTTGAGGCCTTCACAGGCTTCTCTGGTCAATCAGTTTATGATGATTGGTATATGATATTGTTCAATGTTGTTCTGACATCATTACCTGTTATTTCACTCGGTGTTTTTGAACAAGATGTTCCATCAGAAGTTTGTTTACAGGTTTGTTCTCTTGAAATGTCTTCTATGTGTTTCTTACATGGTAGAGTAATAGAACCTATCAATGAGCCTGTTGGTTGTTGTGCTTTCCAGTTTCCTGCACTATATCAACAAGGACCCAAAAATTTATTCTTTGACTGGTATAGAATATTGGGATGGATGGGCAATGGTCTCTATTCCTCCCTCATCATCTTTTTTCTCATCGTCACCATCTTCTACGACCAAGCATTTCGTGCTGATGGCCAGATAGCTGATATGGCTGTTGTTGGGACCACTATGTTCACTTGCATCGTCTGGGCTGTCAACTGTCAGATTGCGTTGACGATGAGCCACTTTACATGGATTCAGCATCTGTTTGTATGGGGAAGCATAGCCACTTGGTACATTTTTCTCCTGTTGTATGGAATGCTTTCCCCAGAATACTCCAAGAGCGCCTACCAAATACTGGCTGAAGCTCTTAGTCCTGCTCCTATTTATTGGATAACAACCCTTTTAGTTTCAGTTACTTGCAATCTTCCTTATTTTGTCCATATATCCTACCAAAGATGTTTCTATCCCATGGATCATCACATTATCCAAGAAATCAAGTACTACAAAAAGGATATTGAAGACCAACACATGTGGACAAGAGAGCGTTCTAAAGCCAGACAGGAAACCAAGATTGGTTTCACAGCAAGAGTGGAAGCAAAGATCAGGCAACTGAAAGGAAGGCTGCAGAAGAAGCAAACCATGACTATTTCGGCCCCATCGTGACACTATACATAATTTAACAGTTTTGGGTATTTTTAGGGTTGCTCGTATTGTTTGATTAAATGGGGTGAATTAAAGTCCCATTCACTGAGGAAAAGTATGGAAGTTGCTGCTGTATGTAACATATTTACGTGGAAGTGTCACTATGTATCTCTCTTACCATATGGTTATGATTCAATTGACCTTGAAGAAATGAAACAGCTAAATTGTATTAGTATTTTTTTTTTTAATAGTTTTATTTGGTTAGAACTTCTAGTTCCCAAATATTTTTCCAAAATGGATGAACTCCATTGGGTAATCATTATACTATTCAGATTCTTTGCATTGACTGTATGTATTTATGTTGGTATTAATCTCATTGGTGGGTGAGGGGAGGTTTAAACTTCAATAGAGTGAAATTAAAAGCTGCAGGATAAGAATTTTTGTGCAGGCATTAATTAAAAATATCATTGAGAACCCTAGCCCTACCTTTCATTATCAGGGAGGTTTATATTTCTATAATTGACGAAGTCGTGGTTGAATTGAAAGTTTTTGTCCAGGCAGGCATTCAAATTTCATTGAGACCTAACCCAACTTTACATGGTCAACACACTTGACATTAATTATTAAACCGAAATTAAAAATTGAATCATTTACGTTTCATTTAATTGCTTTTCATTACATTTCAATCATAAATATATTTTTAATAAAAGGTGAATTCATTTTTCAGTCCTTCAAAGATAAAAAATGTTTCCTTTTCCTTCTCAAAATTGTTAAATGATCTCTATCGCTGAAGCTAAAAGAATTAATGAACTTGACAAGACGTTGAGTCAATGTTTAATGATTTAAATAATATTTCAAAAAATTACTATTAAAAATATATAATATAATTATGTTATTATGCTAAAAATTAAAATAAAAAATACTACATATAAAAGTTTACATCTTTAACTGTAAATTAAAAAAATAAAATAATTAATACTCTAGGTTAGTTTTTTTAAGAAAAAACGTTTAAATTGTGATTTATTATTTTTTGTTGAACTGGTCTTTTACGGGTTGAACAATTCTAGCGGTATCAGTTTTTTACTTAGACTGTTATTTATTTGAAATATCACTAAATTAATCAATTAGTAATATTCATTAAAGTATGTAATATTATTTTAAAATAGTACCTCAAGTAATTTCACTAAATAGGATAAATTGTTACCATAATTTACTCTAAAGATAATGAATCATATGTATTTGTTAAAATCTTAAATATTAAATTTTGAAATTTAAAATTTGAATTATAAAAAAAGAATATAGCTGATAGTATATTAATAATTTAAATTCGTTTATATTATTATTCAATAATTATATATCATGTAAAAATGTTTTACAGCATCTCCTTCTTCTCCGTCACAAGACCAAAGCAATATATTCCCCAAGCTAGAAGAGAAATTAAACGACGAAACAAAATTCAGAACTACGTCGTTTCATCTTTGAAAACAAAACAAAAAAGCTGGTAGGTTGAGAGGGTAAGTAAGCGTGTGACACACAACCATATTCTCTCTCTCCGTTTTTTTCTTTCATCCGTTTCTCTTTTCCCAATTTTGCCCTCTTCTTCTACCATGACCTACTTCAAGTCGTAGCTACACTCCGCGTTCGTTCGCTTTTCCAATTCCCAATTTCAGTTTTCCAAACCTTTTAGGGTTTCGCCCAAATGGAAACTCGAGTTGGGAATAAGTTCCGTCTCGGTCGGAAAATTGGCAGCGGATCCTTCGGGGAGATCTATCTCGGTGCGCTCTACTTCCACTTCCACTTGCTTTTCGCTCTTTTGCTTATTTACTGCTACTTTTCCTATTTTTGTTAATTTTATATATTTGTTTTTCTTGTGTTGCTGCAGGAACTAATGTTCAGACGAATGAAGAGGTTGCGATTAAGCTTGTGAGTTTTCGGACCTAAGACATACCCTAATTTGAAAAAATAAAAAGGAGTATAACTTCTTTTTTTAGCTACTTTTGTTTGATTGCTGAGTAATTTTAAAAGTTGCATAAGTTAGGAGAACTGGAAAGTTTTAGTGATGTTATATTGTAGAGTTGTAATTGGAGAGGATATTTAATATCTTTTGGTTTGCCTTTAGTTTGTTTTCAAACACTGGAATCGGTCAGTTAATTTTTTGCTAGTAAGTGTTTGGAAGTTAAGTGTTTTTTTTTTTTTTCTGTTTCTTTCTGCTTCAAAATTGAAATTATTGAGTGAGGGGTTGGATGTGTTTAATTGGGTGTTTTGTTGATTCAGGAAAGTGTTAAAACCAAGCACCCTCAATTGTTGTATGAATCGAAGCTGTATAAAATACTGCAAGGAGGAAGTAAGCTCTCATTTTGGTGAATTTGTGTCTTGGAAATTTTTAGTTGTTGTTGATTTTGTGATGCTCACTCAGCTTAAATGTTTTTGGTTGGCCATTTTTTATTTGGCAGATGGAATTCCAAATGTGAAATGGTACGGTGTTGAAGGAGAGTACAATGTGCTCGTGATGGATTTACTTGGCCCTAGTCTTGAGGATTTGTTCAACTTCTGTAGTCGTAAATTGTCTCTCAAAACTGTTCTTATGCTTGCTGATCAGATGGTAGGTTTTCCCATATTGCGGAGACATCCTTCTTAATTCTGACTTAATTTTACTGATGTTTATATATCTGAAACTGTTTGCAGATAAATCGAGTTGAATTTGTTCATTCCAAATCATTTTTACATCGTGACATCAAGCCAGACAACTTTCTCATGGGGTTAGGGAGGCGTGCGAATCAAGTACGTGCTTAATTGTTGCTTTTTAATTTTTATCTTATCCTATGTTTGATGTATTCTTTTCAAATTTGCCTCATTTTAGGTGTATATCATTGACTTTGGCCTTGCTAAGAAATATAGAGACACCACTACACATCAGCATATCCCTTACAGGTACTTTACATTTATCTGATTCTATTCACTATGGTTGCAGAGTTCATGATTATCTGTGATAATATGACTTCCTTCTAATTGTTTGTAGAGAGAACAAGAATTTGACAGGAACTGCGAGGTATGCTAGTATGAATACTCATCTAGGGATTGGTATGTTCTTAAGTCTTTCTTGATCAATACCCTTTCTTATATATGTTGAAGACCATATATTTGGACCTGAAAATGTCATTTTCATGCTTTTATAGAGCAAAGCCGCAGGGATGATTTAGAGTCACTTGGATATGTTCTAATGTACTTTTTGAGAGGAAGGTAATTAGCCTGTCTCCTTTGTTATTTAAATTTTAAAATTTTTATCACGTACTGTTTATTCATTTGGTAGCTCTGCAGT
Source organism: Sphenostylis stenocarpa (assembly GCA_963425845.1). Classification (NCBI taxonomy): domain Eukaryota; kingdom Viridiplantae; phylum Streptophyta; class Magnoliopsida; order Fabales; family Fabaceae; genus Sphenostylis; species Sphenostylis stenocarpa. The sequence goes on along the minus strand of OY731401.1, from coordinate 62,950,997 downwards.
CTGCCATGGCAGGGATTGAAAGCTGGTACTAAGAAGCAGAAGTATGAAAAGATTAGTGAGAAGAAGGTTTCTACTTCTATTGAGGTGTGATTGTATGGTTAAGAAGGTTTTTTGTTTCGTACCATGTGTCCATATTTTGTTTTCAAAATCGTATCTGATTGTCCATTACTTTTATGTAGTCTCTCTGCCGTGGCTATCCCTCAGAATTTGCTTCATACTTCCATTACTGCCGGTCACTGAGGTTTGATGACAAACCAGATTATGCTTATTTGAAAAGACTCCTGCGCGACCTTTTCATTCGTGAAGGTTGGAGCCTTGTTCTTCTATTTTATTTTGGGATATATTATGCTCTATGCTCCTTGATAAAAATGTTTTAGGGACCAAATGGTTGTTTTCTTATACCTTCTTTCGGCTGTTGTTGACTTCTTGCACCAGGGTTCCAGTTTGATTATGTCTTTGATTGGACCATTTTAAAATATCAGCAATCTCAAAGTGCCACTGCCCCTTCACGTGTTATAGTAAGTGATAGCATGCCTATCTCAATGTATTAGCTGATTGATTGTTGATATTAGGTTATATTAGTGGAAGTGACACTTGCAGGGTCCTGCTGCTGGACCAAGTTCAGGCGTGCCACCACTGGCTTCAAATGCTGATGGACAGTTAGGTATATAATTTTTCTTTTGGCTTCATATCGCTGATCTATCATTTATTTACCTTGATTGAGATGTTTACAGGTGGACTGTTACATATGGTGCCATTCAATAATCTGTCAGTTATTATGAGATGTTTTTTGTCCTTTTTAGTTTGTCATTTGACTCATCCTTTTATACTTTGTTGATATGTAACTCTTGCATTTTTTTTTTATGGGGCATCTTCTTTGTAGGTGGAGAGGATGGTAGGCATACTAATTGGTCTGCATCAGATCTTACACGTAGGAGAAACTCAGGACCTATTGCTAATGAAGGAATGTTATCTAGACAAAAAGGCCCAGTTGCATATGACTCAACTCTATCTAAAGATGTTATGGTGCGTGTTTTTATTTGTGAAATGGTTTTTACTTGTGCTGTGATGTCATTATATTTCATTCAGAAAGTTTAAAAATGATGGTTTCTTATGCATTAATTTTCAGAATTCTTAAATCCATTATTAACCTTGTTAAACAATGTTTGTTTAGGGAAATTATTGTCTATCAGAAATGTGGGATCACTTTAGAAGGAAAAAGAATATTAAACTATTTTTTATTTATCCAAGATAAAATTATGAAGCTACCTTTTGTTGCATATGTTTTCTTTTGGTCATGACCCGATTACACAGTATTGGCTGTATTACTTGCGTTTACTTACAGATGAAGCATGAAATAAACAGGTATATAATATTCAAAACTTAGCTTTATGTTAGACATGTTGTATATCATTCTCCGGATTTAACTTCTTCAGAACTGCATTTTGAGTTTTGTGGGGAGAATATACTCACTCATTCAGTTCTTGTAATTATCGGCAAACTAAAGAACATAGACCTTTTGTAGTATGGGTGTTGATGATCTTTCTTTTTTGTGATTGCCTTGTTAGTTCAAAATAGTAATCATCTTTGATTTATCTTACTGGTTGAGGTTGTACTAGTTGATCTGTTTCTGTGGTAATTAGTTTTCGGGTTAAGATATATTTACAATCCATTTTTTTCAAACATTCATGCAACAACTCATTTTTAGATTTTTTTATTATTATTTATCTATGTTATTTTATTCTTTTTCTATTAATTAATCAAAAATATATTTTTATATTATTATTTATCTATCTTATTTTATTCTTTCTATATCAATTAACCAAAAAAATAATAATTTAAAGTTGTCTTTAAGATGTTTGAAAAAATTGGGTGTAAAAAAAATCTTTTCCTTTTTTTTCATTTTACTTACGAATCTCTGTGCATGGTTTATCAGTTGTCAAGTTCTAACTTTTTCCGGCCAAGTGGATCTGCAAGGCGAGGTGCTGTCTCAGGCAGCCGAGAATCCCGTGATGTAGTTGTTGGCAGTGAGACTGAGGCTTCTCGTCCTTTGACTCTGGATTCAAGTCAGGGAGCACTTCGTAAAATGTCTGTCCCTGGTGCTCAGAGAAGTTCAGCTATCATGTCATCTGAGCAGAACCGTACATCCTCTGGCAGAAACACATCGAACGTAAAGAATTTGGAGACAACTCTTAGGGGTATTGAGAGCCTGCATTTCAATGAAGAGAGGGTACATTATTAGCAGTTACCACTCTCGATCACCTTTCTTCTTTGTAAATTCTAAAAGGCTTATACTCTTTTTGACGAACTAAGGAGTGTAATGTTGTCAATGCATTGTGTTGAAGAAAAGCTGCGAACAGGTAGGGAAGAATTATGAATTATTCCCCGTAAGTATACAATAAAATGATATGTCTACGCAGCTTCCTAACTAAAACTGACTTTGTAAAAGGCTTCTTCTGTTCATACGGTTTGTGTTATACTGACAAATGTTTTGCTTCACCTTTACAATCCTTCTCTTATTGGTTTGATATTTAGTCATGTTTGTGTCTCTTTTAGCTTACATTTCATATCTGTTGAAAGTCTCACATCGCCTACCTCATATCATTTAATATGGTTTAAATACATATTAGACTACTTTACATATTATCAATTGGTTTTATGTTGAAACATTAACATGTTATCTAGAGTTTAAGGTTATCTTGAATTTTATTTTTCTGTCTTTTATCCACTGTTGGAGTCGCTCCACCGCTGCTGATAAACTGATCCTCCACATCAGAAAAGAATTATCTTTGTTATTGAATTTTATTTGGTAGTGTGAAAGTGCATGTTTAGGAAAGTTCTGACAAGGAAAGACTTGGTATTTAAGTGTGTCCATTAGTGACCCACCTCTCTTTTCTGGGAACTTACCTCGTGTACTAGTTCACGTTGTTGTCACCGTTGTCGCTGGAGTAGTCACCGGATCCGCAGCTACCGAAGAATTCGTCGGAGTTTCATTTTTTTTTTTTACCGATGACATATGATTTTGCTTGTCTCGGTCAGGTGACCACCGTGTCATTGAGATCACCACTATCGAAGTTGGTCGTCTTATTATCTTTTGCGTCGTTTAGTCTTGGCGAACTTATTTTTAGTATTCTCATTTTGGATTTGTGTTTCGTGGGTTAATTGGATTACTTTGGATTATTTTAGGGTTTGTTCTTCCGCTCTTTATGACTTCATTCACTATTTTTAATTTTGTTAACGATTCTTTTGTGTTGACATCCCATTGTGATGATCGGGCTCGCCCTCGCAAACAGGAAAAAGAGCGTCCTAAGTGTGAACATTGTGGCAAGTTAGGTCACAAGATTAACAAATGTTATACATTACATGGTCGTCCTCCTCAATCTGCTGTAGTTGTTCACATAAATCTTTTTCCACCTTTATATCTTCCTTCTTCTATTGCATCCGACATGTCTGCTATGTTCAACAAATTTCTCGAACAGTATAAGGATCAACAGTCTTCTAGTTTTACTATATCTGTCACACATAGAAATACATATTTTGCTGGTCTGACCCAATCATTTTCTCCTTGTCCTTGGATTTTTGATTCAGGAGCCACTAATCATATTACTGGTAACAAATCTTTGTTCTCCTCTTTATCCTCTCTTAATCATTTACCTTCTGTTACACTGGCTGATGGCTCTAGACTATCATCTCATGGTGTTGGAACGGTTAAACTTTTTTCTTCTTTAACCATTGATAATGTTCTTTATGTCCCTGGGTCTCTTTTTAACCTGTTGTCCATCAGTCGTCTAACTCGTTCTCTTGATTGTATTGTTACTTTTACTAATAATTCTGTGTGTTTACAGGATCAGAGTTTGAAACAGATGATTGACACAGGATGTGAGTCTCATGGTCTTTATTATCTCCGTCCCTCTACACATGTTAGTACAGTTATGAAGTCTCCCTCTCTTTTTCATGCTCAGTTAGGTCATCCAAGTCTTGCCAAGTTACAGAAACTTGTCTCTGCCTTGTCCAACTTATCTAGTTTGGCGTGTGAGTCATGTCAATTAGGCAAACATAGTCGTACTTCCTTTCCTCTTAGTTTCACACGTGGTGCTTTGTCCCCTTTTGCCGTGGTTCACTCGACATTTGGGGACCTAGCCACGTTAAGTCTACTTTAGGTTTTCAATACTTTGTTACTTTCATTGATGATTATTCCAAATGCAGTTGGTTATTTTTGATGAAAAATTGTTCTGAATTATTTCATATCTTTCAAACTTTTTTTAATGAAATTCAAACCTAGTTCGGTGTTTCTATTAGAGTTTTGCGTAGTGATAATGATCGTGAATATCTTTCGCATTCTTTTAAACAATTCATGGCTTTTCACGGTATTTTGCATCAAACTTCTTGTGCTTATACACCTCAACAAAATGGTGTAGCTGAACGTAAAAATAGACATATTATTGAAACAACTCACACACTTTTAATTCATGGAGATGTTCCTCAACATTTTTGGGGTGATGCTCTTCTTACTGCATGTTATCTCATTAATCGCATGCCTTCTTCGGTTTTAGATAATAAAATACCTCATTCCATTTTATTCCCTCATGAACCACTTCATCCTTTACCTCTGAAAGTTTTTGGGTCTACATGTTTTATTCGTAATTTCAGTTCTGGTCTTGACAATCTTTCTCCTAGATCACATAAATGTGTTTTCTTAGGGTTTACAAGATCACAAAAAGGATACAAATGTTTTTCTCCTTCTCTTAACCGTTATTTTGTGTCAAAAGATGTCACATTTGATGAGTTGTCTCTTTATTTTAAAAGTCAATCTTCACCTCTGTCTCCATCCAATCTTGTCAACACTCCTAATACATTTAATGTTTCTATTGTTTGTGACTCTCTAACCGTGTCTTCTTCACCATTAGTTCTCGCTTCGCAATCGCCTTCTTCTCCACCGCCTCTTCGATTTATAGTTCTCGAAACCAATCACAACCACCACCATGTGACTCTACTCAAGTGCCAACTACTCTGTCTCCTCACGGTCCGACACATGAGTCCGACCTTCCCATTGCCCTCCGAAAAGGTATTCGTTCTACACGTAATCTCTCTCCCCATTATATTGTTTTGAGTTATCATCGACTGTCATTACCTTTTTATCATGTCTTTCCTCTATTTCTTCTGTGACCATTCCAAAAACTGTACGTGAAGCTTTAGCCCATCCTGGTTGGCGTCAGGCCATGTTAGATGAACTAAGTGTTCTTCATAATAGTGGAACTTGGGAATTGGTCCCATTACCGTCTGGGAATTTTGTTGTTGGTTGCAGGTGGGTGTTTGCTATCAAAGTTGGACCTGATGGTATTATTGATCGCCTCAAAGCTCGTCTTGTGGCCAAAGGTTATACTCAAATTTTTGGGTTAGATTATGGAGATATCGTTTCCCCTGTGGCAAAGATGGCTTCTGTTCGTTTATTTATCGTCATGGTTGCTCTTCAACAATGGCTTCTTTATCAACTGGATGTTAAAAATGTTTTCCTCAATGGTGATTTGCAAGAAGAAATATATATGGAGCAACCTCTTGGGTTTGTTGCTCAGGGGGAGTCTTCTGGGATGGTATGTCGTCTTCGCAAATCCCTATATGGCCTAAAACAGTCTCCTATGGCTTGGTTTGGAAAGTTTAGCAAGGTTGTTCAACAATTTGGTATGACTCGGTGTGAATCAGATCATTCTGTCTTTTATCGACACTCCAGTGCTGGATGTGTTTACTTGATAGTATATGTTGATGACATCGTTCTTACAGGTAGTGACAACCATGGTATCTCTCAGTTGAAACATCTCTGTCACAATTTCCAGACTAAAGATCTTGGCAAACTTAGATATTTCTTGGGTATTAAGGTGACACAGTCCAATGATGGTATTGTTATATCTCAAAGGAAGTATGCCATAGATATTTTGGAGGAAACTGGGTTGATGAGTTCAAAGTCTGTTGATACATCCATGGATCCTAATACTAAACTTCTACCAAATCAGGGGGAGCCTATATCTGATCCTGAGCAGTATAGAAGATTGGTTGAAAAATTGAATTATCTTACAGTTATTCGTCCTGACATTTCCTTTGCAGTCAGTGTGGTAAGTTAATTTCTTAATTCACCATGTGAAGATCATTGGAATGCAGTCATTCGTATCTTGAAATATATTAAAGGATCTCCTGGAAAAGGATTGATATATGGTTCTAATAATCATACAAGAGTTGTTTGCTACTCAGATGCTGATTGGGCAGAATCTCCTTCGAATAGAAGATCTACATCTGGATATGTGTCTCCATTGGTGGTAACTTGATCTCATGGAAAAGTAAGAAACAAAGTGTTGTGGCAAGATCCAGTGCAGAAGCAGAATATAGAGCTATGGTCTCAGCTTTCTATGAACTTGTTTGGCTCAAGCAATTGCTTAGAGAGTTACAATTTGGAGATGTCACTCAAATGACACTTGTGTGTGACAATCAGCCTACACCACATATTGTCAATTGGTTTTATGTTGGAACCTTAACATGGTATCAGAGTCAAAGCCTAACATCTTTTTGGTTATTGTCATCGGCCAAAAGTTGCTCTTTAGTTGAGTCAAAAGTACCCTTTACTTGGTCCGACAGGCTTCGTTGGAGGGAGTATGTTGAAAGTTCCACCTCGCCTACCTCATATGATTTGGTATGATTTAAATACATATTAGGTTACTCCTCATATTGCCAATGAACAAACAAAAATGGTTACATCTTACTGTCATATCATATCTTGTATAACCATAAAATTGTTAAGTTCGGTGATTATTTAAGTCATAAATTTCAATATATAATCTGATGAATCTTTGACTCTTCAAACTCTATTAAATGTACTCTCTTTTAAACGTGAATTTCACCTACTATCATAACTAGTCAAAATTTGTACTACAATTTATTTTTCCTTTAATATGTTAGCGACTGTCAATATATTTTTTTAATCTAATTTTATTTCAATAATTTAAAATTTATATTAATTTTAATCTTATATATCAAATATACTCTCTGAACGTGAATTTCGTTTACTATCATAACTAGTAAAAAAATTGTTGACTATCTCTAATTATTTCTCCTTTTATTATTGTGCTTAACTTTAGTTTTAGTATTTTGTAAATATCTCAGTTAAAAATTATATCATCACATTAACATGATTAATGTAAATATAGAATGTAATTAATATACTCAAGATACTTATTTATTATAGAATGTAATTAATATACTCCAGATACTTATTTATTATGAATTTTAATTATTTGAATTTATCTTATGTGCATACTAAGTAGATATTTCATTTTCCTTTCAATATCATATCAATATTTAAATCTCAAACTCTTTTATTAAAAGACATACGTTTCTACTACGTCAACTTAATGGTGTATTCATTAAAACCATTTGAAAAAAGAAAAAAAAAATTATGGTCAGACTAAAGGGTCATGTAAATGACCAATAAAAAGTCAGAACAAATAAATTTTTTCATTATTTTCTATACAAAAATGTTTTCTACAATGCCCTTATGTCATAACTTTGGAATCAAAGCTTCAATGAATTGTCGGTAGAGGAAAATAACAGCCAGTCCAATTAGAATTGTTCAATATTTGAAAACAATAAGCAATAATTAAGATAGAATTGAAAGAATGCCAATTCAAAATAACTATAAACAAAATATTATTGACTTGAAGTTATGAGTTCAATTGACAAAGCATTAGTATAAGTATATGTACATAATCAACTAATTATTTAATACTTTAAATATGTCTTAAAAGTAATATCACAAAAATTGATAATTTTTAGTAATACATTATTCATAACATAAAAATGATTCAAACTATTTATATATTTTATTTAAATTCTATTTTTTAATATTATGTATCCAAATAATGAGAGAGGGAGAGACATTAGCATGTGTTTAGACTTATATACTACTGAATGTCCTCATGGATTTTCACCATTAGATACATATAAACAATATTTTCTTCATCACTACCTCAAAGCCAAATCAAGTGTCAGTGTGTCACCTCACCAATTGGTATGACTTTATGAGGTGCCTTCTTTACTTAACCACCACAGACCAGACAACAGTGTTCCATTGGAGCTCCTAAGCCAATTCAACAGAATTATTGAAGATTTTGATATGTACTTGGATATTATTGGCTATTTTTTCAATTGACATCTAATTCTGACTGGTTCTTTCAAACTCCTAGGTCAGTATAAATTGGCATTTGACCATCTGGATCATTCACCATTCCTTAGGCTTCTCTCCAAGCTGGAAGTGCTTTTCATGGTCTCTCACTTGTGGGGGTGTTAGGATCATATATAGTTAGAACTCATTAATCATCATATAACCAAGCATAGTTAGAAGTGATCAGTGAGACAGATATATTGTAATACTGAACACAAATATTACATTAGGCTGTACTGTTCAACACAATTTCCATTTTCATTCTCTCATCAAAACACTTTTAACTTACAGACACTTCTTCACTATAGTTTACATAGATATTGTAGATGACAGTTTTGTCCTAACTCTTCCTGAGATTATATTGATATCACATGCAAGAGTGAGACAGAATGAATGACAGCCAATTATTTCTTCAACTAGCTGGCTTTATTGATCTCTCTGTATTTTTCCTCTGCCTTTGATTTGATACTCTCTCTTTCTTAGTTGTAGACGTAAAATCTGGTTTCCATGCACCTACACCATAATAGAAAAAAGCATTAAAATATGACTGGAGAAAAGCATGGAATAGAAATTTAAACTCCCACTCTAATAATAACTGTTAGGGGGGGGACAAAGCTGGGCACCCCATGTAAAAGTATGACCAAGCAACATTTATTTCAAAACTTTAAACTAATAAATGCATCCTTGTTTTCCATCTGGCATGATAAATGGACCAGAACTTTGCTAATGGGAATGAAGAAGGAAAAGCTATTATATAGTCTCAATTTATCATAATCCTGATTAATAAATTAAACTGTGTCCCAAAACTTTCACTCACCAAAAGCCCCTTTAGTATTGTTCCATTTTCTATTTATGACAGTCAAAATAAAATTGTGGAGCAATTGCCCAAACTCTAGTTAAAAACCATTTGCATGTAATAGTAGGAAATTCAGCATCAATTTGCTAAAATAGATCAGGCCTCCATGAAAACTTAGAGGAACTTCATGGAATTCGATACATGAGTGGTGTTTTAGGATTGATAAGGAAGGGAGATTAGTTTAAATAGATTTAGAATCCATATTTAAACAAGGAAATCACAATAGAATACAAAATAGTATATTACTATATTGCAAATAGCTATATACCGATTAGTCACCACCATCCATGAACAGCTTGTGTGTATGTGTTCTTGATCCACCTTAAACTCTTCCTCAGTGAGCCTTTCATTTTTCCTTCCACAGAATATATTTTATAGCCAGCTACTCTCTTCTTCCTTTGCAACTCAGGGTCACTGAAGCTCCAACTTTTTGATACTTTGCTAACTGTGTTTTTCCCTTTATCCACCTTCACTTCCTTTTCCTTACCTATCTTGTATGGATAAGCAGAACCAGCATAATTTGCACTGTAACTGTAAGACCTCAGATCTTGCATACTTGTTGGGGCCACCCTTCCTCCATTGTAGTTTTCAATCTGCAGACTCTCATTCCTGCATGATTTGGATCTGAATTCCATTGTGAAAACCACACTACACAACACAAGAGTGAAGAACTAAGGATTTGTAGTTTTAAAGAGAGAAAGAATGAAGCTAAAAGAGATGGTAGGTTGGTCGGTTGGTTTTGCTTTCTTCTAGTTGTATTTTATCAGTGTTGTTTATTACTTCTCTTTCCTAACTCCATATAATCAAATCTTTGAACAGGAGACAGTTGAAGATGATAATGTGATTCTTTGTTTTGTCGTTTTCATTATGGAGTCTGTGGGGAATTCAACATGGTATAACTGGGTAAGGTATTTTGGTTTGACCAACTTTTACACGTGGATGTGATAAAATTGGTTATAGCATGGAAGTAGCTGGGAGCAAAGGAGTAATGCTTTTTTGATAAAAATGCAAGTTAATGCACCACCCTCTTAGCTAAACTTGTAAACTTGCAAAAACACATGATATTCTTGGGGCTACTAATGATTTCTACAAAAATATTAATTGCAAAGTTAGATGAAAAAATGAACTTTACTTTTTAAGTTCAGATGGATCCTATTTTCTCCACATAATTTTAGCTAAAGTTTCTTTCACTGATTGTGTTACTTGAGATCAAGATTCTACATTTAAATTAATAGCTTTTAAATTTGGTGTTATGCACATAAGTGGATAAAAAACATAGGTAATAAAGAGATAGGACATTCATGTATATATAAAGTGGAGGTGTGACAGAGCATGACCATTCCGGTTACATATTTTACAGAAACCCTAAGACTAAACTCTGTTCATGAAAAAGCAAAACACTCTTGACTTTTTAGGTATTTGTGGTCCACACTCCACATCTTAAATAGTATCCTAATCCCTGATGGATCATCCCACATGTTTGTGTCTTTGACATCAACAATCTAGGTGAAAAAATTAAGTACTTTCCCCTTTTCTTCTCTCCATATCTATGTACAAATGGAAAAAGAAATCTTAGGAAATATTCACAAAAAGAGGCAAAAGAAGTGGAAAATGTTTTCAAGTGTATTGCAAATGTAATTAAGAAAAAATGACTATAATATGATTTATTAATATAGCTACCAGCCAATATGAAATTATTGTATAGCCAAAGGAAATCCGTACAGGAAACTAATAGATTTCATCGTTTTCTGTTCTTCCATAGCACCAAGTGTTTAGAAAAGAGACTAGTGTCAACACCAGAAGTTACTTTTTTTTCTTGAGTTGATTTTGGAGTTCTGTACTAACTTCATTTTCAAATTTTGGTCTAAAATGCATAGTAATATTCGTTATTAGTATTATCAGTGTCAGTACCTGCCATTGAAGCAATCCTCTTCAAACTAATTGCAAGTGTCCCACTTGAAGAACTAATTGATCAGATATTATTGGCATGCTGTCATATTCTCAACCTTCAATAATTCAGTACTGAACGTAATTTTTACACATTGTATGGCCAATGAATAAATATGTTTTTTCTTTTATCATTTGCAGGAGTTTTTCTTTAAAATAGAATATAAATAAAATTGGGGAACACACTCCAATTATAAATTTTTGGTGAGCCACACTCTAATTATATGCTGTCATCCGAAACATACGTAAACCATTTTTAAAAGCAATACAAAAGTCATTGGAAGGGAGAGTGAGAACTGAAGCTTTTGGAGAAACTTGGTCACAACACACAAAAAGGAGCTACAAATATAGTTTCATGTTTAAAAATGAAACTTCTTTTTATGCAGAACATCTTATATTTTTTTTATTTAGAGATCATTTGATGTTTTTTTACACAACTTTAAAAGAGACTAATGCTATAGAAACAGGAAAAACTTTCAAACTAAAGAACTTGCAACAGACTTACATATACCTCATTCTAACTTGCAGAGTGAAGTGTTCGAGCTACAACCTATCTGCTGCTATTCTTTCTTACTCCAAGACCAATCTATTAAGGTTAACCTGTTTGATAAATATTTGGTAAATTTTATAGTCCTAAATGTTATAGGAACTGAAAAAAAAAAAAAAAAGAGAGAGGATAATTTAAGGGATCAATTTTGAATTCCCAATATATCTTTCTAACCTCAAATCTATTAATTTTGAATTACAGTTTGTGAATAAACCTTCTAATCAGATTGTATGGCAAAATTAATATTTTAATATGTTGCACATAAGTAGATCTAGAACGTGCGCAAATCCACTAAATGAATTAAAACTTTTATGATTCACAACTGCAGTCTGTAGGGTGTGTTGCGGTGATTGTGAATTACAGTGGAAACAGACAGTGCTGCACAAAAAGAAATACAGATGAGACAATAAATTAAAGGCAGGCTTGAAACAGCAACCTGCTAATTAATTGATTAAACAAAATTTATAGAATCCAATACAAATAGCATCAGATCAGATGTCTTTGATCTCTAATGTGTGAATAAAACATAGAGATAGAAAATGAGCACAAGATAACACTGGCGAGATAGAAAAAGGCCTGATGACTTAACAGAGAACAAAAATTAAATCATCAGAGCAAATCAGCAACATTTGATGGAAGCTCCTCTACAACCACATTGTAGAACTTCTGAATATCAGACAGCATTCTGGAATCCTCCAATGTGACAAAGTTTATAGCAACTCCTTTTCTTCCAAACCGGCCACTACGTCCTATGCGATGGAGATAGTTTTCAGGCTGGGTAGGCAGATCATAGTTTATGACCAGAGACACTTGTTGCACATCGATGCCACGGGCCAGAAGGTCAGTGGTAATGAGAACTCGAGAAGAGCCGGACCGGAATTCACGCATGATGATATCACGCGTGTTTTGGTCCATGTCACCATGGGTGGCAGAGACCGTGTGGTCATTGCTTCGCATTTTGTCAGTGAGCCAGTCAACCTTGCGCCTGGTATTCACAAAAATGACACTCTGGGTGATAGCCAGAGTCTCATAAAGGTCGCATAATGTCTCTAGCTTCCACTCTTCCTTGTCAATATTGACATAAAACTGTTTGATACCCTCCAGTGTCAGTTCATCACGCTTTACCAAGATTCTCACTGGCTTATTCATGAACTTCCTTGTAATCTCAAGGGCTTCTGGCGGCATTGTAGCAGAGAACACTCCAACCTGAATTTTGGATGGCAGCAGCTGGAAGATGTCATAGATCTGCAACACCAACCAACACATTCACAATGTCATGAATGTAAATAAATAAACTTTTACCTTCCTCACAGATGTTTATTTGGATAGAAGAACAGGAAATAATTGTATCCAGTCCAGATAAAACAATATTGTATGTTGTCTTATTTGTGCTTTATAAACACAAGGGAATTCAAACCTCAAGGACATTTACAAACAAAAGAACTGCGATAATCAACAAGTACATGACAACCAAAATTCGTGCACTACTTAAATTGTGAAAATTAATAGAAAAAACAAACCTGATCCTTGAAACCTCGTGAAAGCATTTCATCAGCCTCATCCAAAACAAACATCCTTATGCAATCTGGGCGGAGAGACTGCCTCCGCAGCATGTCAAACACACGGCCAGGAGTGCCAACAACAGTGTGGACCCCAGCTTGGAGAATGCGCTGATCCTCACGAACACTTGTCCCACCAACACACGCATGAACCTTAACACCCAGGTAATCACCAAGAGCTCGCATAACTTTCTCAATCTGCTGTGCTAGCTCCCTTGTTGGTGCCAAAACCAAAGCCTGGCACTGAACCAATCCATAATCAAGCTGCTGCAAAATTCCAGAACAGAATGTTGCTGTCTTTCCTGTTCCAGACTGAGCCTGTTGAATCACATCAAGACCTTTGCAGAAAGGAACAATTCCCCTTTGCTGGATTGCAGAAGGCCTCTCAAAACCTTAAAAAAATTAATAAAACACCAACAAATTATTATGTGGTAAGAGAAGCAAGAGTAACAATTATATTTTTACCAGCAAATCATTAATATCAGTTTCAAAATAATTAAAATCCCAATTTTTATGGACTTCCCATGTACCCACTTTGTTTTGTTATCTTACAATAAGTAAAGTGCTTTTGTGAGAGACCGGGTAAATTTAAAACACTAAACTGCAGCCATATATATGTAATGGAAAAAGTGTATGCTCATTTAACATATACATTATCAAGCATGCTATAAAGTATTAACCATCCCCAAGCCTTAATCATTGGCAATATAACCACAACAATAAATCTAAATTATTTTTAATGAAACCACATATAACTTCAATTAATCTGGAAAAAATTTATTTATTTATGCACTTAATTGAGTGCTGATTTCAAAGAACGATTGGCATAAAATATATGAATAAGCACTTAAACTAAGCGAGTCAATCTGCCAGTAGATACCATAAGCATATATGCCTCGCAGAAGATTTTCTTGTAATCCCATTGCATCAAAGCTGTCGTAGACTTCATCATAAGATGTGAAGAATTCTTGCCCATCAGTGGAAAGCCTGTGTAGTTAATTTAAAAGAAATCAAATCCCAGAAAAAAGTGAATGAATAAAGAACTCAAGCATGACAATACAACTAGTGCAACATACAGTATAGCAACTTACAATTCACTCATCTTAGCATCATATTGGCGAGCGTCAAATTGTGTTCCTTCTGGAGCCAAACCTGCCATCACTGGAAAAAGAAACCTCTGTTAAAAAAGGAAGGCCATAACTCAAATACTCAAGCGAAATTGAAACATATAACAAAGGAATAGTTCCATAACAACACAAAAATCAAATATCATACAAATAACTAAACCACCAATGCCTCCACTAGGAGTTTCTACTTTCCCAGTACATCCGTAGTTCGATATAGATACTACTCTCAAGATTTCATCCATGTATAAGAAAAGGACATCCTCCACTTGCAATACACACAGGAAGAAGTGAAAGCATTACGCTGCTGTTTCTCTTAGATGTCAGAAGAAGACATTCTATAGGGCAAAAAGGATACATGTCATACAAGAAAACAAATCTTTCAGTGTCAAATACCCACTTTGCCCACTCCTCCATGATTCAGTTACACAGTGCCAAAATCAAAGTGAAACTAAACAACAAAAAGAATATGATCATAGAAAACTTAAGCTCGCGTAGAGTCTAACATATCACAGTATAAAGAAACAAATCAACCTATCACACATGCACGACCCCGACAATCCATTAAATCTTAAAACACGATCTTTTTTGTCCAGAAACTTAACAAACCAATAAACAACGATTCACAAATTTCTGGGTCGAATTAAAATGAAAAAAAGAAAAGAAAAATAGATCATGGCCAGATTCATAGAAGAGAAATAGAATGAACAATTTAGGAAATTGAAAAGAACAAAAGGAGATATACCTGGTGGAAGCTTGAAGGGTTGGAAACGGAATATGGAAAGAGAAAGAAGAGCAAAGGGGTAACTCCTCGGATCTGCACCGTGGAGTTAAAGGGAAGCGAATAGAGAGGAAAAGGGAGTGTTATAGGAATGAGGAAGGAAGGGGCAAAACAGTAAATATAGCTTTCCACGTTTACCCTTTCAGATGCTTCCTGGGATCAATCAATAAAAATAAATAATTTCTTATTTTCTAATTTTATTTCATACTCACAATGAAATAGTAACATTATATATGATGAGACATTACCAGGAAATTTATTATTTTATTCTAAAAATGATTTTGAAAAAAAAAACTTTTGAGAAGACTTTTTAATAAAAAAGTGTAGATTTTAACTATTGTATTTTAGAAAAATTGTATTGTCAGTATTTATTTATCGTTAAATTATACTATATTGTATAAAAAGAGTATTTGGTTGTAAATCATAATATTATCGATATATCATTATTATTTTAACAGTTATATGCCCAATATTCTGACAAAATATTTAAATAAATGTATAAACCAATCAATATTCAGTAGTATATTCTACAACATTAAAAATAAATCAAATATTGTCATATTTTCAATTATATTTTAAAACCAGTTATAAAAAAATTCAAATCATCCTATATAAATTATTTGATGTGTATTCTATTCATTCACATTTAGTATAATTTTTTTTTTACATATTTTCTAGTTCATCTTTTATTTTTATTTAAAAAAATAAATGAATATAATATAAATCAAAGAGAAATAATCGCAAGGTCTAACAATAATTATTATTATTATTATTATTTTCTGAAAAAGTAAAAAAATATTTGGACCTAATGAATGCTTTGGGAAGCAATTCTGGAGGTGTAGAAAGCAATTGTATGTGATAACGCGTAGGAAAGCTGATAATGGGCTGGGCCCGTTGGACAATTTTAGCATCGGCCTGAAGTACGCAACCAAACCCCTTCGTCTGTGAGAGCATCGGATCTCACGAAGTCGCCCACAGTTTTCGTTGATTCCATTCTTCTTCTGCTTATTCTTCCTCGCTACTTCGCACTCTCAGGTAAAATCACTCATTACTATCTACTTTACTTCAAACCCTTACTTCAAACTCATCCAAACTTGCTTTTGTTCACATGCTCTGTGCCTTCTCCGTTTTTCACTTCCTTTATCTTTATCAAAATTGCTTAGATATAATCAGATGCACTTATGTATTCAAGCTTTGTTGTTTGGTCATGTTTTCTTGGAATGTTTTTCTGGTTTTGTGCCAAAAAAGCGAGAATAGATAGTTGGGTTATTGAACAGCTGTGTTGGAGATTCCATACTGAGGAATGAGATATGATATGGCTAAAATAGTTTATATAAGAAAGGGGTAACCTTTGTCGTAGTTGAATTACGTCCAAATTCAAATTCTAAGAAATAAAAATATGAAGTTGGTTGTTATAAATGGAATGAACTTATTTGGAGGCTCAACAAATTAAATATAGTTGAGTTAGGTGTTCTGCCTCCCGAGGAAATATAGGTGAGTATCTCCTCTAAAATTTTTGCAGCCACTCAGTGGTAAGGAAAAGGAAAACTTTTCCTTCTTTTATAAAATTTATTTGTTGGAACATGGTGTTTTGTCTTTCAGACTGTCCTTCCATGAAAATTTCAGACCTGCCTTTGGATCACCTGAATAACTGAAACCCAGGTGGAAATGCACCTTCTGGTGTATGTTTTCCTCAAGTGATGGGTTCAGTGTTCAGTTTGCCTTGGACTATAATGGATCCTTGACTATCGGTTGTGGGATATTATTGGTGCAAACCAAAACATAAAACAATAATAGATCTTGTTGTTTAGTGTTGAATGTTGGAATTTTTTTGAAGATGAATGTTGGAAATATTAATTTTGATGAATATTTATTATTTGAAATTTTACTCTTTCTTATTCTATTATCATACATAATTTTATCTGTGAACTGCACGAGATTTTACTTGGTGAATTTCAATTTGACTATTTTATACTCTGAATACCAAAGCCAAAACTAATTGTCCGGGTTTCACTGAAGTAGCTGTTCTCCAACTTTAAACACGCGGCATTGCTTCAAGGACCTTTTATAGCGGCGTCCAAAGTATGTCATATTGGCCCATGCTGATTAATGTGTAGGAGTAGTTGTTAACTTGTTATGTGATAATTTATACCTATCATTATCTGTTAGTCCAACTCTGATCCATCAAACGTCCACTTCATAGTATGGTAACCTGCTTCACTTAAACATCTAGTTTTGAAGTTTATCTCACATTTCAAAGAATACTTACAGCAATAAATAAAATTTCTTTATCAATTAAGTTGTATGTTTTAGTCCATTTAAAATGAGAATGTGGGATAGCCTGTAGACATTTGTATTTTTTTTTTATTTTGGCCCACAATGGATTTTAGCTTGTAATTGTATCATAAAGATCAAGTGGCCAGTATTTAACTCTAAATATTAGTTTGGGTTTTATATGAAATATATAATATTGGTTTCTGCTAAGCATTGATCAAGGAACACTGAAGTTGCAGGGACTAAGAAAATTATGCTTTCGTCTACTAAATCTTTATTTTGTCTTTCAGACTACTTTTCTGGAAGCATTTCAAATGGTTGATAGCAATCCTTCCTCTGGATCACCTGAAGAAACACAAAATCCCAACCCAGATGGGAATGCACCAGCTGAAAGTGATCTTGCATTGGATAATCTAGCACAAAAAGTTCAAGAATCTCTCTCTCTGGAAAAAAGACATAAATTTTGGGAAACCCAACCTGTTGGGCAGTTCAAGGATATAGGAGACTCCAGTTTGTCAGAAGGCCCTATTGAAGTTCCAATACCTTTATCTGAGGTCAAACAAGAACCATACAACCTTCCTGACCACTATGAATGGGTTACTTGTGACATCAACTCCGAGAAGATGTGTGATGAAGTATACAACCTTCTTGCTCATAATTATGTGGAGGATGATGAGAACATGTTTCGATTTAAGTACTCAAGGGAATTTCTGCGCTGGGCTCTGCAACCTCCTGGATATTTCAGGAGTTGGCATATTGGTGTCCGTGTTAAAAGTACCAAAAAGATGGTTGCCTTTATAACAGGTGTTCCTGCTAGAATCCGAGTTCGTGATGAGGTTGTTCATATGGCAGAGATCAATTTTCTGTGTGTCCACAAGAAACTTAGAACAAAGAGGCTTGCTCCTGTCATGATCAAAGAGGTGACCAGGAGGGTGCACCTGGAAAATATGTGGCAGGCAGCTTACACTGCCGGAGTAATTCTTCCTACACCAATAGCAACTTGTCAATACTGGCACAGATCTTTGAATCCCAAGAAGCTGATTGATGTTGGTTTCTCTCGGCTTGGTGCACGAATGACAATGAGTAGAACCATCAAGCTTTACAAGCTACCAGAATCAACAATCACCCCAGGGTTTAGAAAGATGGAAATACATGATGTTCCTGCAGTCACAAGGCTAATTAGGACTTATTTAAGCCAATTTGTTGTTGCACCTGATTTTGATGAAAATGATGTGGAGCATTGGCTTCTGCCAAAGGAGGATGTTATTGATAGTTATCTGGTTGAAAGTCCTGAAACTCATGAGGTCACTGACTTTTGTAGTTTTTACACACTTCCTTCTACTATCCTTGGCCACCCAAATTATTCACTTTTGAAAGCAGCATATTCATTCTATAATGTTTCCATTGTCACTCCTTTGCTTCAGCTGATGAATGATGCTCTTATTGTCGCAAAACAGAAGGATTATGATGTTTTCAATGCATTGGATGTCATGCAGAATGAGACCTTCTTGAGGGAACTGAAGTTTGGACAAGGTGATGGGAAGCTTCATTATTATCTTTATAACTACCGAATAAGGAATGCATTGAAGCCGTCAGAGCTCGGGCTTGTGCTTCTGTAGTCTAATTTTTTGTAATTTGTCTTGTTATGATTGAATTGGGATTCATAATGGTTTTGCTGTAGACATTGTATGGTTGCGAATTATGTAGTGATCCACCGTAGACCTTAAATTTTGTTTTACCTTTTGAACAAACGAGTTTTACAATGTCCTTGGAGGCTATCCTGGAATTACAGTCATGCCACAAACTGGTATAACTTCAGGATTTCCAATTCCTGTTTACTATTACTTTTTCTACTGACGGATTGTGTTAAATGCTTATCTTCTAACATTTTTTTCTGCAGAGCATGTGATTGTGTTCCTGAACTTTCATAACGGAATAATGGGTTATTTTACTCCATGTTAGCCATGTGGGCAAAATAAAGATGTTTATCTCAGGATGCATTTGAACAGAGTCATTGGAAATCTTCTTCTCATGTATTTCAATATCTGTCAACACCGATTTCCAACGTCTTAGCATTCCTCTTTCCTCATGTTTTCAATATTTAACTCAGTTTCTATTTACAAGGAGAAAAGGGTTAAAAATAGCCGAGATAGACAAATACCATGTAAGTTTTTTTATATATATATTATAAATTATTAATTATATGAACATTATAATTGAACTGATTAATTTACTAAACTATATTAATTCGTTTAAAGTTCTTACATATCTAAAGGGAAAATAAACTCACATGGACTACATTATCGCCAGTATTTTTCAAGGACTTTTGCAGAAAACAACTTGAAATTTTGTACCATGAAAGATTTAATTTCTTTTGGCTTTATATCTATTATAGTGATAAAAGGCAAATGAAACTATATTGTCAATCATATAAATTGATAAAAATAATCTTCAATAGTAACAGTAACAAACGTATTTGAAACTCGTTTAACAAATCCTTGTTCAATTTTTTAAATTCAAAATTTATTACAATATATTAACAAAATTAAAAATACCGATTATCATATCCAATCGAAATATTAATAACCAACAGGAGTGTTCACAGTTGGTAGTTGGTTATCTTACGTTTAAATTTCACTTTCAATTAAAAGAATTGGATAGGATGAATCAAATTCCAGACTAGAGTCCAAGACACATGAATGATTTATATACAACTCTAAGAAACACAAATGAGATTCTGATGTATACATTTTGGATCCAAAATCTGGTCAGATTTGGTGGTGGACTGATAATATTACTAGACAACAGAAAATATGCACGGCCTATAAACATGACTTTCGATGCAATTTTTTAAGAATTAAAATTTTTAAAGAAATCTTATAAAATACACCCAAAAAAATGTTAAAATAGTACTGCATTGGATCAACAAAATTTTACACTTAGAAACCAACGTCAGGATGAATCTATTCAAGGACGTCGACCATCTTAAGCTAAGAGGATAATTTCACCACGGGAACCTGCATGAATAAACCCACAAGATCAATGGTAGTTATAAATAGTCAATATGATTTAAAAAAAAAAAACACACAAATTATAAACAGGAATCTAAATTACATTGTTCATATATATCTTTTGCTAGCTGCAACATTGAATCACTATGTTCAACCAGCAATGATATTTTTTCTGCCTCCTTCACTGCTTCCGCAGCCAGATATGATTTACTTTCAGCATCAGCAACTCTGTAGGCTGCAGTATCAGCAGCTTCCTTTATTGTTTCATTAGATGCCGTAAAGACAGAAGGTGGGGATTGCCGTTGTGTTTGTGGTTGTGACTGCGGTGGCCAGACATCTTTTGGCTTTGGTGAAGTTGATTTTGTCCCTGAGGAGGCATCCTTTTTTATTTTGTAACAATTTTGTACCTGTAGATGGTAAAGAGTAGATAAATCATGAAAACAAGCTTCAAGATCATTCAACTTAAATATGAAATTTCTGCTTGCGTTGAAAGTCCAAGTATGAAGGTGGACCGATAGTCTATTGGAATTAGAAGAGGAACAAAGAGTCCTAAAAATGGAAACTCAGATAAATATTACAACACAGGTACTAAATATTACAACACAGGTAGTAAAAATACATAAATTTGCAAATATTTATAGAGACAATCACATTACTAATTGCTTTATAATACATAAATATATCAATATTCAATAAATGATAAATACAATACAAAAGTTTGCACATTTGTGTATGTCCGTGTTGTGAGCAATATTTGTGTATGAAAAGAAAGCATAAATGCACAATATTTGTAAATGTGTATAGAAAAAAATATTAATGGTTCAGTCCTGCATATTCATATCAATAGTTTATAAATGATGATCACAATTTACCAAATAAATAGGTAGTAGTCATAAAAAATAAGTATAATTACATATTTCTCCCCCACCCATACAATGTATTTCTCCTAATATAAAAATGCTATGATGCATGGATATATCCGATACGACGATACATTTATTCAAGAAAAATACAGAATACGGTAAGTCTAAGATACGTATTTAAAAATGTATAAAAATTCATAAAGCATGATAAAAATAAAACTACAATAATGTAAATTCAAATTTCAAATCACATTTCTTATATACCGTGGGACTAAAAAATATAACTCATTGTCATTATAAAATATTTTCTATTTATTTATGTATAGGAATAGCATTATCAATCTTATTATTTTTATAAAATAGTTCATATAAGAACAATTTTCTTTTAGTAGGATATAAACAATTTAAAAGCTTGGACATTTAACTGATATACACATTTTTAAAGTATCTAAAAGTATTATAAATAAAACAAATGAAAATATTTAATTTCCCTTTGAGGAACTCCAATTGGATCCTTGAATACAAATATGTAGTAAAGAACAATGATAATAAACAAATTTGAATAAGGGCAACTTCTGAAATAAGAAAAGGTCTTAACTGAAGGGCATAGCAACTTAGAAATACGAGAACGAAATTGAGTAGCATAGGAGGAGGCAGATGCTTACTATATAGAGAGAAAAAAAGAACAATAATTCCGCATCTAATTAAAGCCATGTAAACCATGTAACGTGTTCTAAAGATAAAATTGAGTGCAATATCTACAAGTTCAAATGATAAAAAATGAATAAATTAATACAATATACAAAAAAAAAAAAAATATCCAATGCATGAGATTCCCACCTGGTTAGGTTTGGGGAATGGTGATAGTAGATATACATAGTTTTACTCTCATAGGCAGAGGATGTTTCCTGAATCTAAACAGTAAGGAAACAACCTCACCCATTGTCCCAAGGCTCACACTCATTTATAATATGCAATACATCAGTAAAATCACCAATTCACCATATAGATGACTAAATTACCTTTTCAAGTTTTCCTTGATTAACAAGCCTCCTCAACCTTGTACTTAATGCCCTTCTAAAATTTTGAGGAACCTGATGCTTTTGCTGCAGTTTTACATTTAGTGGTTGTTACTTCTAAAATTCTAAAATAAAAATGATAATACTTAAATAAAGAAGAATATACACAATAGACAATCCATATTAAATTAATTTTCCACTCATCCCCATAAAAAAAGGTGCAGGATTCAACATACTACTTGTAAAAGAGAACCCTTATCATCTACAAGTAAAAAACACCGAGAGGGTCTTAGAGTTATCTTAAAAACCCAAATTTTAACTGAAGCTGGCAAAAGGATTTAGTTATAAAGAAAGTGTGTTGTTACCACTGGAACTATTTATCCTTAAAACTGTTTATTACTCCCCAATAAACACTGCTCTAGTAAGTCAGAAAACCTAAAGAGCAGCTAAAACTCAAATCCCAGATCTATAAAGCATAATAATGATCACAGAATTAAATATTGAAAATGATAAGCATTTTAATTCTAGGTTTTGAAATGTAAAATCCTTATCATATAATCTCAGAAACAAATATTATAAACCACTTTACAAATTAGATATATATATAGTAATGCCATTGACTAATATTATGGTAATAAAGATATATCTGACCTCGAGGAAACTAACAATGGCATTTAGGTCAGATCCATTATTATCTTTTAGTGCTGATAGAGCTTCAAAAACCATTGCATTATACCTGATAGAAGAACAAAAGTACCAACAGATCCTCATAATATGATCTTAATTGACAGAACAAGTAGCTTGTCATGTTATCCTTTTTATAACAAATAATGGTAGTCAAGTAAAAATGCTGAAGTGCAAACCATGACTAAATAAATAGTTCTGCAACATCACATTTTACTGTATCAATAAAATATGACATTTCTCTGCGGATACATTCATAATAATTGGTACTTTATTCTATTCAAAATTCAACTTCAGCTGTAAACTGAAATATGATGTTTTTTGGCTGTAGTAGGTGGAATGCCAGAGTTTGGAGTTAGGACCTCCATCCTTTGACTTGTTATGAGATAAAAATGTTTATAGAATCTCTTAGCTCAGCACATAGATTCTTCCAAGACTTCTCTTTGGTAGAAAGGTAGGGTAGAGGGATTAAATAGCTTCTTCTATTTAATATCATTATTTTACCCTTTTTTATGCGGTAAGTTTAAGCAAAATTTTGTAACTCCTTCAGTTCTTCCCTTCCGCTAAAAGTTATACAGTTGTCCAGAAGAAAAAGAAATACAGACATTCTAATCCAGTTGTCATCATTTATGATGATACGCCATAATTCATGACGTAACCAATACTTATTAGATTTTTTAGTTTTTTAGTACGGTGACTAAAAACAAGCACCATTTTTGTAGGGACTAAAATTGTTTTACTAATGTCCTTAAGAAATGGAAAGACAACTTCTAAATCAGTCATCTATGATGCGCATATACTAGTTTTTTTGTGTAGAGTGGTTGAAAACATGTGCCATATATAAAGACCAAAAGGTTGCATTAAAACTTAAAAAGTTATGGCAGTTTTATCTTACGCCTGGCACGCAACAGAAACCATCATCAATTCATTATCATAGACAAGGCAAAAAGGACTCAAGACGTAACAGACAACTATTTGTCAAAAGAATTCCAATATCTAATTGGGGGTCAAAGAATGTGAAAAACAATGACTGCAGGACTGCTAATACAGCATCAAACATATGTTAACTGGTGTAAATTAATAAAGGGCACAATACATATATAGTCCTATTGTCATACCTTGGAGGGTTTTTGACATCCTGGTCATTCTGAGAAGAATCAGGGGCAGCGACATCAGAATGCGCGTTTTGAGGAGTGGCAGTTGTGGTGGTGGTGGTGGTGGTGGTGGTGGTGGAGGTGGTAGCAGGAGGAGGAGCAGGAAGAGCCTTGAGCTTGGGAACCCTAGATTTGTCTTTGGAACCTTGAGAACCGTTACTGACGCTCAAATTCCGCCATTTGTCCTGAAAAGGGGAAAATTGTAAGAACGCTAAACCAGACCCAATTATAATAAGTTTGAAAGAAACAAAAGGCGTTAGGGTCAATGGATTTACCTTGAGGTCGATGTTGGAACGGGAAGTGAGGAAAGGAGCGAATTGGGGATCTTTGAGAATGTTCTTCCACTTTCCGGGACCGTGCTTTTCAACTCCGGCGATGAGCGCGTCTTCTTCGTCCTGCGTCCACTTCTGCTTCTGATTCCCCATTCACATTCAATTCTCTTTCTTTCTTCTTCTCTTCGTCGCTTTCAGTTTTAGCTCTTCCTCACTGTCATATTTCCTTCTCTTCTCTTTCTTCTATATATATATATATATATATATATATATATATATATATATATATATATATATATATATATATATATATATATATATATATATATATATATATATATATATATATATATATATATATTTTTTTTTTCTAATTATAAACAAGTGAGAAATATGTTAATTCCGAATTTTTAATAAAATAAGTTTGTAATTATCGTTAAATTACATAGTACATATATTAATTTTCGTAATATTGTTTTTGAATTATTTTAAATTAGTGATAATGAAAAAATTAACATTGATAGAAGATTAAAGTACATACTTAAACGTATAAAAATGTGTTTTAAGTTTTAAAAAATATTTAGACTAAAGTTGAACAAATTATGCTTAGTTAAGAAAAAAATTAATTCTTAATAATCCCTTATTATACCTTTATTTAGATTTGACAAAGTGAAAAAAAAATAGTAGGAAGTAAAATTATTTAGATTAAGAGAAAAAAATAATAATAATAAAAGAAAAAATTAATTTAATTAATTAAAAAATATTTTTTTAAAATTATAACATAATCCTACAATATATTCTTATGATAATCTATTATTATGTTATAAAATAATATATATTTTTTCCAATACAATTCTTCACATGAAAAAGAGGTAAAAAAAATTGTATAAGTGAAATATATATATTATATATTAAAAATGTAACTTTGTATTTCTTTACTCTTTTAAATTAGTCCGTGAAAACAAACAATGTTGTCATATTGTATTTATTAATTTGTAGAAATAGATTGTTTGGAACAAGGAAAATATGAATATTTGTATATTTTTAAATTGTTAATTGAAATTTAATTATTTTACAAACTTATAGTTTATTTTCATATATTTTATCATTATATTTTTTAATTTTTATATTTTAGTAATTATTGAATCATATTGACATATTTCTAAAAGAATAATAATACAAGATAGTTTTGTTACCATTTTTTTTTTAATGTTTGTCATTACACTTGTAATTAAAATTATTCACGAATTAATGAAAATGTATAAAAATTAAAATACATAATAATAAAATTCCTTACAAAATTTGAATAACAAAATTTAATAATAATAATAATAATAATAATAATAATAATAATAATAATAAAGATAATAAGAAAACCATAAGAACATATATTTACTAATCGAATATAATTTAAAAAAAATCAATAATTAGGTGATAAGATGTATAATTTATTCTTTTTGAATTAAAATTGATTTTTTTATGTTACAATTAGAACTTATATTTCAAAATTTATTTATAATGGTTTCTATGACTCTCTTTTTTGTCTGTAATTTTATGGATAAAATGTTCTTAGAAAACTTATCTTACTCAGAGATGTGGTCAGTTAAGAACGTAAGTTTCATAAAGATATTGTCTTAAATTAAGAATGCATGAAGAACTAAAGCAAATCCAAATTCTATCAACTCTTCATGAGTTCGCATCTTTGATCACATGGCTCAGTTTTAAGTAGTAAGTGTAAATGTGTAATATACTCATGTCTTTGCTTAACATAACAGGACTAAAACTTCTCTTTTTGGATAAAGCTCGAGCAAATTGCCAAAGCCAACTTGGGAAATTACCATCATTCTACTTCATTGTTAGTTTTGCAACAAGCTTTGGTGTTTAAATTACTATTTCCAAACATGAAAGTAGCTCTTCATATGGTAAATCTAGCATGGTACAAAGGAAGAAATACAGAAATTTTATTGATGCAGCACATCAAACATACACTGGAATGAAGGAAGTGGACCCTTTTTCTTTTTATTTGAACTGCAACACAACCATGGGAGCTCTTTAGATGGAGATACTGTTAGGAATACCTCTGCAAGTCAACCCTTCCTCACTGGAAGGATAGAGTAATGTGTAGGGCATCTTCACTGGACCATAACGGTTCCTCAGTGTCTCATCGTTATTTCTTTGGGTGAGCTTTTCTTCAATTTCTGCCAGCTTCTTTCCAAACCTCTTGAAGGCCTCTAATGGCTCTTTGTCAAAAGTCCAAAATTCACCACCATCTCTCTGTCCAAGGTACAACTCGTCAGAAGCATGCCTTGACAAGACCTCTATTATAGTGAGGTCTTTAAGGGCATCACTCTTCCCGGTAATTGTTTTCAAGTACACCTTTTCAGGATTCTTAGCAAGCTCATCATACTCAGGGGATCCAATCTCAGGCATGAATTGCCTACTGAGAGTTGGTCGGTTAAGGATATAACCACCATACGGATATTGTCCAAAATTAACAGCTGCATGAAGGGCTGAAGCAGTCCATATGAGTGTGGTGCAAGATTCAATCAACTCTTCACGAGTTTGCATTTTTACCCACCATGGCTCATTTTTCTTGTCACCATGACCCACCTGTACAAGTTCTTGCCAAAAGGCTTGGAGTTCAGTATCTTGTATAATAGCAGCATCTGACTTGTAGTAGAAAAAGACATATTCTTGCACCCAAGACTTGATAGTAGCCCATATCTCTAGTCCATCAGCAGCATAAGGATAGTCCTCTATCAGAAGACGAAGGCCATGTGGAGAAGATGAATCCGCAACAGCCACACCTCTAGATAATAAGCAAAGAAAATAATGTTAACATCATAAAAAAAGTTATTTTTAAGGTCACTTTTTATTTTTATCTCAAGTATTGAATACATTATACATAGAATCTAAATAATTTAGAGATGTGCTTATAACTTGTAAGTTGTCAGCATTACCGCTTAATAAGATCAGCAGGTAGTGCTTGCTCAGGGAAAACCCAATCCTTGTATACAACGGCAGACATTTCTAAAGAATAGCGTCCCCACAAGAAAGTTGATTCAATAATACCCTCTGCATTGACTAAGACATTCCTTGCAAGTGCATTGATGTTCATTGTGTCACGATAATGTGGAAGCAGAAGTTTGTGAATGGGATGAACCACACTGAGATGCCTGTTTGTTGCTATGACGAATGGCTCAACAACTGCATGAGTGTTTAACCTGTCATGCATGTAAAGCTATTAAAGAATAATTCATAAATAGATAAACTAAGTTTGACTGTATAAGTTTCATTTGAAAAAGTTATACCAATGGCTAACAAGTTGGTGATAACAAGAGTCATTTACGATCACATAAGCCTTTGCAAGTAGCCAAATGTAAGCTTCAACTCCTTGGTTTGCCGGAAGATAAACATTACTAATAGGACCAAAATTATCACCCTGAGGATGTGGTTTACTTAGCTCAATTGCCAATGGCTTTAATGTTCCATTATCTTGTAAGAAAATGATGGTTCTAGTAGCATAGGCCTTTGTGCCTGTGGCGTTGATTCGCCTCAAATATGGAATAAGTGTGTCATGGTGGTCTAGTATGAACAGTCTGTTGTTTTGGATAGCCTGTTCAACCAAAAATATTTGAGTCCTTGTAACTCATCTCAATCATATAAAAAAAATTGAATTCACTGCAAAGTAATAGTAACATTCTTTAATGTTCTTTCCTTTTGTTGGGAGTGAAAGATGTAAGAAGGTAAAAAAATCCTTGATGTTATTCTATAAGGGAAAAAAAAAAAGAGTGTATCTACCTGTTCTACAGTGAGTCCACCCAAGTTAGGCTCCAAGTGTCCTCTGGTAATTGTACTAGTATTATCACCGTAGAGTTGGGTATCTAGCTTGCTCTTTGGAGGGAACTCCTATAGAAAAATTAATTTGCAACGAGGTAAGGCAACCAACTCTGATAAAATATTTTGCTTTTTGTACTTTCTTAACTATAAAGTAGTAAATTTACCTGAAGTCTTCTAATAATATGAGGATTTACTCCAGCAATCATCTCTCTTGCAAATTCTTCATCAGTCATCCATGCAGACTGGTCCACTGCTCCAAATAAAAACATTTTAAATGATGTATCAACTTATCATATGTTTATGAATATAAATATTGACATGATGTATATATATGTTTATATGTACTACCTTGAATTACTTTAGGTGGTGGAAACTTAAGGACCTGCTCCCCATCAGTACGGAAGAGTTCAGTGAACAATGGTATAGGACTAATCTTGCTAAGTGCATCAGTAGGCAATTTTATTCCACCATCATAGAGTCCACGCACGTCATCAAAGCTAGTAAACTCAGGTTGGTTGAATTGTAATCTAAGTGCAGATTGTAATTGAGGTATCACATTTTGAGATGCAGATTTAAGTATATAAACAAGGAAATCTGATGACTTCAAGTGACCAAATGATTCATCCCTTGGAAGATAAACAGAATCACTGCGACTCTCACTTTTAGGATCTGTTATGATATGTAATAGCAGAATTAACGACAGTAATTTTATAACTAAGAACAGTAACTGTTTATACTTTACATAAGCAAAAGTCACTGTATGTTTCTGTTGGCCAACATCACAAGCTGGCAAAGCAAATTGATATTGTTTGACAGTGACAGTAAGGTTTGGCTAATTTCCCCTCAAAATAAATGTGAGGTCACTCAAATGTATCATTTTTTTCTAAAATTGCATACAAAGAATCTGAAAAGAAGAGAACTGAATAACTGTATTGAATTTTAGATAGAACAAGGTCATACCTTTCTTAGCTGGTTTTCTACCAGTTCTTCCCCTGCGAGGATAAGGCAATGTGGATCCTCCAAGAACTGGACGAGCCAGTGTGGCATTGGAGTCAGGATCACCCAAATCATTGTACACATCATAGTCATAGATCCTTTCATGTTCTTTGCGCTCTCCTGTTCCATCTCCTCTTAAAGTCTTCAATTCTTCTTCTCTATACTTCACCAGTGGACCCGGTGTTTCACTTGGAAGGTATGCCTACATTTGTTGATGTTTAATAGATTGATTTTTTCATTGAAGGATTATATCAAGTATTGGGAAATAGAATCTAAATTGAAAATTTTAACTAGTTTACTAGTTGAGGGGTTTACCTTGTTGGCAAAGAAAATGCGGTCAGATTTGTACTTTTTGTCATTGTAAATCCATGAGTTGCAAACAAAGTGGATGGTTCCTTGGTTGGGAACGTCTTCAAGTGTCAAACTGACAAGGAAGAATTCAACTTGCATGAAATTTTCGATGTAAAATGCGCCAGGAATTCCCATGTCACTGCCCCATTCAAAATGAATATCGAATGCAGACTGGCCAGCTCCCAAGGTTGCTATGGAAGTAATAATACCTTCCAAAAATGTTTGCTTTCCCACCTTTCCCTTTCCAGATGCTATACAAAAATTTCAAGTGTCAAAATCTCACATATAAATATATATACAGTGAAATAATTTCACTTTTATGGTAAAATAAAGGAGGGGTTAAAGAAACTCATCTAACTTAAGTTTTTACAGCACAAAAAGACAACAATTTCACCATTTGTAGCATACTTCTTGTTTTGCTAAATCATGGTTTTCTTCATTTCATCATTTTGATTGCTTTACTATTAAAACGTTTAATATGATCCTTTGATTACCAAATCATTCTTTCTGTCTGTTTCCTGACTAACAACAGTGACAGTGAAGTGTTCATTTTTGGTTGGACTGAATACAGACAGAAATCAATTGTATATTCCTTTGGCAAATAGAATCACATTCAACATTATAATAATAACAAATGAAGTAATTAAAAACCAGAGAAACCAAATTAGTGACAAGAAAAGAAGATAGTTATACCATCAGCAGCGGTGGCACTGATCAACTTGAGAGCCACAGAGTGACCCAGAAAGGAAGTGAGAGTGTCAACTGTGGTGCCAATAACACCACCCACAACACCGATGGCACCACCGATGATGCCGGTGGGACTTTGAGCAGAAGTGAGGGCATTGATGTCCAACACATTCTTACGCATCAACACCACTGTTCCCTTCAGCTTCTGCCCCCTGTTGATGAGACCTGAGACACCTGAAAACATCTTTGCTGCAATTTTTCGACAACCACAACAACAAACAAACGTTACACTTTCTTTTTTTTTTTCTTTTTTTTTTTTCAAGAAAGTGGGATGTGAGAAAGACGAAGAAAGTGGTGAGTATTTATAAGGCCAAAGAAGATGCCAAAATGAGAGGGTCCTTACCCTCATAATTTGGAAGTACATGTGCAAAACATGTTCTTCCACACTCTTCTGCTGCATAAAATATTATATTGTTTACGTAGTTACCTGTTATGGCAACGCCAAGGTCTTATTTCGTGTGTACGTGTCCTCTATGATTAGCAGTGATATTTTGAGATTTGTTTTTTTAATGTAAAACTACTTAAAAAATCATTTTATAATAATCAAAATTATCATTGTTATGAAAAATATCATGTGATTACAAATAAAAAAAGTTAATTATCAAATATTATTATTTTTATTTTAAATATACTAATAAAAGAGGTTTATACTTAAGTATGTAAAATAATTTTTTATATTAGTTTTGCATCTTAGTTTATAAATCTAGTTTTAACAATTATTTAGAATTATTTTCAAAAAAATTAAAAAAATTGTTTAACAATTAGATTTTAAAAATTACGAAAATTCGTAACTAAAGAATAATTTTAAAATAATAAAGTAGAATTATGTAATGTACTTATTGATATATATATTACCATTTTTACTATTTTATTATTAAAAATTAGAAAAAAATATTTTAATAAAATTTTTATTAAATATTCTTTTAACTTTACTGAAAAATATTTTTTTGAAACAATAAACAACTCAGTATTTTATAACATTATCCATACATGTTAGTTATCCTCCTATAATAATTTAATCTTTGGTTCGGATTTCCCTTTTGTTTTTATGTTAGATGGGATAAGATTTTTAAAGAATATATTACAAAAAACTAAAATATATTAAAAAATAGTTATCTTAAATAGTATCTATTAGATTTTAAAAAATAAAAAATTATGATGCTCATTTTTTTTAATGAAATAAAAATACTTATTTAAAAATTAATTTCATTATATTTTACAAAATGAAGTGTAATAATAGTTATTAACTGAAAAACATTATTATTATTATTATTATTACATTAAAGTTCTTTATTTTTCTTTCATCTTCATAGACGGGAGAAATTAGCAGAGTAAGTAAGTTAAATGCTATGAAGATGAAACCTGAATTTATGAGAAAGGAGGATAACAAAGTATGGTGGGCTGGATTACAAGCACAAGATAGAGAGACCCATCTTCCAACCCTAGCCCATCTTTTTGTTTAACTCCTTTACTGTAATATATTTTCTTCAAATTAGATTATGTAATTATTGTGAGATCTTCTAAAGATTGTTTAATGTCATTGAAGTGTGTGTGAATTATCCAAAATTAAAAATTATGAAAAATAAAAAATATTTTATATAGATTAATAAAGATTTTTTCATGAAAAAAATTAAAATATCTGTTCCAGACGAGAAATATAATAAAAAACCTCTCTTATCAATTTATTATAACTTTTAAATAAGTTAAAAGAGAATCATACAGAGAAATGTGAAATTTTTATAATTTAGAATGGTTAGGAGAGTTTGAGAGAGCTCAAGTTCCACGTATTTTAATGTAAATGGTATCATCGATTTGGAGCGTGATGTTCTATTCAGGTATTTAATAATATTATTAGGGTCCCACATTTGAAGTATAGGTACATTTTTATTCTTAAAAAATACATTAATAGTTAATAAATAATAGTATATCTAAATTATGATTGATATCAAATCTAAAATGATATAAAATTGACCAGTGTCTCAGGAATTTTTTATTTTAATATAATCTAAGTGTATTTTAAAAAATAATCTAAGCGCATATAATTATCTATTTTCTTTTTAAATAATATTTTTACGCACTAACGTGCAAGTTACTAAAATTTTATGTAATTTAAATACTGGTATTCAATATATATGCAAAACATATATATTAGTAATTATAACACCAACAATTAACAAATTGAAAATATTATATTTGAATATGTTTTTTTAATCAGGTAGAGTTATATTAAGTAAAAACAAAAGTTAAATTTCATCTCAAATTTATTTATTAAAATTAATAAATTTAAATTATTCCCTTAAATAAATAATCAAAATATTATTTTTGTTATATTTATAATACTCTCATTATTTAAGAGTCAAAAGTTTTTTAAAAATAAATTTGTAATAAAATAAAATTTTAAAATAAATAATATATAAAATATGATAAATAGCTCTAATAATATTATCATAAAATATATAAAATTATGATATTTTTTTATTCTTAAACTAAACATTGACTATACCTGGAATGAAAAAAAAAAATTCCTCCACTCACACATTTCTTAATTCACTCAAAATATTTTTTAAATATAAAATCATAATAAATTAAAATATAAAACAAACAATATCTTTATAATAATTAACCCTACCTATAACACAACATAACTTATTATGATTAAATTAAAAAAAAAATACCATTCATATTTTTTTTTGGAAAATCTTAAAAAAAAAAGTTAAAATAGATGCTTAATCCAAACAACGAAGATGATGAATTTTAAATAATAAAAAATGGTGGATATCGTGGTGCACGAGGTGAATATAAGATAATAAAAGTCTCAATCACGATGATATAATGCTCTGAATGGTAGGATCAATGGTGTCTCAATTATGAGTCGCAACACTTTTTCATGTCTGGACACATTGAACGAGTCACCACGTTCATGGTGGTCCATGCAAAAACCAGTTCAAGAAGAACACGTCCAACCCAACCCATTCATTCATCACAAATAAAATAATTACTACCAAGAACTTTACAGAGAACACTAATCAATGTAATGATGTGCCTTGTCTTCTAATATTTTATTGCATCAAGATAATATATTTTAAACACACTTTAAAAATTGTTTAAACCTAATATAATTTCTAGCGGAAATTACTCATTAAAATTATTAGATCAAATATTAGTTAGAAGTGGCTACGCACATTATTGTGTGAGATAAAAATGTTTGAACAATCCAATCATATCATGTTTTTGGGGGGAAAATCACGTGTGAAGAGGTGAAATTCATTGAATTTGTCAGTTTCATTCATCACGATGCTGGGTGGCATCTTTTCAATTTCATTCATCAAATCTCACGTGTTTGTTAGAATGTAGGTAATAAACAACATTGTCTGCATGAAACTGAAGGTTTTACTGTTACCTTGTCTTTTCTCAACAACACATTGACGTGCATTATCAGATTCACACCATTTCTTCAACGACCATTAACGTGTTTCTTTCTCCTTTGTTACAAACACATTATTAAGATAAATATGATCTAATAACATCTCAAGTGTGAGATTTCTACTTTAATAATTTAAATTTATAAGTATCTTGACGTGGGAACATTACATTTATGTTATCATAATTTTTTGTCTTAAACAATAAATACTAAGATTCTGGGGTTCTAAAAGCGTACTTTTTTTCACACTAAACAAAATAAAATCTAGCACGTGACAGTGTGTACGTGATATTCTATATATATTAAACTCACCTATTAATGGCTCTTGAAATCTGAGCCATTGTGTAGTGTTTGTGCTGAAATCGACATTTGTCATACGTGCCCCACGTCGTTTTGTTTGCAAGCAAGTTCCCATATCTTATCCACAAGGAATTATATTGAAGTAGCATCTCTATTTTTTTATATATAAAAATAAAAAAAATATTATATTAAAACTGGAAAGATACGTAACCACTTCGTCGTTGTATTTATTTGTAGTGGTTGAATTTTGTTGGGAGATGAGACAAATCATGTTCCAATTATAAGTTAATATATATTTATAATTTTGAATTTTTGTATATTTAATAATTATTATTATATATTTATTTATATATTTTTACTTTTTTAATATATTTATATTAATTTATTATTTATTTCTTCTAAATTATTTTCCTAGTATTTATTTATGTGTAAAAATAATAAAATAAAATAAATTTAACATATTAAGACACTTTAAAATATAGACGGTTTAGTAATTATAAACCATAAACTTAGTTTGATTCGGCCTGGAACAGACCGTTAACCTAAAGAATTAAGAATGGAGTGATATTGATTAATCAATTGATGCATTTTAAAAAAAATTATATATTAAAATTAAATAAAAAGGTTATAATTAAAATATTATATTTTAAAAAAATTATATATTAAAATTAAAATAAAAAATTATAATTAAAATATTATATTTAAAAAAGTTATATATTAAAATAAAAAAAATTATAATTAAAAATATTAATTTTTTTATGATTAAAATATATAAATATATTATAATATTAAGTATTATAATTAGATATTCAAATATAAAATATAACAATATTTTAATTTATCAAATAAAATACTAGTTAAAAAAATTTAAAATTATTCATATAATTAAATATGTATTTTTTTTAAATATATAAAAAATATTAATAAACTGACCATCGTAACCTTTTCTATAAATCATTTTAATTACCTCGAAGTAACTTATCTTATTTCTAAAATACTAAAAACATGATGAATCTAATTAATACCAATCAACCCATTTTACCATCTTTTATATATATATATATATATATATATATATATATATATATATATATATATATATATATATATATATATATATATATATATTATCATTTCAACACTTTTTTTAATTTTTTTAAATTAAATGTGGTAATAATACGAAAATTAGTTTTAAGAGAACTATATTACTTATATATTATAATATTATCATATTTTTAATTAATATAAGATTTTCATTTAATTATATTAAAAAAATAATTTTTGATCGTACCTTCGTTTTCAAGATTTTTTTGTTTTTAAGAATGTTATGTAAATTGTTTATCGTACAAGAGTTCATAGTGGTCATCGAAGTACCAATAAAATAATATTTCCTACCACAATGTACATTTTAATATAGAGGAACTAATAGGACACTGTACCTAATGGTAATAATAAATAATAAATATATTAATCGAATCTGTTTCGTACCCGACAACAATATTTTGTTTTGGTGAATGAACCAAAAAATTACTATATTTTAGAGTTTCAAAATCTATCCTACCCGTATTTACGTGCCATGAAATAAAATATGAACCAAATTTGTCTATAGACATTTTCATTAGTTTGGTTATTTGTTGCACCAACAACAACTACTCATTATTATGATAACGATCATCAAGAGGTTGCTTTGGATTCTCTTTCATCATTATTCTCTCAAACAACGAAAAAGAAAATAGTTCTTCAAATATTCTGAGCACAAAAATAGAATTTTTATATTTATTATTTTAATATTTTTATGTTAGACATAAATTTAACATTTTTTTCCACGTCGGTTGAATCGTTGATCTCTTTTATATTATATTTTTTAGAAATTTATTAATTTTTTAAAAGAATTGTCATTGGTAGGATTCAAACTCGAGCACCTTAAAGTTAGAGTGCGATACTCTAACTACTAAATTACTAGAATTTTCCGATAATAACTTACAAATAAATTATATTTATATATAAATAAATATATATCCGTGTAAATATATAAATACAAATATATTTTTATATATTTATATAGTTATATATTTATATGTTGGATGTGAGGATACGCTCAAAGGTGAAAATGGAGATGCTAAATTTGTGAGGGTATCTTTATATGAGTTTGTAATTTAATGACAGAATATAATATTTATAATTTATTTATATAATGATCTAAAATAAATTTGGAAAACGCGTCATTCACTCTCAAGCGAAAAATACCAATTTTCACTCAAGCGAAGCTTGAGCGAGTGAATTTTCGTAAGCTTTAACGTATTTTCACTCAAGCGAGAGTCAATTTCACTTTCACCCTCAATTGAAAAATACCAATATAATTTATTTGTAAATTATTATAAAAAAATTATATTAATTTAGTAGTTGAGATATTAACTTTCAACTCTAAAATACTCGCATTCAAATACTCGTCATTGACAATTTCAGTAACTTAAGTGAATTTTTTCTTGAAAAAAATAAAAACACTTTCTAGAAAATATATACAAATAAATATATATTTACACGGATATATATTTATTTGTATATAAATATAATTTATTTGTAAGTTATTATCATAAAATTATAGTAGTTTAGTGGTTGGAGTATTAGTTTTCAATTCTAAAATTCTAAGTTCGAATCCTGTCGATCTCAATTTCGTTTCAAATATAACCGATATTGTAGAAAACATATTTTGTAGTAGTGAGAGAAACAATCATCATTAATTTATATTATTAAGAATTAAAAAAAAACACGAATGGATGTCAATCTTTTAAAAATAATTTATGACTAAAACTAAAAAAGAATAAGTTAAATCTTTGTTTTAAAAAAAATCATTTTCTATTAATAGGGGCTACATTGTTTATTATTAATTAACTTCAAACTCAGTAAAATAGTTTAATCTTAGATCAAATGCTCAAACATATGAACAAGTATATGAAAACTAAGGGACATGAATTTTTTCTATATTAAAAAACTAAGGGGTCCTTTTCTTTCCATTTCTATTATAAATAAGAATGATTAACATGATATTTAATGCCACCTATAATTATCTCTATTCATTATATTATTAGGTATATTTAGGATGTTAAAGATATTAAAATAGTTATTATTATCGTTGTTTATTGGGTTTGATTTGAGCATTAAATATTAAAGAAATGGTAATAATTTATTATTTTAATTCGTGATTGTTTAGCACTAAGAAAGTGAAGATAGAACATTGTACCTGTCATTAATTAATTAATTAATTAATATTATCATATTCTCTTGATCCTCAAAATAAATAATACAAAATTCACACGCGAGGCACGAGTTGAATGGAGAAGTAATTTTTTCAATGTCTTTGTTAAACACTAGAACATTCTTTCTATCTACCCATGAATTATAGATTTTTTGTTGAAAGAAAAGTAATGAACAAGGACGAACACATCTTTTAGGTAATGAACACAATAACTTCTACAATAGTGATGTAAAGTAAGTGACAGTGGAAACACTCTTTATTATATGCAAACTTAGAGCATACAAATACAAAAGTGCAGAGACAAACATGAAATAATTACACATAGGCAAACACATAGCCATGTTATTCACAAGTACAATAACATGGAGAAGGAAGCACAGACTCCTTTTATATAGAGATACTGTTGGGAATTCCCTTGAAAGTCAACCCTTCCTCACTTGAACGATGGAGCAATGTGTATGGCAGCTCAACTGGCCCAATTCGGTTTCTCAGACTTGGATCAGAGTTCTTTGCAGAGATTTTCGCTTCAATTTCAGCGAGTTTGCTTCCAAACCTTTTGAAAGCTTCTAAAGCCTTTGAATCAGTTGTCCAGTTTGGATTATCCCTCTGTCCAAGGTAGATCTCATCAGAAGCATGCCTTGACAATATCTCTATCACTGAAAGGTCAATAAGGGTCTCGTACTTAGGTGTGATTGTTTTCAGATAAGCCTTTTGATAATTCGTCACCATCTCATCATATTCTGGAGTCCCTGGTTCTGGGATAAACCTTCTGCTGAGAGTTGGACGGTTCAGGATATAGCCTCCATAAGGATATTGTCCAAAGTTAACAGCTGCATGAAGAGCAGAAGCTGTCCATATGATGATAGAGCAGGATTTTATGAGATCTTCAACAGTCTGCATTTTAGGCCACCAAGGCTTATCTTTCAGATCAGCATGACCCTTCTCTACGGCTTCCTTCCACCATGCTTGGAGTTCAGTGTCTTGTTGAACTGCCACATCTGTGGGGTAATAAAAGGAAACGTACTCTTCAACCCATGACTTAATAGCATCCCATATTTCTAGTCCATCAACAGCATAAGGGTAGTCCTCTATCACAAGACGAAGGCCATGGGGGGCAGATGGATCCTCAACTGCCAATCCTCTGAATCAAGCATTAATAAAATGTTATTATTACAAATTCAACAAGCCTCTCTTCCTTTCTGCCATCATCAAAGAGAAAATTTTGTTCTTGCAGTTCCATTACTAGAAAAGTTCATGTTTCTATTTGAAGAGCACATTTCAAACCTCAATATATATCTTCTAAGACTAAATAACAGTATATGATAAATGGTTGATCTTTATGGTATGCTACACATAATGATTGACTTTTATACTACAAATACCTCTTGACGAGATCTGCTGGCAATGCTTGGTCAGTAAAAACCCAATTCTTGTAAACGGCTGAAGACATCTCCATAGAGTACTTTCCGGGCAAAAATGATTGCTCTATAATGCCACCTGCATTGATCAAAGATTGCCTAGCAAGTCCATTGATATTTATGGTATCACGATAATGAGGGTAAAGAAGTTTATAAACGGGGTGAAGGACACTGAGATTTCTGTTTGTTGCTATGGCAAATGGCTCCATCACTGCATGAGTATTTAACCTGTAACCCCAAGAAGGAAAAAACATACATGTCAATAATAAATTCATATACACATACACTATATATGGACTTAATATTGCTAGAGAAGTTCTTACCAATGACTCATGAGCTGATGATAACCAGAGTCATTTACTATTACATGAGCCTTGGCCAATAGCCAGATTGTGCTATCAACACCATCAATTGCAGGCAACACCACTTTGCTCACAGGACCCAAATTATCTCCACTTGGATGTGGCTTGCTTAATTCGATAGCAAGTGGCTTCAAAGTGCCATCATCTTTCAAGAATAGGATTGTTCTGGTGGCATAAGCTTTTGAAGTAGGTAGGCTGTTTATCCTCGTCAAATAAGGAATGAATGCATCTTGGTAATCTAATATGAACAATCTCTTTGCACCAAGTGCCTGTGTTTCCAAGATTTTAATTTCAGTGATCACTTTGTTTCCTAACTTCGAATTACAAAATTAATATGGTTTAAAGTGCCTCTATACTAAAAAAAATATAACAAAAGTCATGCTACCTACAAAATCAATGATATTATATTGAAAAACGTATATTACCTCATCTACTGTGACCCCACCCATGTTAATCTCCAACTGTTCTTTTGTTATGGTACTGGTTTGATCACCATAGAGAGAGGGATCAAGGGAACTTTTTGGTGGGAATTCCTGCCATTACATATTAAAAGATGATGAAAGATGACAAAAATAATTAGACACAGACATTAACATCTTAATATTGACATAAAAAATCACCAGTTTAGTGGCTTAATATTAAAGAATATACACTTACTTGAAGAAGACGAATTATATTTGGATTTACACCAGCAATCACTTCTCTGGCAAATTCGTCATCAGTCATCCATTCAGACCTTTTAACTGCACATATAAAAAGAAAATATTGTGAAATGAGATTAATAATTTAATTCTACAAGTGTTAATATGTAAGCTGTTTTGATTAAGTACCTTGGATAACATGAGGCAGTGGAAATTGAAGGAAATTTTCACCATCAGTGCGGAAGATTTCCTTGAGGGCTGGTAAAGGACTAATTTTGCTCAATATATCTGTTGGCAGCTTAATTCCACCCTCATAGAGACTACGCACATCGTCGAAGTTACTAAACTCACTTGATGTGACCTTTAACTCAAAAATTGCAGATTTTAACAAAGGTAGCACATCCTGAGATAAGGATTTTATTCCATACATAAGGAAATCTGATGACTTCAAGTGACCAAAATTTTCATCTCTTGGAACATAAATCGGACCTGGTTTCTCACTGTTGGGATCTGTCATGAACCAATATAATATTAAACCCTTATTTTTAAATCATATCAAATTTTAAAACTTTTTCACGTATAAAACCTATATTTCACGTTGACCTCTCTCTCTATATATCAAAACACTACCAAATCTATAGGAGTATAGAAAGAAAACTTGTTAAAATTCTTAGACATGTGGTATTGTTAGTTCTATAAAAAAATGAGTTAAGTAATTTCATCCTACTTATATCATTCAAACTATGCTCATGTTTAGAATGGGTGGATCATAGGGATGGGAATCAAACCCGTCCCATGGGGACCGACCCGTCCCCGCCCCGAAGTTGACGGGGAAAAATCGAGTTGACCGGGTTCGGGTTCGGGTTCGGGTTTTCCCGCTTTAAGAAATCGGGTTCGGGGCGGGGATGGGTAATGCAATCCCCACCCCGCCCCGTCCCCGTCCCCGCCCGACTTTATATTTAAACCTAAATTCTAAAATATTAACTATTTGTCTGTTTGTCTTTTTTTTTTTTAATGTTAATTATATTTAAATTTAAATCCCGATATATAATTCTCTGTCTTTTCACATTACCCTTAGTCTTTTCACATTACCCTTAATCTTTTCACATTATTTATTACTCTTAGTCTTTTCACATTACCCTTTTTGTTTTCTTATAACATTTATCTTGAACAATATATTATTAATAAATAATAAATAAATAAAAAAAAATAAAAAGATGAAAGGATGAAAGAATAAAATTATAAATATATCTTTAAATATATTAAATTATCATTAAGTTTGAGGGAACAAAATCATAAATTATATGAGAATTATCTGGGAAGGGATTAGGAAGATAAAATTATAAATATATTAAATGTTTATTAAATTTAGGAGATCCAAAATCATAAATTATTAAACTTTGAGGCCATTTTAACTCTGAAGAAAATCCCCAATGCATATATATATATATATATATATATATATATATATATATATATATATATATATAAACAAAATTAAACAATCATAATAGATATTATTATATTAAAACACCACTAACAAAATAGTTGAATATGGTTAAACAAAAAAGTCTAACCTGTTTTGGTTCGTTCTCTACCACTTCTAACCCTACGAGGGTAAGGATAGATGACAGATCCTCCAAGGATTGGACGCGGATCACCACCATCTGGATCGCCCAAATCATTATACAAGTCATAATCATAGATTCTATCATATTCCTGGCGTTTCCCTGTTCCATCTCCTCTAAGAGCCTCCAATTCTTCTTTTCTGTACTTTAGTAGTGGAGCTGGCGTTGCACTTGGAAGATATGTCTACAATATATTTCATCAATTAATTTTCTCTATACAGAATGAAAACAAAAATGATCAAGACCGTAGTTGGAAACCAGAAAACGAAAGCTTACATCATTGACAAAGAAAATGCGTTTCTTTTTGCCACTGTTGTTGAAGTTATAAATCCATGAGTTACAAACAAAGTTCAAGGTTCCATAGTTTGGAATGTCTTCAAGAGTGACACTGACGAGGAAAAACTCATCAGTCCTAAAGTTTTTTATGTAAAATGCTCCTGGAATTCCAGAAGCTGCATCCCATTCAAAGTTAATACTGAATGCATCTTGTCTTGCTCCCAACGTTGGTAAGGGGGGAAGATGACTATCCAAATAGGTTTCACTTCCAAGTTTTCCATTTCCACTAGCTGCAAAAAAATACCCATAAAATTGTAAAAATGATTATGATAATTATAAAAGATGAGTATTTTAGAACAATACCATTAAGAAAAAGGTGATACTTGCATGAATAATTTCACCCAAATAATTTACAAATGTATAGCTGTCGCTGAAATAAAAAAACTATTTTAACCGTTGAAGATAAGTTAAATAACTTAAGACATGTCCCACGTAGTACTGTCAGAACATAAATTATGAGTTTAATTCTTACAATAATTTTTTTCCCTTGTTCATCTTTCTCCATCCTTTTAAGGTCAACTTCATGGTTCAAGGTTACTAAAATAGTGTTTAACTTATATAAGAAACATGTGATCAAAATTATAATATTATAAGTTTACAACAAATGATCAATGCAAACAAAAGTTAGACCAGTGGTTCCTTACATTATTGAGGTTTCAGTCCAGAAACAACAAAGAAGATATATAGTATTTTAAGAATAGCAAGAGCTGGATGAGATATGTTCATACATCAGAGATATTATTATAATTAAATTCCAAACAATTAGAAACCATTTTAAGTATAATTTGTTAAATAACTAATGACAGAAAATAGAGTAGTTGGTAGGATGAGAACATACCATCAGTCTGAGTAGCACTGATCAATTGCAAGGAAATATTACGGCCTAAGAAGGAAGTTACACTATCAATTGCTCCACCAGCTAAGTCGGTGACAGTGTCAAAGATATTTTTGGCATTGTCAGTAACACCACCACTAGCAACGGAAGTTATGGCGTTGAAGTCCAACACATTTTTGGGCATCAACACCACAGTGCCCTTTATCTTCGGCTTGTTAAAAAGAGGTGACATCTTAATTTGCTACTGTATAATGTTCTTATTCTTTTTGCAGAAGAAGGAGGAGAGGTTTGAAGCTTAGTTGTGTGTTGTGAGGGGCCAAGACAAGCTATTTATAGAGAGGACGTGAGAAGAGAGAAGCATAAACACCAATAAGTTTAATATGAGGTGTGCAGGTTTATTTTTTTATGGCCACCAACTCCATATGCAACACGTTTATCCACTCTTAATTATATTCGTATCTTCGTTTTTATACATTCAATTTTAATATTCTTTGTTGTCAATCAATTGGTTTTTTTATTGTATTGCTTTTATTTGAGTTTGGACTTCCTATTTGTCTCTTTTTCTTTCTAATTACACATGCAATGATCTATATATCACAAGAAAGAAAACCATATAACCATAAATAATTATTTTTGAACCAGCTCACCAGTATAAAAAATATTTTGCATTTATATTGATTCTTTTGAAATTGGAAATCGATGTACATGAAGCATTGAAATTTTTTAAACTTTGAGGATGAGAAATCCATATTGTCAAAGAAATTAATTAAAAAAAAATTTTTGCTACAGTAGTTATACAAGCAACCAAGTTAGAATGTTATGAACAATATGGTACTCTAAGAATAATCCACTTAACACTTTGTTTAATTATATGTTCTGATGGTAACAATTTTTGTGTGAAGCAGTTAGTTTTCAACTTCCCAAGAAATACTAAACAGACAGGTTGAAAGACTCAAAAACAATTTGAGAATGTCAACATTTAACTGATAAACATAAGATGAACTAAATACAAAGTAATAGTGAAAATGAAAAATCTCTTATTATACTCAAACTGAACGAGAGCAGCACATTACATATATTTCGACAATAATTTCACACAGACTTGTATTGTCTGTCTTATTCAAAAAGCATAATAGATAAGGAAATCACTCATTCGTTTTAGATGGAGATACTGTTGGGAATTCCTCTGAAAGTCATTCCTTCCTCACTTGAACGAAGGAGCAATGTGTATGGCAGCTCAACTGGCCAATATCGGCTTTTCAGACTTGGATCATTGTTCCTTGCTGTGATCTTTCCTTCAACTTCAGCCAGTTTGGTTCCAAACTTTTTGAAAGCTTGTAGTGCCTTTGAATCAGTTGTCCAATTTGGATTATCTCTCTCCCCAAGGTAGACCTCATCAGAAGCATGCCTTGACAATATCTCTATCACTGAAAGGTCAATAAGGGTCTCGTACTTGGGTGTGATTGTTTTCAGATAAGCCTTTTGAGGATTCTTCACCATCTCATCATATTCTTGGGTTCCTGGTTCTGGGATAAATCTTCTGCTGAGAGTTGGACGGTTCACGATGTAACCTCCATAAGGATATTGTCCAAAATTAACAGCTGCATGAAGAG
Organism: Sphenostylis stenocarpa; assembly: GCA_963425845.1. Taxonomy (NCBI): domain Eukaryota; kingdom Viridiplantae; phylum Streptophyta; class Magnoliopsida; order Fabales; family Fabaceae; genus Sphenostylis; species Sphenostylis stenocarpa. Next base: position 62,906,956 of record OY731401.1, on the reverse strand, counting down.
CAGAAGCTGTCCATATGATAATGGAGCAAGATTTAATCAGATCTTCTGTAGTTTCCATTTTGGGCCACCAAGGCTTATCTTTTAAGTCACCATGACCCTTCTCTACAACTTCTTTCCACCAAGCTTGTAGTTCAGTATCTTGTTTAACTGCTGCATCTGTTGGGTAATACAAGGACACATACTCTTGGACCCATGATTTAATAGCATCCCATATTTCTAGTCCATCAACAGCATAAGGGTAGTCCTCTATCAGAAGGCGAAGGCCATGTGGAGCAGAGGGATCCTCAACTGCTAATCCCCTGAATCAGGCAACAAAATAAAATGTTACTAACAAATTCAACTAGCCTCTCCATTTATACTATCATCAAGGGAACTTTTTGCTTTTGTATATTTCAGAGCTCAATGTCTTTAAGAATTAATATTTCACGCAATCACAATGTCATCCAATCACCAATGACAGTACAGTATCTTTTTTACATTAACACTACATAAAAATTAAACCCTATCTTTAATGCCTTCTTAGTGACTAAAATTCCATATATCTCTTTTAGTGAAGTATATTTTATGAGTATTACCTCTTGACAAGATCAGCTGGTAATGCTTGGTCAGTGAAAACCCAATTCTTGTAAACAACAGAGGAAAGCTCAATGGAGTACTTTCCAGGCAAAAATGTTTGCTCAATAATGCCACCTGCATTGATCAGGGATTGCCTGGCTTGACCATTGATATTTATGGTGTCACGGTAGTGAGGATAGAGAAGTTTATAAATGGGGTGAAGCACACTGAGATGCCTGTTAGTTGCTATGGCAAATGGCTCTACCACAGCATGAGTATTTAACCTGTAATCCCAAGAAGAAAAATACATATCAATAGTAAATTCATATACACATACACTATATAGTATACAGTACACATGGACTAAATATTGCAAAGGAAGTTCTCACCAATGACTTATGAGCTGATGATAGCCAGAATCATTCACAATTACATGAGCTTTGGCCAACAGCCAGATTACACTTTCAACACCATCAATTGCAGGCAACACGACTTTACTCACAGCACCTAAATTGTCTCCACCAGGATGTGGCTTGCTTAATTCGATAACAAGCGGCTTTAAAAATCCATCATCTTTCAAGAATAGGATTGTCCTTGTAGCATAAGCTTTTGCAGTTGGTAGGTTGTTTATCCTCGTCAAATATGGCATGTATGCATCATGGTAATCTAGTATGAATAATCTGTTTGTACTAATTGCCTGTTCCAAAAAATTTAATTTCAATAAATCAATTTCTTTACCTCATATTACAAATCCAAGTATTTTTTACATGTTTATCAAGTGTATTTCTCTTTTTATCAGGAGCATTATTAAAAAGAAATTATAAGAGAGTATAGCAAAGATGAAGTTCAATGATGTTTTATAGTAAAAAATGCATATCATTACCTCATCTACTGCGATTCCACCAGTGTTAATCTCCAACTGTTCTTTTGTTATTGTACTAGTTTGATCACCATAGATTGTAGGATCAAGTGTGCTTTTTGGTGGGAATTCCTGCCATTATTAAAGAATGATATGAGGAAAGATGACAGATACTCAAATAGTTAAGTTAATAACAAAACAGTTGGACTTACTTGCAGACGACGAATTACGTTTGGATTTACACCAGCAATCATCTCTCTTGCAAATTCATCATCAGTCATCCATGCAGACTTGCTAACTGTTCAAAGCACAACAAAGATATTTGTCAAATTATTAACTCAACAAATGCTAATATGCTTAAGTTGTTTGATCAAGATGTATAATTAAGGTACCTCTGATTACATGAGGTGGTGGAAATTGAAGGACATTTTCACCATCAGTTCGGAAGATTTCCTTGAGGATTGGTAAGGGGCTAATTTGGCTCAGAATATCTGTTGGTAGCTTAATGCCACCTTCAAAGAGACTACGCACATCGTCGAAGCTATCGAACTCACTTGATGTGACCCTTAGGTCAAAAATTGCAGATTTTAACAAAGGTAGCACATTCTGAGATAAGGATTTTATTCCATATGTAAGGAAATCCGATGACTTCAAGTGACCGAAATTTTCATCCCTTGGAACATAAACCTCACCCCTTTTCTCACTGTTGGGATCTGTCACAAATCAACCAACATTGAAATAAACATCAACAAATAATCCTTATTTGTCAACCATACTATTAAATTTTCCAACTTTTATTCACCTATAAAACTATCCAGTCCCTTTTTCTCCGCTTTGTCCCCTGTTTAGTCTAATAAAAAATAAAAGTCTAACCTTTTCTGGTCTTGTCTCTACCGGTTCTAACCCTGCTGGGATATGGAAAATTGCTAGAGCCTCCAAGGATTTGGCGAGGATCACCACCATCTGGGTTACCCAAATCATTGTACACATCATAATCATAGATCCTATCACATTCCTTGCGTCGCCCTGTTCCATCTCCTCTTAAAGTCTCCAATTCTTCTTCTCTGTACTTAACAAGAGCAGGTGGTGTTTGACTTGGAAGATATGTCTGCCATATATTTCATGAACTTTGTCATTCAAATAATCAAAAAGAAAAATGTCTGAAAAGATAATCGGGCAAAATTTCGTACACATAAAAAAATAGAACTTACATCATTGACAAAGAAAATTCGATTCTTTTGGTAACTTCTGAAGTTATAAACCCAGGAGTTACAGACAAAGTAAATGGTTCCACGGTTTGGAACATCCTCAAGAGTTACACTGACGAGGAAAAACTCATCAGTCCTAAAGTTTTTGATGTAAAATGCTCCTGGGGTTCCAAAATTAGTATCCCATTCAAAGTAAATACTGAATGCCTCTTGCCTTGCTCCCAACGTTGGTAAGTTGGGAAGATGACTATTCAAATATGCTTCCTTTCCAACTTTCCCTTTTCCTCCTACAAAAACCATGCAAGTTCCATTCCAGAAAGATGAGTGTTTAACAAAAAGTAATCTTTATTGTTTCTTAAATTTTACTCAAAATTATAATATTTTATCAATCTAATATAATACGTTCACATTATTCTATCTCTTATTTTATTATGTTTATATATATATATATATATGTATATATGTATATATATGTATATATGTATATATAATCACCAACTTCTGTATTGTTAATGTTTATTTATTATAATTTTAGTATGTTAAATTAAAAAAGATAATGTTCAAATAAAAATTAAATCTTTAATTTTCTGTGTTCTCTCTCTATATATAAATAAATAAGGATGAATGTTTGTGGTTAGAGTTAATAAATGATAACTTTTATATGAGAATAAAAAACTATTTAATATTTAGTGATTAATAACATGTGGTGCAACCCAATTCATTACAAGAACTATATTTTTTTCTTGAGTTAATAATGTCTCTCTCCCAACTACATCTGAGTATTTTTGTGTATTCTCACAGTAAGATCTGTATAAAAAACTATGATAAGTGTGATTTTTAATGTTCTTATTATTGTAAAATAACAGAAGTTAAAGTACTCAGAACAGCATAAACACTCTTTACAGTAGTAATATTTTCTGATAAAGTATTTTAAGAGATGAAGAGAGATTATAATTATAATAAGGGAGGAATGAGTAGTTTTAACAAACAAACCATCACTCTGAGTAGCACTGATCAATTGCATGGAAACATTAGACCCTAGGAAGGCAGTGGCAGCATCAATGACTCCGCCAACTGCGTTGGTGACGCCGCCCAAGATTCCGCCGACAGTGCCGGCGACACCGCCGCTACCAATGGAGGTGATAGCGTTGAAGTCCAACACATTCTTGGGCATCAACACCACAGTGCCCTTTATCTTATGCCCACCCTTGCTCAGGATACCAAACATTTTTTCCTCCTTCTGCGATGCTTTCAACACACACTCAACTCAACCCTATTCACAGACCAAGAAGAAGAAGAAGAAGAAGAAGCTTGAAGGTTGTGTGTGGAGAGAGTGACGAAAGGTATATATATAGAGAGGGAGAATTTTACCATGAGGTTTCCACTGTTACTTTTTTCTCTGTGGCATAATACCTAACTCCATATGCATCACGTGATGCTACACAGTCTATTATTATCCATAACATTACCCAAACAAATCATGTCCATTGTTAGTTCTTATTGTTATGACTCAAATTATCCATTTTTTTCTTTCTCTCATTTTCTCAGCAAAAACTCACCTTTTCTAAACAAGTCATTGGTTTTCTTACTAGAAATGATCTTCCTCTATGTAAGTAAAACTACCATGGCAAAAGTGTAACTTTTTATTTCTTCTCGATATATTTAAGTTATAGAATCAAACAGAATATTCAAAATAGCTATTTTTTTTTCCCGCAAAGTTTAAATTGTCCTGTATTGTATATAATCTTGTTTGAGTTTATGAACAACAAAACTTTCTATTAAAATATTTAATATAGGTGTTTAAACAATCACTAAAAATTAAGTTAGAAAACTGGACGTTGAAAGTATTAAAATAGGTTATATTGTCGACCACTTAAATTAAGTGAATGTAGATAGATTGACCCCACCCATTTACCATCTTTAGCTATAAGACATTTATTTTAAACTATTATTATATTCTTAATACTTTAGGGTATGGTCCCATCTTAAAAATAATAAAGTTAAACATGTCATTACGTTATATATTTAGTCTAATCCATATTATTTTTCATTTACAAATTTACAATTAATAGCTCGCTAATCATTAATTCTAATTTTTATAATTATCTTTCTTTTTATATATATGAATGAGTAAATTATGATATAATCATTAGATTCTATTATCATATTTAAAAGTGATGTGTATTTTTTATTTTAGTTTGTCAAAATTTTATATTTAAAAAAATTAATATATACATATATATAAATTATTATTAATATTAATTTTTAAGCTATGAAAGATTTATACACATTAAAACATAATTATCAAATTAAAAATTAAGAGATAAAAATAAAATAAAATTTTATTTTTATCTCATAATACATGTCAAATATTTTTTTTAAATTATAATAATAAATAATTTTAGATCGTCTCACTTTATGATTTATTAGAACGAATTATACTAAATATTAATTAAAGAAGAAGTCAACGTATAAAAATATTTTAATATTTAAATTAGTATAAAAAAATTAAATGATAATAATAAAAAGTCTTTTAATAAGATTCGAACGATTTCAATAAAATATAGATTATATTTATATATATTTGTAAATATTTTAAATAATAAATTATATATATTTAATATTAATTATAATAAACTAATATATTATTATAATATATATATATATATATATATATATATATATATAAAAATAATTTTATTATAATTTATAAATAGAAGTCTATTTAACATTCATCACCTCTTAGCACAACTCGATTTATTAAAAAAGAAAAGAAGAAAAATGCAACAGATGAGGATGTGACGTAGAGATATGATTGGTGTCTTAGTTGTTAGAGACTTTTTTTGGCCACTTACAAGGAAAAATATTATTATTATAATGCCATGAGGAGCACGTGGTTCCACATTTTTTATTCTTTATTTTAACCTAACCATTCATATTTGCTCTATAAATTATTTTCTCATAAAAATATTTGTTATAATAATTTTAATTTTTATAATTAACCTAAATTTAATTCAGTTTTAGTTTTACAGTGTAAAAAAAAATTTATGCCTACATCGTTTTTCATAAATATATTGGTTTCTTTAGGAAAAGTGAGAATATAATAAAAATATATTATCTTATTAAATGTGATTAATAATTAAGATTTTTTTTTATTAAAAACATTATATTTTTTGAAAAATAAAATAAAATCAAGTGTTGCTATTTCCAGAAATCATAATTTCAAAAGTTACAATTTTCACATATGTGTGTGTGACATAAATATGGTAGTTATGGAATTTAGACATAAAATAATTTCTCCTTTTCATGGATTGTTGTTTATTTTTGGACAATACATGTCCTCATTTATCATGTGAAAGCGATGCATTAAATCATTGAATGATTGAATGTAGAAACTTTTAAGGGTTTTTATTTTTTACATTATTCTTTTGATAATATATATAATTAAAAAAGAAACCCAATTCATAAATTTTAATATATTCATCAATAAGTATTAATTTTTCTTCTCAAACTCAGTTAACAAAAACTTCAATTAATTCAATTGTATTAATATTATTATTTAAAAACTTTAAAATTAAATTAAATATGAAAACTATTTTTTATTAATATAATCAGAAGGGATTAAAATAGAACAAAGGACAAAATTCAGGGATTAAAAATGAAATTAAATAAAAAAAATAGCAATAAAATAATTGATTGGCAAAATATGCTAAAATTGCAATAGGGGCGAATGTTGGATCGTGGACTTCGTAAAGTATCGGGTCGAGCCCATTATAAAGTTTATTCAAACAGTGATTTATTATCTTTATCATTGTAAACCATCATTAAATTTTATGTCATTAGAGGAATTAAGTAAAAAATTAAGATTTTGAATAAATATTTTATCTTAAATATGTAATACAAGAAATTTATAATACACTTACGATGATATTTTATTTTCAGAGTCTAAAGATTAAAATTGAAAAAGATAGCCCAAAAGGAAAATGGGCTCAAAGACAATGCTTCATTTGTTTATATTTTATTTTATTTTATTCTGTTTCTGTTCTACATATATATTATTTTTTTTATTTTATTAAAATATGAATTTTTTAACATTTTTACATGTTTTTTTATTTAATTGTAGTTTGTACCAGGAAAGATAAATGATTTTTTTTTCATATTCAACTAAATTTTATAATAAATAAATATTTTCTTAATCATAACTATTTTTTTCATATATAAGTTACATTTATATATTAATTATAAACACATTTTTATTTTAATTGTTGATGCTTTCTTTAAAAATATTGAATTTTTATTCAGAAGTAAAAACGAACATCTACGTTATGATAGAAATGTGTATACACTACAAAATAAAAAAGAGAAATTCAATTTAAAATGTACACGAATACAGTTGCTAGATGGGATCTTAAAAAATACAAAGCTGAGAGACAATAAGGATATTCATGAAACCTTATATGATAATCTTGATTATTAGCACCACATTGATCACATTCTCCTACGATTAGTGTTTATAATAAGCATAAATTTCGACCATAATTAAGGTATCCAACCACACACTGTTTAGATGGAGATACTGTTGGGAATTCCTCTGAACGTCAACCCTGCCTTACTTGAAGGAATGAGTAATGTGTATGGAAGTTCAACTGGTCCACATCGGTTTTTCATACTTGAATTGTTGTTCCTTGCTGTGATTTTTCCTTCAATTTCTGTCAACTTGCTTCCAAACTTTTTGAAGGCTTCTAATGCCTTTGAATCTGATGTCCAATTCGGATTATCTCTCTCCCCAAGATAGATCTCATCAGAAGCATGCCTTGACAAAATCTCTATCACTGTAAGATCAATGATGGTTTGACGCTTTGATGTGATGGTTCTCAAATAAGCAGTTTGTGGACTCTTCACCATCTCATCATATTCTTTGGTTCCTGGCTCTGGGATAAACCTTCTGCTGAGAGTTGGACGGTTCAGGATAAAACCTCCATAAGGGTATTGTCCAAAATTAACAGCTGCATGGAGAGCTGAAGCAATCCATATGATAGTAGAACATGATTCAATAAGCTCTTGAAGAGTCTGCATTTTAGGCCACCAAGGCTTATCTTTTAAGTCAGCATGACCCTTCTCTACAGCTTCCTTCCACCATGCTTGGAGTTCAGTATCTTTTTGAACTGCCACATCTGTTGGATAATACAAGGAGACATAATCTTGGACCCATGTCTTGATAGCATCCCATATTTCAAGTCCATCGACAGCATAAGGATAGTCCTCTATCACAAGACGAAGGCCATGAGGAGCAGAGGGATCCTCAACTGCCAATCCTCTATAGAGCAACCAAAAGAAAAAGGAAAAACATGTTACTTTAGCCTCTCTCAACTTCTGCCATAATTTTAGTCCCATAATGCAATTAAGTTCGTTTTTCTTTTATAAGACCTTCAATGCTTATAAGACAAATCCTGTTTTCAAACTTTTCATGAGTTTAGTTTTTATATGCTGTCAACTATGAGGTATATATAACTTTGAAGATATTAGTATAAAGATTAATAAACTTACACACGTCATAGTTTAATTTATGGTTAGATGACGTTGTTGCTTTTTCTTTTTCTATACTAATTTACATTTAATAAGAATACCTCTTGATGAGATCAGCTGGCAATGATTGGTCGGTGAAAACCCAATTCTTGTAAACAGCTGAAGACATCTCCATAGAATACCGTCCAGGCAAAAATGATTGCTCTATAGTGCCACCTGCATTAATCAGGTTTTGTCTAGCAAGTGCGTTGATATTTATGGTATCACGATAATGAGGGTAAATAAGTTTATAAATGGGGTGAATCACACTGAGATGTCTGTTTGTTGCTATGGCAAATGGCTCCATCACTGCATGAGTATTTAACCTGTAACCCCAGGAAGAAAAAAGCATACATATCAATAATAAATTCATATACACATGCACTATATATGGACTTAATATTGCCAGAGAAGTTCTTACCAATGACTCATGAGCTGATGATAACCAGAGTCATTTACTATTACATGAGCCTTGGCCAATAGCCAGATTGTGCTATCAACACCATCAATTGCAGGCAACACCACTTTGCTAACAGGACCCAAATTATCTCCACTTGGATGTGGCTTGCTTAATTCGATGACAAGTGGCTTCAAAGTGCCATCATCTTTCAAGAATAGGATTGTTCTGGTGGCATAGGCTTTTGCAGTAGGTAGTTTGTTTATCCTCGTCAAATACGGAATGAATGCATCTTGATAATCTAATATGAATAATCTCTTTGCACTAAGTGCCTGCGTTCCATAGAATTTAATTTCAGCTCTCACTTTGTTATATCTTTGAATCATAATGAATCTTAACATTTTGTTCTATATTTCTAAAACATATTAAATAGATTTAATTTTTTTCTGCTATGTGATCAGTGTTGTTGAGTCAGCTGATATACCCCATCACATCAGTTTCTAGTTGACAATATTATACTTTCCTCAAAAGAATAAGGTGTTGGAGAAAATAGCAAAACTCATTAATTAGGGCTAGTTAATATCTATTTTATAGTGGAGCTAGCAAACATGTATATCATTACCTTTTCCACTGTGACCCCACCCATGTTAATCTCCAACTTTTCTTTTGTTATGGTGCTAGTTTGATCACCATAGAGAGTGGGATCTAACTTGCTTTGTGGTGGGAACTCCTGCCATTATTAAAATGAAGATATATGTGCATTAATCAGATAGTGGAGCAATAAAACAATTTAGCATTCGCTGATTAACCATAAAATATCTACACTTACTTGAAGACAACGAATTACGTTTGGGTTTACACCAGCAATCATCTCCCTTGCAAATTCATCATCAGTCATCCATGCAGATTTATTAACTGCTCAAGTCATATAGATTGATTAACATATATTTTTAATATTATGTTCAGATTAAAGTTTGGAAAATACTAACTTCAAACATACATGAATTGTTTTTTATTAAGATGTGGAATTAAGGTACCTTTGACAACATGAGGTGGTGGAAATTGAAGGACACTTTCACCATCAGATCGGAAAATTTCCTTGAAGATTGGTAAGGGACTAATGTCACTAAGTACACCTGTTGGTAGCTTAATTCCACCTTCAAACAAGTCACGCACTTCTTGGAAGCTATCAAACTCGTTCCATGTGAAATCTGAGTCAAAAACGTTTTCAAGAGAAGGTAAGAGTTCTTGAGAAGTGGATTTTAATCCATATGTGAGGAAATCTGAGGACTTCAAATGACCGAATTTTTCATCTCTTGGCATATAAATCTCGCCTGCAGGTCTCTCACTTTTAGGATCTGTAAAAGAATCGAACAATTAATATCAGAAAATTTCAGAACACTGATTACATGGCCGAAAGGGCAAATATTCTTAAACAGCAACAAAATAATTAATTTTGTCAAGTCTATCATTAAATCACGCATATAAGTTATACATGTCTTTTTCTTTCATACTTTATAAATCAAATGGCATGATTTTTCCCTTATTTCTCCACATAAACCAAATAATGTATGCCTTTTTGTTTCTCTTGTTCAAATAAAGTATATACTTTTCTCTCTTATCTCTTCTCTTTCCTTTTTCTTGACTAAACTAAACAATGAAACCTCTTCCTCTTCCTGCTCTTTCCCTTAATTAAAATATTCTCATCTCTCTGTCCTCTTACAAGCACGTTGCTACTATTATTTTATATTGAAAATCATCATTGTTCTCTTTTTTGGCACAAACCCATTGTCCTTTTATCTTATAAAGAACTTCCACCAACCAACCAGTTTCTCCTATATATGTCAGTTTCCTTATCGAAGTAATGGAAACATGATAAATGAAAGAAAAGCCAATAAGTTTAACCTTTCTTGGTGGCTTTTCGACCAGTTCTAACCCTACGAGGGTAGGGATAGGTGCTTGAGCCTCCAAGAACTGGACGAGCAAGATTTTTGTCACTATCTGGGTTCCCCAAATCATTGTACACATCATAATCATAGATCCTTTCCCATTCCTTGCGTTCTCCAGTTCCATCTCCTCTTAAAACCTCCAACTCTTCTTTCCTGTACTTAACTAGTGGAGCTGGTGTTGCACTTGGAAGATATGTCTGCAATATATTTTATGAATAAGTTTTTTCATTTGGAAAATGAATATGAAAATGATTAAAAAAGTGATTGAGCTTGATCTTCTAAAAACATTACATAGCAACAATTAAACACCACTGGGGATAGCTAGATTTGATATTCAGACTCTTACATTATTGGCAAAGAAAATACGATCCTTTTTGTAGTTTTTAAAGTTGTACACCCACGAGTTGCAAACAAAATGAATGCTTCCGTGATTCGGAATGTCCTCAAGAGTGACACTAACGAGGAAGAACTCATCATACGTAAAGTTTCTGATGTAAAATGCTCCTGGAATTCCAAAACTAGAATCCCATTCAAAATGAATGTTGAATGCATCTCGTCTATTTCCCAAGGTTGGTAACGTCGGAATATGCTTCTCTAGATAACTTTCCGTTCCAACTTTCCCGTTTCCCTTTGCTACAAAAACACACAAATAAAACCAAAAAGATGAGTGTCTTTGATCCAACAGTAATCTTAAAAAGAGTCATAGACGCATCAATATTTGTATCGATATATCTTATAAACTATTGACAGAAAGCTACCCTGATCCTAAAAAAAATTGGACAGTACTACAGACTAAATATAATCAAAGAATTTAAATAGAATATATGGATAGAATAATATTATAATATTATCCAGTCTCAAACTGTCATGTACAGTAGATTTACTATCTTTTATAATAATTATTTCAAAAGTTACAGATTACAGTTAAACTACGTAGGATAGCTAAAATTATGTAGTTATGGGTTGACAAAAATTTGTCCCTTTTATTTAACCAAAAAATGAAAAAAGAAAAGAAAAACAGTGTAAGCATGGAGGAGAGAAGTGATGGAAAGAGAAAACAAACCATCAGTGGAGGTTGCACTGATCAACTTGAAGGAGACATTACGGGAGAAGATGGCAGTTGCAGAATCAACTACTTGACCAGCTACGTCGGTCACGGTGTCGAAGACACCGGAGACAAAACCATCAACACCTCCATTCTTCACTGCGTTTAACTCGTTAACGTCCAACACATTCTTTGGCATCAACACCACAGTACCCTTGATCTTCTGGCTCTTGTCGAAGAGGCCAAACATCTCTGCAACTTCTTCTTGATGATGATAATATAAACACTTTTAATACTCTCTTTTGGCAACGTAAGAGGCTCTTGTATTGTAGATGTGTCTGGAACAAAGCAAAGTGAGGTATTTATAGATGGAGAAAGAGAGAGATGAAACCTTCAAACATGCTTTTACTGTCAAGTTGCTATGGTTGATTGATTATTATACGGGCTGCTACGTGTATAAATATATCAACACATTATTAATGTGACTTTACATTGATGTTATCCATGTGATTAGTTTAATTTAATCTCGTTAATTAAGGTTTCGTGCGTCTCTTTAACTCAAAGAATGTATATCTGATATCACAACATCTTAAAGAGTTAATCAATGTCATGATCAATTTCATTTTTGTGGGATTAAATTGATAGAGACAAAATATATTCTTAAAACAGTTCTATATTTGGGTCGAAAATATCCATACAACATAAAGCAGTTCCATTTGAGTGAAGTATAAAGATTTATTTTAATTTAGAACAAATAATTATCAATTTTAAAAAAATCTGAGAACAATTATCTTCACACATATAAATAATTAAATTAGGTATACTTTTTTCAAATACAAGACATAAAACAAATAAATATTAACACATTAATACAACATGCTCTGTAAATGTTTGGTGGCAGCCACGAATAGGAAAGAAAGCGCTGAAAAGAGTTAAAGAGAAAGTCAAGAAATGCATCCTAATGTTCATATAATACTCAATTAGCTATGGGATGTGCATTTATTTTAATCTTAATTTTATAAATAAATAAGTAATAAAAATTCAAAAAAAGAATTTTAAAATAAATTTCTTCAATATTTTTGTTTCTCTTTATTGAGAATTTTATTATATTTTATTTAAATTATATATTTTTATTATTATTTAGAATAAAAATATTAAATTATTATTTTTATTTAAATAATTATGATTAAAATATTATTAATATTTGATGTTTTATCACATTTTTATATATATATATATATATATATATATATATATATATATTACAAGTATATAAATAAAACATGGAAATACGAGAAATAATTTGTACCACATTTTATATATATATATATATATATATATATATATATATATATATATATATATATATATATATATATTGTACACAAAAATTCTATAAATTTCCATCACAAAATTATTTTTCTTATTATTTTTCATTAATTCTTTTCTTTCATCCAAACATAACGATTAAACGTTTTACTTAAAAGAAGAAAATATGTAAAATAAAGGTGATTTACGATAGAATTAGAGGTAAACATATCTCCATGGTAGATATAAACTTATATGAAAAATGATCTATGTTTTATTCTCTTTCTCATTATCTTGAAATCAAGTTTTTCAGACGTAAGTTTTCAAACAAAACCATCAAACATAGTTTGATATATGCGGAAAATAATTTTAAAAAACACAAATAGTTCTCGTTAATATTGCGTTTTTCTTATACAATATATCTTATAAAATATCATAATTTAAAATTAACTTCCAACGAACAACTTTATTTCTTTTAAATAATAATTAAATATGTTTAATTTTAAATTAATAAATTTTGGAAAATTGAATGTATTAAAAAATATAAGTACATGGCACGAATAAAAAGAAACGTAGGTGAATAAATTAGAAAACTCAGACCCACAAATTAGAAAGTCACGTGCAAAGCAAGGACGAGGATTTATTGAATCTATATTATTTTATTATTTTTTTCTTTATTTATTTTGATCTCTCACATGAAATAGAATAATAGGTGACTAAACCAAAGGCTCCTATTACGAAGGATAATATTGTTTTATAAAAGCTAGGGCAATATTATATCATCGCGTGGCCTTATCTTCTTAAATATATATTCATATGTTCTAAAGAAGGAGACTTTTGATTATAATAATTAACAATGTCACTGTCGGGGTAAGAAGATCCACAACCATGGCATGAGGAGGTGAGAGAAGAAAGAAATGTATTAAATGAGAAATACGTATTTATCGTAAATTTATAATAATTCTTAGAACAATACAACTCAGCTCAGATTAGAAAGTGGAAATTTTCTAATGAGCTTATTTATCAGGGTTTAACAACTGCATGGAAAGCTGAAGCATTCCATATAACTTACTAAAAAACAAAGCACACATACTGATATACATGCATATAGGCATGCGTGTTATTGAAAGGTGGAAGGACAACACAAATGGAAACCACCATCCATGCGTTTAGATAGAGATACTGTTAGGGATTCCTCTAAAAGTTATCCCTGGTTTACTGGTAGGAAGAAGAAGAGTGTAGGGCAATTTGACTGGTCCAGTTCGGTTTTTTAGTTCTTCCTTGATGTTCCTGTCCAAGATGTCTTCCTCAATTTTTGCTAGGGATTTTGTAAATTTGTTAAACTCAACTTTTGCTTTTTCATCACTGATCCAATCTAGACTGTCCCTTTGTCCAAGGTACACCTCATCAGAACTATGACTTGACAGTACCTCCATCACTGTAAGATCAATAGTGGTCTGGTACTTTGGTGTAATTGTTCTCAAAAAGGCTTCTTGAGGATTCTTGGCCATCTCATCATACTCTTCAGTTCCTGGTTCTGGAATCCATCTTCTGCTTTGTGTTGGACGGTTCAGGATATAACCTCCATAAGGATACTGTCCAAAATTAACAGCAGCGTGGAGAGCTGAAGCAATCCATATAATAATGGTGCAAGTGTCAATCAGATCTTCACGAGTTTGCATTTTTGGCCATTTTGCATCTCTTAAGTCAGGGTGACCCTTCTCCACAACTTCCTTCCACCATTCTTGCAATTCAAAATCTTGTTTAACTGCCACATCTGTTGAGTAATACAAGAAGATATAGTTTTGGACCCATGTCTTAATAGCATCCCATATTTCCAGTCCATCGACAGCATAAGGGTAGTCCTTTATCAGAAGGCGAAGACCATGAGGGGAACCGTCATCCTTAACTGCCAATCCTCTAAATCAATCAAAAGAAAAAATAAAGAAAATGTTATTTTGATATTAAAGGCACTTTGAATTTTCGCCATCATTAAAAGGGCATGACATATTTCTGTGTTTACATATAGACCCATAGTTGAACACGTTCATGTTTCTAAGTTAATAAGATTATTACCTTTTGATGAGATCATTTGGTAATGCTTGGTCAGTGAAAAGCCATTTCTTATATGCAGCAGAAGATATCTCCATAGAATAACGTCCAGGCAAAAACGTTTGCTCTATGATGCTACCTGCATTAATAAGGGATTTCCTAGCAAGTGAATTGATATTTATGGTGTCATGGTAGTGAGGATGGAGTAGTTTATAAATGGGGTGAAGCACACTGAGATTTCTGTGTGTTGCTATGGCAAATGGCTCCATCACTGCATGAGTATTTAACCTGTGACAGACCCCAGGAAAATTCCAACAATTAAACTTCGTTCAACATGGACTTAACATATGTTGCTAGCAGAAAGAGTACATCTATATAGAAATATATACCAGTGGCTTATGAGCTGATGATAGTTTGAGTCATTTACAATAACATGAGCCTTGGCCAATAGCCAGATTGTACTTTCAACACCTTTGTCTGCGGGCAAGACCACTTTATTCTCGACACCTGGCTTGCTTAATACAATAGCAAGTGGCTTCAATGTCCCGTCATCTTTCAAGTATAAGAATGTCTTTGTTGCATAAGCCTTTGCAGAAGGAAGGTTGTTTATCTTGTTCAAATACGGCAAGAAAGCTTCGTGGTAATCTAAAACGAATAATCTGTTACAACTGCATGCCTGTTCCAAAAATTTAACTTCAGTGATCACTTTCTTAATAATTTCATACCTTTGAATCACACCAATACCCCTTTGGCTGCCTCCATACTAGAAATAATAATGTAATTAAAGAAAATATTGAACTAGTTCATATTTCCAAGATATTGATTTTTTTTTTTCTAAATCTATGTATACATATATATTATCACCTCATCTAGTTTGAGCCCACCCATGTTCAGCTCCAAGTGTTTTTCTGTTATTGTACTCGTTTGATTAGAGTTGTTAATTGGTAGACCAAGATCCTCAAACTGCCATTAATAAAGATGTCCAACAATCAGATGGAAAGGCCATCACAATAAACTAATTGAGCATATATAGATCACTGTATATTAACAATAAAATTAATATTGGAACTTACCTTAAAAATGCGAATTACACCAGGGTTTACACCAGCAATCATCTCTCTTGCAAATTCTTCATCAGTCAACCATCCAAACTTGCTTTCTATATAACAAAAAGAAAATAAAATTGCGAAATAGTGTAATGTTTGGAAGTAGTTACGTTGGACTTTAAATATGAACAAGTTACCTTTGATTACATGAGGTGGTGGGAACTTGAGGACATTTGGAGTACCGTTGGCATTGATAGATAAAGGCAGATTAACGCCACCTTCATACAGTTTCTGCACTTCTTCGAAGCCATTAAATTCGTTTGTTGTGGTTTTTAAATATAAAGATAGGAGCAAGGGTTCGACTCTTTCAGCTAAAATTTTCGTTCCATTTTGAAGGAACTCTGATGTCTTCATTGGACTGAATTTTTCATCTCTTGGCACATAATAATCCTCGCCTTGTGTCTCGTATTCACCACCTGTCAAGACCCATATTCCCGTCAACACAAAAAATAAGTAACCAAATTTTTTCATTTTCTCTTTTAAAAGCAACCTTTTCCGGGTACTATCAGAGATTCAGCAGAGACACTTTTCTCATACTTTTATCAGTCACATGTTTCGTAAACTGGTCCTTTCTTTAGAACATGTAATTAAAACATGATCAAATGTAACATACCATTGTTGTTATTGTGGATAAGTTTTCTCCCAGTCCTAACCCTACGAGGGTAGGGATAGCGAGTGCCTCCAAGAATTGGGTGATCCTCTGGTCCATCGCTGTCTAGAAAGCCCAAATCATTATAGACATCATAGTCATAAATCCTATCCCATTTCTGACGCTCTCCAGTTCCATCTCCCCTTAAACTCTTCAACTCTTCTTCTCTGTACTTTCGTAATGTCTCTGGTGTTTGATTCCCAGGAAGATGTGGCTGCATGCAATATATTTAAGTATTAACTATTTTTCTCATTTAAATTAAGAATGGAATAACAATGACTGTGACTTTTTTGACTTACAATGTTGTCAAAGAAAAGGCGATCCGTCTTGTAACACTTATAATTGTGAACCCACGAGTTACACACAAAGTGAATCTTGCTTTTGTTCTTCTCCTCGTCGCTTGTTGGAGCTGGATATTCAAGAGTCATACTAACAAGGAAGAACTCATCTTTCATCTGGTTTGTTACGTAGAATGCTCCTGGAATTCCCATCTCATCATCATTCCAGTCAAAATAAATGTCGTATTCCTCCGCTATCGACCCCAAGTTTCGTAACACAGAAACATTATTCTGTAAACGGGTAGCGTTTCCAACTTTCCCTGGGCCACCTACAAAACCATGCAAATGAAAATTAGACAAAATAGTACTCACGTTCAAGGAATGTAAAGTTTGTTTTACAGTATCATTTGATTAAAAAAATAAAATAAAAGGAGAAAGAGAGATGACTAACCAATAATGGATGACTTGGTGCGGCTAATCAACTTGAAAATTACAGATTTAGTAATATCATATTCATCTGCTGATTCAATTAGCTTGACGCCAGAGCTAACTAGACCCGTGACGCTGGTTATGGTTTCAATCACACTCTTCCGCATCAACACCACCCTCCCCTTCACCAACTTCATCTCTTCCACCTTTGAACTCATTGCTATAGCAACGATAATTTCTTATCGATCTAATTATGCAAGAGATGTTCTTTTGTAGTGAGTTGTGAGGAAGCCAATACTGTAATCTTGGGTATTTATAGATACGAAAATCTACGATGCATGTGCAAGTAGATCTTCGCAGAGAACGGGAAGTGGATAGATCTCACAATAATATAAAAAATAAATATCTTTATATTTACTAAAAGTAAACGGTTTGGACAGAAAAGAAAAATTATGAATTGAACACAATTTTTTAAAATATATTTGTTATATATAATTATTTATTTTATCCTCGTTTAAAATAAAATAAATAAATGAAAACTTACTTATTTACTTTTGAAATTATAATTAGCTAACATGTTGACACAATAATTCTCTTGTGAATAATGTAAATTAATGGATATATATATATATATATATATATATATGATTATATAATTTAGTAATTAAATTATTTAGGCAATTAATGGTATGTGTATAACCATATATGACTAATTGCAATGAATTCAAAGCAAATAGTTAAATTATCTCTTTCATAAGATTTGGATTGCATGATCTATGATATATTTTCATTTATTTTGCAGTTGAATCCTTTCACTAAAATTTAATTAGTTTTAAATACTTTTTTTTCTAATTTATGTTCTATATTTAATTTTCTATATACTAATCTTTTACACATTATTGCATTTCTAATTTATTTATTTTATTTTCACTAATAAGGAAATTTAATAATTAAACTATTTGAGCAATTAAAAGTATTTACGTGGCTTTAATTTTGTATCGAACATATCTGCTCTTACGAATCTCAACACGGGAAGGTTAGAAAATTTATAAGTTTATGACAGAAAATTATATAACAAATTATCACATTCTTAGTTATCACATGATTCTTAAATTACTTTGCAAAAAGAAAAGAAGTCACAGGTGACATTTTTACAGATCAATTTAAGAGAATAATTATAAGAATAGAGTCCTAGGAAGATCTATAAATCTAGTTATATGAGAAGGTCAAAACATGTTTTCTTCAATATTTTTATCATCTAACGGAAGTTGCTGTGAATCTTCTATTTATGAAAACAGTCATTATATAGAATGATTATAACAGCATTACAATAAAATAAAATAAATTCTAACAAATTAATAAAAATAACTAACAAACTATTTATTATCATATTAACAATATCAAACACAGATAAATTTTATCATAATAATCCCTCTCAAGTTGAAGCATGGAGGGAGAAAATCTCTAACTTGGACACTAAAATTTGAAACTGCTTTCTATCGAGAGCTTTAGTTAGAATATTTGTAGTTTGGGAATCAGTCTAATGTTTTGTGTGGAAATAGTTTTGGACATCACATGTTCTCGAGCAAAATGACAATTGGGTAATGTATTTTGTCCGTTCATGAAAAACCGGATTAGAAGCAATATGAATAATAGATTGACTGTCACAATATAATGTCATTGGCATGGAATGAGAGATATCAAGATCTTACAGAAAAGCTTTGATCCATAGTAGTTCAGAAGTGGCAGCTACTATGGAACGATACTCAACTTCAGTAGAGGAACGAGAAACTGTGTGTTGCTTCTTAGATTTCCATGAAATAGGCGATTGACCGAGTGTTATAAAGTAGCCAGTGATGGATCATCGAGTAATAGGACAACTTTTCCAATCAGAATCACAATATGCATGAAGATGAAGATCACAAGTGGAACGAATAAGTAGTCCTTGACCTGGATTACCCTTGATATATCGCAAGACTCGTAACATTGCATCATAATGTTCTTGGAGCGGATGTTGAAGAAATTGAGAAAGTGTATGTACAACATAGCTTAACTGAGGTCGAGTTATTATAAGATAAAGAAGGCGACCTACAAGACGTCGATAACGTGTGGGATCATCGTAAGTTGGTCCATCTGCAAGGGCCAATTTATGATTCTGATCCATGGGAAAATAAGATTGTTTACACCCAAGTAATCCGCATTCATGCAATATATCCATAGCAAATTTGCGTTGACTTAGAAATATACCAGAGGAGCTACAATCAAATTCAATACTGAGAAAATATTTAAGTTTTCGAAGATCCTTGATTTTGAAACAAGAGATAAGATGAATCTTAACTTGATCACAAACAGATTTGTTGTTTCCGGCCAAAAGGATATCATCAACATATATAAGAACCGCAACGAAATCCTAATCTCTTGTAAAAGTGAACAACCTGTAATCAGCTTTGGATTGTTGAAATCCAAATTTAAGAAAAGAGTCACAAAGTTTAGCAAACCAATTTCGCCGTGACTGTTTGAGACCGTAAAGGGAACGTTGCAATTTGCATGCAGAGCTAGGAGAACCAATAGAAAAACCAGGAGGAAAACGCATATACACTTCTTCTTCAAGATCTTCGTGAAGAAAAACATTATGAACATCCAATTAATAAATATCTCATCCCTTTGCAACAGCTACAGAAAGAAAAGTGCGTACACTCACCATTTTTGCAACAGGAGCAAAGGTTTCATTATAATCTTCTCCTTCAATATGGTTATTACCTACAATAACTAATCTAGCTTTGTATCTTTCTATAGAGCCGTCAGAATGATACTTGATTTGAAAAATCAACTTACAAGGAATTGCTTTCTTTCCTGGAGGGAGAGAAGTGACAACCCAAGTGTGGTTATCCTCAAGAGCCTGAATTTCAAGTTTCATAGCTTGTTGCCAAAGTGGATCATTCATGGCTTCTTTAAACGAACGTGGCTCAATGATGTTACTAATAATCGTTAAGAATTTTTGGTGTTTTGAGGAAAAAGTATGATTAGTAATAAAGTGCTCAATAGGATAAAAGATACTTGAGGGAACGCTAGATAAAGTGTTGACAGAAGAAGGTGTAGTAGCATTGCGACAATAATAATCTTTAAGATGTGTTGGAGGTCGATGAGATATACTTGTACGTCGAAGAGGCATGGAAGATGAAGAAGTATCAACAGAACTCCCCCTTTCAGTAGACTCTGGATCATGTAAAGGTGCAATAAAGAGGAAGTACGAGTATCATGTGGTTCATACAAAATCATAGATGTGGAAGTAGGATATATTGAAGCTGGAGGAATGTCCATGGTAGGTGATGCAAATGGAAATTCATCTTCAAAAAATTTAACATCACGAGAGACAAAAATCTCCTTTGTATCTAAATTAAATACCTTCCAACCTTTTTTTGTTAGATGGGTAGCCTACAAAAACACATTTTTGTGAGCGTGCAACAAACTTATCAACCGGTTTAGGCAAAACTGTAGCATAACACAAACAACCAAGGACCCTAATATGGTCATAACTGGGTGGAGTATCATGAAGTACTTCATAGGGACATTTTTCATTGAGCAATTTAGTGGGAGTTCGGTTAATCAAATGAGCCGCTGAGAGAATACATTCACCCCACAAATCAATAGGAAGATGTCCATCAAATCGCAAGGCACGAGCCACATTAAGAATATGACGATGACATCGTTCGACTCTACCATTCTATTGTGGCGTATATGTACATGATAATTGTTGAATAATGTCACAGTTTTCAAAGAAAGAACGCAGATGGGTAGAAACAAATTCAGTCCCATTATCAGTTTGAACCCTTTTAACCATGGAATTAAATTGAGTTTGCACCATTGTAATAAATTTTATTACCGTAGAACATGCCTCATGCTTGTCACGTAAAAGATAGACCCATACATGACAATTGAAATCATCCAAAATAGTTAGAAAGTAACGAGCACCAGATGCAGAAATAGTTCTATATGGTCCCATAAATCACAATGGATTAAATCAAAGGAGTGCAAACTATGCTTTTTATTGATAGGGAATGAATAACGTGTTTATTTGGCTTTACAACACACATCGCAGGAAACTATTATATTTGAACTAGAAACAAATGGCAGCAAATCCAAATAATGTTGAGAAGGATGTCCCAAGCGTCGATGCCACAAATTGAAAGAAGAGGAACCATGAGCTGCATTTGCAGAAACTGATTGGCAAAGTACATACACCCCTTCATGCTCAACACCCTGTCCAATCATTCTCCTCATATGTAGGTCCTGTAGAAAACATTTAGAATTATTAAATATAGTTATGCAGTCATTGGAGCGTAGCATTTGAGAGATAGAAATCAAGTTGCACGTAGAGAACATTAGTAAGTAGCAACAGAGATGTAAGTCTAACATCCCCACATTGAATTGCGAGAGTACGATAACCATTGGGTAAGCCTATTGAACAAGGAGGGATAGTGCGTATGTTAGAGAGAAGAGAGACAGTCCCAGGCATATGTTGGGAAGCCCCACTGTAAAGAAGCCAAGAGTGTTTGGAAGATACTGTACCACATAATTTTTCAGTGGGCGTTTTAGAGGAAACAACGATTGACATCAGTCGTTGAAGCATTTCAGGAGTAAAATCAGTAATTGATAAAGGTTTGGAGGGGTCACTATCATCAGAAGATGCACCAGATTGAGTGGCATGAGCAGAAGCGAAAGCAGAGCATCCTGTCGAAGAAGTGTGTGTTAGGTAAACATTAAATGCATGTAGTTGAGAGGTAGTGATTATAGAAGTAGTAGTTGAAAGTTAGTTGTTGTATTGAATGTATGTAGTTGAAAGGTAGTAGTTGTATTAAATGAATGTAGTTGAGAGACTATATCCAAAGGGCCTATAAATTGACTATGCATCACTCATTGCAAATATCATCAAGTGATAATATACAGAGTGCTTTATTTAGATACTTGTTTGTCTACAAATTGGCATCAGAGCTTGAGAGGCTGAGTGTCTGAGTGCGTTAGAGAGAGTGTTTGAGAGTTAGAGAGTTTGTTTGAGATGGCCAACTTAGCTAACAGCATGCCCCTACCAAAGTTATCAAAAGGCGTAAGTTATGATAACTGGAGCCTGCAAATGAAGGCTCTCCTTGGTTTCCAAGAAGTATGGGATGTGTTCGAAAATGGACACCAAGAACCAGAGAATATTGAAGAGCAGACGATTGCTCAGCTTGCTGCATTGAGAGGAACACGAGTAAAGGACAAAACAGCTTTGTACGTACTGTACCGAGCTGTTGATGAGTCCGGCTTTGAGAAGATAGCAAATGCTAAATCTTCAAAAGAAGCGTGGGATATTCTGGAGAAGGCATATAAAGGGGATAATCGCGTGAAGTAAGTCAGACTTCAAACTCTTAGAGGCGAGCTTGAAAGCATGAGGATGAAAGAGGTTGAAGGGGTTGCCGAGTACATCTCCCGTGTTGAGACCGTGGTGAATCAACTCGGAAGAAATGGAGAGACGCTGCCCACTTGCCGAGTGGTGGAGAAAATCTTAAGGTCGTTAACTGATGATTTTGAGAATATCGTTTGTGCAATAGAAGAGTCCAAGGACTTGTCGGTGCTCTCGGTGGAAGAGCTTGCCGGGTCGCTTGAAGCGCATGAGCAGCGGAGAAGGAAGAAGAAAGAGGAGTCCCTTGATCAAGCACTCCAAGCAAAGACAACCTTAAAGGAGAAGAAGGTTCCTTATGCTCAGAACACTCAAGGCCGAGGTGGTAGAGGCAGAGGAGAATATGAAAGAGGCAAGGAGCCAGTCAGTCAACAAAACTGACATGGCCGAAGACAAGGTAGAGGTCGTGACGGTAGAGGCCGAGGTGGTCAGTCAAGCAATTCCGGAGTTGAGTGCTTCAAATGTGGGAAGTACGGTCATTTTGCAAAGGACTGTTATTCAAGTATCAAATGTTATAATTGTGGGAATGTTGGGTATTTCGCGAAGGACTGCCGATCTGAGAGGAAGAAGGAGACAAACCTCCTCTCTGAGGACACTGAGGAAGAAGGAGTATTGATGATGTCGAGAAGTTCGGATGTCGAGCTAAGTCCGAGCTGTTCTGACAACTCGGTTTGGTATCTTGATACAGGAGCAAGTAACCACATGTGCGGGGACGAGAATCTTTTTAAGGAGCTCACTAAAGTTGAGGCCGGACACGTGTCATTTGGAGATGCATCAAAGGTGGCAGTAAAAGACAGAGGTACAATCTGGTACCTGCAGAAGAATAGCCGAGTTGGAGAAATCAGAGACGTGTACTATGTACCCGATCTCAAAAGCAACATATTGAGTATGGGTCAGCTGATGGAGAAAGGCTACTCGGTTCTGATGAAAGACCGAGTACTATACCTGAAGGACAAGTCGGATCGTTTGATTGCCCGAGTAGAAATGAAGAAGAACAGAATGTACAAGTTGGACTTGAAGATAGTCCAAGAGAGGTGCTTGAAACTTGACGTGAAGGATGAAGCAATGATGTGGCACTTTCGGTTTGGCCACTTGCATTTTGGCGGGCTGACCAAGTTGGTAAAGAAAGAGATGGTGCGAGGACTCCCATCTATGGAATTTGAAAAGAAATTTTGTGAAGAGTGTGTGCTCGGGAAGCATCCGAGAACCTCATTTCCGAGGACGGCCGAGTACCGTGCAAAGGAACAACTCGGATTGATTCACACAGATCTTTGTGGACCGGTTACCCCTGAGTCCTTCAGTGGGAAAAGGTATTTCATTTCTTTTATAGATGATTTTTCAAGAAAAACCTGGGTATATTTTTTGAAGAAGAAATCCGAGGTGTTTGAGGTGTTCAAGAGATTTAAAGCAATGGTTGAGAAAGAGACTGGCATGCCTATCAAATCTGTTAGGTCTGATCGAGGAGGTGAGTTCATTTCATCCGAACTCATGAAGTATTGCGAGGAGCAAGGGATAAGGAGATTTCTGACAGCACCATACTCACCCCAACAAAACGGAGTTGCCGAGAGAAAGAATCGAACCATTCTTGACATGGTTCGAACAATGTTGAGAAGCAAAAATGTGTCAAAGGAGTTCTGGGCAGAAGCAGTGCAATGTGCCATCTATGTGCAAAATAGATGTCCACATGCTAAGCTGAACGAGAAGACACCACAAGAAGTCTGGAGTGGAAGAAAACCGAGTGTGTCTCACCTTAAAGTGTTCGGTAGCATAGCTTATGGTCATGTTCCAGCTCAACAGAGGACCAAGCTCGAAGATAGAAGCAAAAAGTACGTGTTTATTGGGTATGATGAAAAAACCAAGGCGTACAGGTTGTTTAACCCAATAACTAAGAAGGTCATCATGAGCCGAGATGTTCAAATTGATGAAGAAAGCGAGTGGAGTTGGAACAACCCGGAGAAGGAGTCCATAGGAAGTAGAGGCTCGGAAGTTGATACACCACATACTGTGAGAGATCATGAGACTTCTGATGAAGAAGATGAACCTCTACAGCCCAGAGCGCGAAGTTTACAAGATATATACAACTCCACTGACGAAGTGCATGTTGTATGTCTCTTGGCAGATTCAGAAGACTTAAATTTTGAAGAGGTCGTGCAGGAGAAAAGATGGAAAACTGCAATGGACGAGGAGATCGGGGCAATAGAACGCAACAACACATGGGAGCTGACTGATTTGCCCAAAGGAGCGTGGCCTATCGGCGTAAAGTGGGTGTACAAGAAGAAGACAAATGGTGAAGGAGAAGTTGAGCGATATAAAGCTCAACTCGTAGTGAAGGGGTACAAGCAGAAGGAAGGAATAGACTATGACGAAGTATTCGCCCCAGTGACGAGAATGGAAACAATTAGGCTGCTGATTTCCTTAGCAGCTCAACACAGATGGACAATCTTGCAGATGGACGTGAAGTCGGCATTTCTGAATGGAATATTGGAGGAGGAAGTATATGTTGAACAGCCACTCGGATACATGCGAAGAGGCGAAGAGAAGAAAGTGTTGAGATTGAAGAAGGCACTTTATGGCTTGAAACAAGCTCCACGAGCATGGAATGAAAGAATTGACACTTACTTCAAAAGGAATGGATATGAGCAGTGTCCTTATGAACATGCTCTATATATAAAGAAGAAAGGAGAAGATGTGATGTTTGTTGCCCTATATGTTGATGATCTTATCTTCATGGGGAATAATGCCGAGCTAATTGAAGAGTTTAAAGAAGTGATGAAGAAGGAGTTTGAGATGACTGACTTGGGTCTTATGAAGTATTTTCTTGGCTTAGAAGTTGTTCAGGGAAAGGATGGCATCTTTGTGTCGCAGGAAAGGTATGCTGAGGAGATCTTGAAGAAGTTTAAGATGACAAGTTGCAACCCGGTTTCCACCCCTATGGAACCTGGTACAAAACTTACTAAGTATGCAGATGGAGACCGAGTTGATGCGAGCAAATACCGAAGTCTGATTGGAAGTCTTAGGTATCTTACAAATACCATACCAGATTTAATGCTAAGTGTTGAAATAGCAAGTCGATATATGGAGGAGTCAATGTATACTCATTGGAAGACACTAAAGAGAATTCTAAGGTATGTGAGAGGAACAGTGTCACTTGGCCTAATGTATACTAGGATGGATGATTATCGACTAGTAGACTACTCGGATAGTGACTGGTGTGGAGATGTTGATGACCGGAAAAGCACGTTTGGATATGTATTCTTCATGGGAAACACAGCATTCACCTGGCTTTCAAAAAAGCAGCCCATTGTAACGTTGTCAACTTGTGAAGCCAAGTACGTTGCAGCATCCTGGAGTGTCTGTCATGCAGTTTGGCTTAGAAACCTTCTAAGCAAGCTGGAGTTGAAGCAAGAAAGAGGGACTGTGATTCGAGTTGATAACAAGTCGGCCATTGAATTGGCAAAGAATCCGGTCAATCATGAGAGAAGCAAACATATTGATGTTCGGTTTCACTTCATCCGAGAACAAGTGAAAGAAGGAAATGTGGAGTTAAAGCACGTCGGAACCCGAACACAAGCTGCAAATATGTTCACGAAGCCACTGTCAACCACTCTGTTCGAGAACAACAAGAAGATGCTTGGAATGAAGGACAAGAAAAACATTTAAGTTTATGGGAGGATTTTGTTAGGTAAACATTAAATGTATGTAGTTGAGAGGTAGTGATTATAAAGGTAGTAGTTGAGAGTTAGTTGTTGTATTGAATGTATGTAGTTGAAAGGTAGTAGTTGTATTAAATGAATGTAGTTGAGAGACTATATCCAAAGGGCCTATAAATTGACCATGCATCACTCATTGCAAACATCATCAAGTGATAATATACAGAGTGCTTTATTTAGATACTTGTTTGTCTACAGTGTAATCACGTCCACGGCCGCAACCAACAAGAGGGCGATCTGGGTAGCCATGGAGTTTGTAACAGTGAGAAACATCATGATTAGGACGTCCACAATGACTACAGATAACACGTGGCTTGGATGTATTTTTGGGTGTATTAGTGGTGGTGGCACAACCTAATGCGTCTACAGGGTTCTTAGAAGAACAAACAATAGCTTTATGTGATTCCTCTTAAGTAACCATAGCAAAAATGCGATTAACGGTAGAAAGTGGATTGCTGTTGAGAATTTTAGTGATAAGTGTGCCATAAACAGCATGATCGAGACCCATAAGGAATTGATATACTCGATCGTGTTTCTGTTCAGCAGCAATTGATTTTCTAAAAACACAATTATCACCGGTAGTGCACGCGTCAAACGTTTGGCTGGACTCCAGTTCATCCCAAATGGATCGAAGCTTTGTGTAATACTCTGTAATAGTTTCATCATTTTGTTTCATGGTTGTGAGAGATTCTTTAAGATGAAATATACGGGGAATATTGGCAACAACAAATCGTTCCTTGAAATCATCCCATAGACCTTTTACAGTTTCAAAACACTTGATGTATGGCTGCAACTTAGGGTCTATAGTATCGTGAATCCAACTATTAATTATGGAATTGCACAAGGACCAATCATATGTTTCATCAGGAGCTTTATCAGTAGGAGCAATCACATTGCCAAAAACAAAATCAAGTTTGTTTTTGGCTTTCAAAGCATTATGCATTAGTTTTGCCTTTCATAATTAGTCTGTCCACGTAATAGAATGATGGTAAGAATGACACTAAGATGATCAGATGGATGAAGAAAAAATGGCGAATTGGGATCTGTAATTTTAAGTGATTATGTTACATAACGAAAAAAAATTTAGGATCGTCAAGTTCTTGATACCATAATAAAAATTGTTCTGAATCTTCCGCTTGCTTTATTATTTGTGAAAACAGTCATTATATAGAATGACTATTACAATCAAATAAAATAAATTCTAACAAATCAATAAAACTAATTAACAAATTATTTGTCATCATATTAACAGTATCAAAACAGATAAATCTTATCGTTATATCATCTCATGGCTTACCATAATAGTTCTTGTTGCTTCTGCCACAACTATAAGAAAATTGTGATTTAGCAATGAAAATTAGTGGCTAAATTTGATCGGTCGTTATTAGCGACCGAAATAGTCACTACCTTTCCTTTGTCGCAATTCGAAACTGAAATACCGACAGAATACGCATATTAACGCCTCTTACATCAGTTTCGTTGATATTTTATTTCGCATGCCCCTTACAAGCATACAGGTAAGGTTTTAAAATTCATATTTTTGGGTCATTGACCAAAATATACATTGATATATTTATTAATTATTACCACTAGAAATAGTGGCTTCATCATGGGTTCCTTTCATATTAAGAGGATAAGCCAGAATTAATTTTCTGCATCGGATAGCCACGTTGTAGTGTTGAACTCTAATGAAAAATGTGCAGAACACGATCTGTGACAATTAATGAGGACGTATATGATAGATGATGATTCAAAACAAAGAGTATTAAATGCTCAGATTTCGAAATCAAACACAAATATGTATAGATAATGTTCATAGGCATATTCTACTCATATACACACTGTCACGTGGTAAAAAATATTTTCTTTAAGTGAAAAAAGGTTCATTTCAAAACCCTAAAACCAAATATTGTCTTTAAGGACTCCAAAAAATGTTATAATAAAAAATAATGGCAAAAACTATAATATATAGGATATTTATGGAGCTATTAAAAATATTTTAATTTATAATTATATATTATTCTTCTAGTATATCTCTTATTTTATCAGTTAAATATATGAACAATAATTTAAGAACACTAAAAAACAAAAATCAGTAATAAATTCTTTATTAGGTGTAATATTTACCAACTTTATAATTAATTTATGTAAAGAAAAACCTGAGTGAACAATTCTAATAGCATATTATCTTTCAAATATATTTTTTTTCATTGATATTTAAGCCTAAAATCTTGTTTTAAAAGCTCAATTTCAATACACTGGACCCAAAGACAGTTATTCACAAATTATTAATTTATAAGTATGATATTAATGGTAATTATCTATTCATAATTTTAAAAACATTACCATCGGTGTGGTTTACAAGTTATTACACATAAAAAGTTAAATAATAAATATAGAATATTACTTTCATTTTTTTTTATTTGTCACATCTGATATTATTATTTCTACAACTTAATAAAATTCACCTGCTGAGGCCTGCCACAACTATCTACAACGAAAGTAGATCCATTCCTTCATAGGTAAAAAAAAATGTTTGCAAAATTTTGTCCTATTTCCTGTTAATTGCTTCTTGTATAAAAATTGTGACCCACGGATTAAGAACTGTGCAAGTTATATTTTGAAGACTTGTGAGGAAGCCACCAGTGAAACTTGAAATATCCCTCTTTAGAAAGACCTCGAGCCTTTGCTATAAACACGAGTCTTGAGAGTTAGATGATGGTAAATTATTCTCATAAAGAGTGTTATCTACTTGAGAAAGAGACATCATTTTAAATTTTATAGTAAAATTCTTATATTATTTTAGTTTTATACTTTTTCTTATTAGAAATGTATTTATTCGA
Organism: Sphenostylis stenocarpa; assembly: GCA_963425845.1. Taxonomy (NCBI): domain Eukaryota; kingdom Viridiplantae; phylum Streptophyta; class Magnoliopsida; order Fabales; family Fabaceae; genus Sphenostylis; species Sphenostylis stenocarpa. The sequence continues at coordinate 62,877,566 of OY731401.1, read as the reverse complement.
ATATTGTTTTTATTTCTTTATAAATCTTATGTTACCACCAATTATAATTTATATATATATATATATATATATATATATATATATATATATATATATTATTGTAAAAATATTTTTTTAAGAATAAAATTATGATGAAGTTAAAATTGAATACTAAAAATATAAATTCTTAGTCTGAATTTATTTTATTTTATTTATAAATCTTATATTATTTAAGAATTAAGATTAATAATAATTTATATATATATATATATATATATATATTTTTTTTTCATAATTTATCAAGATATTTTTTAAAGATAATACTATGATAAAGTCGAGTTTGAATTTCAAAATAAAATGTATTTTAGATGGGATTGACCAAAACAATGTTGAGGTCAAACAAAAATATTATTTATATATGTTTCTCTTGTTATTTTCTTGTAAACTTATTTTATGTTACAACTTGTTAGGTTTTTTTCTCCGTTATGCTCCATTTCCCCAACAAATATAAGGTATTTATAATAGGAAAATGTATGATGAATGTATTATTAGTAAGGAGTCATTGGAGCATAAAAAAGAAGATAGATCGGTCATAAATATAGTTGACAAAAAAAAATGGTCATCAAAATGGTATCTATATAATCAATTACATAGTTGCAATAAATTAAGGATATAGTTGAATGACATATGCGTAATTGCATTTAAAAATAGTTAATCATCTCTTATAATAAGAGATTTAGATGTGTGATCCATGATCTATAATATTTTTTCATTTATTGTGCAGATGAATTCTCTCACTTAAAATTTATTTGTTTTTAAATTATGATTCTAATTTTGTTTTATATTTTAATTTTCTATATACATATATGCTTTAGGTATTATAACAATTTATTTATTTTAATTTCACTCTAAATAAAATTTAATAATTAAACTTTTCAAGCAAATAAAGGAATTTACACGACCAACTTTCTAGTTGCAAATTGCAATATTTAAGTGTATTTTGTATGTTGAAACATATTTAGAATATTATCACATTCTTAGCTAGCACATGATTCTTAGATTCCATTCAAAAAAGAGAGAGAAAAAGTCACACGATCGACATTTTTAAAAGGAAAATTAAGAAAATAATTAAAGAAATAAAAAATCATAGGCAACACTGCAATCTAAGATGGAGGTATACATGAGAACAGTTCAAAACGTGTTTTCTTCTACATAATAGATATCTCTTTCTCATTTTTACTCAATCTTAAATCTCAATTTACACTTAGATTTTAAATATTTTTTTTAACTGTAATTTTCTTTTATATTAATATACCTTATTATTGACAAAAATATTTTTAATCACAAATATTTCAGTAATAACCTTATTTATATAATTGTTAAACTCAATAAGACTCTCTTATTTGGAACCTTTGTTAAGAAAATTTTCACCACAAGCTATCCACTCTTATATACTTGAAAAATATAAAATAAAATATATATATTTTTATTATTTAATGTGAAATAATATATATATATATATATATATATATATAACCTGTTTATAAAATACAAAATGTTATCTAATTAAATTACTAAAAAATGTAATTTTTTACTATTATATCAATCTTAATAAAATAATATATAATTTATACCGTGATATTTTACAAAGGAAAGAAAATCGAGAGAAATAACATAAGGAATATTTTCTTATATAAGACATGATTTGAAATTTCAACTATATTGAATAAAAAATTTTATGATATTAAAATTTTAAATATATACCTAATTTGGAATAGATATAAACCAAATATTTCCTTAATAATATTCTATTTTGGATAATGTAATGCGTGGCATGATTTGTAATATCTGTTCATTTATTGTGCATTTGAATTTCTCCTACTTGATATTTATTTCTAAATATTTATTTTTCTAATTTATGATCTATATTTTAATTTTTTATATACTTATGTTTTAGATATTCTAACATTTCTAATTTACTTATTTTCAATATGAGTACAGTGTATTAAAATCACACTATTATTTCAGTTTTTTTGTATGTACTCAGGGATACATGGGAATAACAATCCAACTAATTTGTTAATGACATTATAAGACATTGGTAGACTACCACTTATGTCATTCCAATTAATTTGTAAATGAAACGTATCAAACTTTTTTATTTTAAGATAAAATAATTAATTAGTAATATTTAATTGCAAACAAATATTTATCTAAGACCACCTAATATAACTTACCAGAATTTTCACCATTTTCTAGGTTTGAGTAAAACATAGAAGGTGTTTTGGCATGTAAATAAAAAAAAAAAAAAGTGTTATAAACTATTTTAAATCAGATGCTTAACTTGCTCTCTAACAAAATAATAATGTTTATAAGAAGATTGAAGAAGGAAGGAAAATAAATGAAATAGAAGAAAAAGCAAATATATAATATTAATAATAATAAATAACTCTTGAACAATACAACCCAAAGCCCAAATTAGAAGAATTTTTTGTCATGACAGAAAATCTTCTAATGAGCTTATTTTTAAGGCTGAAGCATTCCATATAACTTAAACAAACACACACACACACTGATACATGCATGTCTTATTGAAAGGTACAAGCACCATACATACAAAAGGAAACCACCACTCATATGTTTAGATAGAGACACTGTTAGGGATTCCTCTAAAAGTAATCCCTGGTTCACTGGTAGGAAGAAGAACAGTGTAGGGCAATTTGACTGGTCCAGTTCGGTTTCTAAGTTCTTCGTTATGGTTCCTCTCCAAGATTTTTACCTCAATTTCTGCAAGTGTTTTTGTAAATGTTTCAAACACATCTTTTGCACTTTGATCAGCGGTCCAATTTGGACTGTTCCTTTGTCCAAGGTATACCTCATCAGAAGCATGTGTTGACAGAATCTCCATCACTGTAAGATCAATAACGGTCTGGTACTTTGGTGTAATTGTTCTCAAAATAGCTTCTTGAGGATTCTTGGCCATCTCATCGTACTCCTGAGTTCCTGGTTCTGGGATCCATTTTCTGCTTTGTGTTGGACGGTTCAGGATATAACCTCCATAAGGATACTGTCCAAAATTAACAGCAGCATGGAGAGCTGAAGCAATCCATATAATAATGGTGCAAGTATCAATCAGATCTTCACGAGTTTGCATTTTTGGCCATTTTGCATCTTTTAAGTCAGGATGACCCTTCTCCACAACTTCCTTCCACCATGCCTGCAATTCAGTATCTTGTTGAACAACCACATCTGTTGAGTAATACAAGGAGATGTACTCTTCGACCCATATCTTAATAGCACTCCATATTTCTAGTCCATCGACCGCATAAGGATAGTCCTCTATCACAAGGCGAAGGCCATGAGGAGCAGACTGATCCTTTACTGCCATTCCTCTGAAACAACCAAAAGATTAAAAAAAAAAAAAAAAAGAGTTATTTTGATAAACAAGGCTTTCTCGATTTTCGCCATCATTAAAAGCGCATGACATATTTCTGTTTTTGTAGTGAGTCCCATAATTGAGCACGTTCATGTTTCTAATTTAGAAAGATTAACTACCTCTTGATGAGATCGTTCGGTAATGCTTGGTCAGTGAAAACCCAATTCTTGTATACAGCTGAAGACATCTCCATAGAATACGGTCCAGGCAAGAACGTTTGCTCTACAATGCTACCTGCATTAATCAGGATTTCCCTAGCAAGTGCATTGATATTTATGGTGTCACGGTAGTGAGGATGAAGAAGTTTATAAACGGGGTGAACCACACTGAGATTTCTGTGTGTTGCTATGGCAAATGGCTCCATCACTGCATGAGTATTTAACCTATGACAGACACCAGTAAAATTACAAAAATTAAATTTCATACTACATGGACTAAACATGTTAGCTTATAAATGTTGCTAGCAGAAAGAGTTCTTATATGTATATACCAGTGGCTTATGAGCTGATGATAGTTGGTGTCATTGACAATAACATGGGCCTTGGCCAATAGCCAGATTGTACTTTCAACACCTTTGTCTGCAGGCAACACAACTTTGCTCTCAACACCCCAATGATAATTTATATCTGGATGTGGCTGGACATCGATGACTGGCAATGGCAACACCGGTTTAAAACCCAAATCACAATCTCTAATCAAACGTGGCTTGCTTAATTCAATCGCAAGTGGCTTCAAAGTCCCGTCATCTTTCAAGAACAAGAATGTCCTGGTGGCATAAGCCTTTGCAGAAGGAAGGTAGTTTATCTTCTTCAAATACGGCATGAAAGCGTCATGGTAATCTAAAACGAATAATCTCTTACAACCAAATGCCTGTTCCCAAAAGTTAATTTCAGTCATCACTTTCTCAATAATTACATACCTTTTGAATAACAAATAATTATCACTTCTGGTTCCTCCATACTAGAAAGAATAATTCCTAACCCTAGTGTTGAAAGATGATACAAATTCTAGAAAGATCTAGAATATAAAATCTTAGATGTTACTAGAATTAGGAATTATATATGAGTAATATCTAGAATCCTTAGAAGATTCTAGAAATGTTTGAAAGTAGAAGATAGATAATTCTAGAATTAAGAAAAGATAGAATTATGTAAAACTTCTAGAATTATGTAGAAAACATATGTGTACTAGTAGAAACTACAACATGATTCTAGAAAAAGAAAAAGAAGAAGAAATGTGTAGAAACAATGAAAATAGTAGAAAATTCTAGAATCTTGTAAGTAAAGCCTATAAATAGGCATGAAGGGAGTCTTTGTATGTGTGGAAAATCTAATACAAACTCCTACATATCTTGTAACACTTCTAACATCAATTACTATCTTCCCTCATACAAACCTTCTCCTATTTGTCCACCTCTTTCTAAAAACTATTTTCTACACAAATCTCACTACTAAACATCAAACTATCTTTCCTATCCTTCTTAAAATACTAACAGTGGTACCAGAGCTACGTTCGGTCACCTACTGGGCGTAGAGAAAATTTTTTACTACCTTAAAAAACCATATTCCACTACACATTACTTCCAAAAGAAAATTTTCAACCTATGGCCACTACCAACCAAACATCATCCATTCCAGTTCCTATTTTTAAGGGAGAAAATTATGATTTTTGAAGAGTCAAAATGAGGACATTTTTTTGTTCTCAAGATCTTTGGGATGTCATTGAAGATGAGTTCACTATTCCAGAAGACATCTCAACTCTTACAGCTGCCCAGAGGAAGGAGCTGAAGGAAAACAAACAGAAGGATTCAAGGGCATTATTCACTCTTCAACAAGCAGTTGATGACACTATTTTTCCAAGAATAATGGGTGCCACAAGTGCAAAGGAAGCTTGGAATACAATTCAGGAGGAGTTTCAAGGAAGTGATGAGGTACGCAATATTAAACTCCATTCTCTAAGAAGAGAATTTGAGTTAATAAGAATGAATGAATTCGAGACCATAAAAGACTACTATTCTAGAATAAAAGAAATAGTTAGTCAGATGAGAGCCTATGGGGAAAATATTCTTGACAAGAAAATTGTTGAGAAAATTCTAATTTCTATTCCCCAAAAATATGATGCAATTGCAACTGCAATTGAACAAACAAAAGATTTATCTACATTATCGGTGACACAACTAATAGGCTCTCTTGAAGCATATGAACAAAGATTGAAAAGGCGTGAAGAAGACTCCGTCGAAAATGCCTTTCAATCAAAACTAAAATTACGGTCTCAAAATGGAGGAAATAAAATTAATAGAGAACTTTCTAAGAATAAGGAAAATTCTAGAAATTTTTCCAAGACTATTCAAGGAAAATATCCTCCATGTGGAACTTGCAAAAAGACAAGTCACTTGGAAAAAGATTGTTGGCATCGAGGAAAACCTCAATGTCAATACTGTAAGAAATTTGGACATCTAGAGAAAATGTGTCGCAACAAAAATCATCAACAAGCAAATTTTGCTGAAAAACGGGACAGAGAACAACATCTCTTCTATGCTACGGGATGTTTTGACAATGAATCAAAAGGAAGATGGTACTTGGACAGCGGATGTAGTAACCATATGGCGAATGATCCAAGCATCTTCAGAGAAATTGATAACTCCATAAAAGTTCAAGTACGATTGGGAAATGGCACCGTGGTAGAGTCAAAAGGAAAAGGTAGTGTTATGGTGGAGACCAAGAAAGGTATGAGACTTATCAATGATGTTTTACTAGTTCCCAATCTTAAAGAAAATCTCTTAAGTATTGGTCAAATGATGGAGAAAGGATATACTCTCCACTTTGAAAGAGATACATGCACTATCTACGATAAGAAAAATCTAGAGATTGGCCAAGTAAAAATGGAAAAGAGAAATAGAAGTTTTCCTATAAGCTTCAATCGAGGAACTAACATTGCCATGAAAGTAGAAGTTGATGACTCGTGGCTATGGCATCGTAGATTTGGTCACTTCAATACTCATGCCTTAAAGCTACTACATCAAAAAGGCATGATGAGAGATCTACCAAGCCTTAAGGAGAGTAGTGAAGCTTGTGAAGGATGTCTTCTGGGAAAGCAACACAGATTACCATTTTCTACGGGAAATACTTGGAGAGCAAAAGACTTGTTGGAGTTAATCCACACGAGATATTTGCGGACCAATGAGGACTCCATCGCTTAATAACAACGAGTACTTCATTCTCTTCATTGATGATTTTTCTAGAATGACTTGGGTCTACTTCATCAAAGCAAAATCGAAGTCTTTAGAATATTCAAGAAATTTAAGGCCCTTGTCGAAAAGCAAAGCGGAAAACGGATAAAGGTTCTCGGGAGTGATCGAGGCAAAGAGTACACCTCCCACGAATTTGATAAATTCCGTGAGGATGAAGGTATTGAGCGACAACTTACAGTCGCATATTCTCCACAATAGAATGGTGTCTCGGAGAGAAAAATCGCACTTGTCATGGAAATGGCAAGATCAATGTTGAAAGAGAAAGGCTTGCCAAATACATTTTGGGCAGAAGCAGTTTACACTGCTGTATATATACTCAATAGATGTCCAACTAAGGTAGTCCAAAACAAGACTCCTATTGAATCTTGGAGTGGAAGAAAGCCATCAGCTAAACACCTACGAATATTTGGATCAATTTGCTACATACATGTTCCTGATCAGAGGAGGCATAAGCTTGAAGACAAAACTATAAGAGGAATATTCTTGGGATACGACCAACGATCAAAAGGCTATCGAGTCTACAACCTACAAACAAAGAAACTCGTCATCGATCGAGATGTTGAGGTTGACGAAAATGCTTTTTGGAATTGGGAAGAAGAAAAAGTTGTTAGAAGCAACATCCTGGTTCCGAGTACAACAACTTGAAGAAGAAACAGGAGATCCAGGTACGCTTTCTCCACCTCCACAAGAAGAAGAAGAATATACTTCACCAGAGTCTACACCAAGACGTGTAAGATCTTTGGTAGATATATATGAAACTTGTAACATGGCCATCATTGAGCCTTCCTGCTATGAAGAAGCTTCAAAGCAAGAAGTATGGGTCAAGGCCATGGAAGAAGAAATCAAAATGATTGAGAAGAATAATACTTGGGAGCTTGTGGACTGTCCTCACGGAAAAGATATCATTGGAGTAAAATGGATATATAAAACTAAGCTCAACCTCGATGGAACCATACAAAAATATAAGGCAAGATTGGTTGCAAAAGGATACTCACAACAACCTGGGATCGACTACAATGAGACTTTTGCTCCAGCTTGCTCGCCTAGATACAATTAGAGCTTTAATAGCCCTTGCTGCACAAAAGGTTGGAACATCCATCAACTGGATGTCAAATCCGCCTTTCTCAATGGAACACTAGAAGAAGAGATCTATGTTGAGCAACCACAAGGATTCATCAACAAAGGCCACGAAGGAAAAGTACTAAGACTAAGAAAAGCTCTATATGGCTCGAAGCAAGCTCCTCGAGCATGGTATAGTAAGATTGATAAATATTTTATCAATCAAGGATTTAGGAGGAGCAAGAGTGAGCCAACACTTTATATCAAGACACAAGGTCGAGTATAATCTCATTGTCTCCTTATATGTTGATGATCTCATCTATACAGGAAACAATAAGGAAATGATGAAAGAATTCAAAGAAGATATGATGAAAACATTCGAAATGACTGATCTTGGCTTGATGAACTACTTCCTCGGGATAGAGGTGATACAACAAAAAGAAGGAATATTTATCTCTCAGAAGAAATATACTGAAGCTCTACTAAAGAGATTCAAGATGTACGGATGTAAACCTGTCACTACTCCTTTGGTGGTAAACGAAAAGCTAAAGAAAGATGATGGAGCACCAGAAGTAGATGTATCACGATACAGGAGTTTGATCGGAAGCCTTCTATATCTCACAGCTACACGACCAGACATTATGTATGCTACAAGTCTTCTGTCAAGATTCATGCAAAAGCCAAGTCAGATTCACTATGGAGCAGGAAAAAGGATTTTAAGGTATCTGCAAGGCACAAGAGAGTTTGGTATATGGTACAAGACCATGACCAACTCAAGGATGATTTGCTACACCGACGGTGATTGGGCAGGATCAATAGACGACATGAAGAGTACGTCGGGATACGCCTTCTCACTTGGATCGGGTTTTTTCTCATGGGCATCAAAGAAGCAAGCAACTGTGGCACAATCAACAGCTGAAGCGGAATACATAGGCTGCTGCTGAAACTACAAGTCAAGCAATATGGCTACGAAGAATACTTGAAGAAATGGGCGAACCACAAGATGGACCAACTACTATTTATTGCGACAACAAATCAAGCAATAGCAATGACGAAAAATCCTGTTCATCATCAAAGAACAAAACATATAGCTATTAAATATCACTTCATCGAGAGAGGTGAAGCGACTAAACAAATTCAACTTGAGTACTGCACTACGGAAGATCAAATTGCGGACATATTTACCAAGGCACTACCAAGAGCCAAGTTTGAACAATTACGTTTCATGCTTGGAGTTACAAGAATTTGCATCAAGGAGGAGTGTTGAAAGATGATACAAATTCTAGAAAGATCTAGAATATAAAATCTTAGATGTTACTAGAATTAGGAATTATATATGAGTAATATCTAGAATCCTTAGAAGATTCTAGAAATGTTTGAAAGTAGAAGATAGATAATTCTAGAATTAAGAAAAGATAGAATTATGTAAAACTTCTAGAATTATGTAGAAAACATATGTGTACTAGTAGAAACTACAACATGATTCTAGAAAAAGAAAAAGAAGAAGAAATGTGTAGAAACAATGAAAATAGTAGAAAATTCTAGAATCTTGTAAGTAAAGCCTATAAATAGGCATGAAGGGAGTCTTTGTATGTGTGGAAAATCTAATACAAACTCCTACATATCTTGTAACACTTCTAACATCAATTACTATCTTCCCTCATACAAACTTTCTCCTATTTGTCCACCTCTTTCTAAAAACTATTTTCTACACAAATCTCACTACTAAACATCAAACTATCTTTCCTATCCTTCTTAAAATACTAACACCTAGTAGTCAAGAAAATATTGAACTAATTTATTCTAAGATATTTAATATTTTTTCCATTCAATCATCTTTTTGTAGTATTAATCCGTGTATATCGTTACCTCATCTACCGTGATCCCACCCATGTTAATCTCCAACTGTTCTTTTGTAATTGTACTAGCTTGATTAGAGTGGCAATCTTGGTTGCTTCGCGGTGCAAGATCCTCCCTCTGCCATTAATAACGATTTCCAATAATCAGATAGATAGCTAATGCCAATAAAACATTCAGCATGTAAAGATCACTGTATATTAACAATGAAATTAATATTTGTACTTACTTTAAGAAGGCGAATTACACAAGGGTTTACACCAGCAATCATCTCTCTTGTAAACTCTTCATCAGTCATCCATGCAAACTTGCTTTCTATACAAAATAATGATAAAGCAAATGAAGTTGTGAGAGAGTATAATGATTGGAAGTAGTTACGTTGGAGTGCCACATGAACTTTATATAGGTGCTTCAATTATGAACAAGTTACCTTGAATTACACGAGGTGGTGGAAACTGAAGAACATTTTGAGTACCCGGGCCAGTGACAGATACAGGGAGAGTAATGCCACCTTCATACATTTTCTGCACTTCTTCGAAGCTGTTAAACTCGTTCGATGTGAGCTTCAAATATAAAGATACGAGCAAGGGTTCGACACCTGCAGCTAAAGTTTTCTTTCCAAATTCAAGGAAACCTGATGTCTTCACGTGACTGAATTTTTCATCCCTTGGCACATAATTCTGGCCTTGTTCCTCGTATTCGCTACCTGCAAGAACCATGTTAATAATTTTAGCACATCAATTATATGTAAGATAACTTTTTATCCTCATATTCTCTTTTCAAGGAGATCTTATTTGAAAGAAAAATGATACTTTCACAACTCAAATCCATTCAACTCCTGTAAACAACTCTGTTTTAATATTATAATAATAGTTTTACTTTATTTTTATTTTTATTAAATCAGTCTATAGATTATTATATTAATAAAAGTGAGTTGTATAGATTATTATATTAATAAAAATGAGTTGTTTATAAGAGTTGTATGATTTTTTGTTGTAAAAATATCACCACTCTATTTGAAATACTATACGATATTATGCATAGTTGCTTTTCATAACAAGAATTCAAACCTTTATCAGTAATGTGTTAAGGAAAGTGGTTCTTAAGACCTAACCCTTGGAATGTAATTAGAACATGATAAAGTGTAACTTAATCACCATTCTTGGGGTTGTGGATGAGTTTTCTCCCAGTCCTAACCCTACGAGGGTAGGGATAGTGGGGGCCTCCAAGAATTGGGTGATCCTGTTGTATATCACTGTCTAGAAAGCCCAAATCATTATAGACATCATAATCATAAATCCTATCCCATTCCTGACGCTGTCCAGTTCCATCTCCCCTTAAACTCTTCAACTCTTCTTCTCTGTACTTTCGTAATGTCCCTGGTGTCTGATTCCCAGGAAGATATGGCTGCATGCAATATATTTAAGTATCAACTAATTTTCTCATTTAAATTAAGAATGAAATAAGAATGACTGTGACTTATTCACTTACAATGTTGTCAAAGAAAATGCGATCCGTTTTGTAACACTTATGATTGTGAACCCACGAGTTACAAACAAAGTGAATCTTGTTTTTGTCCTTGTTCTGGTGGCATGCTGGAAATGGATATTCAAGAGTCAAACTGGCAAGGAAGAACTCATCATTCATCAAGTTTTTAACGTAAAATGCTCCTGGAATTCCCATCTCAGCAGCATCCCATTCAAAATAAATATCGAATTCCTCTCTTCTCTCACCCAAGCTTCGTAACACAGAAACATTATTCTCTAGACAAGTTTCCTTTCCAACTTTCCCAGCTCCATCTCTTGCTACAAAACCAAGCAAATTAAAATCCAAATTAACAAAGAAAATAGTATATGTTCACGTAATGTAATTAAGATTTTTCTGAATTGATGATATAATATAATAACTTTTATAATGTATGCTATTAAACTAAAAAAATAAAAAACACGAGAGAGGGAGAAGACTAACAGCAATGGTTGGATTTGGTTCGACTAATCAACTTGAAAAACACTGATTTAGTGATATCATATTCCACTGATGAACTCATTAGTTTGATGGCAGAGCTAACAAGCTCCTTGGCATCGGTTACAGTTTCAAGCACATTCTTCTGCATCAACACCACCCTTCCCTTGACCACCCTTGAACTCATTGCTGTAGCAACTATATTTTCTTATGGATCGGAATATGCTAGAGATTTGTGACTAGTGAGTTGTGAGGAAGCCATTAGTGTAATCTAAGGTATTTATAGATAGAAATATATGATTCACGTGTTAGAAATACTGATGGAGAAAAAGACATAAAAAAGAAGATAGATCTGTCGTAAATATGATAATGAATATATTTATTTTTGTATTAAGAAAAATAAAGTAATGGAAGCAACAACTACCTATACCTAAAGTTTCGTTCATCATTTATTTTGTTGGCCCACTTTTGTTTACTTGTACTATTTTTTGTTCAAGTTTATGTTTTTGTTTGCAAAACATAATTAATAAATTACCACAGCAAAGGTGGATTACACAGTGTTCTTGTTGCAAGAAGTCAGCAACTGGTAACAAATAACCAAACATATGAACGCGTTTTGCATCACTATCGTTAATTACGTAACGATCTTTTCCATCATCATCTAAATGTTTATTTTATTCTTTCCTCTTAATCTTCCTTTAGATAGGAAAGTGACTTTGAGAGGTGGAAAAGTAAATTCATTTTAACGGTGATATATCTATTGGAATCCTTTCAAATCTGTCCTCAATTACATCCTATAATGTTTCTAGCGAATTTAGGACTTGTCAACGTATCTTCTTACATCAAGAAAATATCTTCCTCTTATTTTTTATTTTTTTTCAATGGTGTAATATTGATTCTGATTTAGTTCTCGATCATTAATTGATAATGTTTTAATATTATTAATATTGACTCTGATATTATTTTAGAAAGACCGAGATACTTTATTTAATTAATAAGTTATAATATTCATAATGTTAGACTTCTTAATAAAAAAATGAAAAAAATAATAAAAATTAAAATGATTTAAATTAAGAAAAGGAAGAGAATGAGAAGAAATAAATGAAAACTAAAAATATATTTATTCATTTCAGTATTTTCAAAAAAATTTTAAATTATCATATAATCGATTTATAATAAATTATGTATTACATATTTAACGTTTTTATGTTTTTCTTTGCAAAAGTGAGAAGATAATTTTTTTTTAAATCCAAACCAATATTTCCAAAAATAAACTTTCTTTACATTGAAAAGAGACTTTTCAAAAGTAAGCTATTAGTTTTTTTTTTTTCATGTTAATATCATTAACATATTATATATATATATATATATATATAATTATATCAATGTTACCTATAATTTTTCATTTGATATGTTAATAAAAAAAATACTGACTCACTTAAAAAAATATAAAATCAAATTAATATTAGGATAAAATTGAAAAAAAAATATATGGAGATGGAATGACCTATTTAACATATATTATTTTATTAAAAAAAGTTTTTATTACCCATTTGTTATGGATTTTATCAGTAAAAGAATAAAATTTTCTTCGGCAATCATTATAGAAATCGTAATCTAAATTGTTAACAAATTGTATAAATTAGTTTTTCTAATCTAAATTCGAACATGGTTTTAGTCTTTTATTGTTATAGTATTCTTCTTGTAGAACAAGGACAATAATATTTAACTTAAATGAAAATTACTTAAATCGATTATTATTAATTATACTTTTATATATATATATATATATATATATATATATATATATATATATATATGTGTGTGTGTGTGTGTGTTTTGTGTTCTTGCATTTTATCATGTTGAATTGTATATTTTGCCGACAATTAGTTTTTTATTTGAAATAAAAGGAAATAAAAAAATTTTCTTTTTAGTATAATGAATTTTTTTCATTAATTATTTTAACATTCACTTTTTTATAAGACAAATGTTAAGGTTGAACGTTAACCAAATCGTTAATTATAATTAATTGAACCCTAGCAGTTAGCCATGGATGATAATTGAAGAGTTTTCAAAATAAGGTAAAGAACGAAACTTTTCCACCTTTAAGATACGTTGAAAAAAAGTGTACGAAAAAAAAGGGGACAGAAAATAAAAGAAAGAAAAATGAAATAGAGTGAAAAGAAAGAAATTTTTATTTTAAAAAATAACAAATAATTAAATTAAAATTAAATATTAATTTTAGTTAAAGATTATTGATATAATTAGTAATTGATTTTTTATTAATAAAATAAAATTTAAAAATATTATTTTTAAATTATATATTTATTTTTTCTATAATATGTATTTTGATATATAATTATAACTTTTTTTTCTAAATTTAATTAAAATTTAATTAATAAAAGAATATCATATTATAAATAAATAAAAATATATAAACTTATTCATTTGATTTTTAAAATCACTTTTTTATTTATAATATTTTTTAAAATAGTAATATATATATTAAGATCGGAAACAGAATAATAATTTATTTAAATGATAATAATTTTATAAAATAACATATTTTTTATTTTTTACTCTTTTCGCTTTCATTTTAAAGGAAAATAATATTTTTTATTACTAAATAAACAGAATTTGTTACCCCTTATTTTTCTATATTGATATTTTCCACTTTATATTTTCCTATAAATCAAATCAAGCAATCGATTTACCACGTTATGTGATTTAAAAAGATATATGAATTTGAATAAAATTAAAGACAACAATATAACAAACATTAATGCTAGTTTATAAATAAAATTTATCAGAAGCTTTTCATATAAAAGTAAGATTTAGAAAAATTATAAAATGTATATTCTATAACAATACCACTTTTTGTTCTCTAATTTTTATTAAACCACATTATCTTTTAATTATATTTTTAACCATTCACTATATGCATGTTAATTTTTCAGATTCTGGCAAAAAAAAAAACATACATTAAAAAATTAAAAAAATGAAAAATAATTTAATATTTTAAAATGAAAAATATATACACAAACAAACATTGAATCTGTTTCTCATATATAACATTATTATATCATCACTTGAAATGAGAATCATCCATTGTTTTAAATTTAAATTCACATAAATGTTTTATAATTTATTTTTTTGAAAATTTTATTTAATATCCCTTGGAGTGGTCCATTGTATCAGTAATAGTATATATATAAAGTTTTTGAAGGATAAAAAAGTGTTTTTTGATGTGTCGACGTGCATATGTATAAGCCACAAGTACCTTCTGATTCATTAAAATTCATGACTGTATTTTTAAAGCAAGAGAATGATAATTGCATTGTGTGGTACTCCAATCTCAGTAGGTACCATAAAAGTTTCAGCGCCACTATGGCAAACTTTATGCTACTAGATAAACCCTATTCTAACCATTTTTCTACACATCACATTATTATAACTCAACTAAATAAATAAATATATATATTAATATTAGTAAATTATGCTGAGAAAGCTCAACGATATATTATAATATATAAATAAATAAAAATTTTATCTTATAAAAAATTTATCATATTGATTCATAGTTTATTTTTATACTAAATTTAACTCAATTTAATAAATATTTTATAATATCATAAATTTATTAATAATAATATTTTTTATAAAAGAAAATAATATCCATTAATTTATTTATAATATAATAAATTTGTTAATAATAATATTTTTTATAAAAAAATAATAAATATTACTAGTCACCATAAATTATAATTAAAGTTATAAATATAAAATATATTAAATAATATAAGATAATTATTAAAATAAGATAAAAATATAATAAAATAATTATTATTTAAATTTGGTGTAATTAATATAGAATAAATAAAAAATTAAAATATATTATATTTTTATAAAAAATTATATTAAAAAAATTGATTTTTTTATTAAAACCGGCCAATCCAAAAATTTTACCAATTTTACTAATTTCATCTTTTTTTTCTAATTTAATTAAAATCTAATTATTTAAAAATGACATATTAATTTTTAATCTGATTTTTCATTAGACTAATTGAACGGGTCAGTATAATTTTAAAATAATTTTTATTCAACCAATAATAATATAGAATTTTGCTAGTTTCATTGTAACTAAAATATGTCTAGAAGTTTTACTTTACATAAAAATTATAATATACGTAAAAGAAACTCATAAATCTAATATCATAAATTTTAAATTAAAAATAATATAATATTCTTTTTCGTATAATTCATTTATTAAACATGTACCTTCTACGAGCCATTACACCTCCCATACAATAAACAGTTCTAATAATTAATAGCACCATTATATCACTTTGCATATTTTCAAACGCAACAACGTAAAAGAACTTTTAACCACGAATAAGAAGGTGCAACAAAGTATCTTTTTTCATGCCATACACTTGATATATATATTTACCACCATTTTAACTCAACCATTTGAATTATTTTGGTTTTTTTCATTTACAATATCCTATATATAGAATAGAGATCATGTTTAAAATGGTGCTAAATACTATCAACAGTGCATTATCCATACAATAAAACTTGCGTAAGGAAATTTCAACTTTAATGGAGTGAACGCTCAGCACATTGTGGAGACTTTCATTCAGAGAATCCATGAAATTATTTCTTTTTCTTCCTCTTTCCACTGTCAGCTTGTTTTATATTGTCTTTCTTTTTGGAAGTAATATATTAGCATTAATTCTAAATGTCACGCTAATTACAAAAGTTCATACCAAATAATAATACTTTGCGAGGAAATTTTAGGCTGTCACCATCAATGAAAGAATAAAATAAAGTTTATTATTATGATTTTGCAGCACCTGTTTTTGCAACAAAATCGGTCGCTGAAGATTTTTTGACATTTTGTAGCGGATTAAAGTCTTTCTTTTAGTAGTGTGAAAACTCTACAAATTACATTGAAATAAAACATTTTTTTAAATGATTCACAAGTTTTATTATATAAATAATAATATTGAAAAAAATTCAACAAATGTTATTTAGTCGAACATTAATATTATTACAAATTTTTATAAGTCTTATAAAATTATATTTATTTGTTCTTATTTACGTTTCATTTTTTCCCGTTAGGGAAACAAATAAAATCTTTCAGTTGTTAAAAAAATATATATTTTACTTCTTATAGATAAATTTTATCTATTTTGTATCTAAAGCATAGAATTGTTAATATTCCTATTCGGTCAAGATAGATTAAGTTGTTTTGGGTTGATGTCAGCCTAGTCAAACCTAATCAAGTTTTTCATAATAATGATAATGAATGGAGTATTAACTAAAATATTTATGTTTATATTTTTCTTTTTGAAGAAACATCATTGATTAAAAAAGAAAAAATTATCTAGATTTATACATTTGTACTCAAATTGTTTCTTATAATGTTAGTTAAGTGAAAAAGATTGTTTCAAACAACACCTTTCATGCAGTGTAAGTACGATCCCATTGAATATAAAGAGAAACACACCGATCACATTCATGCACAGATTGATAGTGTACGTGACTCATCTACAAAGATTAGAACTCAGCTCCAAAAACAATGAAAGGAACAAACGATGTGAAATTTCTCAACATATGTAGAGTTTTATAAGCAAATGAATTTTATTACTTAAAGAAGGGCTTAACCTTAAGCATAGGACATGCCAAGATCAGCATAGAAGGTTTGATACATAGCACAACCACTTACTCGACCAAACTGAAATCAACAACCTTACACATGCATGAGCTTATTTAGAAAAACACTGATATGACACTTAAATAGAATGTTACTCAAACAACCACAGAATACAGTACTGAACATCACACGGCACACAAGCTTTAATCTGTTATTAACAATACTAGAGGGAGCCACACTTGCACTGTTTAGATAGAGATACTGTTAGGAATTCCTCTGAAAGTTAACCCTGTTTCACTGGTAGGAAGAAGCACAGTATAGGGCAATTGAGCTGGCCCAGTTCGATTTCTAAGATTTGGATCATGATTTCTTTCTGAGATTTTTTTCTCAATGTTTTCAAGGTTTTTTCCGAATTTTTTAAAGCCTTCTACTGCTTTTGGATTAGAGATCCAATTTGAACCATCCCTCTGTCCAAGGTAGACCTCATCAGAAGTATGTCTTGACAATATTTCTATAACTGAAAGGTTAATAAGAGTCTGATACTTCGGTGTAATTGTTTTCAAATACGCCTTCTGCGGATTTGTCACCATCTCATCATATTCTGGAGTTCCTTTTTCCGAGATCAATCTTCTGCTAAGAGTTGGACGATTAAGGATATAACCACCATAAGGATATTGTCCAAAATTAACAGCAGCATGAAGAGCCGAAGCAATCCATATAATAGTACTACAGGACTGGATCAACTCTTGACGAGTCTGTAGTTTAGGCCACCATGACTCATCTTTTAAGTCAGCATGGCCCTTCTCAATAACTTCTTTCCACCATGCTTTAAGTTCACGGTCTTCTTCAACTGCATCATCTGTCCCATAGTACAAGGAGACGTAGTCTTGGACCCATGTCTTAATAGCATTCCATATTTCAAGTCCATCAACAGCATAAGGGTAGTCCTCTATCACAAGACGAAGGCCATTAGGAGAAGATGAATCCTCAATAGCCATTCCTCTTAATCATGAAAGAAAAAGAATGTTATTAAAAGCAATAATATCTTAAATAGTTATGATGAAGGCCATTGTGTTTTATAATCAAGAATTATGTTACTTAATGTTTTTAACCTTTAAACAAGTTACTTTTTGACATGACTTAATAATATCGAGACTCAACTAGTCATGAAATCAATACTTGTTGCTCTTATTTTACAAAAGAGAAAATTCAATTTTTAAAGCAAGATAAAAAATAAAAAGCCTGAAAAATTTCCATGCTTCAAGATCATAAAACTTCTAGAGATAGGTCAGATACAATGTTTTAAAAAACAGTGTGAAGATATCGGCTTCAATGGCAGCGCTTATGACCCGTATTTGTCAATAACATCAAGGATAGTGACGAAACCGTGACCGTGAGATAACTTAAAACCGTGGTTAAATTAATATCAGATCATTTACACGTTCATGTTCATGTGATTTACCTCTTGATAAGATCATCTGGTAATGCTTGGTCAGGGAACACCCAATCTTTGTATGCTGCTGAAGATATCTCCATAACGTACTTTTCACCCAAAAAGGATTGCTCTATGATGCCATCAGCATTAATTAGAGATTGTCGAGCAAGTGCATTGATATTCATTGTGTCACGATAGTGAGGAAATAAAAGCTTATAAACAGGATGAAGAACACTGAGATTCCTGTTTGTTGCAATGATAAAGGGCTCAATCACAGCATGAGTATTCAACCTGTGACCCCATATGAAAAAATAAATTAAGAATCACTTCATATACGCATATATTATTTTTTTTAGTAATGATCTCAGTGGAAGAGTTACCAGTGGCTTATGAGCTGATGATAGCATGAATCATTCACCACAACATATGCCTTAGCCAACAGCCAAATTGTACCTTCCACCCCTTCACTTGCAGGCAAGATGACTTTACTATGGGCACCAAGTTTTTGTCCACCTGAATGTGGTAAACTTAATTCGATGGCTAATGGCTTCAAGGTTCCATCATCTTTCAAGAAAAGGATTGTCCTCGTGGCATAAGCTTTTGTTGATTTGGATGCATTTAGCCTTCCCAAAAATTGCATAAATAGGTCATGGTGATCTAATATGAATAGTCTCTGACCTTCAATTGCCTGTTCCACAAATTCGATGACATATACAATTTCATTGATTCAGATGACATATAATATGGCTTAATGCAGCGGTTTAGATAAGAAAATTTTTCACAACATCTTCCATTTTTTATTATAGTTCAAATACGTAAGAGCTAACAAAATTATGCAGGTTTTATTTTTTATTTAATATGTCTAATACTATTTTATTTGATTCATGGAAGATAATTTGATCAAGACATTGTTGAGAAACAGCTTTCAACAGAAATACAACTTTGTTTACTATGTCATGAGAAGTTACACTTTTTATTTGGTCTCTAACTTGGTTAGTATCGTGATATTTTATAAGTTTTAATAAGTTTCAGTTAATAATAAAAAGTATGTTGTATAAGAGGGAATTTGAAAATGTGCTGCGAGCATTTATCATGGCAGAAATTCTTGTAAAATGATTTATTGAAGTGAAAACATCATTGCCTTATCTACTGTTAACCCTTCAAGGTTTATCTCCAAGTGTTGTTCAGTCATTTTACTGGTTTGATCACCATACACTGAGGGATCCAGCTTGCTCTGTGGTGGGAACTCCTATCATCCATTAAAAAATATTATGAGGAAACATCAAACAGTTATTTTTCCTTCATTTTATTACACTTCAACGTAGAAAGTAAAGAATAAAACATTTGGATTACTTGTAGACAGCGAATCACACAAGGGTTAACACCAGCAAGCATCTCTCTGGCAAATTCCTCATCAGTCATCCATGCAGATTTATTAACTGCTCCGAATAATAAAGAAAATAATTGTCCAACTCAATTACATAATCCCTCATAATATACATACAAATATTTACTTATCTTCAAAGTAAAGTTGATTCCTAAGATACATGATGAGTTCAATAACTATTTAGGTCAAACATGACAAATGTATATAGTATTACCTTTGATTAAATGAGGTATAGAAAACTTGAGGACATTAATTTCACCATCAGTGCGGAAGATTTCCTTGAGCACAGGTAAGGGACTAATTTGGCTAAGTATATCTGTAGGGAGCCTAAGTCCACCTTCACAGAGTTCACGTACGTCTTCGAAGCTACCAAACTCATTCGGTGTGAAGTTTAAATCAAATAAAGATTTGAGTAAAGGTAAGACATTACGAGATAAAGCTTTAATCGCAAAAGAAAGGAAGTCAGATGACTTCAAGTGACCGAAATTTTCATCTCTTGGAACATACACCTTGCCTGGTTTCTCGCATTTGGGGTCTGTCAAGAACATGAACTCCAAATGTCAAAATCTCCCAGATAACATTATCTTTTATAATAATCATACTTACTTGTAATTAGTTGGTTTTTAAAAATTAGCAATATGAAAATTAGACCATTTTGTGAAGATATTATGAATGCAAAATTGAGTTTTTTTAATAAATAAAAGTGTAACCTTTCTTTGTTGGTTTTCGACCAGTTCTTCCCCTACGAGGATAGGGATAAGTGGTAGATCCTCCAAGAACAGGGCGAGCAAGGTTTTTACCGCAGTCTGGATTGCCCAAATCATTGTATACATCATAATCATAAATTCTGTCCCATTCCTTGCGTTTCCCTCTTCCATTTCCTCTTAAGCTCTTCAATTCTGCTTCTCTGTACGTCATTAGTGGACCTGGTGTTTTACTTGTAATGTATGCCTGTAATGTACATATTTAACATTCATTATTCAAGTAGGAACTAGCAAAACCACCATACTTTGCTACCTTAGTTTCTGTATATATGTTTAAATAATTTACCTCGTTGGCAAAAAAAATTCGATCATCTTCATAATCTTTATGATTGTAAACCCATGAGTTGCAAGCAAAGTGTATGGTTCCTTTATTAGGAATGTCTTCGAGAGTCAAACTGACAAGGAAGAACTCAACTTGCATATTATTTCTTATGATAAATGCTCCAGGAATTCCCATGTCAGCATCCCATTTGAACTGAACATCAAATGCAGATTGCTCAACTCCCAAAGTCGGTGTGGAGGTAATAATACCTTCCAAATAGGCCTTCCTTCCAACTATCCCATTTCCATTAGCTGTTTATACACAAAATGAAGCACTAGTTAGTACTTGAGAGTATGTTAACGTATGTAGTAGTAACATCTAACACTGTGATAACAGTATGCAGAAAATCATTTTTCTGATAAAATTGACAGAAAATGACTGCCACTAGGTCAAAACGTCTCCATGTCAGTTCCCTTACGAAAATTCTTAGTTTGGTTTTGAAATTACCAGATTAAAAAGCTACATGCATGCATGATGTAAACCACCTCTTAAAAATTATAATAATATTTTACATCTTATTTTCTTTTTTAAGGTGTATACACTTAAGGTTTATACTCAAATTTTTAATATATATTTTTAAACCATTACACATATAGAATCTTTATTAATTTAATTATCTAAAATATTCTATTCATGGCACAAAATTTAAGTATGAAGAATAATTTTTTATAAAACAATTATTTTCCTTTTTTCTTATTTATTATTATTTTTTTCTTTCCTCTACATTCACTCCTTACTTTTATTTTTCATCTCACATCATTTATCCATTGTTTTTTTCTTCTGTCTTTTCTTTCATTCTATCCTATTCTTTTATTTTAAAATACTATATTAATATTTGATAAAAATATGTTCGAATAATTTTTTTAAAATCAACATTGAAGATAATAAAATATTTATTTTAAAGTATTTTTTTATTAATTTTTTTTAAATTAATTAATCCAACTAATCATAATAATCTTATTTAATTATAACTAAATTAAATTATTAAATAAAAAATAAATTCAAATATTTGATATTTTTTAATTAGATGTGTAATTGATTTATATTTGATAAAATAATTTTAAATAACTAATTGATATTCTTTATAGTCAGAGTTGTCAAAGGGACAACTAAGACATATTCCTCATGCTAGGAAAAAAAATTTAATGATTCTGTCTAACCATATTTTTAAATACCATAATTTTTTTATATAATTTGAGTTTTAAATAGAGTTTATATTAGGTCAATAAAAACAAATTATTAACATATTTATAAAAATAATTAATTAAAAAAAGTATAAATTATAAATTTAAAAAATTATAAATTATAAATTTAAAAAATTTAAATTATATTAATAAAATTAATTTTTATTTTAAATATAATTATATAATATACAAATTATAGGAAAAAAATAATTTAGTCTCAAAATAAATATTAAAAAATTATTCTCATAATTTATTTTTTTAATTATTTATTAATCTAAAATAATAATTTATCTTAATTATTAGATTATAAAAATAAATAAGTGGATATGAGAGATTTCAACTTATATTTACTCTTATAATAAAATAATTATTTATCAACTTAATTTATAATATATATATATATATATATATATATTAATAAAATATTATTATTTTTATTTAAAAAAATTATTATTATTCTATAAAATAAGTTAATTTATAATTTTTTATACTAATCTGGTCTGTCTATATTAATCATGACATCCATAGATAAAATCAAAATAGACTTATTCAATTTAAGTCATAAATTTTTTAGTTTGATCTAAACTTATTTTTCGTACTTTTGGATTCATCAATCAGGTTAAAATTATTTTAACACTCTTATTTTTAATTTCAATGTTAATTAAAAAAATTTAACATTTTTAATAAATTTAAATAAATGAAAAAGAAAAAATAAAAAAATATGACCCCATATTAATAGTAAATAAGTCAAACTGATAAAAAAAATTATTTAAATAATTTTTTGTTTAAAATATGTTATTTTTGACATTGATTAAAAAAGAATGAAAAGAATAAAAGAAAAATATAATATAATATAAAAAAATGGTGTTAAAAATATAATATTTATTAATGTCTATTAGAAAATAGAAGTTGTGTTGTAAGCTTGACATGTTAATAAAGGAAAATTAATAAATAATCTTAATTTGTAAAAATATACAGAAGAAACAATAATAATAAAATCATCACAAATTATAATTATGTAATCATTTTAAAATATTATGTAAGCTAAGTTATAGTTTTACTAAATATAAGAAAATATTACATTTACTATGTGAAAATACAACTTAAACGTTGTTAATTACATTTTATTTGTTTAATAATATTTTCATAAAATAATAAATTAAATTAAAAAATATAAGATTAATAATATATATATATGTATGTATGAATGAGAAAGAGAGCTTACAATCAGCCTTGGTAGCACTAATGAGCTGAATACTGACAGAGCTACCAGTTATGGCACTGATACCATCAACTGCTGAGCCAACAATGTCGATTCCAGTCCCAATAATCCCACTCACACTCGTTATGTTGTTGAAATCAAACACGTTCTTCTTCATCAACACCACCGTCCCCTTCACCTTGTGGCTTCTGCTCCACAACCTTCTCAACCTCGTAAACATTTTTATATATCTTACTTGATTCTCTATATCTTCTGCAACTGTAAGTTACGTATTTATAGACAAATTTATCAGTAGTTTAGAAGGACTTATAAAGAATCAAATGTTGCGTGAAAGAAATGTCAAGTATATATATCTATATATATGTATGTATTTATCATTAACAGTGAGAATAAATTAATGAATCAGATGTTCCGTGAAAAATGGAAGGTTCGCATTCTTTATTCTTGATCACTAGCTTAAGATTGCAGTCACTTTTAGCAGCAGGGTTTCGTTTTACAGTAGGGATGACTTCAAATTCTTTTCTTTCTGCTCATTTTGGTCTTCTATATACCTATCATGTTAATACCATCTTTTCAATTTTCTCTCTTTTATAATATTAATCATCCTATTTCGTATTTATAATAATATTTTCCATTCATTCTAATTTCATTCAATATTTAAGTAAATACAAATTTTTCGTTATTGTAATCAAATATTAATGTACTAAGAAGTATATTTTTATGTCGTTATAATTCAAATAATAATGTATTACTCATTTTCATACTTTGAATTTTATGAAAAGTTAGATAAAAAAACTTTAAAAGATAAAATTACAATTGAATTAAATGGAATAAACAAATAAAAAGAATAAAATGTTGTACCACTTTCTCTCTTACAAGCAAAACATTTTAACATTCCGCACACGTCACATGCATACGTCATATCTCACATCTTCTGCTCTTTTTAACTACATGAACACTTTTAATTTGCACATTTGGAATATTAAATTCTAAAAATAGTAAATTTAGAATTAATTAAAAATTTAAATGTAAATATATATAACTTAAGTTTGTTTGAATGATTGAAAATTTTATTAATATATATCATTATTTTATTAATTACATCATGAGTATATTTATATTGTTCTCCAATCATCTGAAATTATCTTTCTTCTTGTGTTATCCCTTTATCCTTTTCTCTAAATTAAAGTTAATTCTTTATAAAAATTCAATGGTCAAAATAACATTACAAATATAAAAATTTATTAGTATATGGTCAGGATCTTAATTATAATTTTTAAATTAAAATAAAAACGTTTAATTAACTAGAAGCTAAATCTAATTTGTATAACTAGTTTTAAAGAATTTTTCTGAAAAATCTTTAATAATTTCATTTCCTTTATTCTATAACTTCAAGCTCCTCAAGTTCAGTATCAACCTTCTTTAAAACTCTTTTAATTTATTTCATATACTAAAGACTTTAAAAACAAGATCAAGATAAATATAGTGTTATTTAGTACTATACACAATAACAAATGTTCTATTTTTTTTTTTGTATTTGAATTAACGTTATATATAAACTTGATTATCAAGAGTATGAATGTATGTATTGTTGAGTTTTAATCTATTATATTTTTATTTTTAAAAGTCGTCTTGATAAATTGAAACTCATCAAAAAGGTAAATTATTTTACTTTATGAATGTATGTATTGTTGAGATTTAATCCATTATATTTTTATTTTTAAAAGTGGTCTTGATAAATTGAAACTCATCAAAGAGATAAATTATTTTACTTTATGATTAATTTATACCATTATAATGTATGATAAACTAATCAAACCGTTCAGATTGTGAGATGATATGAAAGACTAAGTGAAAGGAATAAGATTAATTAATGTAAAAATAAGGGTTGTAATCATAAACTGGCAAAGATAATGTGTACAAAGAAGAGGTGAAGAACTAACTGAAGTATTTCAAATTTCGTAACTCAGTTTTGAAATATCATAAAACTAGTTGTTAAAATAAAAAAGGAAAAAACTAACCACTTGATTGAACAAAACAAACAACAAATTATAAACACAACAAAATATGAACAAAGTTTACTAGCAAAATATAACACTACACTACACAGACATTAATGTTTTAATACACACTTAAGAAAAATCTCAATTTTCAAACCCACACTGGTTTAGATAGAGATACTGTTGGGAATTCCTCTAAAAGTCAACCCCGTTTCACTGGTAGGAAGAAGCAAAGTATAGGGCAATTGAGCTGGCCCAGTTCGATTTTTAAGATTTGGATCATTGTTCCTTTCTGAGATTCTTGTCTCAATCTCTGCTAGACTATTTCCAAACTTTTTAAAGGCTTCTATTGCCCTTGGATTAGAGGACCAATTTGGATTGTCCCTCTGTCCGAGGTACACCTCATCAGAAGCATGTCTTGATAATATTTCTATCACTGAAAGATCAACAAGAGCCTGATACTTTGGCGTGATTGTTCTCAAATAAGCCTTTTGAGCATTATTTGCCATCTCTTCATATTCTGGAGTTCCTTTTTCTGGGATCAATCTTCTGCTTATAGTTGGACGATTGAGGATAAAGCCACCATAAGGATATTGTCCAAAATTAACTGCTGCGTGAAAAGCCGAAGCAATCCATATGATGGTACTACAAGATTGAATAAGCTCTTCGCGAGTGTGTAGTTTAGGCCACCACGGCTTATCTTTTAAGTCAGCATGACCCTTCTCAACAACTTCTTTCCACCATGCTTGGAGTTCAAGATCTTTTTTAATTGCATCATCTGTGATATAGTACAACGAGACATAGTCATGGACCCATGTCTTGATAGCGTTCCATATCTCTAATCCATCAACAGCATAGGGGTAGTCCTTTATCACCAGACGGAGGCCATTGGGAGAAGATGAATCCTCAATAGCCATTCCTCTAATCAGTCCAAGAAAAATTGTTATTAACAGCCAAAGTATCTCGGATAGCTGTGGCTGACATCAAAGGAAAATGTATGCGTTTTTACAGTAAACAAATGTGTTTTAAAGTTAGTTTTTCACATGCCTTAGGTAATCAATCCTTGTGATTCCCATTTTTACAAAATTAAAAGATGAATATTAATTTACACGCTTCAAGTTCTTAAAACTCTTGCATGAAGTAGGGATGTGACAGATGTAAAACTATTTCATGTTCATATAGCTTACCTCTTGATAAGATCAGTAGGTAATGCTTGGTGAGGAAACACCCATTTTTTGTAAGCTGCTGAAGAGATCTCCATACAATACTTTCCACCCAAAAAGGATTGCTCTATAACGCCCTTAGCATTAATTAGTGATTGTCGAGCAAGTGCATTGATATGCATTGTGTCACGATAGTGAGGAAATAGAAGTTTATACACAGGGTGAAGAACACTGAGATTCCTGTTTGTTGCTATGACAAAGGGTTCAATCACAGCATGAGTATTCAACCTGTGACCCCATTTATATAAAAAAGGATTAGGAATCATTTCCTGTACAGGTATTAAAATTGTATTTAATGATTTCAATGACAGAGTTCAGACCAGTGGCTTATGAGCTGATGATAGGATGAATCATTCACAATAACATGAGCCTTGGCTAATAGCCAAATTGTACTTTCAACTCCATGGTTTGCAGGAAGGATCACTCTACTATCAGCACCAGGTTGTTGTTCACCTGAATGTGGCAAACTTAATTCGATGGCCAATGGCTTTAAGGTTCCATCATCTTTCAAGAAAAGGATTGTCCTCGTGGCATAAGCTTTTATTGATTTGGATTCGTTTAACCTTCTCAAAAACGGCATAAACACGTCATGGTGATCTAATATGAATAGTCTCTTATATTCAATTGCCTGTTCCACAAACACAATTTTAACACATCCAGTTTTATGGATTCAAATCTCAGATAACAGTTTAGCTAAAAGAAAAGAAAAATTGCTAATAACACACTATTTAATATTTACTATAGCAGAAATTCAGATAAGGCTTTATTGGAACACATTTATCATTGCCTTATCTACTGTGAGCCCTTCAAGGTTAGTCTCCAAGTGTTGTGCAGTCATTTTACTTGTTTGATCACCGTACACTTTGGGATCCAACTTGCTTTGTGGTGGAAACTTCTGTCATTCATAAAAGAACATTATAAGGAAAGATGACAAGCAAACATTTTTTTTTTCCTGCACTGTGTTATACGGTGCAACTTTCAACGCAGAAGTAAGAATGAAACATTTGGACTTACTTGTAGACGGCGAATCTCGCAAGGGTTTACACCTGCAATCATTTCTCTTGCAAACTCTTCATCAGTCATCCATGCAGATTTACTAACTGCTCCAAATAATGAAGAAAATTATCGTCAAAATGGGTTGCATATTCAATTATGCTGTCAAGTTGATGAAGTTTCACACCTCTAATTACATGAGGTACTGAAAACTTGAGGACTTTTTCACCATCAGTGCGGAATATTTCTTTGAGCACAGGTAAGGGGCTAATTTTGCAGAGTACATCTGTAGGCAGCTTGATTCCACCTTCACATAGAGCACGTACTTCGTCGAAGCTATCAAACTCATTTTGTGTGAAATTTAAATCGAATGCAGATTTGAGCGTCGGCAAAAAGTTTCGAGATAAAGCTTTGATCCCATAAGTAAGGAAGTCAGATGACTTCAAATGACCAAAATTTTCATCTCTTGGAACATAAACATCATCGCTCGGTTTCTCACAGTTGGAATCTGTCACGGAATAATACTAGAAATATTATCAACCACAACTACAGAAGAAAACATATCTCAAGCATTGCACAAAACACAGTCTATACGTTATATATAGAATTTAAGATTTTTTTTCATTATTTTCTAGCTAATTATAGATTTCTAATTATTCATACTATACAAATCTTAACACGTATGAGATTAAACTGCATAATATAAATAAAAGAAACAAAATTGAGTTATGTTTAAGAAATAGAAGTGTAACCCTTTTTTGTTGGCTTTCCTCCTGTTCTTCCTCTACGAGGGTAGGGATAAGTGACAGATCCTCCAAGAACTGGGCGAGCAAAGTCTTCACCATTGTCGGGTTTGCCCAAATCATTGTAAACATCGTAATCATAAACTCTATCCCATTCCTTGCGCTTTCCTGTTCCATTTCCTTTTAGAACCAGCAATTCTGCTTCTCTGTAAGTAACTAGTGGACCTGGTGTTTCACTTGGAACATATGTCTGCAATATATATTCATTTAACGTTCATTATCAAAACAAAAATCTAGCGAAACGAACTACATTGCTATTATTTTATGATAATCACTAAAATTTATAGTGTTTTAGTTTTATAACATATGGATATATACTTGGTAGTTGTAAATGGTAGTTTACCTCGTTGGCAAAGAAAATTCGATCCTTTTCGTAACTTTTATAATTGTAAACCCATGAGTTACAGGCAAAGTGCATTGTTCCATGATTAGGAATATCTTCAAGAGTTAAACTGACGAGGAAGAACTCAACTTGCATATGATTTTGTATTAAAAATGCTCCAGGAATTCCCATGTCACTCTCCCATTCAAAATGAATATCAAATGCAGATTGGCCAGCTCCCAAAGTTGGTATCGAGGTAATAATTCCTTCCAAATATGTCTTCTTTCCCACTTTTCCATTTCCATTTCCTACACAAGGTAAAAATCAATATGCCATTAAATAATGCACCAGTACTTGATATAATATATAGAATTAGAAGACCCTGCAAGTTGCTTTCTATTAACTAAGCCAATCTTCATTCTTTTATGTTATTTTTTAAGAATGATATTTAGATCTCATATTTCATCAATTTATTTTCTTTCTACCACATTATATCATTTATTATATTTTTTCTCTCTTTTATACAGCAATATTTTTATTACACTTTTTACACAAAGAAGTGTAAAACAAAAATAACGTGAACCAAATCATACATAGCGTTGCAACAATAAACAATGTCAACGCTCGGTTGTTGAGAGTATTCCAACAATGGAGCATTGTTTGATATTTCTTACCTAACAATAATAAAATACATTATGAAACATTATTCACCATGGATTGACTTATTCATTGATTTTATTAATTTTTATTGATGTAAATATTTTTAATTTTTAAGTTATTATTTAGGTTACGTTTTATGCCTATAAATGAAGATATTAATTTATTATTTTTAATTTAAATTAAGTATTGAATCATTTTTATTATTTTTAAATAACAAAAAAAATATTAAATTTATTTTGATTTAAATATTTATAATTGAGATATTATTTATATATGATATTTTATCATTTTATTATTATTATTATAATATATATATATATATATATATAATAGATGAATAAAAAATATATTCATATTTCATGTATCAGAAATATTTAAAATCTTAAAAATTCTTATCAAACAGATATTTTATTTAGTAAAATCTAAATATCTAATTTTTTTTCTTCTTTTCTATATATATCTTGAATATTCTTTCATAGTAGTTTATGTTATGTAGTTATTTAGTTTTTTTTTTTAAATAAGTTATACACGAGAATAAAGGAGGTGAGTAAGATAAGAATCTAAGAGAAACAGTTGTTATTTATAGCTGCATGATTTGGATATATATAAAAATAATAATAAAATTATTTAATATCCTTTAAAATTTTAAAATATTTCAACCTTTAAAAAACATTCAAAATGAGTTGGAACCATATTTTTGGTGGTCTTTTGTTGTATTTTTTGATTTAATGTTAATAGATCGATTTTCATAATGATTTTTTTGCTGGGTTTTTATAAACAGATTTTTTCTTTAGAATAAGTTGAAGATACAACAATCAAAATAAACATCACAAAAACTCCTATAAAAGGACATATATTATTAATAAAAACATTAAATAAAAATATAAAATATATCTTAATAGTTTAAGTGTTGAGTTTTAAAAATTAAAATATAAATAAATAAAAAATATTTAATAAAATAGTTATGGCACAATTTTTTTCTATTTTTAATATAAAAAAAATGATAATCATTTTTAATACAAAGAAGGTGAAGTTGCAGCAGTAAGAAAAGAAGACGGTTACCATCAGCAGCGGTGGCACTGATCAACCAGAGAGCCACAGATCGTCCAACAAAGGAAGTCAGAGTGTCAACCGTTGTTCCCATCAAACCACCCACAACACCGATGGCGCCGCCGACGAAACCGGTGGCACTTTTAGCATATTTAAGGGCGTTGATATCCAGCACATTCTTACGCATCAACACCACCGTTCCCTTCAGCTTCATGCTTCTCTTCAACAACCCTTTCACCCCTGAATACATTTTCAGTTACTTCTTCACTCTATGATTTTTGTTTCCTTGTTCCTTCTGAGCTAGTTGACTGTGAGGAACACACCACAGTGATCCATGGTACTTATAAACAAATTAATGAACGAACAGACAAATTAACCAAATCAAAGGTACCCATTGGATGGGTTCCATTCTGCATACCATTAATAATTTGGTTTCGTACATTAGTTTTCTCCACTTCACATTCAGCTTTTTTCATTACTGCCTACCAACAACCATTCAAGTCCATTTACAAGCAAGACAGAGGAATAAGAAAAACGTGTTGTGAAAATTGCAGCACAAAGACAGACAGTCCTTCCTACTTGATTTCTGACACAGTTTTTTAGCTCCTTTGATTTAAGTATTTAGGTAGTGTTGTCAACATCTTCTTTGAATGCTTCATCTATCTTCTCCTCTACTTCTGACAATGACATATTATATAATAATACTTCACACTCTCATTCTTTATCTTCAATGTCCATGTATTAAAGTCTTCCACCTATTGGCCATGAGTGATGGAATTAATTGAAGTATTTTGTAAGAAGTAAACAAACAAAATACATGATATCGATAATTGTTAATATTAATAGTTTTATTTTAAATAGGTTTTTATTATATTTATATCTTTTATATTCTATCTAGCTAGGAAACATGTGGTAAAATATTTGTACACAGACTTAATTTGTGCATGAATATACTGTTTCAAATTCTCTTCTGTGATAGGCTTCAATCACCATGAATTCGTAGAAAAATTTGTCACAAAACTTCATCGACCTTATACTTGTGTTTCTTCTATCAATTATTTTTCTGGCTAATCCGTGTGAATTTACACTTCATGCTTCTGTGTACCAAAAATGTATGACGTGTAAGCCACGTTACACACGTTTTTCTGCAAGGCAACAAACATTTCATTCATAAACATAATATATATATATATATATATATATATATATATATATATATATATATATAGCAGGAGTCATTTACAACAACATAAGCCTTCGCCAGTAGCTAAATTGTGCTTGCAGCGCCTTGGTCTGAAGGCAAGATAACTCTACTAACAGCACCAAACTTATCTCCCCTAGGATGTGGTAGACTTAATTCAATAGCTAATGCCTTCAATGTGCCATCTTCTTTCAAGAAAAGGATTGTCCTTGTGGCATAAGACTTTGCGGTTGGCAGGTCATTGATTTTCCTCAGATACGGTAAGAATGTGTCGTGGTGATCTAATATGAACAATTTGTTACCATTCAGTGCCTGTTTATCAAATATCATAATAATCATTTAGTGTTATGGTTAATACTATATCATCGATAATAAAAATGAGAATTAATGGCGCTTTCATACACACAATTCTATCAAATTGAATAAGAATATTATAGACAATAAATAGATTCTTAACAAGTTGATTTGATAATGTGTTTTGGAATTAACTATTAAAATTGAAAAATAAAACCCTAACCTCTTTGTTTTTTCTCTACCAGTTCTTCCCTGTACAGGGAAAATCATTGAAAGATATTATTTTACTCTTTATCTAATAATATTTTTTAAGTTAATTATTTTTTTCATAAATCATATATTTAACATATTTTCATAAAAAACATATCATAATTCAAATTTTAATTTATTGTATTTTGTATAATTTTATAATAAAAAAAATAATATACATGCATATATCCAGAGTCTATATTTCTTTTCTTATTTTGTAGGAGAAAAAGAAGTTGAGATAAGACAAATTAATAAAAAAAATGTTCAAATTAATGTCATGGACTTTCACTCTGTTTGGAAATCCAAATTTGTTTGTATAGTCCACTTGCAAAACGTTACTAATGAAAATTTTAAATCAAGCAAATTAATTAGTTCCAATTTAGTTGAATTAAAAACCAACAGGAACCAATAATTAAATACATATCAATGCTTATCACTCAAAATAGGAAAGAAACATTATTTTCTCCAAATCGAGTCCCAAAAATTCTCTTCACCGCAATCCAATTTTGTAATTTTTTATTTTAAAAACATTTGATTTTATTGTAATTAATTTTAGACTTAATTTCTCTAGTTAAATCTCCTATAAATAGAGGTCTTATGATAACACAATCATAATCCCCTACTCCAGGTTAGAACTATTGTTTTGTCTTGTCCCTATTTTCTTTTTCTACTCTATTTTTTTAGTTAGATGAGTTCATTATATTGTTACTGCATTCCCAGTTTATTCTATTTTATTTAATTTGTAATTTCTATTAAATTTATTAATTTATATGATTATATTTACTTTATTTTTTAGTACTAATTTAATTTCTATTATTTAATCATTTAAATTTTTTATTTTTATTATATTACTGATTAATTTTTATTTTCAATTCATCTTTATGTAAAAGAGAATTTAATAGTTTTAGAATAATATAATAAAATAAATTAATAAACCTTTCAAAATAGTTTTTTTCTATAAAAAAAAGTCAAAATTTTGTTATATTATATTTTTTTATACAGAAAATTACTAATGTTAAATATAAATATAAAACTTCATATAAACTGCATTTGAAAATTAAATCACTTAATATTAAATAAAAAATGGATCGAACAAAAATTATATTTTGTTTAAGACTTACTTTATATTTTTACCAAAAATTATTATTAGAAAAAGAAAATTGTTTAAAATGGTTGAACAACTCTTTGGATTGGTTTGAAAAAATATAATATTTTGTTCACTCGAGTGATGAGTTGTTATTAAAAAATTCTCATGCGGAACACGAGCTTTTGTTCACTTCTCACAGAAGTACTATTTAATAAATATAATAAAGTCCTTTTTGGCATCGAACGATAATAATGGGACACATTTTGGCTTTTCTTCATGCATGGCTTTTCTTCATCCCACCTTTCAAAACTTGTCATCGTCTTCACACACTTATTGAATATCTTCATCACTTTTGTTCATTTTAGCCATATATAAGTTTCTTTAAAAACAAGATTAAGAAGAAAATATATATAGTTATATTAAGTGAATTTTATATCTTGTTATTAGTTATTATATTATGATAATTTTTAAGAAATATCAATTTAAAGACTATTTTCCAATATTATAATAACCATTGAATAATGGAATCTATTTTAAATTGATTATCTATTTTGTATCAATAAATTAATTAAACATTTTTTAATCAACAAATTAACTAAAGACTTTATTTGGAGCTACAACTCTGGGAATGGAGCATCAAGTATAAATATCTACACATGTTAGTGTGAAATTCATTAAACTTAGTTTTTTCCTCCAAGGAGAGAGATAATAACCTAATTTTATAATTATCAAAACAAAATGTTTAAAAGAAACTGTAGAGAGAAAATGTTAAAGTTAAAAAACAATCCCATGATAAAGCTAGACTCATGATTGAGATGAACATGCAATGCAACCTGCACAAACACACTAAGTCATGATCGTCTGTCAGTTCAGCATAGTCTTTGGTTCCTGGTTCAGAAAGCAATCTTCTGGTTATAGTTGGACGGTTTAGGATGAAACCTCCATACGGATATTGTCCAAAATTCACAGCTGCATGAAGAGCTGAAGCAATCCAAATAACAATGGAGCAAGTGTGGACCAGATCTTGAGGAGTGTTCAACTTTGGCCACCATGGCTTGTCTTTCAAGTCACCATGACCTTCATCAACAGCTTCCTTCCACCAAGTTTGGAGTTCAGTGTCTTTCTTAATGGCATCATTTATGGGATAGTAGAAGGAAACATATTCTTTAACCCAACTCTGAATACTATCCCATATTTCTAGTCCATCAACAGCATAAGGGTAGTCCTCTAGCTACCACAAGGCGAACAATACTAGAAAAAATCATTTTAGCGACCGATTTAAATCGATCGCTAATCAATGACAAAGTTAATTATTCTTATTTATTTACATTTTTATTTATATTTATTATCTCGTCTGTCAGTTCAGCATAGTCTTTGGTTCCTGGTTCAGAAAGCAATCTTCTGGTTATAGTTGGACGGTTTAGGATGAAACCTCCATACGGATATTGTCCAAAATTCACAGCTGCATGAAGAGCTGAAGCAATCCAAATAACAATGGAGCAAGTGTGGACCAGATCTTGAGGAGTGTTCAACTTTGGCCACCATGGCTTGTCTTTCAAGTCACCATGACCTTCATCAACAGCTTCCTTCCACCAAGTTTGGAGTTCAGTGTCTTTCTTAATGGCATCATTTATGGGATAGTAGAAGGAAACATATTCTTTAACCCAACTCTGAATACTATCCCATATTTCTAGTCCATCAACAGCATAAGGGTAGTCCTCTAGCTACCACAAGGCGAACAATACTAGAAAAAATCATTTTAGCGACCGATTTAAATCGATCGCTAATCAATAACAAAGTTAATTATTCTTATTTATTTACATTTTTATTTATATTTATTATCTAACTCCTCTCTATTTATCTAGAAACTCTCCTACCTCCTTGTCAGGATTCTAACCTGGAACCTTAGAGTTGGAGGCTGAAACTCCAACCACTAAACTACTAGGATTGTTCAATAATAACTTACAAATAAATTATATTTATATACAAACAAATGTATATATGTATAAATATATATAAATATAAAATATATAAATACAAATATATTTACATATTTTAATATATATTTAAATATTTATATATTTATATATTTATATATTTATATATTTATATATTTATATATTTATATATTTATATATTTATATATTTATATCTTTATATATTTAAGAAAAAATTAAATATTAAATTTTAAAGTAATATTATATTTTTAAAAATAAATATTAGAAAAAAGTTTAAAAATATATATAAATTATATTTACATGTACAAAATATTAAAGATATATATTTATATCTTTACATATTTATATATTTATATATTTATATCTTTACATATATTTATATCTTTATATATTTATATCATTATATCTTTATATCTTTATATATTTACATGTACAAAATATTAAAGATATATATTTATATCTTTACATATTTATATATTTATATCTTTATATATTTATATTTTTATATTTTTACATATATTTATATCTTTATATATTTATATGAAAAATGATACTTTGACAACCCAAATCCATACAACTTCTATAAACAACTCTCTCTTAATATTATAATAATAGTTTTAATTTATTTTTACTTTTATTTAAGGAAAATGATACTTTGACAACCCAAATTCATATAACCTCTGTAAACAACCCTGATTTAATATTATAATAATAGTTTTATTTTATTTTTATTTTTTTTAAATCAGTTTATAGATTATTATATTAATAAAAGTGAGTTGTTTGAAGAGTTGTATGGTTTCTGGTTGTCAAAATATCACTACTCTTTATTAAATCATTCAATAGATTATTATATTAATAAAAATGAGTTGTTTGAAGGGTTGTATGGTTTCTGGTTGTCAAAATATCACCACCCTATTTATATATAAAGATATTAGTTTTGTATACAAATAATATTATAGTATAGTATATTATACTATTAGTATAGTATACAAATTTTATATTAGTATAGTATAGTATACAAATTATTAGTTTTGTAATTTATACACAATGTAATTTATACACGATGAAAATAATATAACTGTATATTAATATAATATAGAATATTTGTATTCTAATTTTTAATTAAATTAAAATTACGCTAATAATGTATAATAATATATGAGAAGATAATAAATTTAATTCAATTACTTTTATAAATATATAAATATAAAATCTATAAATAAAAATATATTTATATTTTTTAATATATATTTAAATATTCATATATTTATATATTTATATATTTATAAAATCTATATATACAAATATATTTGTATATTTTAATATATATTTAAATATTGATATATTGATATATTTACATATTTATATATTTATGTATTTACATATTTATGTATTTATATATTTACATATTAAATATTTATATATTTACATATTTATATATTTATGTATTTACATATTTATATATTTATATATTTACATATTTATATATTTATTTATATCTTTATACATTTATATTTTTATGCATTTATATCTTTACATCTTTACATATATTTACATCTTTATATCTTTACATATATTTATATCTTTATATATTTATAAAATCTATATATACAAATATATTTATATATTTTCATATATATTTAAATATTGATATATTGATATATTTACATATTTATATATTTATATATTTATATATTTATGTATTTACATATTTATATATTTACATATTATATATTTATATATTTATGTATTTACATATTTACATATTTATATATTTATATATTTATATGTTTACATATTTATATATTTTTTTATATCTTTATACATTTATATCTTTATATATTTATATATTTAAGAAAAAAATTAAAAATTTAAATATTAAATTTTAAAATAATATTTTATTTTTAAAAATAAATATTAGAAAAAGGTTTAAAAATATATATAAATTATTTTTACATGTATCAAATATTAAAGATATATATTTTTATCTTTACATATTTATATATTTATATATTTATAAATTTATACTTTTATATATTTATATATTTAAGAAAAAATTTAAAATATAAATTTATACACAATGAAAATAAATTATAAATATTATAATATAATGGTATATTAGTATAGTATAATATATTTGTATTCGAATTTTTAATTAAACTAAAATTACGCTAATAATGTATAATAATATATGAGGGGATAATAAATAAAATTTAATCACTTATATATATATATATATATATATATATATATATATATATATATATATCCATTTTTATTTTTATTTTCTTTTTAAACTTCTCACATTCTACATTATTTTTAAACTCTATCATTTTTACTATATTATCATCCTCATTTCCTCCCATATTCTATTTTATCTTTATAATAATTAGTCTTCTTTTATAGAATACTTTATTTTTTATTTTTATTATTTATTTTCTTATAATTTAAAATAATTAATATTATTTTAACATTTATTTTTATGATTTTTATTATAATAAATCAAATTAAATGGTTCGATAATATCAATTAATTAAAATCATCACATAAAAAACTTAGATAACTACATTAAAATTATTAATTTTAAAAATATAAAATATATTTAAAAAAAAACTCATATTGTAGATTGGAAATAAAATAGAATAAACAAATACTCTTTACTTTATATTATATTTAAGTGTGTGCATAAATGTTGACCTTCTTAACTATAAAGAAACAGTAGAAAAATATAAAGATAGTATTTGAAGAAGTGAATTTTGAAGATAAAGACTATTTTTATATAAATTTATTCTAATATATCAATTAACAATAATAATACATAAAATTTAAAAACTAAACTAAAAAAAGTAAGTTTAAATTTATAAAAAAATACATTACTAAAAGTATCATATTATATTAAGATTTTCATTATTTTCGTTAATTATAAATTTAAATGTGTTTCATAAATAAAATTATAAATTTAAATGTATTTCCACTTTTGATCCATCATAAATAAAAATAAATAGTCTCTTATAAATGTTTTTCTATTTTAATCCATCATTAAATTTGTTTTATATACGAATTTGATGACTTATCATATTATTAAAAATTTGGATGAAATAATTATGTATAATATTATTTTAGTATATTATGTTTTTAAATTTGCTAATAGAGAAAAAGTTTCAGAATTCAAAATGTTAAATACTTTTAAATATTAAAATTGTATTTATAAAAAATTAGGAAAAAAACAATTAATCCAAAAATATAATAATGATAAAAATATTATAAAAAAGAGTTCAAAAATGTATTTAATATTTTCAGTTTTAGTTTAATTATATTTTTAATTCTCAAAGTAGAAAAATATATTGTAATTATTCTAATTTAATATAATATAATTTAAATTTTTAATACTAAAATTAAAATATTAAATAATAATAAATTTAATTCTTTAAATTTAGTATTTAAAAACTAAAATTATAGTTTTTCTATTTTAAAAAATAAAAATAAATATTTAAAAATAAAAATAAAAACTAGTATTATCTTAAATTCATTAAATTTTTTTAATAAAAATCCAATATATAAAAAAGTTGAAATTTTAAAAAGGTACAACCTTAATTTATATTAACTATTTTTTTGAAAAAACTAACAAGAAAAACTTGGCTTTGAAAAAAAATTTAATAATTTTGAAGTTATTTAAGTGATGAAGTTTCCAAACGTGATCTATAAATTTATTGAGTAAAATTGGAGGTATGTTGAATATAAATTTAAATATATTTTTATTTTATTTAAATATGGTTTATTTTTAGTATTTATAAAATAGATTAATTTTAAATTTTTAACTTTTCTAGCAGTCTATTTTTAATCTTTGTTATTAATTATGTTAAAAATGAAAAATATTAATTAGTATACATAAACTAAAAAATATTTTAACTAAAGATAAATATATTTTTATTAATAATTTAATTAAATAATATATTTATTATCTAATGTATATTGATATAAATTTTTTTGGTATATCAATTATATGACAACAACCATGGTTAAGTAATTAATAATAATAAAGCAATAAATTTAAAAAATAGATTAAAAATAAAGTATTATAAAATAAAATTGTAATAATTTGATTAAAATTGTAATTTTTTAATTAAGTTAATTAGGAATTAAAATGTGATAATTTGATGTGTTTAATTTTTTAATATAAATTTTTAAAATATAATATAATTTCAATTGAAATTTTTAATTGAAAAATAAATTAAAGTATATTTGTTATTAAACTTTTCTTAAATAATATATTGAATAGTTAATATCATTCTAGTCTTAATTTATTACAATTTAAATTTTTAATAAATTTCATTTATTTTTTATAATTTTTTATTTCAGTAATTTAAAATTAAAGTTAATCTTCATTTTATTAATATTGAGACCAAAGTTTATTTTTAAAGTATATTTTAAAAATTAAATTATTTTTCAAATATAAATTACTTTTAAAAAATAAATTGTAAAAAATATACTAAAACAATTAAAGTATATTTATAAAAAAATAAATTTAAATATAATAAAAAAATAATATTCATTAGCGACCGATTTCAATTCGGTCGCTATTTTCTCATTAGCGACCTTTTTTAATTCGGTCATTATTTCAATTTGTAGTTCGATCGCTAAATCGATCGCTAAATGATTTTTTTTATTTTAGTATGGAATAGCCATCGAAATTTTGCGACGCAAATTATTGGTCGCTATTTCGGTCTCTAAATAAAAAAGTGAAACCAAATCATATTTCGGTGACTAAATCGGTCGCTAAATCGGTTGCTATTTGCGACCGAATTAAATCGATCGCTAATTGTGACCAAAATTAAATCGGTCACTAAATCGGTCGCTAATTTCGGTCACTAAATGTGTTTTTTCTTGTAGTAGAAGGCCATAAGGAGAGGATGGATCCTCAACTGTCGTTCCTCTTAATCAAGGGTGAATAATACAAAGGACTTGGTATCAAACAAATGAAATTTGAACAAAAATTTTATAGCAACAAAGATTATGCAAATTTTAGAAAAAGATATACAAAATAAAATCTTAGATGTTATTAGAATTAGGAAGTAATATTTACAAGATTCTAAAAATATTTGAAAGTAGAAGATAGATAATTTTAGAGATAAGAAAATCTAAAATTATCTAGAATATTTAGGAGGTGGTGAATCAAGCTTATAAATAGACAATGTCACTTATGTAATGGGTGTAAAAAAATAATACAAACTCCTACCTATCTTATAACACTTCCAACATCAATTATTATCTTCTCTCATACAAACATTCTCCTATTTGTCTATCTCTTTCTAAAAATTATTTTCTATACAAATCTCACTACTAAACATCAAACCATCTTTTTTATTCTTCCTAAAATACTAACAGTGGTGTTAGAAAAAGAGGCTGAGATCAAGAGGGGGGTGAATTGATCTTTGAAAGATTTTCGCAATTTATAGATTATCTATTTCAAATATTAAGATTTTTAACCAATTCTTGAACCAAGAAAATCAAGCTATTCAAAGTAAGACAGCAACAGAATTAAAGAGCGTAAGGTTTAGAGAAATACAATCAAGATTTATACTGGTTCACACAATCCTAGGGCTACGTCTAGTTCTCAACTAAATTCTAGCTGAGTTCCACTAGATTGAATGTTTTACAGATTACAGATATCAATCACATACCCAATCTACCACAAGACCCAACTTCCAGATCTTGCACATAAACCTTCACCAAGAACCAAATTTCAGTTCTTGAACCAACCTACAGCCAAATTCCAGCTACAGAACTCGTGCCCAACAATTCCAGACACCCAAAATACAGTAAAGAAATGAAGAGAAGAAACTAGGACAATCAAACCTGGAATATGCAGCTTCTACAGAATGAGTTTCTTCACCAAAAGAATGCAAAAATTGCCTCAAGAAAGAACTCTGAAAAACTCCACAAACTTACGCGATTCTTTCTTGAAAATAGTTCTTATGATTGCTTGCTTGATTGATTGCTCAAAAGTGTATTTTAAAATGTTGAATCAAATTTGTTTATATAGAAAATATTTTCAACTACTGGGGTAATTAATCTGTTAAAATAATTTTTTAATATGTTAAAAGTCTTTGATTAATCGGTTAAAACTTCTTTTAATCTTTTAAAATGTTCTTGATCATTTTCCATATTTTTTTTAATTGATACAACATCGTTTCAATCGATTAAAACAATTAACAAAAAGTCCCTTAAATTGTTTTAATCGATTAATTTGCAATTTAATCAATTAATATTCTGCCAAAACTTTTCACAAAACTTTCTAAATGATTTTAACTAATAACAGCTAGTTTTAATCGATTAAAACAGTTAGCAAAAAGTTTTTTAAGTTGTTTTAATCGATTGATTCGATTTTACATCGATTAAAATTATGATAGAATACCTTTCAAAATATTTCAAGTTGTTTTAATCGATTATTTCGAATTTACATCGATTAAAATACTGATAGAACATCTTTCAAAACACTTCAAGTTATTTTAATCGATTATTTTGAGTTTGTATCGATTAAAATACTGCTAGAACACTTTACAAAACATTTTAAGTGATTTTAATCGATTATTTTGAAACTATATCAGTTAAAACACTAGCATAAGGTTTTCAAAAACTCTTTTAATGAAAATAATCGATTAATTCGAAAGTGTATCGATTAAAACAGTTCCAATGAATGTTTTAAATGGTTTTAAACGATTATTTCAAAAATCTATCAGTTAAAAATCTATCATGTAAGTTTTAAGAACATTTTAATTGATAAAGCTCATATAATATCAATTAAAACAATTTCTTAAAAACAGTTTAATTGATTGCTTTGGTTTTTAATGGATTAAAAACATCTTTAGAGACATTTTTCAAATTCTTTCAAATGATGAAACTTCATGCAACATAGGGATATGAATGATTATACCTATGTATAGATGCAGACTCACTAATTACTCTACCTTTTAACCCAAGTAGCATTTGACTTCATCAAATCCACAAGATCTTCATCTTATCAAATGATCCAATAAGATCTTCATCACCCCCAAGTGGTACTAGAACTACGTTTGATCATCTATTGAGCGTAGATACAATCCAACCACCTTCAAAAAGTCCTGATATATTTCATCTGTGAAGATGAAGGAATAGAAAGACAACTTACAGTTGCATATACACCATAACAAAATGGTGTATCAGAAAGAAAGAATCGCACAATGGTAGAGATGGCAAGATCAATGTTGAAGGAGAAAGGTTTGCCAAATACGTTTTGGGAAGAAGCAGTCAACATTGTTGTGTATATATTCAATAGATGCACAACTAAGACAGTCCAAGACAAGACTTCAATTGAAGCTTGGAGTAGGCAAAAAGGATGAAGCATTCACCAATTGGATGTTAAATCAGTCTTTCTAAATGGTGTACTAGAAGAAGAGATATACGTGAAGCAACCACAAGGCTTTATAAGCAAAGGAAATGAATTCAAAGGTGTTAAGGCTAAAAAAATACACTATATGACTTGAAGCAAGTTTCTCAAGCATGGTACAACAAAATTGATCAGTATTTCACTA
Source organism: Sphenostylis stenocarpa (assembly GCA_963425845.1). Classification (NCBI taxonomy): domain Eukaryota; kingdom Viridiplantae; phylum Streptophyta; class Magnoliopsida; order Fabales; family Fabaceae; genus Sphenostylis; species Sphenostylis stenocarpa. The sequence goes on along the minus strand of OY731401.1, from coordinate 62,834,639 downwards.
ATCAAGGATTCAGGAGGAGTAAGAGTGAGCCAAACAATATATCAAGACTCAAGGTCAATATGATATTCTCATTATCTCTCTATGTGTAGATGATCTTATCTACACAGAAAATAATGAAAAGATGATAAGGGAATTCAAAGAAGACATGATAAAAATATTTGAAATGAGTGACCTTGGCTTGATGAATTATTTTCTCTGCATAGAGGTAAGACAACAAAAGGAAGGTTTATTTGTCTCTCAAAAGAAATACACCAAGGCTTTATTAAAGAAATTCAAGATGTATGGTTGCAAATCCATGGATACTCCACTCGTGACAAATGAGAAGTTTGATGAGCCATTATATTCCCATATTTTCTTATCTTTCTGTACTTATTTTAATTAGTGTTTTGGGCTTAACTTTTTGCTATTAGCGATTTTTTAATAATTGGGCTTCATTGGGTCAATAATTCATATTTTAATTAATTTGAATCTATTTGATCTAATTTTTGCTCATTATTATTTTCAGGACAGTTTAAAGCAATTTTTGACTTTGAAGATTGGGTCAGACCCCATATTTTATTTTATACGGGTACTAACATTGGTTCACTATTTTAATTATCATTTTTTCTACAGAGCTCCTAATATCATGATTCTAGAAGCATATAAACTAGAAACATTCAACTTTCCAGAGGATCCAGAACCATTCAATTTGGAGCTAAATTTGATTTTACATAAATTATTAAAAAGGGGTTAAGCGAACCAGGCCGGCCCAATGGACATGCTTCAGTAATCTAAGTCTCTTAAATTCATTAGACCTCCAAAAATAGTATAAATGGTGGTGTTTTAAAGTTAACTCAAAAGGCTTTCAAAGGAGACCAGAATCGTTGAATTTGGATAAGTTTTGAAAATATTTCACGTGTTTGAAGTTCGCAGAACTACACTAAAGTCAACTTATGATGTGTTTTGTGGGCCAGTTAGGTTCAAACCTAGATTAAGATTAGGGTTAAGGTTATTTATATAATGGTGACACACTATGTAGATGCCTTTCATCTTCTACATTTTTTATTCAAAATTTTAGGTTTTAAGAAGAGAGACACAACAACTGCTCTAGTTTATGTCCAATATTCAATTCTTCTTCATTTGGATCATTGTAATGTCTATCATGAGTGGCTAACTTCATTCTATTAGGATTGAGTGCACTTCCTTTGAACTCTTTTGTATCTTGGTGATATTTTGAGATATTAATCTATGTTCTTGATGTTGTTGTTCTTATCTTTTGTGTCTTTTAATGTTTTTATCCTTGATGTTCATATATATTGGAAAATATATCTTGAAACCCTTGATTAGGTTAAGAATATTTGCTATATTAATTGCTAGGAATGGTAATGGATGTATTAAGTTTTTAACACCTTAAATCTAATGCTATAAAATCTATTACATGTATGATGAATCTATATTTATAAGGTTTTCTTATGAATTTCATGTTTGAGGAATTAATGTGAATGATTTAGTAGGTTGCATCAATATTGACCTAGCCATTATACAAAGGAGAGAAAAGGAATTAAGTCAATCCTAAGTTCTTATAGTTTATCTTTTTTAAATATATTTTATAGCTCTTTGTCATTTATTTTCAACCCACATATTTATGAAAAATCAATTTTGTGTCAATATACTTAATAAGCATATGACTTGGAATTTTCGAGTAAAATCGTTCCTCGTGAGATTGACTTTTATTTAATTAAAATATTGTACTGCAATTGATAATATTGGTACGCTTGCTAAAAGACCAACAAGTATTTACTGGCGCCATTGTCGGGGAACGACGTTCCTTGAAAATTCTTTGTTTAGTTTATTAAGCATTGTGAATATTTTATTTTTAGTTATTTTAAATTTATTCTTTTTTATTTTATTTTACTTATTCATTGTCTTGTGTTAATTCTTGCTTGAGTTACTCTTTGATTTATGCTTTTAAGAGGACATGTATCTACAGATCAGTTAGAATTTGATCCTGAGATTGAAAAGGCCGCTCGGAGGAACCGTGGTAAAAGAAGAAGGGAAACTCAAGAACAAGCAACAGGAGAATCAGTTAACTTTTCTCCCACACCCAACTTACTAAACCCAATCGTAGAAGACATGGAGGATGAAGGAGCAAACCACCTAGAAGAACACTCGGAGACTATGCTATACAACAAGGTCCGAGACACTTCTCCAGCATTGCAATACCAGTCAACCAATCCTTGGAGATGAAGCCAACCTTTTTAAGTTTGATTAGTGCTCGTCAATTCACCGAAATAGATCATGAAGATCTCTATATTCATTTGTCCACTTTTTATGATTTGATTGACACCATTAGGTTTAAAGGAGATATTGAATTTGCATACTTGAGATTATTTCCTTTTTCACTAGCTGGCAGGGCAAATAAGTGGTTAAAAGCACATCCTAATCAGAGTTTGACCAGCTAGGGTAATGTAGAAGATAAGTTCCTGAATAGATTTTTTCCACCATCTCATTACATTAAGGCAAAATTTGACATTTCTACTTTCAGACAAGGAGCAGATGAACCCTTTTGTGAAGCATGGGAGAGATTTAAATCACTGTTAAGGAGGTGCCCAAATAATGGATTTGAAAATATTGCCCAGTTGAACATCTTTTGCACTGGCCTAAGACCTGATACAAAGATGCTCTTAGATGTTGCAGTAGGAGGAACCATGATGTTTGTGGATGTTGAACATGTCACAAGAATTATTGATGCACTAACCTCTACAGACCAGCAGGCCCAACATAATAGACATCAAGTTCAGAGGAAAAGAGTGATTGATCTTAGCACCACAAATGTTATCCTAGCTTAGAATAAAATTCTGACTCAACAGATTGAAGCATTGACCAAGCAAATGGCAAAACTGCCTCAACAATTACATGTTGTCCAATACACTTCCAACCAACAAATGAATTGTGACTTTTGTGGAGGTGATCATCCAAATGGACACTGCTCTTACCAAGGCAACCTAGAAGAAGAAGAAGCTCATTATATGGGTGCTCAAGGTGGTAGTGGTCAAGGAAGACAAGGATGGAGAGGGAATCAGAATCAAAACTTTGGGTGGAAACAAGGTGTTAGTCCATCTAATAGACAACCTCCATATCAACAACAGTCATATCAGCAACATCCAAATTAACAACAACAGCAATATTACCCTCAAGTGCATGAGAGAACAACCAAATTGGAGGACACTCTGGATAAATTCATGCAAGCTTCCTCGACTAGTCAGAAGAATACGGAGGCTTCGATCAGAAATTTAGAGACCTAGGTAGGCCAATTGGCTAAACAGTTATCTGAGCAGCAAGGAGGACATTTTTTATCCATCACACAAACCAACCCCAAGGAGCATTACAAGTCAATAGTTACAAGGAGTGGAAAAGTTGTAGGTAAGGGGATTAGTGTCAATCTAGCTGTTGAAGAAAAGGTTTTGGGAAAAGAAGATGAAGGACTAGAAGAGGAGAGTAATAAAGAAAAACATCTCCCTAATAAGAATAACAAAGAGGGAGAAGAAAAACAAAAGATAAAAAGAGGAGAGAGCAGCAAGAATGAATTTGCCCAAGAAAAGGAGGGAGTCAAAAGTCACTTGTGAAGAAGTTACCATACCCTCAGGCTCCTTCAAGAATAGACAAAGAAAGACAACTCACCAAATTTATGGACATATTCAAAAGGCTGCAGATCAATATACCCTTTGTGGAAGTCATAGAACAAATGCCAACATATGTCAAATTCATAAAAGAACTCCTCACCAAAAAGAGAAGATTTGCTGAAGAAGAAACAATAGAACTGGAAGCAGGGTGCAGTGCAATTTTTCAAAAATCCTTGCCAAAAAAATCGAAAGACTGGTAGTTTTACTATCCCTATTACCATTGGTGCATTACCGATGGGAAAAATATTACTCGATTTAGGGGCCAGCATAAACCTCATGTCATTATCTATGCTCAAAAGAATAGGAGACTTGGATGTTAGACCAACTAGAATGACTATATAACTGGTTGACCGATCAATAAAGATTTCATATGGAGTAACAGAAGATATTTTAGTTAGAGTAGACAAATTCATATTTCTTGTTGATTTTGTAATTATGGACATGGAGGAAGATGTGGAAGTCTCATTGATCCTGGGAAGGTCATTTATGAAGATTGTCAAAGTGATTATAGATGTTGACAATGGCAAGTTGAAAGTTAGAGTTGAAGATGATGAAGTTAATTTTAATCTGTTTGAAGTTGTACGACGCCCGAAAGATAAGCAAGATTGTTTCAGAATAGAAACTTTGGAGGAATTATTCATCTCAACTAAAAAGCAAGTATACAAGTCATACCCTTTAGAGAAAACATTAACGGAAGGATGCTACACTTTGGACATGGAAGAAGAGGTAGAAGTGAAGGAATGCCTAATGGATTTGGATAAAGCAAATGAGATGTCACCCCACAATGCCAAGATTGAAGACTTGGGAAAAGAAGAGAAAATGGAAGAAAACAAGGTTGAGTTAAAACTGTTGCCGACTCACCTTGATCACCACTTACATAAGCCCTAAAGCAGACAGGCGTCGAGCTAACGATGTTAAACAAGCGCTCTTGGGAGGCAACCCAATGTTTTGAATTTGTTTTTCTTCTTGCATTTTAAGTTTTTGGTGCATTATTAGTTAATTGTGAATTGTGTCAATTTTGAATTGGGTTTGTTTAAACAATATTTGGTTTGACTGTTACATTATTGTTGAGTCAGTATAGAAAGGGAGAGGAAATAATTCTTGAAATTTGATTGTTGAAAGTTTTGCATTTGAGTATCATGTTTGAAAGTCAAAATTCAATGATATTTTCCCCTTCCATTGATAAATCAAACGATTAAGATATTGAGAATCATTCGAGACTCCAAGAAGGTGACATTGCCTCTTTCCAACTTAATGCAAAAGAAGACTTTGTTTGTTTTATCTAAGAAAAGTTGTTACTTCATGGACTCAACACCTGTACCATCTAAGGAGATAGATTTGGGACCCACCATGATCAGGGAGTTTTCTTTCCCCTTCCACTTTTTTATCTTGCTTGTCCTATTTGTTTAGTGAATATAATTGTGTTTACATTGAGGACAATGTCTGATTTAAGTGTGGGGTGAAAGATGTAGGATTGTAGGTTTATATTCTATGTTTTATGTACAGTTTTGCATATTTTTCTTTGATTTCTGGGTTTTTTAGGCATTTACTTCACTCTTGGATATGAGTTGCTTGATATTCTATAGATTGAAATCCTTGTTCTTCTTTGCATGTCAAGTTGATTTTGAGGTTTAAGAGGTTGATTTGGAAGTGACAAATTTACCTTATGTGAGGTTTTGAGTCACCCTCTATTCTTTCTTTGTTATGTGTTATGCCTATTGATTGCTTACACAGTGGCTTTGACTTGACTCTTTTTTATGCTTCTTGATTCACATGCATGTTAGGAGATAACTTAGATATTTTTTGTTCTTATAAGTCTCTAGCCAAATGAGTCTACCTTGAATCATTCCCTATGATAGCCCCTTTGAGTCCATGGCCCTTTTTCATTATTTTATATCTCATTACAAGCCCTTATCCTGAAAAACCATGATTACCCTACCTTAGAAAATTTTGGAGCTTTGGAATTGTTTTGGAAATGGGTGCTCAAATAGTGGGGGGTTGTACCTAGTTGTGTTGGTTCTTGGATTCTTTATTTGTGTATATCTGAGTGACTAAAAAAAACATATATATGAAAGAAAAAATATGTTTGGGCATTGTGTGAGGATTGAAATTGGTGAATTTACTTTCATGTGTATTTTTGACTCATTCCCCATTGCTCCTCTATTTTCTTTGGTCTTTAAGCTACTTATCCATACATTTCATACCTTGTCCTTAGCCCCATTACAACCTTTGAAAGTCTTTTTGATATTTATGTGCATGTGTTTTTGGTTGTTGATCTTAGAGGCTTGTCAAGTCCATGTGGTGGCTTTTTTCATGGGTGTTTTGAGAGTAAATAGTAGTCTAAACACTTGAGTGATACAATGCATATCTTGTGAAGTTCTGTTGTTTTTCAATCATCTCTTGAGCATACTTATTTTCTTGACATGTTTGAATTGTTTGGACGATGTCCATAGATGTTTGGTTTATTTGACTCTTTAAGTGTTGGAGGTTGTTTATTCCTTTCGTTTCCCACGTTTCATTAAGGAGTATGTAAATCTGTTTATGTTTTTTTTTCTTTGTTTTTGTTTTCGTCCTTTGCATGATTAAATTTAATATTTTTGGTTTTATTTCCTTGATTTGCTTCTTCATGTTTCCCAGGAGTGCAAAAGGCTAAGTGTGAAGTTATTTGATGAGTCATTATATTCTCATATTTTCTTACCTTTCTGTACTTATTTTAATTAGTGTTTTGGGTTTAACTTTCTGTTATTAGTGAATTTTTATTAATTGGGTTTCATTAGGCCAATAATTTATATTTTAATTAATTTGAATCTATTTGATTTAATTTTTTCTCATTATTATTTTCAAGACAGTTTAAAGCAATTTTTTGCTTGGAAAATTGGGTCAGATGTCATATTTTATTCTATACGGGTACTAACATTGGTTCACTATTTTAATTATCATTTTTTCTACAGAGATCCTAAAATCATGATTTTAGAATCATTACAAACTAGACACATTCAGCTTTCCAGAGGATCTAAAATCATTCAATTTAGAGCTAAATTGGATTTTACATAAATTATTAAAAAGGGTTAAGCGCACCAGACCAGCCCAATGGACATGCTTCAATAATTTAAGTCTCCTAAATTCAATAGACCTCCGAAAATAGTAGAAATGGTGGCGTTTTAAATCTAACTCAAAAGGCTTTCAAAGGAGACCTAAATCGTTTAATTTGGATAAGTATTGAAAATACTTCACGTGTTTGAAGTTCGCAGAACTACATTGAAGTCAACTTATGATGTGTTTTATGAGCTAGTTGGGCTCAAACCTAGATTAAGATTAGGGTTAGGTTTATTTATATAAGGGAGGCACACCACGCAACCGCCTTTCATCTTCTACATATTTTATTAAAAATTTTAGGTTTTGAGAAGAGAGGCGCGGTAGCTGCTCCAGTTTTTGTCCAATCTTCAATTCTTCTTCATTTGGATCATTGTAATGACAATCATGAGTGGCTAATTTCATTCTCTTAGGATTGGGTGCACTTCCTTTAAGCTCTTTTGTATCTTGATGATATTTTGAGATATTAATATATGTTGTTATTCTTATCCTTTGTACCTTTTAATGCTTTTATCCTTGATGTTCATATATATTGGAAAATATATCTTGAAATCCTTGATTAGGTTAAGAATACTTGCTACATTGATTGCTAGGAATGGTAATGAATGTATTAAGTGTTTAACACCCTAAACCTAATGCTGGAAAATCTATTAAATGTATGAGGAATCTATGTTTACAAGGTTTTCTTATGAATTTCATGTTTGAGAAATTAATGTGAATGATTTAAGTAGGTTGTATCAATATTGATAAGTTAATTGATATTATTAATTTGACCTAGCCATTATACAAAGGAGGAAAAAGGAATTAAGTCAATCCTAAATTCTCATAGTTTATCCTTTTAAAATATATTTTATAGCTCTTTGCCATTTATTTTCAACCCACATATTTATGAAATATCAATTTTGTGTCAATATACTTAATAAGCATATGACTTGGAATGTCCAGTGAAATCGTTCCTCGTGAAATTGACTTTTATTTAATTGAAATACTGTACTGCAATTAATAATATTAATACACTTGCCAAAAGACTAACAAAGTTACAAAAAGATGATAGAGCACCAGAAGTTGACGCATCACGCTACAAAAGTTTGATTGGAAGTTTACTATATCTTACAGTTACATGTTGAATTATTGGCAAGCGTACAAAAATTATCAATCGCAGTATAGTATTTCGATAAAATAAAAGTCAATCCCACGAGGAACAGTTTCAATAGAAATTCTCAATTATGCTTACTAAGTAGATTAAAACAGATTAGGTTTTGCAAATAAGAGTTGAATTGAAATTAAATAACAAAGAACTATAAATTGTTAAGAAAATATCAATTAAAGGTACTTAGGATTGACTTCCTTCCTTATCCCTCTTTTGTAATGGCTATGTCAATTAAGAACGTCAATTAACCTAACAATGTTGATGTCACCTACTCAAATCATCCATGTTGATTCCTCACACATGAAATTCATAAGAAAACTTAATAAATGTTGATTCCTCACACAATTAACAGATTTTCCAGCATTAGGGTTAGGGTGTTTAAGCAATTGATACATTCATTCCATTCCTAGCAATTAACGTAACAAATATTCTTACCGTGATCTAGGGTTCAAGATATATTTTCCAATCATACCTCAAACAATCAAGAATAAATCATTCCAAAGCATAAATGATAAGAATAACAACATCATAGCATAGATTAATATCTCAAAATATCACCATGATACAAAAGAGTTCAAAGGAAGTGCACTGAATCCTAAGAGAATGAAGTTAGTCACTCATGTTGGCCATTACAATGCTCCAATTGATGAAGAAATGAAGAATTGATGAAGATTAGACAAAATCCTAACAGTAGTCGTGTCTCCTCTCCTCCAAGACTGCTTTTCTCAAAACACAACTTATCTTTTTATAAGAGAATTTGGGTCAGGTCTCGCATCATTCATTCGCTTAAGCGCTCTTCTTTCTTTCAATTTTACTCTAATTATGCTGACAATTATGCTCCTTACTCTTGTATCAAGGTATTCTCGAATACATCCTATATTGGGAGAAAAATAGATTAGAATTAACATAAGTTAAGTGGTTTCATAACAATTCAAGGCATAATTATATCAACTTTTTACCACTTAACACTACACGACAAGATATTATGTATGATACAAGCCTTCTATCAAGGTTCATGCAAAAATCAAGTCAAATTCACTTTAGAGCGGCAAAAAGAATTTTTAGATATCTACAAGGCACAAAGAACTTTGGTATATGGTACAAAACTATGAACGACTCAAAGTTGATTGGTTACACTGATAGTGATTAATTGGGTAAGATCTATAGATGACATGAAGAGTACATCAGGTTATGCCTTCTCACTTGGATCGGGATTTTTCTCTTAGGCATCTAAGAAGCAAGCAACACTAACACAATCAACAACAAAGACAGAGTACATGGCAGCACCTGAAGCTACAAGTCAAGTTATATGGATCCAAAGAATACTTGAAGAGATGGAAAAACAACAACATGGATCTACTACAATTTACTGCGATAACAAGTCAGTGATAGCAATGACAAAGAATTCAGTCTATCATCAAAGAACAAAACATATAGTTATTAAATATCATTTCATCAGTGAGGTTGAATCAACTAAACAAATTCAACTTGAGTACTGCATTACAGAAGAACAAATTGCGGACATATATTTACCAAGGCACTACCAAGAACCAAGTTTGAACAATTACGTTTCATGTTTGGAGTTATAGAAATTTGCATCAAGGAGGAGTGTTGAAAGATGATACAAATGCTAGAAAGATTTAAAAAGTAAAATCTTAGAAGCTACTAGAATTAAGAACTTAATATGAGTAATATCTAGAATCCTTAGAAGATTCTAGAAATGTTTGAAAGTAGAAAATAGATAATTCTAAAGTTAAGAAAATATAGAATTATCTAGAATATTTAGGAGGTGGTAGATCAAACCTATAAATAGGCAATATCACTTATGTAATGGGTGTGAAAAAACGAATACAAACTTCTATATATGTTGTAACACTTACAAAATCAATTATTATTTTCTCTCTTACAAACATTTTACTATTTGTTCACATCTTTCTAAAAATTATTTTCTACACAAATCTCACTATTAAACATCAAAACATTTTTCTTTTTCTAAAAAGACTAACAAGTCCAATGCTTCTTTGTTAGGTTTTCATAAAAATTCATGCTGGGATAAAGACTACATGACAAACCTTCGTAAGCTGCATTTATGAGTATGGTTGTATCCAAAGAAAAACGAAACCATAACTATATATGACTATGTAATATGAAAAGGAGAAAATTAAATATATGGTAAAATATAAATATCCAAATAATTCATTCAATTCAATTATTGATTTGAACTACTTAATAAATTATCAGCTGTTACATGGTATGGTGTGGTGGACATATAATGATGAATTTAGTGGTTGAGTTAGTAACGAATTTAATAATTGAGTAAGTGACTAATTTTGTAACTAAAGTGTTATTAAAATGAGGGATCAAATTTGTGACCAAAATGAATGTTTGAAACTGTGATTTAAAATGATGATCGAAATTATGTCTAAAATAATTTTTAAATTGTAACTTATAAATTTTGACGAAAATTAAAGATCAAAACAATGATCAAATAATAACAAAAATAATGATTAATGTAATGGCTATTGTTAAATCTTAAATTTGTCACTAAATTAAATACTGTATATTTAAAAATTTCTAAACAATAAACCTCAATAAATATATTTTTTATTTTATTATTAAATTAAAATATCAGTCAAGAAAACAAGAGGTCAATTTATTATAACTTACAATAATTATTAAAACAATACATATTCAAAAAAAATATCAACATCTTTACTATATATGAAGGGTACACACTTGTAAAAAATATATACAAATAATTATATTATCAATTCTAAATATATTATCATTATAGAAAGTCGTATTATATATAGTTTAATAATTATATATAAATAAAATAATTAAATCATTATATATATATATATATATATATATATATATATATATATATATATATATATATATAAAAGGAAACACCACCTCCACCAATAATCCATAAGTGTTTATTCTAATGTATATCAGAACTTTATCATTGTATTATGAGATGCTGGTTGCAACAATTATAACGATATGATTTATTTATTTAAGTAAAATTCGTTGTGCGTAATAAATTATATATATATATATAATAAATAAGTAAATTCAATATATGTTTCATAATTTTTATTTTTCAAAATATAACTTCATTATATTTTTAAAGGGAAAATTTTCAATTTAATAAAAACACAATTTTCATGATAATATTGATATATAACAATTAAATTATTCAATTTTTGCTTATATTCTTCTATTTTTACTTCAGATCTCTAATTCATAAATTTATTAATTCTTTATTTTAGTTTTAGTTTAAAATATATTTTTAAGTAACATAAGGGAAAAGATGTCAATATATATTAAAATATAATGAATACAAGTGTTCTTTATTAAAAATATATAAGAAATGAGAATATTTATTTAAAAATCAGATAAGGTGAGTATCATTTTATTAACAACATAAAAAAGAATTAATGTATATTTAAAAACTAAGGGAGGTTTGTGTGTCATTTAATATAAACTTTTGAAAAAGTAAGTGCAATTTTCTCAAACTAAAAAGTTTGTTAAATTTAAACTAATAAAAAAAAACTCTTATTTGTACACTTTGAAGATATTTTTAAAAAAGAGAAGAAAATTTATTTTAGTTAAACTTTCCAACTTTGAATAAAATATAGTCCTATTTTTATATTTTTTGAAATGTATATGGTTGACTTTCCTTCACTTATTTTGGTAGATATGCTTATTAATTGGGATAAGGTGTGAACACGTTGGTTTTTTCAGCAATTATAAAAATATAATTATGGTGGTAAGTAATTTTCTTGCGGAACACGAGTTTCTTCAGTTCCAAGCATCGACATTAATTATATTTAACCTCTCAAAATATTGTTTATATATTTATGCGTCATTTTTTCTTAAAAGAAAATAAAATGTATGCGTCATAAAAAAATCCTATGGAATGTTTTTTGCAATCTCTCACGGCGTGTGAACACGATGAACTCATGTTTGTCCTAATTTTGTATTCTCTAGAAAATAATAAATAAAATATTTTATCATTAAAATAAAATTGAAATTGGAATATGCATTTCAAAGATTAACACCAGGAATGTTCTAGCTTTAGTTTCGGCTTTCAACTAATTTCTTGACATTATTTATAAAATTATTATTTTATTAGTAGTAGTAGTGTAAGTAGAATAGAGATAAAGAATATTAATTTATATATTATTTTTTCTTAAAGATGATAAAATGAATTAAATTTGACATCGAAGATAAAATGAATTAAGTTTGGTGGTCTATTTATCTTAAAAATATGAAGGGTTAATAGTTTTAATTTTTCAACTTATTTTAATATATCTCACTTAGTTTGTCACGAAAAATAAAAAATAGAACTTATTCATTTTAAAAAATATTTATATATTAAAATTCAAATAATAAAAAATTATAATTAAAAAAATTATATTTTTTATATTATATTATTAAAATATGTAATTATATTATAATAAAATAATAAAAATTATAAAAATTAATTAATTAATTTAAATTATTTATTTTAATACATAAATATAATAAATTTTAATTTATTTAATAAAAATATTAATGAATAAATAAAAATTAAAAAAAAAATATATATATATATATATAATTAAAAATATATTAAAATATATATATATATATATATATATATATATATATATATATATATATATATATATATATAACTTTATATAAAAAAAAAGTATTTGCGAGTTAGTTCGACTCTATACTTTAACAGAGTAGATTGGTTTTTAATCTATCCTAACTACGGTGGATGAGTAAAAATAGGATAAGCTAAAATAGGATGAGCAAAAAACAAAGCAGGTTAACTCATTTTAAGACATTTGTAAAGATAAAATCATAATGAATTAAATTTTTAAAGGAGATAATATCTTAAACAAAATAATTAATCTTAAAAATATCTTAGCATAGATCATATTAAAATCTTTTTTCTTAAAAGAACTATCATTATTTAAAAATATCAACAATCAAATTTAAGATTTTTTTTCATATTTTTTTCTTCTTCACATAAATAGATTATTTATGACACATTATGGAGTGATTAGTCTTAAAAAAAAGTTGACATAAAATAAATTAAAATATAAAATTTTCTCTACCTAAAATGGTTTTTTACCATTTTGAGTCAAAAAATTTTCAATTATACTAAAGGGGTGGAAAATTTAAAATTTGTCCAGGTAAAATCATGTTAGGTGAGAAGATTTTGATAATGAAATTGTGTTTGAAAACACATTTTTAACTGAAATCGTGTTTCCAACTACGATTTTACTAAAAACATGTATTGTAGCACGGATTTTTTTCTTTTTTTGGAAAAGATAGATTTTTTTTAATATATTATTTATTAAATAATTATTTTCAATTTAATTATTAATTTAATAAAAAAATATTTAGATAAATATATTAAATTTAATTCAATATATTTATATTAAAATATTATATTGTTTTAAAAAAATACAAATTTATTATCAAAATTAACCGTTTGTATAATTATATCATCCTTTCGACAAAAGAAACATTTTTTTCTTTATTTCTAACTTGTACATCTATTTTATTTCAAATTGTTTTTTGTCTTTATTTCTAACTTGCACATCTATTTCATTTCAAATTGAAATTAGTTATAGGTATTTTTTATGGAAATGAAATGGATGTACAAATTAAAAATAAACTAAAAAAAATATTTATTTTATTAAAATAAATAATATAATCGTACAAACGGTTTATTTCAACAATAAATTTATAATTTTTTAAATAATGTAAAATTATAATATAAATAGAATTAATTAAATTTAATTATGTTTATCTAAATATTTTTATTTCTATTAAATTAATAATTTAATTAAAAATAATTATTTAATAAATAATATATTTAAAAAAATAAAAGAATCCTATTTGAAAAAAAATAATGAGAAACTCATATTAAGTAATATAAGTTTAGTATAATGGTATCTATACATAACTTGTACTAACAAGCACATTTAAAAAAAAAAAAAAAAAAAACAACAACAACTTGATTTACCTAATATGATTGCACCCATTTAAAAAATAAAAAAATTCGACTCTTTAATAAAATCAAATATTTTTTGACCCACGTAAAAAAAATGCCACATAAAACGTTTTTTTTTTTCATTATGAAGGCAAAATATCTAATAAGCAAAAACATCCCACGTGGTGAAGAAAATGTTAAGGATAACTACAAGCTTCAGAAAATATTTATCTTAGGTTGAAAATTGTGTGTGAATAAATACAACGCATTTCCACTATCATTCCACTGGAATCTTATCCAACCATTTGAATAGCAATGAAGAATATTGATTATGTTGAGTTCAATAATAATGCAAAGACAGTAGAATTGAAACACATGTGCATCAACCATTGTACCATACTAAACATAAATACGATTATATATTTTATAAATAAGAGAGATATTAATTTAATTTAACATCATTATATTTTTTTAATTATGTATTCATAATCTTATTTATTAATAAAATTATCGTTTCTCAACATATTAAAAAAATCATCTTATTATTAGTAATAAATTAGAAAGATTTTTTATTGTAATAAAAGTGTTTTTATATATTTTTAAAATTTAATACCATGCAAAAGTTGTACCTGAATAATTTCTTTATATAAATTTATTTAATCTCTTCTTTGATGAAATTAGTGGAGTGTATAAAAAATCTTATACTTAGTATAAATTTTTTATATAGAATTATTATTTATGCTCGTTTATGTTCTTTTTAATTATATCTTACAAACTTTAATTATAATTAACGAATGATAAGTTCGTACAGAGTTAAAGATAAAGTTTGATTGTTTTCTATTTTTGAATATTTTTTTTAGTTTTTAAAAATTAAAAAACTTAGTTGATAATTACCTTGTCAAAATAATTTGGAAAAAGTGTTTTTGTTTTTTTATTTTTAAAAATTAAATTTTTTTATATTTTTATTCACGAATTTAAACATTATAATTAATAATTACATTAATTAATTTATTTCTATTATCATAAAATTATCAAAAATATTTATCAACTTTGGTTATTATTTTTTATGGTATTTTTATTTAAAATATATTTAAAAATTAAATTATAAAAAAATAACTTATTTTTAAAAATGATGTTTCAAAATTAAAAAAAAACAAAATTAAATTAAACAAACTCTTATATTTCCACTTTTTATTTTCTATAGAGCAAATCACTAAGTTGATTATGTAAAACGTCGCGAAACTAATTTTTGAAAGTGCAAAAAATTGATTAAATTTCTGAATGTAAAAAATTTACATCAATCCTTAATATTATAATATCATGATAAAATACTATTTAATTTATTATTATAGCGGTTTTTAACATTATACTTAATATTGCAAAATACTCTTTAATGATATGTATCACGTCTAACCAAATATTATTTATTTTGAGTTTTTCTCTGTAAACAATTAACATTTGTAAATTGAAAATATTATTTATTTGATATTTTCTATGTAAATAATTAACATTTATAAATTGAAAATATTATTTACTTGAGATTTTCCATGTGAACAAATAATAATAAATATTAGTTTTTCTCTTATCAAATTCCTGTCGCTGTTGCTATAATTGATTGATTGAAACCTGTCCCCGCGTCGTTGTTAAATCTTTTCATGGAAGTGCCAAAAGTTATTGCACTTTCTTACTGTATCTTGTTTCTTCCTCAACCAGGTAATTAAATTAAATTAAATTTTATTTTTATATTTATCTTCACTTTGTAAGTGTTTATTTTTTATTTTTAAATATTAGAATATCTTATTTTTAATCATTACTAATGCATTTTTATTCTATACTGTAAGAATCTCTGTATGTTTTTAATTTATATCAATTTTTATTATTCATTTATCAACATTTTTTTTTCCAGGAAACACGTTCCATCGTTTGAGAATATAGTTTAGAAGATTGAAAATACAGTTTTGGAAAATAAATTTCAGAAAGTGAATTTTGGAATATATTTTTAAAATTAATTTTTTAAAAATATATTTTAGATTTGTGGGTTTGGAATATATTTTTAAAACTTTTCTTTCTATTAATTTATAATATATTTTTGAAAAATTAATTATGAAAATATATTTTAAAATCTATTTTTCAGTTTCTAGAAAATATTTTTTTTGAATATATTTATGGATTGGGTTTTTTAAAAATGTATTTAGGAATACCGAATCCAAAATATATTTTTTGATTGATTTTTTAAAAAATTATCTTGAAATGACTATTATGGAATGCAATTTTAAAAATGTCAATCTATAAATAAATTTTGGATGGATAATTTGGAATTCACTCTAATTTTTATAACTCTGTTATCAATTAAACAATTTGAGTTTTAATGTATAATTTTATAATAAGAATACTAATTGATATGTAATATTAATGATTATTTATTTTTAAGTGTTAAAAATAATTTTAAATGAAAGTGATATACAAGAAAATAATTTTTTATATTTATAAAGGTTTAAAAGATGATCAATGAAGGTGCTCAACTTATTTTCGTAAGAAAATAGAAAAAGAGTTAAGGTTTGAAACAAAGATTATTAAAAAAATATTTTAGTTATTTTACTTTGATATGGAGGTGGAGAGAGTAATGATGGGTGTGCAGGAAGGTGTTAATATTTTATTAGATAAATTGTGCTTATTGTAGTCACCTAGGCCTAAGATAATAGCTCAATTGGGTTTTCATTATTTTTCTGGCCCACATAACTTTAACGCAACATCCTAAGCCCAATTGCTGTTGGAGTATTACAAACATTAGATAATAGAATATTTCTGTCATGTTATTTCTTGTCAGACATTAGTCCCATCAAATATTTACGTACGTGTTCGCTTTGTCTTTTTCAAAACATGTCCATTCTTTTCCCATAATTTTTGCCTGATAATGACACTGTTATTATTTTTATTTCTGAGTGATTTCAACTATATTCTTTGAAACTACTATTGTTTTCTTCTACTCTCTTTTTTTTATCATAATATCAATGTGAAGTATCACTAAATTTGACTGATAATTTTTTTTAAAATTGACTATGATATTTTCTTTCAAATCATATATTTTTCATTTATAAAAATTGAATTTAATTACTTGAAAAATACTATGTAATTATTGATGAGTGTTTATTGTCAACATAAACAATTCATTGATGGTAAATATTAGTTACTCATAATTAGATTATCTATGTACTCTAACATTCATATTCAAATATCTTAAAAAAAATCATATTCAAGTCTTATATAATATATAGTGCTTATATGTTATTTTTTTTAACGAGTATATATCACTAAGTTACATCTCTTTTAGTATGTTTTAAGATTATTTAAAAGATTATTTTAAGATAATAATTATTATAATGTATTACTTTTTTTGTAAATAATGGGTATATTCCGTGTCTTTATATATTATACTTTTGGTAACTTTTATTATATTTTATCAAGATAATACATATACAAAAGACTGTTAATAAATACTATTTTAAAAAATATGATAAAAAAGTATCAAAATGTAGATATTCATAAATTTTAAAAAAATATTACTTTAACTTAATTAGAAAAATTAAATATAATTTATTAAATATTTTAACTAGTATATTTGAAATAGATATGGATATCAATAATGTTTTTCCTTCATATTAATTAAGATGAATTTTATTTAATGTTAACAACAATTATTTTGATTGCCATTCATCAATAGTTGAGGTGGAACTCATAAGAGGAGATAGAAAGATGAATAATCAAATTACTTTAAAGATTTATAAAAATTTAACTTAAATTTTATTAAAAATATATTTTTTAATATTTTATTACAAAATATTTAAAAATTTAATAGAAATTAATTTCTATCTTTAAAGAATATGTTTTATATTATAGGACATATCGACAAAATAAGTCATTTTTTTATTTAAGTTGATCGATTTCAAATTTGTAGATACATAAGTTGATTAATTAATTTTTAAAAATATATGATTGATTACTTTTTTATTCATGATTATATAATATGTAATAAAATATTTTTTTTAAGAACATTCGCATTGAGGGAAATTTATTAATTTTTTTTATTGAAAATTACATTCTAAAAATACTTTAACTAAATATATTTAATCTATTTTTTATACATAAAATATAATTATTTTAATTTTAACACCTTCAAAACTTAGAGTTTCTAGACAGGGGAAGAAGAGTTAAGATCTTAAAAAGAAAAGAAAAAAATGTGGAGAACCCACTTTTTACCATACAATTATCTATCATTTTTTATTTATTAATATAATAATAATTTTATTTTTTTAATTAAATTAAACTATATTATTATACTGGGTTGTCTAAAAATTGTTTTGTTAATGTTAATTGTGTAAATGTCAGCATATTTTTAAAAAATTTACAAAATAAAACGAAATTAGTGATAAAAGTCTTATATGATGTTAAGATATGTCTATGAAGAGTTTTCAATAAAAATTATTTAAAAATAAATATAAATATTTAATTTTAAGTCTTATATATAAATAGTTTAAATTTTAGGGCTGATGTAAGTAAATTTTTTTAATTTTAATCCATTTTGTATAATTTTAAATAATTTAAATATATAATCCATAATAATTTTTTATTTTATTTTTAAGTTTTGAAAAGAATGTCTTGAAATTTTCTTTTGAAAATCATTTAAATGTTATTATCGTACCAAAATTTAATTTTAAAATTGAAATAGAAATTATAAAGAAGGATTTAATTATGTTTTTTCTTGAAATTTAAGATAAATAATATTTTAATTTTTGAATGCAAAAATTAAATATTTTAAAGAAATAAAAATATTTTTTAATTCAAGGGTTTAAAATCATAATATTTTAAATGTTATGATTTAAATAAAAGGAGAGTTTAAAAAATAAAATAAAATAAAAACTCCTACCTGATGTAGCAATGCAGACATTCCTACCCAAAAAGTCACACACAGCATTATATTTTTTAATTCAAGGGAAGCGTACTGCTTTGAATGAGTTATTATAAGTTGGACGAAAAATAAAATAAATAAATAAAAATACCGTTCTTTTGATATTACCAGAGAAAAAAAAATTATATTAAAAAAATAATTAAATTTATATATTTAAAAAAATTGAGAAATTTTTGTTGACAAACAACGTTTCAGTAGTAACATAATAATAAAAATAATTTAAAAAATAAAAAATTATAGAAAAATGTATTTAAAGAAATAGAAATAATATCCCTGGTTTGGTTGGTATACTTCCATAGCTGCTACCATCATAGCCTACCATAGCATGCCATTTACATCTACCTGATCGGATCTACCACCGAACGAACCCTAACAAACCATTCTTCCGTCTTCCTTATTCCTTCTCTCGCCAATTCTCAATCTCTCTTCCGTTCATCGGCGATGGCATCTCATTTACTCAATCATTCCGCCAAGGTAAATCATATTCTACTACATCTTTGCCTACCATTCAAGTTTCTCGCGTTTCAATGCAAACACGCGCACGCATTTTTATTTTGTTAATTTAATGCCGTGTGCGGGTTTCAGATGAGAAATGCTTCAAAGTTACTGCACCGCGAGCGCGCTCTCTTGATTCGTTGGTTTTCCGGCGATGCTCAATCCTCTCTCCACCGGAACCGCGGTAACTGCTTCGTTTATTGGTTAACTCTTGTCTGCAACTGAATTCAGAGCGGATTTCAATATAAATTAGGAATACTCTATTGGATTGACCTAATTAATTATTCCTGTGAAACTTCGTATTTAGAAAGGGGAACAGTATAGAATGCTTGATTTGCTATAGGTATGTTGGCAACCGATTGGGTGTTTTAATTATTTTGTTTGTGTGTTAGCGGCAAATACAAGTGTAATTGTAGAGTTTGTATTCATATTCTGTTGCTTGGGAACCATTTCATTTGAATGCCTGGTGGATGGTGTTCCTTAAGTTTTATCGTCTATGTTTATAATTGGAGTTGGTTATTTGTTTAGATGTGTGGAAAACTAAGTTCCTTGAGTCTTCAACAAGAAGCAGTGTCTTTGAACCGGCCTCCGGCTTTAATGTGAGTAGAGCAAATTTACGTGCAAATTAAGCAATATATCATATGTTTTTTTTTTTTCTGTCTTCAATATCTCCCGTTCTTTTCCTCGCTTACTCTATTGCTTTTCACTCTCTCTGCATGTTAACAGTTTCAGCTGACTTGTTTTCTCTTTTTCATAGAAACATTCATTTGGTACGCAGAAGAGAAACATGTCCATGGCTAGCATCAAACGGAGTTCCATGATAGAGATTTCACAGTATGTCACTTTATGTTATAATAATTTTAAATTTTCTTTTCTTGCATATGGCTCGCTTCCAAAGGGATGGACAGTAATTATTTATTTTCAATGAACCGTGTCCACCAAAAGCAGTTCTCAGGTGTTGTCAAGGAGATGCTATGCTTCAGCCTCAGGTACAGCTCATGGTTCTTTGGGGCTTTTCATTTTATTCCCTCAGTTTTTTGTTGGGTATCCCATGAAGCTTTTCAAAATTATTTTTGTTGATTATTTTATATATATTTGAGATTTTATGGGTCCTGATATTCCTGAATAAGCTTTATGTCTTTTGACATTTCATGATCATAGAATATGAATTAGACAAGTAGCCTGATTAAAATGTTCACTGGGGTTTTGTTTTGTTTTTTAATTAGTAATGCATATATCAAAGATTTGCAATATGGGTGATGCTTATCACCTATGTGAGCCTTTGAATGCATATTATGTCTTACAGTACTGAGTTCTTACACTTGCACAGTTTGGCAAATTAAATTTTGAAATTTGATTGAAATGGAAGATATGTATTAGGCACTATGAGGCTGCATTTAACCCACTACATCTTTTCTCCTAAAATGTTAGTTTTTTTTATAGTGTAAATTATAAATAGAATGAGAAATGTATTGCGTTGAGAATTGCAAATGTAGAGCTACCTCTACTAGTCTGTGGCCAGAGTTTCTACTCACTAGTGACCTTGACTTTGGATTGAGCTCTGAGGCTGTTTTTATAAGATGCTAAGGGCATCTCCATTTACAAAAGAACCCTTTCAGCATAAAACATGGGCAATGCACTGTGCACAGACATGGTTTAGGTCACTCAATCACCTGATATGGTAATAGGTGTTCTAATCTTAAGCTTTTTTTGTTGGACATACAGGAATGAATGGTTTTACAAATTACATCTCTCTAACATTACAAGACTGAATGTAATGTTCCTTTTAACTTGTCAACAGTCATGAGAATTATCATGTCATGCCACAGCTAATGCTTCTCTATCATTTCTATTGTGTGGAACGTTGTATCTGACCCTCACGGGAGATGCTATGCACTCAATTGATTATTACCTAAAGATATAGCTTTTAAGATGCAAGAATTTTATCTTTCCAAAAGTTACCACAGTCTTGCACCTCTCCTGAAGCTTTCCTTTTTCTGTTTGTTTTTTTTTTAAAGAAAATATTATGTTTTGAGACTATCAATTTAAATAATAGTGTACTCATCACCAACACTGGTGAATATATTTCAGATCTCCCCCCACACCAGGAAATTGGAATGCCTTCTCTCTCACCTACAATGACAGAGGTTTCTACTTTTCTGAATCTAATGGTATTGTCATATAGTGGTCATGGTTTCTCCTACATAATTTTCAATTATACGCAGGGTAACATTGCGAGATGGTTGAAGAAAGAAGGTGATAAAGTCTCTCCTGGTGAAGTGCTCTGTGAAGTTGAAACTGTATAGTTCTTGTTCCAGAGACTTGGCACATAAAATACCACTATTAAGGTTCTTATGTGAACATTGACATAAATGTATTTTGTATGAAGGATAAAGCTACTGTTGAAATGGAAAGTATGGAAGAAGGTTATCTGGCCAAGATAATCCGAGGAGATGGGCAAAAAGAAATTAAAGTTGGTGAGGTATTGATATCTTCTGGCTATCCCCTCCTCATTTCTTATTTGATAAGGACCTTTTATTTATTGTTCCACATTTTGGAATTGCGGGAAAAAATATTTTTGCTTTGCACTCTGAACCCTATTGACATATGAAAGGCATCAGTGTTGGTAACATGAACAATTCTTTTCATAGGTAATCGCCATAACTGTTGAAGATGAGGGGGATATTGCAAAGTTTAAAGATTACAAACCTTCAGCATCTGAATCAAGTGCGCCTGCTGCCACAGAAACATCTGCCCCATCCCCACCAAGGAAAGAGGTGGTGGAGGAGCCTGCCCGAGAACCTGAGCCAAAGGTTTCCAAACCTAGTGCACCACCGTCATCTGGAGATCGTATATTTGCTAGTCCTCTTGCTAGAAAGTTGGCTGAAGAGAAAAATGTTAGTTATTAATACCAAAATACATGGTTGATGGTCTTTCAGTAAAAGAACTAGACTATGTCATTTTGATGACATTGGATAATCCATTTCCCTTGCCAATGTAGGTACCTCTCTCTAGCATTAAAGGAACAGGACATGAAGGACTCATTGTGAAGGCTGACATTGAAGATTTCTTGGGTATAATTTTATCTTTTTATATATATATTAATTTGTCTGTTTTCTGTACATATTATACTGGGAACACTTCATTGTTGCTAGAGAATTCCTCACACTATCTTGCTTGCTCTAGGATATCCTGTCAAGTTGTCATATTTGGCTGATTGAATTGATTATATTATAACCTTTTTTACCATACGATGCAGCTTCTGGTGCTAAAGAAGTTTCGGCCCCCTCAAAGGCCAAGGGTGCAACAGATGCAGCTTTGGATTATACCGACATTCCTGTCTCTCAGATACGGAAGGTAATTTATAAAGAAGTGCTGAAATTTTATTTGATGATTTTTCTATTTCAAACGTAAATTGAAGACCATTTTTTGTACTGTCACATATGAAGTTCTAATTTTCTTGCAAACTGTAGTTTCATATGCTTCTTGGTACTTTTGTTCATAACTTCTGGCATATTTTATTTTCTCCTTGTGTTTGTTCACTTCTCTGTAATGTTCAGATTTTAATCTATCTTTTGTTGTGTAAGCATGGGTGATGTATTTGAATAAAACTATACATATTTTTACAGGTCACTGCTTCACGGCTATTATTATCAAAACAAACTATTCCTCATTACTATTTAACAGTGGATGCATGTGTTGATAAACTCATGAGGTGCTTCTCTATTATCAACATTTTAACAGCTTTACCGGCCATACATATTATTTCTGATAATTGGAACACTTTGTCTGCAGTTTACGGACCAAACTCAATTCATTACAAGAAGCCTCTGGTGGATCCCGCATATCAGTTAATGACCTTATAATCAAGGTATTGGTTTTTTCTGACATATATCTGTTCCTTTAATTTGCAGATTGTCTTCCTTCTTTTATCTTGTGTTTTGGTTGCTAATTTGTTGCTTATGAAGTAGCGAAGGACAACATCATATCTCACAAATAATACACATGGAATGCTATATGACTACTAAAATCATATTGAATGACTTTTCTCTTTGATGTTGCTTAGAACCAAATATCTAAATGTTGTGTTATATTACCCAATTTTCCTCAAAGGGACCCCTATTGTCTCTATTTGGCCACAATATATGGTCCGATTTTTCTCAAAGGAGCCAAATAATAGACTCTTAAATCTTCTTCTCTAACAATCTATGAAATTAGAGATCTTCATGAACTTTAAGGAGAAAATTATTTGTGGATGTTTGTCCCTTGTGGGAAATTTCCATATTTAATTGGGGAGTAGTTATGGTTAAGATTTCATGATTACTTGGACATCAACAAATGTCCAGCCCTTCAAACTTCATGCCCCAAATGTTCAACTTAGGCATGACGGGTGTGTGTTAAGATCCAAGATAGCTAAGTATACCACCCAAGTACTCGTAATAGTTTTTGTAAGGCTTTATTCATTCTCAATCCATTCTAATATAGTTCCAAATACTCTTAATACTTTCAGCTAGATTTTGGGGAATCCATTCTCGTATTTCTTATTGATTGTTGTTACACAATTGGCAAGTGCAGCTACCAATGTAGTATTTTCAATAAGTATTTAAATCATTCCTAAGAGGACTTGCTTGTACTAGACTTTTGTGTAAATTTAATGCTCAAAAGAACAATGAAATTTATACTCTAGAGAAATAATCAATCAATATAAATTCAAGCTCTAAGACAGTAAAACAGAACCAAATTCAAATAGAAATTTTATTAAACATATTGTGAGCAAAATAAGTATTATGCATAATACGAAATATGTTGGGTGCTTGTCTTGCCCTAGATGCAATTAAATGATTTTTCTCTATTTCATGTTATAACATGTCACCTTAACTTTCTAAAAACCTATTTCCATGATCCCTTTTGTGAAAGAGCCTAAATCCCGTGAATTTTCTATTAATCCCTTAATAAGATAAAAGACCCAATTCAAATTAAAACAAAGGTCAAACACAAGGCTAATCATCATTCCATCCCTAGATATACTGTTGTGTTAATTGAATAAAAAATAAGTGTACGGGCAGCCAAGCCCATCCTGACCTAACTCTACGGGCCAAGTAAAAAAAAAATTGATGGTCCAACCTGATATATATTTTAAAATGAACAAAAAATTTTAACTTAACCTTGCCTTATGTTAGGCTAACAAGCCAATTTTAGTTTCATTGATTTTTTGTTTTTAAATATTAACATATTTATATAAAATCAATTAATTTAAAAAATATTTAAATAAAAAATAGAAATATATTTTGAAAATTTAAATTATATTAATGAAATTAGTTTTGTTTAGATATAATGATTTAATATATAAATTAGAAGAGAATGAATCTATTTAATCTCAAAATAAGAATTAAAAACTCATTCTTTATTATTATTATTTATTATTTTTAGTAATTTATTATTTTAAAATAGTAATTAATCTTAATAATTAGATTTTGGAATAAGTCATTATTAGAGATTTATTCTGAAATTTACTCTTAGAATAAGTGAATATTTGTCAAATTAATTTATAATATATATATATATATATATATATATATATATATATATTAATAAATAATATTATTTTTATTTACAAAAATAATTATTATTTTATAAAACGGGTCGGCTCATAAGCCTATTGCTAGCTTGGCCTAAGTCTATATAAATTATGGCCTAAATAGGTCGGGTCAAAATAAGTCTGATTCAGATTAGGCTATAAATTTTTTTTGCCTAATCTGGCTTATTTCTCGAGTCTTTCGAGCCAATCTATCGGGCTAAACCTATTTTGACATTCCTATACACAACAATTATCAATTGTGAAAATGCAGTCCTGTGAAATGGATATGGATTTTAGCCAAATGTTGTTACATCATCACTTCTCAACTTTTAAGGGGTGGTTCAGTTACCTGACTTGCAGGCATGGTTCAAAACCCGTCTCACAAATCACTAAAAGGGAGCTTTTTTAGCTTAAACCTGTTCTATGTAGGATATATATGTTGCATCAGGTCTCTCAGGTTCAAACCTCATTGTAAACATTGTTAATAAAAGAAACTAAATCTTATACCTGTGTTTTTTATTTTAGGCTGCTGCTTTGGCTCTCCGTAAAGTTCCTCAATGTAACAGTTCATGGGCAAATGATTATATTCGCCAGTAAGTCATCAGTTTTTCATGTAGTATTGCCATCAAATTTGTGAATAACTTTAATTGTAACGTTTGTTATCTGCTTTTGTGCAGGTATAATAATGTGAACATTAATGTGGCTGTGCAGACTGATAATGGACTCTTTGTTCCAGTCATCAGGGTGAGCAAGAGCCTCTTTATTTGAAATACAGTTGCAGTCTATATTCTAATCACAGGTCGTCAATTTCACCTATTCATAATATTTGCAGGATGCGGACAAGAAAGGCCTCTCTACAATAGGGGAGGAGGTCAAACAATTGGCAAAGAAAGCCAAAGAAAACAGCTTAAAACCCCAAGATTATGAGGTTATTGGAGTTTCATGTTTATTCTTATTCATCTGTGAATAACGACTTCTTGGGCTGGTTTATAAATGCTTGGGTTGACTTGCATTACAGGGAGGTACGTTTACAGTGTCTAACCTGGGAGGGCCGTTTGGTGTCAAACAATTCTGTGCAATCATCAATCCTCCTCAGTCGGGCATTCTAGCAGTTGGATCTGGTGAGAACAGTTTTGACATTTTTCCCCTTTATTTCTTTTATCAACTATAATCACTATTCTCTTAATGATTATCATCGTGTATTGCTGATTGTATGAGCAGCTGAGAGGAGGGTCATTCCGGGATCAGGTGCTGAAGAATTCAAGTTTGCTTCTTTTATGTCTGTGACCCTCAGCTGTGATCATCGTGTTATAGATGGTATTAATTATTCTTAATCTTCAATGTATTTTGTAACTTAAATTAAACGTATTTTGTGGTAAAAATGCTAACAAAACATTTGTTCTGTTCAGGTGCAATCGGTGCCGAATGGTTAAAAGCATTCAAAGGTTATATTGAAAATCCAGAATCTATATTGTTGTAAGAATAAATAGAAGGCTGCCATGACGTACTAAATTTATTTCAAGCAAGCGGCGGATGAGGTTTTGTTCACCCGGGTATTTCTATATTCCCATTTGGGTTTTGGTTGATTGTATCCCTGACCAATTTTTGATTGAAGTGTTTAGCACTGAAAATAAATTTTGCAGAATTGTAATTTTTTTAATAAGAGAGGGTAGATGAGGCATTTACTTTAAACCCAAAAGTTGTGCTCTCACAATAGAATGCTGCCCCAGCACAGCTGATTATGTAACATTTTCTTTATTAGATGCTGCAAATATTTGAAAGAACAGGTATTTAATATGTTTTCATCATCACTTTCTTGTTCATTTAGTTTGCAGCGTTAATTTGACAGTTATTGTTTTTCAATTAAAATGCCTGCTTATGGCTCTATATCGCAATAATGTGGAGTCAAGGTCAATGAAACATACAATCTATGTTCTTGTGTCAGAGATATGACTTTCAAAACTGGGTTTGTTACAATATTTTCTTTATTTTGGATTTTTTTATCAAATTATAGAATATTCCTTGAATAAATAATATTTGTATTGATATATTGTTATTCAATTGTCTGATAAAATCCTATTTATTATTTTACTAATAATTATTCTTGAATTTATTATAGTCTCTTATTAGGTTTACTTATTAATTCTTATAATTGTACACACTTCATATTTTAGTATCTGCGCATATCATTTAATTATAGGTTTTACCGTGATTTTTAATTCTACAGCTGCAAGGAAACAAATGACAAGTTACAGTGTTAAGCTTGCTATTACTTCATTTTTATCTTCGCATTGAAAATTTGCTCTCTTTTTTCTCTTTTTCAAGTGTGGGAGACAGAAAAAATATGATATTCTTTTAATAATCATTTTTTGGTGTATTTTTTTTTACAATTTTACCTTTATTAGCTCAAGAAGAAATTATGCAACTTTATAGTTACAGAATTATGAGGACTGAAAATTAATCTCTGAAGTATCGTAAAATATACTAAATTTTAATAATCATTGTTACGATCACGTAAATCGATTTCTGAAATAATTTTAACGTTCTTCTTAAGAGGAAGAAATTTTTTTTGTAATTTGTCGGGTTGATTATCATGTATGAGATGGGGTTGATTATCATGTATGAAATGGAAGAAGCAAAGGAGGTGGTTTTGCAAAGGTTATGCATCTTTTGTTGAAGAATTTCTCTTATAGAATGATTGGAACTCTCAAGAGTGTTATCATAACCTTGGAGTTGTCTGGCAAAATTAGTTTCATGAACTAGTATAAACCTTAGCAGTATTCGGCATAATTGACGTGACATCTCTGCGAAGTCAACAACTATCATCACAAGCAAGTAGACTCCAACATTGCCAGCTTATCTCAAAGATCGCTTAGTTCGTATCCTCTGAATAAGATCGTCCATCCACCGTCTATATTTTCTAAATCATGCAGGTTAACTAGAGTAAAAAAATGAAGCTCCTCCAGACTTTGAAGAAATAAAGAGCAAGTTAGTCTCTTTGTCCGCTAACAGTCATGAACAATTCTCTCATCCAAAGCCCCTATAGAAGAATCCTGAGTTCTTTGTATAATTACCCTTCAAGCTGATTGTACATCAGCTACCTGCTCAGCTCCAGTGATATGGATCTGAACTTTTAATCTATGAGAGATGGTAGGATGTCCAACAACGTGTGGTTTAGTCGTCATCTTGGACATTGGATCAATGTTCCTCTCAAGAGGAGGAAATTCTTCTTTGTAAATTGTTGGGTTGATCATCATGGATGAGATGGAAGAAGGAGCAATAGGAGGTGACTCCTAGTTCAAGCACCTCAATATTTCAATCCATGATGATATCACAGGTCACTAAAGAAGGCAAAATCCCTATTGCCAATATCTACCTTGATGGCAAACCTACCTTCACTGATAAGATAGGAGGACACTTCATCTGGGACTTTGACCTAGACATATGCGATTCTGACTACTATTGCGACTACAAGAAGAAAATGCGGGAAAAACCACTTGTTCGCAAGAAGAAGATGAATTTTATATTCTTCAAGAAGTTAAGAGGAAAAACACAAGTTCTTTTCTGACATCATGACTCAGAAAAGTAAATTGTCAACTATGGTCAAGAAATGAAGCCTACATCTGGGGCAGCTTCGAGACCTATCCACTTCATGAAAGTTACAAGGGACAACTAGCGCGACACCTCTGTGAAGTCAACGATCATATTTAGAGGATAAGAACTAAGTGGTCTTTGGGATAAGCTAGCGATGTTGGATCCACTTGCTTTTGATGGTAGTTGTTGACTTCGCAGAGGTGTCGCGCCAGTTGTGCCCTGTAATTTTCATCAAGTGGATAGGTGTTCTTATCCTCTGAATAGATCGTCCCAAAAGACAATGCATCTCAATAGATAAGGTTCTTCAAATCAACGACTGAGATCTACGTATCCGAAGAATTTCAAAAGGTTGAAGACTTAACGGATGATTACAACGAATGGATGAAATGATGATGCACAACGAAATGTATTTACATCTTCGGGTTTTTTGAAGATGATATTGACCGTGTCGTCTATAGATCTTCTGAAGATCGCCTCGGTAAACTGGATAGATTTTTGGTTGACGTGGAGCTTTTCAACTCTAGGATCTTTGGGAGTGAAGAGTTATCCATCTGTACCTCGAAGTAATGTCCTCTGAAGTCAAATTTCTTTATTGCATTGTTGACGGCCAAGGTTTCCTCTGTGTTTAACCCTGATATTCCGTTTAGAGGAATTTCTAAATTATTCTGTGAACCAGTTCAAAATCTCTATGAATCAACTCTCTGGACCATATAGTGTAATACTGTTCAATAACCCATTCCTATTGCATTGAAAACATAGACAACCTACAAGAGTTCTTAGAAATGAGATGCTGATCAATTATGATCAAAGACCTAGAGAAACACTACCAGCGAATGAGCAAGAGGTAACAAAGATCTAGACAAACATTACCAGAGAATGAGAAAGAGGTTCTACCACCTCAATTGACTCAATGACCCTAATCGTTGAACGATAGAGTTCTAGATTCGACATTTTCCGTTTGTCACTTAAGTATTTCTTCGACCTGGCTTAAGGGTTTCGACCTTACGCATATAATAATAATCATCATCATTATTATTATTATTATTATTTAATTAATTTAAGTATTCTATTAACATATTTTTAAAATATTAACTTATTCAAATATTAAATAATATAATCTATTTAAAATAAATAAATTAAAAATAGATTAAAAAACAAAATTTAAATTTTTTTAAAATTCATATATTTAATTTTTGATTTGATAATTAATAATTAATTCGAATTGAGTTAAATGAAAATTTTAATATATATCATTGAAAAAAACATATAAAATATTTATCATAATAAATTATTATTTTTATAATTTAATCTATATTTATACAAAAATAAATTAAAGTTATAAATATTATATATATATATATATATATATATATATATATATAGTGTGTGTGTGTGTGTGTGATATTTTTATAATATATAATATTTTTTAATTATAATATATTTTATAATTTTATAATAAAAGTTGTTTAAAATAAACCGTAAAAACATTAGTTTGGTTTAATTTAAATTATTTTAAAATCAAAATGAATCATAGTTAAATTTTATGATTAATTTGAATAATTTTTTAATACAAAAACAAATTAAATTATTTTACAAATATTTTTATTGATCTTTATTAAATATTAAATTAACAATTAACACTGCAAGAAAATCGCTATGATACCGACTGATATTTACCGACAGATTTGTAACTCGTTTAAAAATAATTATTATCGACTGAAATTATCGACAGATATAAAATATTTGTGGAATTTGATCTTACCGACGGATATATCTCGTCGGTAAAATAATAATTAGTTACCGACAAATATATCCATCGATAAATCCGTCTGTAATTTACAGATGAATTTACCGACGGATAGATAAATTCGTCGATAAATTAATAATTAATTACCGATCGGAAATTCATTTGTAAATTACCGACGGATATTTCCGTCGACAAATTATCAATTAGTAAATATTCAACTAATTAAAAAATTAAATATTTTTTATTTAATAATTTCATTTAATCATAATTAGATTAATTTATAATAATTTCTTAAATTAAATAATTTAAAAAAATAAATATTTAATTATATATAAATATATAAAAATATATAAAAACATATAAAAATATTTAATTATAAATAAATATATATATAAATATATATATATATA
Organism: Sphenostylis stenocarpa; assembly: GCA_963425845.1. Lineage (NCBI taxonomy): Eukaryota > Viridiplantae > Streptophyta > Magnoliopsida > Fabales > Fabaceae > Sphenostylis > Sphenostylis stenocarpa. The sequence continues at coordinate 62,803,940 of OY731401.1, read as the reverse complement.
AATATAAAATATAAATATATAAATATATAAAATATAAATATATAAATATATATAAAATATATAAAAATATGAATATATATAATATATAAATATATAAATAAATAAAATGTAAATATATAAATATATAAATATATAAATAAATAAATATATAAATATATAAATATATAAATATATAAATATATAAATATATAAATATATAAATATATAAATATATAAATATATAAATATATAAATATATAAATATATAAACGATGAGTTTTAATTAAAAGAAACAAGTACTTACAAAGATATTTATATAAATATATAAATATATAAACGAGGAGATATAAGCCTTATTAGTATAAATATATAAATATATATCTTTGTAAGTTTCTTTTATTCGATTTCTCCAACTTTCCATTTATATCTCAAGAATATTTTGATTTGATCTCTATTTTCGATTTTCTATTTTCTATTTTTGATCCTGACAAAATTGGTATCGAGCCATAGTGCTCTGGTTTATTAATCATATTTGGTTTTCTTGTGGGGGGGGAAATAGTATGCATCATGAATAACCAAAACCAAAACGATGAGTTTGTTCCGATAGAAGGGGCACTCCCTGGTTTAGGATTCATAGTAAGACCCTTACAACCCCCGGGTATGAGTCCTAGTTTTAGTCCAAACTCAGCAATAGAATTAACCAAACAAATAAAGAAACTTAAAAGAAGATTAGCAAGACGCATAGCTCAAAAAGATAGATTAATGAGAGAAAACCCAGCAAATTATGCTTGGGGTATAGTTTGATACAAAAGTAATATTAAGCATTTATAAGGAAAACTGAAGGAGATTAGTCACTTCATTGCCTAGTTTAAACTATTAATTGTTTAGATTTTTATCTTAAACTTAAATCCTTGAGTTTAAAGGGTCTTTGGGACTCTTAACTCTTCAAAAGAATCTGTGTAGCACTGAGAGGTGCTCATACGTTGGTCAGCCCTTAGGTCTGGTGGTCCCGGCAGTAAAACCCAGAAGGGGTAGTGAGACCGTTGGTCAGCCAGATAGGCCGAAAGGTAAAGAGGTGGTCCCGTAGCATGGAAACTAGAGAGAGAGTTAGGATGCCTAATATCCTTAGAACTTTAAGTGATTTAAGATTAAGAAACAAAGATAAACAAATAGTAGCTAAAACACCACAACAAGAGGCTTCGTCTTCTTCGTCTTCCTCTGATAATAAAGAAAAAGAATTACAAATTGCAGAAATAGAAAACTCTTTACATAACTGGTCAATACCTATAGTTAAAAAATGTGAAGTCTATAAACAACATAAATTTTGGTCAACAAATCTTGATGAAATTCATATAGTAGAATATAGTTACCCAGAAACTAAAAATAATAAGATTATAAATATTCTAGAACAATCAATTTTAGATCAACACATAAAAGATGGATATAATTTTATTCATTTAGGATTAATCCAAGTAGCAGCAAAACCTAATTATAGAATAGGAATAAATAGTCCAATATTAATGTTATTAAGAGATATAAGACTTAAAAAATTTAATGATTCAATAATCGCTATTTTAGAAAGTAATTTACATGACGGCCCTGCCTTTTTTAACTGTTATCCAAATTTTTCAATGAACCTTAAAAACGATAAAACAAGTAATGCTATAAAATTATATGTACAAATTCCTGAAGAAATTGTAAATGAAGAATCAGGTCCAATACAGATAATTTATAGAGTTTATTATAAAGTAACCAGAATAGATTATAATTATAAAGCTTTAAGATCCTCGCCAAAAGATGAAACCATATTAGTAGAAGCTAATCTTAAAAAAAAATCAGTACAAATTCCTAAAAGATTAAGTCATGTGGAGATAATAAGTAAAATTCCTGAGGAATGAAAATTAGAAGATATTATAGAAGAACCAAAAGTATATAATACTCAAATTCGAGAAATAATCCAAATGGAACTGATATTAGATTAATGATGAATAGATCATTATCATTTAAAAATAAAGAGCCACAAATGATATATAAAGGCTAATCATCAAGACATTATGTTGATGGGTCGACAATAAATTTAGATTTAAGAGGATTAAATAATATTACTCCTAGAGTAACTAAACCAGTATATGAGGAGTCTAGAGAAACAAAATCTCCTCACTACTCTCCAACCGCTTCACAAATATTAAATACAGTACAAAGAGAGACATCCTTTAGTATAGATAAAAATTGGATTAGACAAGACTTTGAAGCAGAATATAATAAACAAAATAGAAAATAGTATTTTAAAACATTCACTAAACAACAAACAGAAGAATATAGGAAAAAGTTCTATGATTATTTAGAAGAAAATGAAATATATTTATACTTTTTTGATTGGTTTTTTAATTACAGTTTAGAAAAGAATTTATACCCTTTAGAAAAGATAATTAATACATGGAAAACTATTAATAATGAATTAATAACATCAGAATATCCTCCACAACAAGGAATTATAATAAAACCTACAAAAGATTTAGAAATAGAAGCAAGCCCATATAAAGACGTTAAAAGTGAAGAAAAACCAAGTACAAATAAAAGATATAAAAAAATTACATTTTCAACTAAATTATTCTAATACTCGTATTAGAAGTTATGACTAAACAATTAACTAGAATAGAAAATAAATCTTTAAAAGATATACCTAGTAGTTCTAAAGAACCCGTAAAACCAATATATAAATTATTTAATGTACCACAAAAAGAATTAGATTCATTAAGATTAAAAAGTAATACTCGATATACAAATAGAAGAATTAAAAAAGAAAATAGAACAAATAGGAAATATCTCTATAAATACAATAGAAATAAATAAAATGAAGACATATCCAAAACTTAGAAATTATTATTCTAGACCCACTTTCGCAGATGTACATTTTGAGGAAAGGGGAAACTAGTACAAAACTCCTTTTCGGGAATGATATAACTGAATGGAACTTAGATGGATTGAGTGAACAAGTCATATTAGATTTAACCTGCCAAATGACTATGACAGCCACTGCCCGTAAATCTAAAGGTTGTAGTGATAAATCAGCAACTATAGCCATAATTCAAGGATTCACTGGTCAATTGAAAGGCTGGTGGGATAATTTCTGCACAGAACAAGATAAATTATCAATATTAAATAGTATAAAAACAGATACTAATCAAGAAGATGCAGTAACCACTTTAATATATTCAATAATACAAAATTTTGTAGGAGATCCCAATATTTTTAAAGAAAGATCAGCTAGCCAATTTATACTGTCCAACTATGTCAGACTATAGATGGTATAAAGATAATTTTTTATCAAAAATAACTTTAAGAGAAGATGGATTCGCAGGATTTTGGAAAGAAAGATTTTTAGCAGGATTACCTAAGTTATTTTCAGAAAAAGTAAAAATAAACTTAGAAAGTCATTATGGTAAACCTTTAGCATATGATACTATTATGTATGGGCAAATACATAACATAATTGTAGAAACAGGTGTACAAGTCTGTACATATTTTAAATTACAAAATAAACTTAGGAAAGAAAGTATGATTAATAAAAGAGAAATAGGAAATTTTTGTTATCAATATGGTATGGAACCAATAAGAGCCCCTAGTGCTAGAAAAAAGAAAGTAATTAAACGTCAAGAAAAAACATATAAAAAACCTTATAGAAAATTCCAAGAAACTAAAAATAAAAATATAGAAAATAAGTCTAAATGGACAAGAAAACCCAAATATAATAAACATAATAAGAAAAAGAATGTATTTTGGAAATGCGGAAAACCAGGTCATTTTGCTAATAATTGTAAAGTTATAAAAAAGATAAACCAAATAGAAGATGAAAAATTAAAAGAAAATTTATTAAATATTTTAATTAATTATGAACAAGAAGAATCGATAGTACTATAGAAAATACAGATAGTGAATTAGAAATAGATCAATTAGAACAAGAATCCTCTAGTGAAGAAGAAGAAAAGAGTTCAGAAAATAATTATTGTCTAGGTCCAGAATTATGTAACTGTTTAGATTGTAAAAATATAAATATGTTAACTAAAGATCAAACATCCACCTTAATTTCTATAATAGATAAATTAGAAGAATCTCCTTTAAAAACTGAATTCTTACAACAATTAAGTAGTTTAATAACTCGTAGTGAAGAAGTTCAGAAAAATATAACTCCAATAAGCATGAAAGAAATTTATAATATATTTAAAAGTCAAAGTCAACAAATAACCATAAAAGATTTACAAGAAGAAATTAAAACCCTTAAACAAGAAATACAATTATTAAAACAAAATGATATAGCTTTAGAATATATATTATTAGAATTAGAAGGAAAAGATATTATAAAAAATCAAGAACATAATGGAGAAAGTTCTAGTAAAATTGAAGATATAAAAGATAAAAGTTATATTAGTTTATTAAATTTAATGACTACACATAAATGGCATGTAGAAGTCACGATAGTAATAAAAGAAGAAAATTTTAAAACTATAGCTTTAGTAGATTCAGGAGCAGATGTAAATTGTATTCAAGAAGACTTAATACCTACAAAATATTATGAAAAAACTTTAGAAAAAGTAACAAGCGCAAATGGATCAAAAATGCATATTCAATATAAATTATCAAATGTAAAAATATGTAAGAATAAAATTTGTTACAATACCTCTTTTGTATTAATAAAAAATATGAATACACCAAGTAATATTAGGAACCTCGTTCTTAACATTACTATATCCTTTTCGAGTAACTCGAATTAGGTTTAAAAACTAGTATGCTAGATAAAGAAATTTGTTTTGAATTTATAAAACCTCCTAAGACTAGAGAATTAAATTTATTAAAAGAATCTTCTATAAGTCAAGTAGAAATAAAGAAAAAACAAATGAACATGTTAAATAAAGAAATAAAATTTAAAAGAGTAGAAGAACAATTAAATAGTCCAAATATTATAAAAATTATAAAAACCTATGAAGAAAGAATAAAGAAAGAAATATGTGAGTTAAATCCTATTGCTTTTTGGCATAGAAAGAAATATACAATAGAATTACCATACATAAATAATTTTGATGAAAAACAAATTCCAACAAAAGCCAAGCCAATACAAATGAATAAAGAATATTTAGAATATTGTAAAAAAGAAATACAAGAGTACTTAGATAAAGGATTAATTAGACCGTCTAAATCTCCTTGGAGTTGTACAGGATTTTATGTAATGAAAGCCTCCGAGATAGAGAGAGGAGCATCCAGATTAGTTATTAATTATAAACCTTTAAATAAAGTATTAAAATGGATCCGATATCCTTTACCCAATAAAAATGATTTAATTAAAAGAGTTCATGACGCAATAATATTTTCTAAATTTGACTTAAAATCAGGATATGATCAAATTTACGTAAAAGAAGAAGATAAATATAAAACTGCTTTTGTAGTACCTTTTGGACATTACGAATGGAATGTAATGCCGCAAGGACTAAAAAATGCTCCAAGTGAATTTCAAAACATTATGAATGATATTCTTATTCCATATATAAAATTTTCAATTGTGTATCTAGATGATATATTAATATTCTCAAAAAATATAACAGAACATATTAATCATTTAGATATATTTATAAAATTAATAAAAGAAAATGGTTTAGTAGTATCGACCAAGAAAATAAAAATATTTCAAACAAAAATAAGATTTTTAGGTTATGAAATTTATCAAAACACAATAACTCCTATACAGAGAGCTCTAGAATTTGCAGAAAAATTTCCTAATGTAATACAAGATAAACAACAGTTACAAAGATTTTTAGGATGTGTAAATTATATAGCAGATTTTGTTCCCAATATTAGAATAATATGCTCTCCATTATTCAAAAGACTTAGAAAAAATCCTCCTTCATGGGATGAGAATATGACTCAAGTTATAATAAAAATAAAAGAGTTAGTTAAAAGAATCCCTTGTTTAGGAATTCCAGATCCAGAAGCCTTTTTAATAATAGAAAATGATGCATCTGATTTAGGCTATGGGGGGTATTAAAACAAAAACTTTCAGGATTTTCTAAAGAACAAGTTGTCAGATATCATTCGAGTATTTGACATCCTTCACAGCAAAAGTATTCTATAGTTAAAAAGGAAATTCTTTCAATAGTATTATGTGTTCAAAAGTTCCAAGATGACGTTTTTAATAAAAAGTTTTTAATAAGAACTGATTGTAAAGCAGCACCAAGTGTTTTAACTAAAGATGTTCAAAATTTAGTTTCAAAACATATTTTTGCTAGATGGCAATCTTTATTATCATGTTTTGATTTTGAAATTGAACATATAAAAGGAAAAAATAATTTTTTACCAGATTTTTTGACAAGAGAGTTTTTACAGGCTTCAACATGAGCACGAAGCCCGTGAACAAAGATCCGTATGGTCCCCCACTGGGATCACAAAAAGGAAAAGAACAATATAATCCCCCATTGGGATTACAAAAAGAAGCTTCGACAATATCACTGAGACCGCAAACCTCTCAAACCCATCCAAAAATACAATCCACCTTAGCAGAAATTTTAAAAACACCTCCACAAATTCTCAATACCTCTAGAAGCCCTTTGATTAGAAACAAATTTACTCCTCTTCAATATCAAAATATTTTAGTAGGATCAATAGACTTTATCAATAAAACCATTACCGAATCAGTCTCTGAAGAATATCTAGAAAAACCTGAAACTTCTTTCATCATTATCTTAGAAAAATCCTGGATTTATGACAATATTAGAACAATAACCAATCATCTCTTTCTTAAAGATTTTCATTATCCTCCAATAAACCCAGAAAAAACTAGAACCTTTTATGAGTTTATTTTGGTAGATACAGACTCTGCAGAAATCTACCACACTAGAGACAGTCAAAACAATATTTTATCTTCAAAAATAAAAATTTTACGAATATTATCTCCTGAAGACTGGAACCAACCCATCCATGAAACCAATAACTTTTCCCGAACCTTCAATCCTCAGTCGTATAATTATTATGACTACATAGAAGCATGGACAAAAGCCTTATTAGTATATCCAGAAACCCATTCATGGTTTATCTGGTTTAGAAGAGGAATTTATCTAAAATTTCCAAAATGGTTCATTAAATGGTTTGCTGACTTCGGACCATTACCAACAATCTTCCCTCAAAATGTTAATGATGTATATCAGTATTTTAGAGAAAAAACAGCCTTTGATCCAGGTTATAGATTGATCTCATTTGTAGCTACACAATCCATTACATGGATAGTAGCATGGAATTATGAAATAGAACCAGCTTACGAGAATGTAGATATAAAACAATTATCAAGAAGATTCAAGATAAAATGGTGGCAGAAGTTCAACACAAAGTTAATAACCAAGAATAATATTGACAAGTGGCAAGGAAATCATAGAAGACGAAGAGAAGAGTCAAGCCAAGCATTAAACCAAGAGTCTTTATTCTTAGCAGAAAAACAAAAACTAATGGCAGAATTAGTAGCAGCTACTAATATGAAAGATTTAGAGCAAATAATCAAAGAAAAGTCATCAACATCAAAAGCAGATTCCGAAGAAAGTATTCAACATAATCTTTTCGACATCTTTGATTAAAGAATCAAGACAAAGCATGACAAGACAAAAAACTAAAGAAAAAGAAGACGGATAGATAATAAGAAGATCAGAACAAAATCAATAAAGAAGATATGAAGCAAATATGGAAAAGAAGATATGTTGGAAGACCAAGACAAAATCCAAAAGAAGATGTGACCCAACAAAGAGGAAAATTCAAGAAACGATAATTATGTAAATTATTAGAAGGACATAAAAGTAATTTGTATACTTCCTAGTAAGTTCTAAGATGTCTATAAATAACCTCTTCGTTTAGAACAAGAGGCAGAGCTTGTTTTGTAAGAGTTTTACATAATTGAATGAAGTTTTCAAGTTTCTTTTACATTGTCATCTTTGTAAGTTTCTTTTATTCGATTTCTCCAACTTTCCATTTATATCTCAGCAATATTTTGATTTGATCTCTATTTTCGATTTCTATTTTCTATTTATAAAATATAAATATATAAATATATAAATATATAAATATATAAATATATAAATATATAAATATATAAATATATAAATATATAAATATATAAATATATAAATATATAAATATATAAATATATAAATATATAAATATATAAATATATAAATATATAAATATATAAATATATAAATATATATATATAAATATATAAATATATAAATATATAAATATATAAATATATAAATATATATATATAAATATATAAATATATAAATATATAAATATATATATATATATATAAATATATAAATATATAAATATATTTGTATATAAATATAATTTATTTGTAAATTATTATCAAAAAATTCTAGTAGCTTAGTGGTTGGAGTATCGACCTCTAACTCTAAGGTAATGGGTTTAAATCCTGCCAATGATAATAATTGAAGTCTATAAAAATGTAGTGTAATATCTTGCAGTGTAAAAATAACTCTTATAAATCTAAATAAATTATAGAAACTCAATTGAATTAAATTAAATTTTTTGTTTAAATTAGGTAGTAAGTATGTCCTAGTCTATTAATTAGAGAAATTTTGGTTTATTGTTTAATTTGCAAAAAAATTCTTAATTATATTTTGTAAGAGGTTTTGGTAAGGCGGATCATGTGATTTGTCAATATATGTCACCGTTTTTGCTGATATTTCAATAAGAAAAGAGTGGATCGTTGGTCCTAAATGAATTAGATTATTAAAAGAAAGTCTTATTTTTTGGGGGATTAACGTGTTGTTTGATATTGCATGAGGTTTCTCACCCATAATAACTTTATTCTTTAGTCAAATATATTTTTCTTTTTATATTTTGAAATTTAATTTTGACATTTATATTTTAAAACTTAATTAATTAGTTATAATTTTTTTAAATTATATAAATTTATTATTTATCAACTTTTATGATACTAAAAAGTTATTTTTAGGTATTAAATTTAATCATATAAAAATGAAAATATTTTAAAATGTTATTTAATGAATATTTTTAAAATAAGTTGATATAGGAATTTATAACAATAATTTAATTATTTAAATTAAATACATTTTTAATTAAAAAAATCAAAATTTTCACTTTTTTTTTAATTTATGTTTCTCGTCTATAATTTTTTTTTCTAATTTTTGTCTCAAGTAAGATATCTTTATTTGACTTTGATTAACATATCATTAGTTTAGTTGAAGTTAAGATATTGATCAAAACTAATCCAATTTAATCTTGATTCAGATAAGTTTATTTTAAATAGGATAAACTTTGTTTGAACAAACTAAAATCAATATATCATACTTAACTCAATCAAAATTTATCTATTTTGTGTTAAATGATTTAATTTGGTTAGACCTACTCAAAGTATCCTAATGTTACTTTATTATCGTACCATTCCCAACTAACTTGATTTAAATAAGTTTATCTCTTTTCGTTCAAGTGTGACTCAATCCAAATTAACTTATATTTACTTAGTCTATCTTGATCTAACTTAAAACTTAACCTAATACAACTAAACTTATCTTAATATAACTTAATTTAACTTATCATGATCCATCTCGACCAATTAGGATCTATTTACGTGAATATCAACTAAAACTTTTGAGCTAATTTAAATTAACATGTTTAGTGGTGATTTATCCTTCATATTTTTGTATTTGTGATAATTAAAATATTTTATTCAAACAAAAATAATTAAATTGTTTTATAAAAAAAATGAAATAATTTGAAATGAAAGTTATTCAAATTTAAATATTAAATTTTGTAAAAATTATAAAATTTCCTATTCAAATACAAAGTAAAATCATATATTATTTGAATTTAATCACTTAATTAATTTTATGACAATATAATATTATCAATGTTAAATTTAAGTATACAAAAAATCACATTTTTTTTAAATTAAAAGATGAAAAATACGTAAAGTAAAGACAAATTAAAAAAAAATACAAGAATAAAAAAATACTTTTTTTATTTTTTAATTATTTTTAGCAGTTGCAATTCCACCATTATTACAAATAGTTTTTAAAAAAATATACGAATCAATCAATTACCAGATGTTGTAATTATTTAATTCAATTAATAATTTTTAAAATATTTGTCGAAAGTTGATATTTGGTTGATTAGCTTTCAATTAATCATATCAATCAATTCCAACATTGTTACAAATTAACCAAAAAAGGAAAACAATATTTGATACAAAAATGTTTCTATCTGTAAGTAATGCATAATTGATTTTATAATCCCCATTTTACCTTAAAATCTTGCTTGTGATGATGGAAAGAAAATAAAATTTGGCGTCAAAGAACAAAGCTGTCCCTAATTTTATCTTCATTTCTTTACTTCTGATTTCTTTGTACTCCACCAAAATCTATGGAATGAATTTGAAACTTACTATTATACTTGCTTGTCATATTCGTGAAATGCAGCAAATGCTTGGCTTATATCTGAGAAGCAACACTCCTTCCAGTTGCATTCACCATGGCATGCAACTCTGAATAGAATACAGTGAGCTATAAAATGAATTCACTTAAACTGTCCATCGATTAATTAAATAACTTTGTACAAAAGCCTGGAATAACATTCAAAATCTTACGGTCAACACATCATCCAAAACTGTCCGTTTCAAATGCACATGCATAAACCAGTCCACCAAAAATAAAGCACTCCAACTACAAGTCAGAATTTTCTTACACAAAAACCACTGCTCCCATTCCTCTAAACGAATTTAAACCCAAAGATTTGTGTGTGAGTGAAGAATTATCTTACAGAAAAACTGTTTAGAAAATCAAGTAAGCTAAGACCATCTTCACCATTCATGGTGTGGTGAAGGTCCTAGATTGGACCTCCCAATCCCCTGCCTCTCCTTCATGGAATTCATCTTGGCCATCCTCAAACCAGCCCTGAAGCTCTCGATGAAGTTGTGAGCCTTGGTATCAACATCAGGGCTAGGACAGAACAATGAGGGTGCACTCACACTTGCAGAATCTTCACCATCTTTGGCAAAAGGACTATTGACTTGGCTTGTTTCATCATGATTACTAGTTGTTGGTGTGTCCTCACTAACTTCATCCAAATCAGGTGATCCACTACGTGAACTACCAATGCTGTCAACCCTAACATAGTCACCCTGCACCCGGAACTTCCACCCAGGCAACTTGAACGGTGGAAGTGGCGGAGGAGGAGGAATAGGGTTTAATGGGGATTCATTACCAGCCATCATTACATTTCCTTCCAACCTAGAGGAAGAAACAAAATCCCTCTTTTTTGATATTGTTGTTGTCACAGAAACAATATGGGGAGTTTTGTGTTTCCCTTTCTTTAAAGAAAATAGGTTCTGGAAAACCTTTGGTGGCGGAGGCGGCGGTGGAGTCGGTTGTGGCAATAACGTTTCAGAGTTTAGAATGCTATCAAAATTTTCGACGCTTCTTTGCCTTTGTTTCTTCTTCTTCCCTCTTAAAGATGTCAAAAACTCCTTAGTAGCAATCCCTCTTTTCTTCTTAACCTGCACCGCCTCCGCCGGCAGCGGCTGTGGAAGCGGTGGCGGCGGTGATATCTTTACAGCCGAATCATCTCTTTCCGATTTGACATTTCGCCGAACATCCTTCTTTCGGATTATCGCCCGCGGAGGAGACGGCGGCGACGGCTCTGAACTCTGCGAATCAAACTCGCCTATTTCAAGTTTCTCGATGGTTTCCGCTTGATGAACTCGCTTGCCGTTTCTCCGAACACCTTTCGTTCTCGTCGCCGGCGGCGATTGTGAAATCTCCACAGCTGAATCATTTGTTTCATGTTTCTCCATAGTTTCCGATTGATGTGATCGCTTGATATTTCTCCGAACAACTTTCGTTCGAATCCCGGGCGGGGGAGACGGAGGTGGTTGTGAAATCATCGCATCTAAATCACCAATGTCGTGTTTGTCGATAGTTTCCACTTGATACGCTGGCTGGACATTTCTCATAAAAGCCTGTGTCCCCTGTTGAGGCGGCGCGGTGACGACATTATCAATTCCTATTTCTTTTTCTTCTTCTTCGGTATCATTCCTGGAGTGCCGGTGGTGTAGGAGGTAAGTATCATCATAGAACCGGAACCGTTCATCGGCGGCGATCGGTTGACGGAGATCGGGGTAGGAGTTGAAGCTTCTCAACCTATTAAACGATCGGCGAGGAGTGTGACCGTGAGCGTAATCGTAATGGTACCACGCTGGTGGCGGCGTGGAAGGGTTCGAGAAGGTCCTATGAGAACGCGGGGTTAGGGTTTCGGAGGTGGTGTTTCTGCTAATGAAGCCGCAAACAATGGCAAAGAGCACGAGTACGAGGTTGAGCGAGTCCCAACTGTTTTTCACCGTACGAGGTTTAAAGATTTTGGAAGCGAACGAGTGCAATGTGGGAACTACGATGAGCGAGAACACCAGCGCGAGTACGAGGACGAGTACGAGGAGGGAAGTGGAGGTGAGTAAAAGAGAGTAAGAGCGGCGGAGACGGCGGCGGTTGCGATTCTCCGCCGCCCAAAACGGTGGCATTGTCCACGTTTCTCCCTCTTGTTGTTCCATTTTGGGCCTTGTAATGACGTGTCACCTTTTTCCGTTTGTGTCTTTTGGGGTGGTGGAAATGGAAAGCGTGCTTTGTTTGATTGATGCTCTTTTTTCTTGCTTTGTGTGATGGTTTGGTTGTGCTTTTTCTGTGTGGGGTTTTGATGATTTATTAGGTTAAATATTTATTGGTGGGGTTAGGAACGTGAAAATGAGCATAGAAACTGCTGGCGATGCCGTGTTGTTTGTCGTTTAATGTGACAACCTAATTACAGAGAAAACAGAGGTAAAAGCATGTGAGCATTTTGAAACAAGGTTTTGTCCAACTTGGACCATGAATCGTAATCGTAATCGTAATGCATGCCTTGAATCGTGTTAGTTTTGCATCCTGCCACTACTTTCTTTCTTCGTCCATGCATGGAATGGAATGAAAGAGATGTATTTACATTCATCACAAGTTATTGTTGAATCAACAAAGCGCGTTGTGTGATCATTGTTGAATCAACACAACTTGAATGTTTCGTTACTTGTGTGCTAAAATAATCCATGCAATTTTCTTTTGTTCTTTACCTTTATTTCTTATATCATCTATTAACAAAGTTTCTCTTCCAACTCAACTCTCATATAAAACACTTCTGATGACACTTTTTACATGACTTTATAATAAAATATACTTTTTATTCCTTCAGTATGAGAGTATTTTCAACTTATTTCTTTGGTACTTCTCTTACTTTTATCTCATATCACTTTTAATTTTGACAGAGTTCAGTGACGTGAAGAGATACGTGCAGTCTAAAATAATACATTATCCGTATTCGTGGTTAACCTCTTAGCTTTCCAAAGACAATAAAGAAGGTAGAGGATAATAAAAACTTTCCTTAACAAAAAAAGATATTAAAAAAGTTAAGTTGAGGAAAGGTTAGCATTATTAGTATTCGTGATAGAATTAACAGAAAATGACTAATTTGGTGGACAATAATAAGTTAGAGAAAATATTTAAAATATCATTGATTTTGATATTTTGTTATTGACTCTATATAATAATTCGTTTAAGAATAAATAATACTTTAATCTCATATTGGAGTAGTGATATTTTGACAACTAGAAACCATACAATTCTTCAAACAACTCACTTTTATTAATATAATAATCTATAGACTGATTTAATAAAAATAAAAATAAAATAAAATTATTATTATAAAAATAAAATAAAATTATTATTATAATATTAAAAGTTGTATGGATTTGGGTTGTGAAAGTATCATTTTTTTAATTAGGAAAATAAGTTTAAGGTACAGTGGTTATGTTACAGATTTACACAGTGTGTAGGAAATTAAATACGTAAATTAGGAAAGACCATGTTACTCTTTCAATTAAATTAAACTAAAAACTAAAACAAACGTCCATTTCACTTATTCAATACTGTTCTATGCTTTGGTCCCAAGTTTTCAATTATTCAATATTTTTATATTTTTATGTAATTAAGATGCAAGTCAAGTGCAACCAAACATTCAACTTTTTCTAATTTAATTCGCAATATATTTAAAATTGATGTTTTCATTCAATATACCTTATGACAAAATTTATTTCCTATTCTTAAAAAAATAATAAATATTGTTACCTATTATTAATTATTCATTTAGAAAAATGTAATTTCTTCAATCTATTACCTCTCAAAATTTTAAAACGTTATATTTAGGAATAATAAAATACAATTAAAATAATCTTATAAAATTATATTTTGAATTGGATAGAAAAATGGGCCGCCTAACTCGATTTTGACCCTCTCGCTAAAAATGTCTAGACGATATGTTATAATTATGATAGATTTCAACTCCTTCTACCGTATTATTTTTTCAAATTAATTTATTTATCTTTTTTAAATCAAATTTTTTAATAAATTTAATAATATTATTATTATTTATTTGTCAATAATTTAATATATATTTTTTAAATTAATAATTTAAATTAATATATTGTGTTAAGAAATTATGATTTAAAACAATCAAATTAAGATAAAATTTATATAATAAAAAACAATAACAAATACATGTAAGTAAGGTAAAAACTTATAAAATATTTTATCTTTTATATTGAAAAATCCAAACACCTAAAAAATGAAACCTTAAGAAAGAGTAAATAATAAAGATTAAGGAGGAAAAAATATATGAAATATATATAAATTTTACTTTACAGAATGACAAAGAAAGATGAGCAAGAATGACAAAGAAAGATGAGCAAGTAAGAACTCAGAGTAAGGAGGAAAAGAGAGAGAAGTTTGTGTTTAAGAAAGGAGGATGATTCCATATTAAGACTTTGTAATAAAAATATTTTTTTTTATCAGTTAAGTAAGTCACTGGTCCAATAGATTAATAGGCTTAGCAGAACAGTATAGAGTAGGTTGACGGATTTAAAATATCAATTCATTTGTCATTTTTGGAAGTCGACATACTGAGCCTAATTTGTTTTATTATCTAATTTTGAAATTTTTGAAAATTGAGAGTTTTTGGCAATTGTAATTATATTTTTATATTTTAATTTGTCTTATACTAACAATAAAAAAATTTATTAATAAAATTTATCTATTTTAAAAGTAAAAACAGAATAAAATAGAAAATATTTATTCGTCATTGTAAATTAAATACTTGAATGATTTTATTTCTCCAAAAAGTTGAAAACACTGTAAACTTGTGAATTAAAAAGTTAGGCTTCAAACACAGAAATTGAATGTGAAGTTTACTTTTGTTCTCTTAATTAATGTCTAAACTGTATCATTTTAAAACTCCAATATTTCTTTACTCAAATTTAGTTATCATTTTTTTTACTTTTAAAATTAAATCTGTATGTTTTCATTTTCCATCATTATCTAAAACCCTTCGAAAGTCTTATTTCTACTTAAATGATTAAGAGTTTAAGATGGATTTGGAAGAAAGATAATTTGAATGATGTTCTGCGCGTATTTTAGAACCATGTCATATCAAAGTCATTAGTTTTGGTGGTAAGAAAACAAGTACCAACCCATCAAGTACTTAAAACCTGTTTGTTTTGCATATTTCACTTCTTGAAGTACTTGGCAAATATGCAATTTCTCATCTTGAACGTAAACAACATGAGAAGAGTTCGAAAGGAAATGAACTTTCACATAGGGGTTTTCCTCATGCTCATGCTCGGTCAAACACCAGCACCAGCAGTATATTTTCACTTCTAAAAAATGAAAGGTAGCTGCTAATTACCAATATCAAGAAACATGCACACCAAAACAAGTTAGCTCAATCATATTTTCGGATATAATCTTTGTTACATGACATCATCCTTGTCTATACACAACTCCAAAAGGGGTACAAAAGCAGCTCTATGTTCACATAATGAAATGGAACTAGCTTTGGACTTTTGGTGCCTTGGTACCTACTTTCTTGATGATCAAAAGCGACCACAAGAGCTTGATCGTGGGTTCATCAGGCTTGCCTTCCTCATGCAGGGGCCGATGTTAGAAGTGACTTTTTTTTCACAGCTAGAGATAGGTTAGTTGATAGTAAAATTACAAGACAATAACAGCTACTGTTATCACAACAGCAAGTGTGAAAATTAGAGCCTGCAACACCCATAAAAATAAGAACTTTAAAAAATAAATCACTCCAACTACAAGATAAATACGATTTGACATGGCAATGAAACAACAGAATGTACTTCAAAGAGGATAACATGTAAAGTAGCCTTTTTTGACAATTGAAATGAAAATGCATACTCATTCTTAAGCACAGGACTTACAGCAATTGCAGAAGCAGCAAGCCCAGCCCGCTCTCTCGGGTCCCTATGATAGTAATTTCCAAAGTACAGAATTGTAGCATAATACCACATTAATGGGCAGACAAATCCTAGTAGAAGGCTGGCAAGAAAGGGAGAGGGGAGGAGAAGATGCAACCATCAAACTATGCAAGCAGAAGAAATTGAGAAAGAGTAAATCTGTAACAATACATATTACTCACGAGAACCAACCAATTCCACAGCCATAACATGGTAGTGGCTTGTCAAATTTTCCCAATAGTGGGTTCTCTGTATCCCTGGTAAGAGCGTACTCGCCTTTACTTTGTTCAGCTGTATCCATCTAGAGGCCTGTATATGTTAAACTCAACTTCAGTCTACTTTTTCTCACACATAAATGAGATCTTGCATATTTGAGTGTTTCTCTTAACAAGAAGTCCTTAGAATCATAATCCTTATAGGAGGTGGAATAGAAACCAAAAGATAAACAAGAAAAGGAAAAATTAAAGGCAAGATGAGAAGTAGATGTCAATTGCCAAAGTTCGTGATCATTACCAAAACAAACAAAAAAGATACTAAATAAGAGTAGCAATAGAACATAATAAAGAAGAATTTGTACATCTCATTCCATGAAAAGAAAAACCAACTGCATTGAGATAATCATATACTTTTTAACTATGCATTGACAAATATGGAAAGCTTTTTGTCCTCATTTAAGGGTTTTCCAAGCATATCTCATGTTACCCTGTGTGATGTCAGTCAATCATAAGCAAGAGATGAAACCACTCCGATATTTGAGGAGTTTAGAATTTCCTATCCATTTGAATATTTCATATCTGTCATCTGGTAACCACTACCAATAGTGTGCTTTTGTTTTTGGATTTCCATTGAGAACCACAAAACCATGGTTAGGAAAAAATGGATATAAAAGACAAGTTTTTTGTACAAACCATGGTTTCAAATTGGCAGCCATTCAAGGCCAATCAACAAGTGGCTAAAATGCTTTAGTTTATTGTTCCTTCGGACAGACAACAAAATCTCACGAAGAAGCTACAGTGAATGAAAACCTTTTAACAAAGTGCTTCAACAGTTGAACATATAAAATATTTACTGTCCATTTAACAGAGATGGAGCACAATAAGTACTAGCTTTCTATAGGTCGCAGTATCAAGGCTTATTATTGGACCAGAATAGTTAGCTAAACCCTGCTTTCTACAAAAATTATTTATAAGTGTACATAGTTTGACACAAATCAGTCAAATACAGAAGACCATTTCTAGTTCAATGATTACCGCGAGATTTGCATACTCTGTTTCTCTACATGAAAGAAGATGCAGAAGTGTTTTGGGCGATTGATTTAAAGAACAAGTATTGCTTTAATAGCTCGTATTGAAGAATCCAGGAATGCATAATGATAGTTTTTTAGGCATCAATACAAGAACCACAGTTATCTAATAGTTTCTTAGGCATTATATAAGGTAATATAACCCTCAGTAAAAAGAAATCTGACACTAAATACTAATGGTAAGATACTGAGATTATTCTATTATGCCTTTTTGTATACCATGCAAGCACCATATTCATGCCTCTTGTATGGCATTTACATACAAAATCATCAATACACCCAGCCTGGCAGCAACATACAATAGCAGGTTACTTTCAGATGACAAATCCAGTATTCTACCTAATTGGAGCCACTAAAATAGAAGAAAATTTGGCAGTGTTTTAACTTGCACAAGAAAAAAGAAATTTAAAATCAATTTGGAATATCCTGGTAACACTACCACAAATAAGAGGTCACTTCAAATAGTATAAATAAACAGACACCCAAACAAACTAGATATTGCACTTTTCACGAGACAAGTCAAACAAAAACGATATGGAATTCCACCATTTCACTAAAAAGTATCCTCAGACACAAGCTGGCCTCCTTATAAAGAATTCTCAAATCTCAATTCCGAGTTTAACATAACTGGAGCGGACAGTTTCCAGCCACGATTTTCCAGTCCTAAATTATAATCAGTTCGAACATCTAAGAGGTAGACAATCGACAAATTGAGGATAGATGCTTAATGATAAAGAATCTAGAGTTTTGCTCAGAAGAAAACGGGTGATCAAAATCAAATTAGGATATTATAAATGAATCAAAGCCATCTCTGAACAAAGAAAACATCTATTTTTTTTCAACATAAAAAAAACACTAATTCATCTACAGCGCCGTAAAAAGCGTACACACCAGAAAGGGAATTATGAGCCGTTTCTTCAATTGACACTCAACATAACCAAGCATGCAAGCAATGCCCAATTATGAACGCTAAATATAGTTTAACTTTGCTTTGCTTTCTCATGCAAGCTAGAGGATCCATCACTTGCAAGGCAAAGCAAGAAAACACTCCCATCAACCAATTCCATCTCACTAATTGCATTTCAAGCTATTCCCCAAAATTGCCGAAATCATAACACACAAGTCAAGTATAGTTATGCACAAACTTCAGAATTAATGTAAGAATAATGAGAATAGAGCCTTGCCAAAATCAGCACTAGCTTACAAGTAAAGCTATTAGCTCAAATAAACTATATATATACACACACACACACACACACACACACACACACATATATATATATATATATATATAATTATATATAATATAAAAGAAAATTTCCCAAATGCCTGCAATACAACAACAATTTTAAAACTTTTTACACAAAAACATCAACTTGTTTGAAAATAGCGAAGACCCATATTTCATTATCGGAGTTCCCACAAACCCATCTTCTAATTTTCCATTCCGTCCTTCCCAGTAAGAAAATATAACATAAAAATGTATAAAAATTAAAAATTCACCTTTGAATTTGAAGCAAGGGAAGATGAGAAAGAGAATCGCTTCTGGAGAAGAAAAAGGAAGTGCTTATGTTCTACATGGCGGCGTTGTTCATTTGTTGGGAACGGTAAGTGGATAGTACAAGGTCGAAAACTCGTTTTTTTTTTTGTTCGTTTCAATTAATTAACAAAATAAATACGCTACATTGTACATTGGATACGACATCGTGTGGTAATTTTACTTTAAAAAATTAAATTGGAATTTATTTCTGGATAATGAGGGTACTATTACTTTGAAGGTTGTTGTTATTAATGATATATTTCAGAGTTGTTTCGTTAGTCAAAACTCTTTTTTAAAAATAATTTTATAAATTTTATATTTATAAAATTTAAACACTGATATTTTATTTCTATTACAAAATTTAATTGCTTGTCACATAAAATAATCTAATAAGACTAACGTAATAAAATATTTATTTTAATTTGAAATATTACATTTTTATCATACAATAATTATTTTATGAAAAAAAAATAAAAAAAGTCAATTTAGTCTATTATCCAATAAACTAAATAATAATAATAAATTCTCTCATTCTCCTATGAAAGAAAAAGTGAATGAAAAAAAGGAAAAAGAAAGATTTGAGAAAGAAAAATCATAAAATCAACTATTTCGTTATCAATTGGTATCTCTTGTAATATATACCTATATATCTTGTATTTCCTTAGAAAACAAAGAATATATATATATATATATATATATATAAAGTATTTATTGATTAAAGATTTTTTTATTTGACTATTTTTTTAATATAATAAACGAATATGTATTGTTATTTTAGAGTATTAAATTAAAATATAAATACAAATATAACATGTTTTTTTTAAGCGAAATCCTATCTCTTTCTATAAATGACGCGACTTTGAATATTTAATAAATTATATTAAAAAGAAATAGCTTCATTATATGCAATGATGATTGTAAACAAGATTAATCATTTCATGTCGCAAGATGAGTAATTCCTTAACAATATAAAGGATAAAAAAAACAAAACTTTCGGAAATCTTTCATAATAGAATTTGAATAGCATAGAAGAGCACAGATTTAGGAGAATATAGTAATGTGTTGAAATCTAAACATGTTTGACAATAAAAAACATGACTAAAATCCCCTTAAAATAAACAATTGACGTGGTGGTGAGACTGTATAAGATGAGATCGAAAATTCTCATCACCCTAATTTTGTAACACTTTAATTATAGGGTTCATGTTGATCAAAATATTCAAGAAAATAGTCCTATCTCACTTTATAATTAACATTGACACACCGTTGTTGGGTCTAACTTAGGCACATCATATAGACATAAGTGTTCTACAAAATGGAAATCCAACTAACAGTACAGTACCCGCCAGATCATGGTGGTTTTTGGTCAACAACAAACTTCATGAGAATATAGAACAACCTTGTTACCAGTTACTAAATTTATTTTCATTAATATTCTAGTACTCCAACGTCAAAGGCACCATTGCCCATAATGTTTCTCATGCAAACTCCATCAGCACCCGTTGTAGTCGGCGGAGGCACCACTGTCATCGCAGTCAGCGGCGGTCGGCATAGCAATGGTGCCGTCAAATGGGCTGTGGAGTACCTCCTAAAGAAGAACTCCTCATGCATCCTTATCCATGTTCGAACCAAGTCCGTAAATACCGGTAGGGTTCCCTTTTCCTTGGCCCTTTAAAATTTTCAACCTTTGATACTTCATCCATGTCAAATAGTTATGACTTTTACATTTTGGTTTGTGCAGAAGATGTTAATGATGTACCCAAACATGGTCGTCCACCAACTGACGAAGAATTGCACAATTTCTTTCTTCCCTTCAGAGGCTTTTGTGCCAGAAAAGGGGTGAGTAATGTATTTCAACACGTCTTATATCAATTTTTAAATCCTCATATTTGTATCATGGTGCAAATGTCTGTTATAATTATAATCATGGATGTTAATAATTTCAGATCACAACAAAGGAATTGGTTTTGCATGACCTTGAAGTTTCAAATGCAATTGTTGATTACGTTGTTGAAAATTGTATTACCACCGTTGTTGTTGGTGCTGCTACTTCTCCCTGGAGTTCTCTTATAAGGTAACTTTCTCTCACATAAACATTCGCATGAAAATATTAACTTATTGGTGAGACATGTGATTATGCCACCATAAACCATTTAGTGATTGAAAATTTACAATTACAACGATTGTATGGTAATGGTGAGCAAAACATTGTCTCAAATGCATTTCTAATTAAATTTGAAACAACTATCACAAGTTGCTGTCATCGTATTTACTTGCATTCTACCAACTTGGTTTTGATTGTTGAGCATTATGATGCAAAAACAGAGTATTTGGATAAAACCTTGTACTGAGTTTTAACCAATGGCCTTATTTGGTTTATAGGAGATTTAATAGAGACGATGTGCCAACTAGTTTAGCAAAATCTCTACCAGATACTTGCTCGTTATATGTTATATCAAAAGGAAAAGCACAACATATTCGACCAACCGGTCATCATGTTCATCATCAGCATATTAAAGCCACACCAACTGGATCCGTGAAAGACACTGTCATTCTCTTGGAAAATGCTCCATTGGTTCATCCACATAAGGATCTCGCTGATATCCAGGTAGCTTGCGAAAATATAAAGAGGTATGCCTTATTCTAACACTTTTTCGTTTTCCAAGTTGTTTACAATAGTTAAGTCATAAGCAAATGGTTTTAGTTTTCAAGAACTTAAATATAATTGTTTATCAGTTTGAAAAGGAGTGTATTTGTAGTAGTTGATGGGTGATTTCAATGACTTATTTATATGTTCTTGGCATTTTAACATTGTCTTTGACCATACAGGCAACCAATCAAAGATGAAATTAGCCGAGAGTCTAGTAAACTTTGGGAATCTTTAAATGAAATAAAAGATGTCATCCTACATAAGTCCAATGAAGATTCCAATTCACCAAGAGGTCCAACTGAATATGCCTCATCACAATGTTCATCAACCAGAAGTTCTCCTGGAAATAGTGACAGCACAGGGCAATCACTTGGTCCTCCTTTGACTCATACGTCAAATGAAAACCACGAAGTAGTTGTAAACTCAAACAAGCCTAAGAACAATGCTGCTTCAAAAGCAGTAAGTGTTGTATTATCATTAAAAAAAGAACATGGTTTTTTTTCACACATGCATTTCAGAAAGTATAAAAAATGACATGATTTATACATTTCACAATCATAATACAAAGTTTGAGGTTATATTAGCTTAAGTAATGCTTTACTCCTTCATCATTTGAAATGCATATGTTTTTCAAATGTGAGTATTATATACCCTTTTGAACGATTTACAGGTAAACTTGGAGAAGGAAATGAGGAAATTGAAATTAGAACTGAAGAAAACTACAGAGAAGTATGGTATGGCTTGCAAAGAAGCTGTTTTAGCAACACAAAAGGTAAATTAATGTCATTAAGTTTTGTTGAGTGCAATGATAAATTGTTTAAAGACCAGTAACCATATGGTTCTATATCATTAACAATTTCTCTTAATCAATGCTTTTTATAATGAACACTAGGAAAAAAAACTTAAAAGTATATCTATTTTTCCTTTTAGGTAATGGAGCTTGAAAAGTCTTGGCAAGAAAAGGAACGTGATGTAGAAGAAGCAAAACTTGCTGAAGTGACTGCATTGGCTTTGGCCGAGGCAGAGAGGCAAAGAGCCAAACTGGCTGCTGAATCAGCAGAATTGTCAGAACGCCTAGCAAGAAAGGAGACTGAAAAGAGAAGGGAAGCTGAATTAAGGGCCAAGAATGAGCTAGAACAGAGGAATAAAGCATTGCATGAAGTTGTCTGTAATAGTATTCCCTGTAGAAGATATAAAATCGAAGAAATTAAAGTTGGAACAAATAATTTCAACAATGTCTTGAAAATTGGTGAAGGTGGATATGGACCTGTTTTTAAAGGAGTGCTTGATCACACGATTGTTGCCATTAAGGCCGTGAGACCAGATATAGCTCACGCAGAAAAACAATTTCAACAAGAGGTAACTGTAGTTTTCTTTTAACAACAATAATAAGCCTACAAAAGTTGGTCAATATTTTGTTTTCAGAGGATCAATGCTAATTAATGAATTATTTTCATGCAGGTTATTGTCTTAAGCACCATAAGACATCCAAACATGGTGCTTCTCTTAGGAGCATGTCCGGAATTCGGATGTCTTGTTTATGAGTACATGGTAAATGGAAGCTTAGAAGATCGTCTCTTTCGAAAAAACAGCACTCCTCCAATCCCATGGAAAACACGTTTCAAAATAGCGTCTGAGATTGCCACTGGTCTTCTTTTTCTTCATCAGACAAAGCCCGAACCCCTCGTACACCGTGACTTGAAACCAGCAAACATCCTTTTAGACAAGAATTACGTGAGTAAGATTAGTGATGTTGGTTTGGCACGACTTGTTCCTCCTTCAGTGGCTAACAAAACCACACAATATCATTTGACTGGTGCAGCTGGAACATTTTGTTATATTGACCCTGAGTATCAACAAACAGGATTGTTGGGTGTGAAATCAGACGTATATTCATTAGGAGTGGTGTTGCTACAAATCATCACAGGAAAACCTCCAATGGGTTTGTCACACTTAGTTGAGGAGGCTCTTTTGTCAGATACTTTTAGTGAGGTGCTTGACCCTAGTGTTTCAGATTGGCCAATGGAAGAGGCTTCATCATTTGCTAAGTTGGCCTTAAAATGTTGTGAATTGAGAAAACGCGATAGACCAGAACTTGGAAGTGTTGTCTTACCAGAGTTGAATAGAATATCAAGGATATGGGATGATGAGGACACACATTCCCCAAAAAATTATTACATGGTTTGAGACTATCGTCTTCCTCACCAATCTGTACATGTCATGTGATTAAGTATAATGAATTTTTTACATATTAAAACAAGATAATCATCATATATTGTTGGAAGATCTGTCAAACAAAGCCTGTTTAATGATTTTTTTTTATATTCTTAATATTTTTGAAAGAATTTTTTACATCACATATAATAATAATATTAATAATAATAATAATAATAATAATAATAATAATTATTATTATTATTATTATTATTATTATTACAACTGAAGTGTATTAATTATTTTCCACTTTTCATTTTCTTTGTAAATAAGCATATTCTAAATGTGGCACTTCAATATTGCAAATTATATAACACATTATAAATTTATAAACTACAAGTTACAGGAATTTATTTATATAATAATATATTAAATTATAAATAATAGATTAAATATTTAAAAATATAAATAATATAGTAAATGATAAATTATAAATTAGCTTATTATTACTAGATATAATAAATTACAAAACTATAATTTATAAATTAAACTAATGTTATAGATTATAGTAAATTAAAAAATTGTAATATTTATTATTTAATTTTATTATCTTAAATTTATTTTCTTACTAATTAAATCTCTTATTTCAATTTTTTATCAAAAAATTACAATAAATTAAAAAAATACAATAAGCAAATGCACTTTTATATATATATATATATATATATATATATATATATATATATTATTGTTCAATTTTTTTTTCCTTTTAACACATATTAGGTGGACTGTCTAAACATGGTTTGGGTTGAGGTGGATTTGAGAGGATATAAAGATTGAAAGAGTGAAAAATAAGATTACTGTAAAAAAGATAGTAGAAAGTGACGAGAAATTAGAGAAAAGTTGTAATTAATAAGATTGATTTTACTCATAATTTTTTTTAAAAATAAGATAAATTAGTAAATGACCAAACTTAACATAATATTATTGAGAATAAATATAATTTGATTAAAATATAAAATAATTATTTAATAAAATAGATAAAAATTAATTTATATATAAAATAAAAAACTAATATTTCATATATAATTAAAAACGTCAAAATACTTTAACATTTAAAATATATATATATATATATATATATATATCCTAGAATAAAAACGATAAAATTTATATTATTATTTATTTATAAATTTAATTAATTTTTAAGTAATTTATAATTAAATAACTTCAATTATTTTTATCTCTATTCTATATATATATATATATATATATATATATAAACCATGAATCACATTTTGATCATTAATTTCTTTTTATCTATTTTTTTAATCCATATTTATTATATTAGTTATATGAATTTTTTTTTATTATGCTTTCCTCTTAAATCTTCTCCTTTGAGCCTTTGTTTGGATGAGGGAGTTGATAAAATTTCAAGGATAAAATAAAATTTATTGTCTTTCTAATTAAATCTTTTTCCTTAAAGTTTTTGGATGAGAAAGAGGATATGAAGGGTGAAAAAAAAGGAAGAAATGAAAAAGAAATAAGGTAGTAGGTTTAATTATTTCAATTAGAGAGAAAAGAGTGTAAATTAAGAGAATCTAATTAAAAATTGATTATTGATTTAAAATAATAAAATAAATATATTAATTATATAATTTAATAAATTACCAAAATATTCTTATATAAAATTCAATAATAATGAATATGTATTTAAAATAAAATATAATATAATTATCATAGAGTAATTATTTTTGATAATTTGATATATATTAAAAATTGTTTAAAAATAAAATTTGAATATTTTTTAAATATATAAAAATATTATAATTTTAATGACAAAAATAATACTAAAAATGCGTTAAACCTGTTTTTTTAATTACGATCCTAAATAGTAATGATATAAAAAAAAGAATTACAAATTTTATATCAAGATTTTTGTACCATTTTAAAACTTTGACTATATATTTAAAATTTATTAAAAGCAACAAAAAAAAACTGTATACATAAAAATAAAAATAAAAATATGAATGAATAATAAAAAAACAAAAATAAAAATAAAAATATGAATAAATAAAAAAAAGACATAAAAGAGAAATACTATAAATCAATTAACAGTGGGTTTAATGATTGTGTTCAGCAATTCAAATTCTCCTATTCCACAAAAATTGAATTTTTATCTTAGGTTAAACACACAATTGAATAAAATTTAATCTTGTAAACCTTTCACATGATACAAAATGAAAATTATTGATCTTCAAGCTAGTGGTTATATCATAATCAATTATCTACTAAAACACAATCGATTTATGTAAAAAGAGTAATTTTTATTTATTTATTTTTCAACACTATATAAATAATGTGAATAAACTTTTTTTCTTCAGTATTAATAAGTATTTAGATTTAACATGCATTATATTTTATATTTAAAGGAGGTTAATTAATATTTTTATAATTTTATATGTATTTTCTATTATTCAAAATTCTTAGCTTTCTTTAAATAACTCATAATCGGGAACAGTCCAACAGGCAAACGAAGACTAGAATAGAACGTATATATATCTCTTAAACCCTAAAACCCTGTTGGCACATACAACAGAAACCCTGTTGGACACAAACAACAGCAGGAACCATAGAGAGCGATTTTTTCGGGACAGAGACTCACTGGGAATCGGTGGAATTTATTCGAGTCGCGGAACACTCTCAGCACACAACCCTAACCTTCTCTAATTAACCTAATAGCTTTTGTTTTCTTTCTATTGCATTTTGATATTTGAATCGGAGTAGCTCAATTTTTGTTTTCAATATATTTTGCTTTTTAATATTTAACTGTTCAGCTTATAGAAGAGTGTTTCAGCTTCAAATGGCCGTTGATGGTAGTTTCAGTCTTCATTCTTCGCTTCGGAGATTACTTGATCGTTGTCCAAAGCTACAGTGTTTTCCGCAGTTTGAGTCGCTCGCACGGAGGGTATTGCGACCATTGTCAATTGTATTTATTGTTTTACTTTTAAAAAATTAATGACCGGATAGACGTAAAATTAGCTTGTGAAGAATTCAATACAGTTCAACTTTATTTTATGAATTTTGAAACGCCAAAGTTTCAATACAACCTACAAACTATGTAGTTCTGCTTTCTTAATACATTCTCTGGTTGTTGGAAACTTCTTGTACAAGAAATGCTGGTAACTTACATAGAAAATTGTTGAAAATCACAAAATTGTGTGGGTTCTGCTCCGAGCTCCACTCGTAATTTACCAGACTTCCCAAATTTTAACCAATAAGAGAAACACTCTGTTTTCGTATTGATTATTCTGTGTTTTCTCTTCTGGACAGGGAGACTTGGTGACAGAAGAGGAAGTAGTTAATGTGTTAGTAGGGGTATTTCTGCACCCGAGTTATACAATTCCGTTGATGGGTTGTTTTCGACCAATTGCTCAAAGTATTGTAGATAAAGCTGTTGCTTTGCTTGGTCTTGTGCCAAATTTGAGGTCTATTCCCGAGGGTACTGCTTGTGAAGATGATCCCGACAGAGTTTTGGATGGAGTGGTGAATGTTATAGAGATTTATAGTCAACAGGGAAGGGGTCTGGATCTTCATGAGCTTGCTTGTCTAGCTTTCTGTCGTGCTCTTGACATGAGTCCTTTTTTGTTGAGGTTCATATATTACTGAGTCTTGTTTTCAATGACTTCTTCTGTGCATTTTATCTATCTAACTCTTCATGCCTTATTTGTCTTTCCCAGTTATGTGCATTAATAGGCGATATTCATATGGTTTCAATACAACAGAGAAAGTAAAATAAAAAGGAGAAAAATGATTTATTATTCTGATGTTCTTTTTTTAATGGATGATATTGATTTCCTGTAATATTTTGTAGGGATCTGAATTTTTTTCTAGCTTGTTTTGCTCTGACTTATCTTTTAATACCATTATGTGATATTCTTTGATGTTTGATGCAGTTCTATATTAAGCTATTTCAATTTTGCTCCGGCTCCATTTGTAAGATTTTCACTGAAACATATTATGGTTAGTACATTTCTTTTGTAAAGGATTTTTGAGAAATAATTTGAGTCATGCTTCTGCATATTGTTAAGTAATGCCTTATTTCACCAGGTTGAGACCCAAGAACTGCATATTACACGAATATCATACCGTTTCCTTCTAATGGAACCTGAAATTTTCACAAAGCTTTGGGATTGGTCTTGTTTTATTGACCTCGTAAAAGATCCATGCAAATCAGATCTTACCTGGTGCGGGGTGCAGATATTGAGCGTTCTGCTCAAATTAGGTTATAAAGCCACTGAAAACTTAAATCTTGGGGCTGAGGAAGCATTTTCTTGTGTATTGCGGTCGGTATTGTTTTCTTATTTTTGCCATGTGTAGTACTTAAATATAGTGCATTTTTAATTACGAATCTTCAACTTTCCATATTCAGCTGGGAAGAGTTCTGTCAGGACACATCACTAGAGAAAGCTGGTTGGTATGTTGAGCCAACAGACTATGTGTCCAGTTCTCCAGATAGGACCATGGATTTAGATAATGAGAACTGTTTAAAATCCTCTGGCTTTATTCATCTGCCTGTTAGTTCACCAAAGTTTCATGAGTTGCAGCCACATTTAAAGAGGCAACGGCTTTCCACTAGGTACAACTTATTTGATTCGAATTTGAAATGCTGATGTTTTTGACTTGTATTGGCATTTTAATTTTAAATAATATTCACTTACTTTTATAGTGCTTAAACTTTCCTAAACAATCCTTTTTATGCTTTTGCTTGGTTTATTTGTTGTAGTTTCTTTTGGAAACTCATACTGATATTCCATATTTCATTTGGATTACCCTTGATTTTTGACATCGTCTGTAATTTTAGGGATGATGTATCAGTAAGTAATACATTTGTATTGACCTCAATGGTGAAGAAAAGTTATGATAGAGTTCTTTTGGCAATCAGCCAGAAGTGGCCTGTTCTTCTGTATGGGCCCTCTGGTTCTGGAAAATCTGCTCTCATTTCCAAGCTGGCTCAGGATAGTGGAAATCAAGGTATGCCTTAATATTTACTGGTTAGTTATTGTTATTTTTACATTACCCTTTTCTAGAAATTGATTGAGCTTATAGAGTTGAAAGAATGTGTCATGCATTTTTTACCGGGGGAAGTTGGGTGGTTTGAACTATGTTAAATTAATTGTCATTACATGCTTAATGGAAAATGGAAACTATAAATTTGTTTTATATACACTTTTTTCTTCATAATTTAGGTCAAGGGCAGTATATTGAACTAGAGACCTTTTTTGGGCTGACTCATTAATAGGTCACGTCATTTGAACAAAAAGGTTTTGGTGCATTGATCTTGCTGTGGATTTGTTATATAAATTTTTACTTCAGTTCCTCACTTTGTTATGTTTTCTTGATTAACAATTATTGAAATTTGAGACTCAGGTAAGATCTAGTCTTTTTTGTGGATTATGGTGTTAGAAAAAGAGGCTGAGATCAAGAGGGGAGGTGAATTGATTTTTGAAAGATTTTCACAATTTACAGATTATCTATTTCAAAGATTAAGAGTTCTGACCAATTCTTTGATCAAGCAAAACAAGCAATTAAAATAAAGGCAGCAACAAAATTAGAGAGAATAAGGTTTAGAGAAATACAACCAAAATTTATACTGGTTCACCCAATTCCAGGGTTATGTCCAGTTCTCAGCCAAATTCCAGCTGAGTTCTACTAGATTGAATGTTTTACAGATTACAGATTTCAATCACACACCCAATCTATCACAAGAACCTAAATTCCAGTCCTTGCACCTAAACCTTCACCAAGAACCAACTTCCAGTTCTTGAATCAACCTGCAGCCAAATTCCAGCCACAGAAACCGTGCTTAACAATTTTATGCACTCACAGAACAACAAAGAATGAAAGAAAACGAAAGGGAAGAAACAAGAACAATCTAATCCGGATTATGTAGTCCCTGCAATATGAGTTTCTTCACAAAAAAATGCCAAAATGCCTCAAGAATGAACTTTCAAAAACACCACAAAACTTGCACAATTCTTTCTTGAAAAACTTCACTTATGATTGCTTGCTCAAAGGTATATTTTAAAAGACTGAAGCAATCTTGTTTATATAGAGATTTGTTCTAACTGCTGGTTTAATTAATCTGTTAAAACAATTTTTTAATCTGTTAAAAGTCTTGAATTAATTTGTTAAAACTTATTTTAATCTATTAAAATGTTCTTGATCATTTTCCATATTTGTTTAAACTGATACGACGACGTTTCAATCGATTAAAACACTTTGTAAAAAATCTTTTAAGTTGTTTTAATCGATTAATTCGCAATTTAATCGATTAAAATTCTGCCAAAAATTTTCATAAAACTTTTTAAGTGATATTAACTGATAACAATCAGTTTTAATCGATTAAAACAGCTAGCAAAAATTCCCTTAAATTGTTTTAATCGATTAATTCGATTTTACATCGATTAAAATTCTGACAGAACACCTTTCAAAATATTTCAAGTTATTTTAATCGATTGTTTCGAGTTTGTATCTATTCAAATATTGACAGAATATCTTTCAAAACACTTCAAGTTTTTTTAATCGATTGTTTTGAGTTTATATCGATTAAAATACTGTCAGAACACTTTCCATAACATTTGAAGTGATTTTAATTGATTATTTCGAAACTATATAAGTTAAAACACTGACAAAAGATTTTCAAAAAACTCCTTTAATGAAATTAATCGATTAATTCGAAAGTGTATCGATTAAAACAGTTCCAGTGAATGTTTTAAAAAGTTTTGATCGATTATTTCGAAAACCTATTAGTTAAAAAAACTGTTATGTAAGTTTTAAGAACATTTTAATTGATAAAGCTCATATACTATCAGTTAAAACAACCAATTAACCGATTACTTTGATTTTTAACTTTAGAAGTATTTTTAAAATCTTTTAAATGATGAAACCTCATGCAGCAGATAGATATGAATGATTATACCTATGTAAAGATGCAGACTCATTAATCACTCTATCCTTTTAACCCAAGTAACCTTTGACTTCATCAGATTAGCATTTGACTTCATCAAATCAATAAAATCTTCGTTTTATCAAATGATTCAATAAAATCTTCATCATTTTCATATGGTACTTCGAATAGTTAATAGTGCGGATATGTTGCAAGTAAATAGGTCAATTAAGGGCCCTTGATATGTGTGTAGTTTGTGGTGCATGATCAGAATCTGCATCTATTATTTGTTGACATATTCAGCAGCTATTTTCATGGGACTTTAATCAGCAGTTCCAGTGAATTCAATTTTTTGACGATTAATTTTCAGGGTTTTGGTAGAAGTGGAGGTAATGTTTTTGTTTTAATGTGTAAGCTGTGCTAGGTGTTTGGTATTGATTCAGTGCAGACCTCCCAGCCTTTCTTTCATAGGGCTTGTTTACTTTTTGATTGTTTTATGTTTTTAATTTTGTTTATGAGGATTATTTATCCTCTTTACCTTCGCTTCATCTCTAATTTCATGTTTGGAAATGCTTAAATTTGGGAAATAATTTATTTATTTTTCCAAATCTATCAGAAGAAGCTAGTAAAAGTAAGAGCTTGTTTTGAAGAATAAGTTGAACCAAACTTGCATTAAATTTCTTCTTTTATTGTTGTTAAATCAATAAATTTTTGTGCTCTTACGTTGTTTTGCAGTTTTATCCATTCAGATGGATGACCAAATTGATGGTAGAACATTGGTTGGAGCTTATGTCTGTACAGATAGGCCTGGGGAGTTTAGATGGCAGCCTGGTTCACTTACCCAGGTTTGTTTTGATAGTATCAATCAGCTCTAACAAATGCCTAGATAATTGCTAGTAAGCTTCTTATTTTACTTGTGTACTGTCTTAATCTCAGGCTGTGCAGAACGGGTTGTGGATTGTTTTTGAGGATATCAACAAAGCACCATCTGATTTACACTCCATATTAGTGCCTTTATTAGAAGGGGCTGGTTCATTTGCAACAGGACACGGGGAGGTGATTTCTTTGCACTTTACATTTTTTAAATTATGTTATTGGAGTTCAGTTTGTTATATTGTTTTTGCAAGATTAGTTGTTTGGTATATTTGATATGTTCATGTGTTACATTTTGAAGTGGTTTATGTCAAATAATAACCATCCTTTTTCAAAATTTACCGAAGTGTTAGATGTTTAGATAATGTTTTCAATTTTTTTTTGTATAATTGGATAAAGTGTCTAAAATGCTACAAGCTAGTCTAATTTCTGTTAATATTAGTGAAAAGATTCACTTTAAACAGGCAGTCATGTGGAGACAGTGTAACACCAAAGAGAAGCCAAAATGACAATTATATTCCTCAAATTCTCTACTGTAGAGACAACTTCAAATATGGACATGTTTCTCCAATAAGATATATTAAAACTATGTGATAAAATCATATTCTGTGTTCTTTTTGAAAAACCTTCAAAATATTATGAAAATTTGCTCCTAGGTGAGCAGATTTATTTTATGTGCACCATTAACCCTAAACACATTTCACAAGAAAGTATCTGCTTTGTAAGTCATGTCATTTTTTTTGCCACATTTGGGTGAAACTAGTGCACAAGTTATGAGAGTGCTAAATGAGTTGATTTTATGTCCATTCCTCTGTGCTTGTCACTAATTGTTGAAGTATTGCATATTGTGCAGGTAGTTAGGGTGGCTGAATCTTTTAGAATGTTTTCAACTATTTCCGCTTCTAAGTTTGACACATCTGAGAGTGCAGGTTTTTACCTTAAATCTATCAAGTTTTCTATTTCATTGTTTTTTTAGCAACATGATATTGTTTTTTGACACCCATGGTAGTTTGGTAATTTAGTGTGGATCCTTTCCAAGGTATGTTGTTTATAAGAGACCAACATTTTGTGGAAGTGTACGGTAAATGCAGTCCTTTGATGCAGTAGGTTGAAACATGATGCATACATCTTTGAAGGAACAGATGATTTTTTTGCAAGTTCTTTGCATTTGTGAATTTCCAGGGTGCATGCATCTTTAATCCAATGGCTTATCATTGTTTCCATCTACTGTGGGTTTTTATATGGATAAAATTTCTTGTATAAGGTTTTGGTAGACTGTTGGTACATTTTGATCCATCCACCTGATGTAGTGGGGAAAACTTGGCTGTTTTTGTTGAACATAATTTCTTTTGTTCTTCTTTTTTGGACTGTAAATGCGTTGTTGACTATTTTATTCTGGAAGGTCAAAATTCATTAAGTGTCTTTTGGAGAAGAGTGATGATTCCGCCCCTTGATAATAAAGACCTGAAAGAGATACTCAAAGTGAGGTATCCAGATTTGGAGCTTCATGTTGGCCAACTCATAGGTATTGACATGATATTTTGTTATTTTTAGTTTCATGCAAATACAAGTATATATATTAAGCACATTAAATGATCTCATTAGTTATTATATTGCTGCTGAAGAATCTATGTATATATGTATGCATATTTTTGGCAGAAACCTTTGGAAGGGTTAACTCTATTTCCATGCATCAATTTGCGGGCTTTCACCAGGGAAGTTCTACTTCTGTTTACCGTACTTGCAGGTTCTCATTGAGGTAATTAAAATAATAATATTCTTAATATGCTTGTTTTTTCAATTTTCTGTTATTGATGTGACTTTTGATTGTCTGCGATAGAGATTTGCTTAAATGGTGCAAAAGGATTGCAAGTTTGGGATTTTGCCTTGATGGTAGCTTAACAGAAAACCAATGTTTTAGTGTGTATAAGGAGGTCTGATTTTCGAGTTCTTTTTTCTTTTGTTTTCCTTGTATTATGTTCCTAGACTTGCTTCGTGTTTTTTTAACTTCTGTCTTGTATTTCAGGCTGTTGACATATTTGCATCATTTTCATCTTCAATTAAAAACCGCTTGTCGGTAATGAAAGAGATAGCAGAGTTGTGGAAGTTGCCTGTCTCTGCCGCTGAGACCTTGTATCCCTTTGACAAACCTATAATTCAGGTTTTATGTAATGCAGTTCAAATATTTGCTTCATGATTTTGCTTCCTCAGTTTCTCATTTTTGTATGTTATAATGCAGGATTCTATCAGATATTTAAGAATAGGCCGAGTTTCCCTGCAGTACACAGAAAAACCGGTAAGTATTTGGTCTAGTTAGTTGACAACATTAACCTTAAATGATCATACAATTTTGGTAAAAGGTGTCATTTTTCCTTGGTATTGCCTTATTTTGGTTTCAAATGCAGTTACATCAACATAAAAGACCTTTTGTTGAGATCCGTAGTTCTCTGCATGTATTGGAGCGAATAGCTTGCTCTGTCAAGTATAATGAGCCTGTACTCTTGGTTGGAGAAACTGGTACTGGGAAGACTACCATTGTTCAAAATTTGGCATCAAGGCTTGGTCAAAAGCTTACTGTTTTTGTATGTTACATATTTCTCCACTTTCTATTAGTTTACAGTATTTATAATTGTGTTTCAAATGTGTTTGAATGACAAATGATGGTTTTTTTGATCCAGAATCTGAGTCAACAAAGTGACGTTGCTGACTTACTAGGGGGTTTTAAGCCTATGGATGCTCAGTCTGTGTATTTGTCCCTTTATACAGAGTTCAAAGAACTTTTTACGAAGACATTTTCTGTAAAGGTATTTCTTTTTTTATTTTTTATTTATATTTCGTGTGCAGTTTTTGCTATGGCTTTAATGCTTTTCTGCTGTTCAGAATAATGCAGAATTTATTACATATCTACATGAGTATTTAGAAAGTCATCGAAAGAAGTTTTTAGTTGATAAGAATGGGGAAGATCTGTTGAAAGGATTGCAAATAGCAGTTGGAAAGTCAGTTAAGCTTATACAACCTGGATCTTCCAGAAAGCGTAGAAGGCCATTAGAAGAAAAAATAATCCAATCTTGGGAGAGATTTTGTATAAAACTGCATAATGTCTGTCAAAAAAATCCTTCTTCAACAATGATGTTTTCTTTTGTAGAAGGAAGTTTTGTGACTGCTCTTAGAAAGGGTGAGTGGATTTTGCTTGATGAGGTGAATTTGGCTCCTCCAGAAACCTTGCAAAGAATTGTTGGTGTTCTAGAAGGAGAACATGGTGTGCTGTGTTTAGCTGAAAGAGGTGATACGGATTATATACATCGCCATCCAAATTTCCGAATATTTGCTTGCATGAATCCAGCAACAGATGCAGGGAAGCGTGATTTGCCCTTCTCTTTAAGGAGTAGATTTACTGAGTATTTTGTCGATGATGTTTTGAATGATGAGGATTTAAGACTATTTATTAGTCAGTTCATTAGTAGTGGCTATATGGATCAACAGTTGGTTAATAAAATTGTGTGTTTCTATAAAGAAGCAAAAAAGGAATCTGAAGAGAGGTTGCAGGATAGTGCTAATCAGAAACCTCAATACAGTTTAAGGTCCCTTTATCGTGCTCTAGAATATACACGGAAGGCAGAAAGAAAATTTGGATTGCCAAAGGCATTATATGATGGATTTAGTATGTTTTTTGTTTCGTTGTTGGATGCACCCAGTGCTGAAATTATGAGGCAGAAGATATCGTCTCTTCTGTTAGGAGGGCATATGCCTCCACATGTACATTTTACCCACTACTTGGATACATCCAAATCTGATGGATATTCAGGGAATTATGTTCAAACTAAAACTGTACAAGAGCATCTAGGGAATTTGGCACGTGCTGTTCTAATGAGATATCCCATCCTCTTACAGGGACCCACTTCCAGTGGGAAAACTAGCCTTGTTCAGTTTCTTGCTGCAATAACTGGTCATGATTTTGTAAGAATCAACAATCATGAACACACTGATTTGCAAGAATATCTTGGTTCTTATATAACTGATATTAGTGGAAAGCTTGTTTTTAATGAAGGTGTTTTGGTTAAAGCTGTAAGAAATGGTCACTGGATTGTATTGGATGAGCTTAATTTGGCTCCATCTGATGTGCTGGAGGCATTGAACCGATTACTTGATGATAACAGAGAGCTTTTTGTGCCTGAGCTTCAAGAAAGAATTCAAGCACATCCAAACTTTATGCTTTTTGCCACTCAAAATCCACCTACACTTTATGGTGGCCGCAAAATGTTGTCCCGGGCATTTCGTAATCGTTTTGTCGAGATTCATGTCGGTGAAATTCCAGATCACGAGCTCAGCAAAATACTGGCAGATAGATGTAAAATCTATGTAGGTCATGCAGAAAAAATGGTTGAAGTGATGAAGGATCTTCGGTTGCACAGGCAGAGTAGCAGAGTCTTTGCTGGCAAACATGGATTTATAACACCTCGAGACTTGTTTCGTTGGGCTGATCGATTTCAGAAATTTGGGAACACTTATGAAGATTTGGCCAAAGATGGTTATTATCTTTTGGCAGAACGGCTGCGGGATGAGGATGAAAAGTCTGTTGTTCAAGAAATTCTGGAGAAGCACTTTCGGGTTAAACTAAACATAAAAGAATTGTATGAACAGGTATGATCCTTTTTTTAGTGTTTTCTGCTCCTCTGTGATTAGCCAGTGGATTATAGTTGCTCTTTACTATTTTGGTTTCCTGGCATTTTAGTATTCTTTGACTTTGGGATGTAGATTTTATCATTGTGTATTCTAATGTACTTGAAGGTAATATAGATGGCGGCTACTAGCGTATGCTTTCCTTGACTTAGCACTGAAAACTTATTATGTACATTATATCTTGGATTTTAGTTATTTAAAGCTAATTGTTGTGAAGTTGTCAAATTTTACTCCATATATGTTCATTTTTTCCTTTCTTATGCAAATACTTGTGTTGTTGAAAATAAATCATATAATCTGGACTTTCAGAACTTTTCTTTTTACCTACGTACAATTCATATAATCTCGACTCAAATTCAGAACTTGTTTTACCTGCATACAGTTCATATATCTCGACTCAAATTCAGAACTTTTGTTTGCACCTATATATTGTAATATATTCTATTTATGTTGATGATGTGCAGTATATGGTATGTCTCATTTCAGTGATGAGTTGTTCGGATATTATTCTCTCTCTTCAGTTTAGTACATCTTATTGCCTATTCAATACTTAAAGGAATTGATGAGGGTTGGAAATTAAATTTATCTTCATCGAATATCTTTAACTGTATTTCAGATGTTATGTAGAAGCAACTCTTCTTCCAATTTGTTTGTTGGTTCTGGAGGTTCAGATAGTCTGGAAAGGTATGAACTCCCTGTCGCCTTTGCCTTTTGGTCCAAAATCTTAAGTTCAATACCTCTTACTGTTTTTTTATGCAGTGTGCTCTTGACCAAAGGTATGCAGAGATTGTACTTTCTTGTGGAACGCTGCTATAATTTACGAGAGCCTGTACTGCTTGTTGGGGAAACAGGTGGAGGGAAGACTACTGTGTGCCAGTTATTAAGTGCTTGTTTGCAGTTAAAATTACATACATTGAATTGCCATCAATATACAGAAACATCTGATTTTATTGGGGTTGGTTATCTCATGCCTTTTCTTATAATCATTCTTGCAAGCACTTCAAATAGCTGAATGTCTTACTAGAAAATGTTTCCCAGGGTTTCCGTCCTATACGAGAGAGATCTACGCTGATTTCTAGGTATAAAGAGATCATTGAAAAGTTGAAGAAACTAAAGACTTGTACATACTTTCCTTCAGACCTTGTGAGTGTTCTTTTTCTTCTTATGATCAAACAAAGAATGTTTAGTTTATATATCTATGTTTAGCTTTGGTTTTGCTGTATTTAAGTTGCTTTTCTATCTACACAATGATTCTTACCCTTTTCCCTTCTATCTGAATCAATGCTATTGAAATAAAGTTAACTCTGAATTGTCATTTTCTGCTACAGTCTTCTGACATCAATGCTGCTTCTTCAACTCTTGATATGCTAAATGGTATGATAAGAAAATGTAAAGAAGGTCATGTTTGTAGTTTGGAAGTGAGCAGAAAAGATCTTAATGCTCTTGAGCAAATTAAGTTGGATCTCAATGGCTTGCATCAAAAGTGGCAGAGCATATTTGTGTGGCAGGATGGTCCTCTTATAGAAGCAATGAGAGACGGTGATCTTTTTCTTGTGGATGAAATATCATTGGCTGATGATAGTGTACTCGAGAGATTGAATAGTGTGTTGGAGCCAGAAAGGATGCTAGTAAGTTTATTATCTATATTGTCATATTTAAATTGGCTGCTTTAGACAGTGTTTAAACTTTGCTTTATAGCCCATATTGTCATATTTAAACTTTTTGCTTTAGCCAGTTTTTAGACTTAGCTTTATAGCCCATGGTGTATCAAATGATGGTATCCTTAATTCTCTTTATATTGCTCTCTTGATGTCTGTGTGTGTTTAAATACTATGTGAACATATTACATAGAGTATCCCAAATGAAAAATGTGGTGGCTCCTTGTTTAATCTTTGCCCAAAAGAGGTATTGGGGAGGAATGAGGAGGGCAGGCCTTTCTTATTTGTTGGACATATCTTCTGAGAAGTTGGAGATCTCTATTTTGCTGGATTGAGAAGACATATAATTTATAAGTAGTATTAATGTTACAGAAGAATCATAGGATAGATACTAAGACACTAAGATTAAAAAAAGATAATATAGATAAAGTGTTAAAAATAGAGTGCTTCAAATTGCCTTTTATCTGTCTGAAAGAACCTCACTGAATGGCAAAATATTGAGCATCTATAAGCACAAGTAGTTTCCATTGTGCTTTCTTAGTACTGGATTCATTTTTCTGCACAATTGCTTGTCAACATTTCTACAATTTTTGATTCTTTTGAGTTTTCTGTTATGTGGTTGCAGTCTTTAGCTGAGAAAGGAGGGACTGATCTGGAGAAAATTACTGCACATTCAAATTTTTTTGTTCTTGCAACAATGAATCCTGGTGGTGATTATGGTAAGAAGGAGTTATCTCCGGCACTACGCAATCGGTTTACAGAGATATGGGTTCCTCCTGTTAATGACCTAGATGAGCTTCAAGGCATTGCTCTGAAAAGGTACCTTTAATTTCTATATGAGAGTACGAGCTTCAGTGTTTAGATAATATAACTTTATTACCTGTATTTTTTTAATTTTTTTTGCAGAATTTCCAAATTTAAAGTTGAAGGCAACTCATGCCCTGCATATCAAGAAACACTCTCACTTATTGTCAATGCAATGATATGTTTTTTTGAGGTATATTTACAAAGATTTACTATTGAAGTCATTCACTTTTTTGCATCTAAAAAATGGGGATTTGGTTCATTAAGGTTCTATTTTGCCAAGGATTCTTTAGGCTTCTTTCTCTTAAAAGAAATGGCATCATGCATCTTAAGTTTGAGAAGTTAAAAAGTAGAAGTTTAACAAGGGTGAACAAAGGTTCCCAAAATCTGATTTGAGTAGCTTTTGCTTATCTATTTTGAATAACATGCTAGCTTCTGCTCCTCTCTCTCTGGTCTCTCTACCAGACATTATCTCTGAATCTGGCAATTTTGCATAATGAGTCTAGCATTGGCAGGGATGTAGGCTATCAAACTATTTATACTGTTTCCCATTTCTTGTTTAGTTACAGCTCCAATTGATTCTCACATGTTTTATTCAATCATGCAGCCCTCTACTGTGATTGTACTGATGGATATCTATTGTTGGTGTGTAAAGAATATTCAAATCCTCAAATAACCTCTACTCTGTAGATTGTATCCAAACCACTGTAGATCCTTTGGCCATGTTCCTGTATTCTTCATCTGCCCTAGTCCTAGTCACCACTGTCCTAGACACCACTGTGCCAGCTATCTTTGTTATATTTCTTGTCATTTGGACTCTTCCAACTAGGTTCATACAAAAGTTTAACAACTTTTCATGTTTGCATTGGGTTATTGAAATATTCAATGACACTTTCTGTTGTTCGGTGTCCTAAATTGGTGACTCCAAATAAAAGCATCAAGTAGAATTTTTATGGTCCTAGTATGTTATTGAAATATTCAATGATATCTTTTGCATTGTTTTAAAAGAGATACTTTTCTTGGTGTCCATGGAGTTAGTTAACCATAATATTATTGTTTTCAGCATTACCTCAATTTCAGGTACCCAACAACTTATGGTGGGTAATTTCTAAAGAAGGCTGGTTGAGTATGAGAAATGATTGGGTTATTTCGGGATTGGACTTTTTGAGCTACTGTGTTGGTCATTTGTGGTTAGATATTAGCATGGTTTGCACTTATGGTTTAGTTGTTGATTTCAGTAATAGGTTAATGTGGTAGTTTTTTGTGTGATTCTGAGGTATCCCTTGCTGAGATTTAGAGTCTTTTTTCGTGAGATACTGAGACCCATTTAAGATTTTTGCACACCAGTTGATCTCCATCCATGGGCTTAAGCGATAGAGAACCCTTGGGTACATGATTAAAGGGGCATGCTTATCTACCGACCATACCACACTATTGTGATTTTAGCTGTGGATGTGGTGGTATGGTACCCCATTATACTACTCTGATACCATTAAGATCTGTGAAAACGTTTCTAAGTATTTATACCTCTATTGCTTTTTATTTTAATTGTGTGTATTCCTCTGTTATTTGTTGAAATTTGTCGTATGTATTTGAAAAGGGTTTGACGAGTCTATCAGTGCTTGGCTCTTGGATTTCTCTTCTTCATCTTCATTCTTGTGTCCACAAATATAAAAAAAAAATTGACTTGGTGTATTTAGGTTATTGCTTCATATTATCTTAGCATGTAATTATATTTTAATACTATTTTTTTTTGTCAGCAATTCAGGATGTTTGAATACTACTATTACACTTTTATGTGCTAGTTGGTGCTTTAGTTATGGATTCTTTGATCTATTATATATTATTATTATTATTCACTTGCTATCTATTATTCCCATGCATACCAGTGGTTCAATAACTTGCATCCAGGGAGAATGCTTACAGTGAGAGATCTCATTTCTTGGGTTGACTTTTTTATTGCAATGGAAAAAAGCTTAGGACCCGAGCATGCACTTCTTCATGGAGTATTTCTTGTTTTGCTTGATGGGTTAAGTCTAGGTATGTTAAGTTTGTTTTTGATTTTTCATTTATTCTACTTCCCTTATTTTTTATATTATATCTGTGTTTTTTGATCTTATATTAATCAACTATCAATGTGTCCTGAGTCCAAATAGATGACATGTGCAAGTTTAAAAGTTTTGGCAGCTTAATATTGGCTCTTTGCCACTTGGGGCTTTTTAGAATGTTCTAGGGATCTTTTGTGTTTGAGTTGAACAGAGAATTAACTCTATTTGGACTCCACATCTATTTTTTTGCTAGAGTTCTACAATAATGTAATTGAAAAGTTTTAAAATTAATAATAACTTATATTTGTTACAATTATTGTGGTGGTGGTAATGATCATGGTATTAGGGTATGCTATTTTAGTGATTGTGGCAATGGAGATGAATTTATTAGGCTTAATAATACATTTCAACACTCAACTATTATCATCTTGTGAATTTTACACAAGGTTTTTTTCGACACATTTCACTAAATTAAATTTTTGTGCTTTTTACCAATCTGTTATGTGAGTAGTGTAATTTTCTATTAGTTGCTTTTTACACAAGTCTTTAGTTATTCTGATTTTAAGCTTATTAGTTGCTTTTATATCTCTCTTGATTCTATATGAAGAGACTCTTGTATTTTGTTTAACATTGATATAGATTTTTTCTTTCAGTTTTACTTTATCTTCTCTCTCTCTCTCTCTAGAACTGTAATACGTTAAAATGCATAATAAAGTGCTGATGTGTCCTTATAAAAGATGTCATTTTATCATAATTTGTTTTTGCAAAATGATGTTTTGTTACCAAAATGATGGTAAAATGTGTAAAACTTCCTAAACATGATGATAAAATGTGAGGTAAAAAAAAACCTGGGTGGTAAAATTCATAGAATGATAATTGTTGAATGGTAACATGTGTAATTGTATTAAACTTTGCTTAAGGCTTAAAGCATTGAGGTGAATATGGCGAATGTTCTTGTATTAAACTATTATTTTTCTATCACACCAAACTACATTTATGAGCTCCCAAAATACCTGACGAAGAAACACCATTCAATCATATATTCTAGAAGTTTGCATGGACATGAATTATATCTTACCGTATATTTTATTGACAGTTGCTAAACTTTTACCAGGGACAGGACTTTCCAAAACGGATGCTGCAGAGCTAAGGGAGAGATGTCTTTCCTTTCTTCTACAAAAGCTAAGAGTATGTTTCTCCCCTTATTCATCTTTTATGCACTATCTTAAAAATGAGAGGATTTATTTTTCATTACTCTTCCAAATAACTTGGTTATATTTTGTTTAGCTGGGTTCAATGCATTTTAAGAAGTATTGATATTTAAATTGTTATCTTGAAAATAATAGTTGTTAGTTTTTTTTTATTTTCCTTGTAATAATTATTATTATAAATAAATTTGGGGTTGTCATTTCTTGGGTAGGTTCTGTTTG
The DNA here is from genome assembly GCA_963425845.1 of Sphenostylis stenocarpa. Taxonomy (NCBI): domain Eukaryota; kingdom Viridiplantae; phylum Streptophyta; class Magnoliopsida; order Fabales; family Fabaceae; genus Sphenostylis; species Sphenostylis stenocarpa. The sequence goes on along the minus strand of OY731401.1, from coordinate 62,761,473 downwards.
TCTAGATTTGACTATCCTTGTCATGGTTTTGTTATATTTATTTGTATCAAGGTGAACGCTTAGTGACTCTAGCCTACATGTGTCAGCTTTTTATGTTGTTTTACAACAATTCCCCTTTAAATTGAATAACACACAACATTATCCTGCTAGGTACCAGTCTTATGTAAATAAATTTTGATGGGAATATACCAAGCTAAAGAAAATTATAGCAAAGATAGAGATCAGATTGTCTAATAGCTAAGTAGAGTCACTGTAATACCATAGAATTGAATCATGATCAAGATACATGGCTATTAGTATTTATATGACCTGTCTATATAAGTAGTTGACAGAAAGTAATCTGTTACAGCAGCCATAAAAGGTGTAAAGAAGCAGGAAATGCAAATGCACATACACCACACAAGTATCTCTAACTAATTTGTTTAAATTTCATTTATGAGGTGTTGGTCAGTTATTTCCCAATTATGTGCAGTTCATATGAATGTTTCTGTATTTATGGTGTAATTTTTAGTGGAATGCTCATATTTGTATTTTAATGTTAGCTCCAAATGGAGGTCTGAATGTAAAATGCTATTTTTTGTTTGTTTGTTTCTCTTCGGGTTATTTCCATTACTGTTTCTCAAAAATATTGTGAATCTTGACTGAGCTTTTATTACAGGTTGATGAAAGTAATTTATTATATTCAAGGCTTTCAAGAATGGGAAACTACAGTTGGGCTGAATTTGGCTGCACAATGAATGTGGCACACAGTAATAATACACAACATGGTGATTTATTTGGCATTGATCCATTCTATATCAATAAAGGTAATAATGTGGTGCTGCAATTTTATTATCTGATTTAGTTTTGTATAAACGTTATTTCCATTTTTGATATACCATCTTCTATCAATTAGGGTTTTCCCCTCTAAAATAGTTATAATTTATAAAGGACGAAGAGAGTTAACTGTTAAACTCTTACAAGTTTACGATCCTAAACAGGGAAAAATTACTTGCTATCAAACTCTTTTATGAGTAAACTTGGATAAACTCTTTAAACTTGAAATAAAATTTAATTTATGTTGGAATTTTACCCAACAATGACTATTTTATTAGACTCATTATTTGAAGAAATTAACTCCTTTTCCAATATTTTCTCCTTAAAAACTCTTTTTCTTTAATGTATTTATATATGATTTAGTCATCTATGTAGTTTAGTTTTATTTAGAACTAACGTACTATCACACTTTATTATTTTGATTTGCTACTTTTCATTGTTGTAATGTCAAAATGTTGAATTATTGTTACACATATATGTTATTAATGGATTATTTTAATATTGTTTTTTATATTAGCTAAACTCTTTTCAGTTTACAAGTTTAATCTACCAATCAAGTTTGCAAAAGTTCCACTTATGTAAATTCTCAAATTTGACAACCTTGGTTATGAGTTAACGAGTAGTTGTGTTGTTTATTTATTTGAACTAAGGATTTTTAAAAGGATTCACTTACTTCCTACTCCGTAGTCTTATTTTCCTTTGTATACACTGTGAATTACTACCATAATGATTGTCTCTTGTGTTTATCTTGCGTGCATATAGGTATTGGCGCTGTTGAGGATGGTGGGTTTGAATTCATGGCACCTACTACTTGCAGGAATGCCTTGAGAGTTTTGCGTGCTATGCAACTTCCAAAGCCTGGTATGTTTTTGCTTAATCATATCTAAATTTCTTATTTAAATTATTAGACTTATTAGTTTTAAATGATTGTACATATGCAGTTTTACTGGAAGGTAGCCCAGGTGTTGGGAAAACTAGTTTAATCATTGCCTTGGGAAAATGTTCTGGGCACAGAGTGGTACGAGTAAACTTTTCTGAGCAGGTCAGTAATCAGTCCTTGTTAACACTTGGTTTGTCATAATAATTTGTTCACATTATTTCTGCCATCTTAAAAGTTCTGGCGTTAAGCTTTTCTATTCATATATGTATTGCTGGTGCAGACTGATATGATGGATCTTTTAGGGTCTGATTTACCGGTTGAAAGTGATGAGGGAATGAAGTTCTCTTGGTCTGATGGGATACTATTGCAGGTTGATTGTCTTGTACAGAAACATATCATTTTTATGTATGCTTTTTTGTGGATTTAATTTCCAACTTAATTTTGCAGGCATTGAAGGAAGGCTGTTGGATTTTGCTGGACGAGCTTAATCTTGCTCCACAATCTGTTTTAGAAGTATTTTACTCATCAATCTCAATCTCCATTTGTTTCTCTTTTATGCTTATTTTCTTTAACATAGTTCTCTATGTAACAGGGTTTGAATGCTATTCTGGACCACAGAGCTGAGGTGTTTATACCAGAATTGGGAAATACTTTTAAATGTCCACCATCATTTAGAGTTTTTGCTTGTCAGAATCCATCACATCAAGGTGGTGGCCGAAAAGGCCTTCCAAAGTCATTCCTAAATCGATTTACCAAGGTATGCTGATGGGTTGTAATTTTTTACATTTATTTTGAGCTATAAGTTGAAAGATGGATTTTAAAGCAAGCAAACCTGTGGAATCCAAAGTCCAAAGCCCTCTATGTAGTGGTTAGAATCGGGTATTACCTAAAGAGTCTCTAATTTTTTTTGTTTTGCTCTGTTTAATGAAGATGTTCGGTTTCAAAATGTTTTTCCTCTTCTGTTGAATAATATGCTAGATTTATCAAATATTTATTTTTCTGTTGTTGATCCAGGTGTATGTTGACGAGTTAGTTGAGGAAGATTATCTATCCATCTGTGAATCAAAATTTGCGACTATCCCTCGACCTTTACTCTCAAAGTTAATCTTATTCAATAAAAGGATGCATGAAGACACCACAGTAAATCAAAAGTTTGCCAAGGATGGGTTTCCGTGGGAGTTCAATCTTCGTGATGTATTCCGGTCTTGTGAGATAATTAAAGGTTCTATCATTCATATTCCTTTCACTCCTAATTTTACTCTGCATATTTTTTCCTGGTTTCTTTTTATTTAATGTCCCTTGGAGAGTCATTCCCTTTTTTGTCTGATATTTCTTTATATTCAATTTAGGTGCACCGAAACACTCTGAATTGTATTCCTTCTTGAACATTGTTTACATTCAGAGAATGCGTACTGTAGCTGATCGCAAGGAAGTCATAAAAGTTTTCAAGGAGGTATTTGAGGTGACACCATTTATAAACCCGTACCCCTGCGTTCAACTTAATTCCCATCATTTAATTGTGGGCAATGCTACTATTAAGAGGAATCATGTCCAATTAACTATGTCCTCAAGCAAAAAGCTCCTGATGCTGCCTGAAATTCGTCAAAGTTTAGAAGCTGCTGCCCAATGTGTAGAGCATCAATGGTTATGTATCTTGACTGGGCCATCATGCTCTGGGAAAACTTCAATGATAAGATTACTAGCTAACCTAACAGGCAATGTGCTAAATGAAATAAATCTTTCAGCTGCAACAGATATATCTGAACTATTGGGATCTTTTGAACAGTATGATGGCTTGCGTAATTTTTTCAATGTTGTTGCTCAAATTGAGCGCTATGTTAATGAGTACATCTGTTTGCAACTAGAGGCTTCAAATGATGCAATTTTAAGGGAAACAGATTTCTATAACAGATGGATTGCTTTCCTCTCTGCCTTTAAATTTGACAGCTTGCCTTCTTCTGCTACAAATTATCTTGAAAACCAGAATAAAATAGTATGTTCACTTTGTTCGTTCATTGAACAACTAAAGTTGCAGATAGAAAAGAATTCTCTTCCTGTATCCTACTCTTTACAGGAACTTGATTTGGCCATGAAGACAGTTTTAAAGATGAAAGCAGATGATCAAAAAAGGGCTGTTTCAACCAAATTTGAATGGGTTACAGGATTGTTGATTAAGGCTATTGAGCAAGGAGAATGGATTGTCTTGGAAAATGCAAATCTGTGTAACCCCACGGTATGTCATGCCTTACAAGTTCATGTATTTAAAAGCTTATTGCTTTAACAAAATTGTATTTAATCTTCTGTTGTTTGTGCACAATGTGTGTGAACTGTGTTAACTAATTATTCTCTCTGTTCTCTCTTTCTCTGAATGTGTGTTGTTGTCATGGACATGTGGGTCATTAAACTTGCACATCACCCAACTTTTATTGATAATCCATTTAGGTATCTTGAAATGAATTTGTAATAGTTTTCACCAAATAATCTAAATTAGAAGAAAATAGATAACATGAATTTTCTTGTTTAATTTTTTCTGTAGTTTGGCATGTAAGATCTGCCAAATGACCCATTGTAGTTTATCACTTGGATTGATTATTTTTTCTATGGAAGCTTTGCAGCAGTGCAAGCCTGTAAATGGATACTATTTAACTATTTTTACTGTCTTTTGTTGCTAGGTTCTTGATAGGATTAATTCATTGGTGGAACCTTGTGGATCAATTACAGTGAATGAGCGTGGAGCTGTTGATGGAAAACCATTGGTTATTCATCCACACCCAAATTTCCGCATGTTCCTCACAGTTAATCCCCAGTATGGGGAAGTTTCTCGAGCAATGCGTAATAGGGGAGTTGAAATATTTATGCTGCAGCCATATTGGGCATTAGATGACAAAAGTGGTTATAATGGTGAGGATATTGAACTCAAAGATGCCAGGAGGTTTCTTGTTTTATCTGGTATTCCAAGTGCTGAATTGGTTGATTCAATGGCTAGAGCCCACATTTATGCTAAAAAGGAAGGTTTGAAGCTTAACGATCACATTACATATCTTGAACTCTCGCATTGGGTTCATCTGTTTCTGCAGCTTCTCAGGAATGGTTGTCGTCCTATTTGGAGTCTACAAATAAGTTGGGAGCATATATACCTCTCCTCGTTGGGTGTTGAGGGAGAGAAAATAATTGATTTTGCCAAAACTGAATTTTTATCGGTAACAAATTTGTCTGGGTATGATGTGTTGACAGCATGTCCTTTGAGTTTACCTGGAGGATGGCCATTGCCACTCAGCTTGAGGGAATATATATATTACTCAAAAGAAGCTTCTATCAAACAGAACTGCATGTATCTGGAATCACTGGGAACTCAGATTGCATCTCATCAATATAAAGTTGCTCGTAAGAGGCACTCAACAGCTTCTTTGCAAACTTGCAGTGATCATGTGAGGGCATATATGATGGACTTGATGACTTTACGTGAACTTATGTTTCCCAAGGCTTCAAATGTTAGGATTTCTGACTTTGAAAGGGAGTGCAAATTTGATTTTGAATTGGCAAATAAGATGCTATTGTTTGCAGCCAATTGGACAATTGAACAAGCTACAGAAAGTGATTTTAAGTTATATCTTCTCAGGTTTAAGTGGTTCAGTTCACAACTGCAGCCCTTTTGCCAGTTCTTTAACAACTTTGCCATTCTGATAGAACAGATGATGAAACATCCTATTTGGGAGTATATTTCATGCCGTGACCAACTAGATGTTGATTTGCAGTTAATGCCATTGTTGTCACTTGATATAGTTAATTTGGCTCCATCAAATATCAAAATTAAATATCTCTCTAATGCTATTAGTTGCTTTGATCCACTAAGGCTAACATTCCAGCAACGTATTATTGAGAGCCAACATAGTTTTGATGAAGAAGCCAGTTGCTTCATTCCACTTTTGAAGTCCCTTCATGTTTTGCAAGATGAAATACTTTACAAATTTGTCCTTTCAGCTCCTAAGCTAATTGAGGACCAATCATTTGATTATAAAATACAGTTATACTCTAACCTTATCGAGAACCATGCTTTGTTTTGGCGTTACTTCATTTCTTTGAAGTTTGATCAGATGATAATATCATGGCATTCTTTGGTGAAAGATGCTCAAAAGTTTATAGATATCTGTCCAAAAGCAGTTGATAACTTTATGGTAAGTTAAACATGCTGTTTTATCTATTTACTGAGTGAGTGTATAAATCAAGAAAATCAAGGGTATTTGCATCCTAGATTTTAATTAAAATCTTGTAAGCTTAACTTGCTTTAAGTAAGGGTGAATGCACCCTTATTTTCTTCCTCATTCCTTGTTTAGTAGTGTCACCAAAAAATCTTTCATAGTTTCTGTTATATTCATACAGTTAATTATCTTTACTTCTTGAACAGATGGAGAGCAAAAAGTTGAAGAAGTTTTCTTTTTCAGAGAAATCCTTATTATGGATTCATGGTGGTCACCCATTTTTGCCTTCCTCTTCGCGTTTACATGATCAACAGCATCAGCTTTTAAAATTTGTTGAAACAATTTGGCCAAGAAAGACAGGATTCAGATACCAAGGTTTAGTATTTTAAAGTCCTCTTTTGTCATTTACTTCTTGGAAAATTTCAAATGCACAATTCATGGTCAAAGATATTCTCAGTTTTGGAACACTTAACCTTTTAACTTAAGCTGTTAATCAACTCAGCAATTGCTTGTATGTAACCACAAACTGAGCATCATTAACTAGTTAAGTGGTAAATTATTCTTAAGATGGGAGTATGTTTCCCAAGAATTTTGTAATTTTCTGTATTTTTGTACTTATTATTTTTTTATATGTTCATTCATTTTTCATTTTCTGTTCAGAATATTCAGGTATTTTGAGCAGTCATCTGATTGATGTTGTTGCATCATTTGATCATGATCTTCGCTTCCTCGTGATGCAAGGTATATTATTGCCATTTCTCTTTCCCCTGTAACATTTTTTATTCAGGTATTAGAACGCAACTCTCACTTTGATAGTTAGAATTCTTTGGATGTACAAAAATGAGCATGAAATGTTATCTTTAGATCTATTTCCCTTTCTAGCTTAATGATATATGCCTGTTTCAGTTGTATTTCTAAACTTTGGTTTATGACTTTTTACTTTAAGCTTCCTGCCCATCTACTTTAAACTTTGGTTGATGGGGATGAATGTAAGCATATTATTTGTTATTTAATTGTTTATGCAGCTTGACTGTAGATATTTATTATTTCTTCTTTATTCTATAACTCTATAGATGTCTCAAACTCATCATTTTTAATGGTGAACTGGAGTCATGAGGATGGTATCCATACTGTTCAGAAGTTGGAGGAGACGCATCAGGTTTGTCCCTTGCATGATGGTATTGATATCTATAATGCACATTTTCATCGTTTGATTATTGTTATAATTGTAACACAGGTGCTGCTAAGAAGATTTGAACATGAAAAACACAAGTTGCAATTGAATACAGGATCCAAAGACGCTTCAGCTTTTGCTGAAAATTCAGCTGCTTGCTGTTCATTTGCACCTGAAATGTTGTGCCAAAAATCTGCATTTGAGGCCTGGCAGAATACGTTTCTTCCTGTTGATTATACCAGTTTATTTTGGGACATGGAGATATTACAGAAACTCACATCAATTCATTTGGATGATCTTGAAGGATTACACCAAGTAATATTGATCACAATTAGCTATTTATTTTTTCCACATTTTTTCCTTATGGTTGCATATTGGTTTGGCTCTGCATGTTTGATTGTATAGTCAAGTTTGTCTCTTGTGAATGAAAACTATTTCTTTATTGGTATTGAAAAAATATTTCCGTATATTAGACTGATGAGACCCTTGGGCCTAATAATTTCGAGGATAATGAAATATTACAGTTTCAGTAGGTGAAGAATGAAACTAAGTGGTCAATAGCATATACTAGGAGAAAAGGTGGGACCGAATGATGAAGCATCCATGGGGTAGAGAGGAATCTGTTATGATGAATGGGAAGAGGTTGGGGGAGGGGCATGTTGTGGACAGGATTTATTTTTTTCCTTTGGGGAATGGGGGTAGTTAGACAATCATTCAATTAAGTGCTTGAGCAAGGAGCAGTGGGTCCCTTAAAGTATTTTCTGATATTTCTGTTATATGTTTTGATACTTTGGACATTTCATCCTATTATGTTTGATACTACTGTAGATTGCTGTTTCTATCAATAGGCGAGGGTAGCTACTCTTTTTATATTGTGCCACACATAATCTGGAAACTTAATTTCCATGTTTCTTTGATTCAATCGACAGGCTGTGGGAAGTCTATCCAACCTTTTGGACTTTTCTTTGAAATTTTCGTTGAATTTCTCATCAAGGCCTCCACAAATGTTTGTGCCACACCAAAAGATATTGTGGACCCTTAATGCATGGGCTTCAGTGGATACAGGTTGGTGTAAAGGCTTCAGTGAATACTCCAATTTTGCTTCTCTTTGTTAATATGCTGACACTGGGATTTTAACTTATTTTTTTCTTGAGAAATGCTTGTTTTGTCTATTATTCTTATTCTCTTTGTATGTTCTAGGCTTGGTTAAGGGTTTGGGTTGAGGTCCATATACTCTCTGATGCATCCCTTTTGCTATAAATATAATTGTATTAGCGCCTATGGCACTATATTGAACCCTAAATAGTTTTCTCAAGTTTCTCTATTTATTTTCTTTGGCTTGCGATGCAGTAAATTTGAAACTTGCGAGCTTTATTCTGGAGATGTGGTTTATGTGGCATGAATCTATGTGGGTATGCTTCTCTAAATTTGTCAAGGTATGCATTAAGTTTTAAAATTGCAAGGTTTCATATTTATTTCTTGCTATTAATGTGCCTGTTGACCTTTTTAAGATATCTTTCCTTAAGCAGAACTTTGCAAAGGTTGAAGGCCTTGATACAACTGGTCTTCCCCACATGCTTACTGAGCCTTTCAGTGCATCAACTGTTTTGCAGATCACGTGAGTTAATTACATCATTTTATTAGTAATTCTTGACACGTGCTATTGATGTTGAGTTTGCGGAACTTCTAATAAACTAACTAAGGACGTTAGTCATTACTTAAGTCATATTGGGGCTTCATTACCCATGAGCTATCAAGTCATATGTTTTTGTTAATACATAAATAACACGGGGAAGAAATTTCTGCATGAAGTTTGCAACATAGTTGAATATGTATATCATAATTCCAAAACATCTATTACAGGAAATTAGGAAAAGAGGTAAATATATTAAATAATATATACGGAATGAGTCCTTATTTACACTGTCCCTAAATATCCCTCCATTCCAATTTATGTATCCACTTAAAAAGAAATATTGTTGATTTTCTCAGTTATTTTAAAATTAGTTTTAACCTATTAATTTGACTACTATTATTTCTCTACTTTATAACTAGTCTTTAAAATGTTTTAGAATTAGGTTGAGGTATGATTGCTGAGAAGTAATTAATATTGATTTAGGTTTTTAAAAGGACAAATAAAAAAATAAAACTTCCAATAATTATATATAGGAGAAGGGAAATTGTTGGGGAGGTGGGTTAGCTGTATAGGATTAAATGATTGTCAATGTGATTAAATGCTTGTAAATGTGCTTCTTATTAGTATTTTGTGGTTGTTTTGTTTTATATGATTATTTCTTAACTCATGTGGACATTGAATATCTTGTTATTGAAAGTCTCATCCTTCTTTGGATAATATTTTCAGGCAAAGCACACATGCTATCAAGGAGTTTTGGGTGCAATGTCTTAAGTGTAGAGTTACCTTGTTCAATTTGTGGCATTGTTCTCATCATGGAACACATCTACCTAATTTTCTTTTATATGCTGCTCGCTCTCTTTTCCAGCAGGTAAAATTATTGCTTTCCTTTAATTAATCAATCATTTGAGGCTAAATTATTATACTGATTCATGCCTGTGTCGTCCCTTATATGCAGATTATTTATGCGCATAGAAAATCTTTTGATGCGGATCAATTTTCTAGGATTGAATCAAGTTTTTCTTCTTTGGAGAAGAATGCACTTACGGTATGTCTTCAATTTTTTTATTGCTTGTATGGTTGTTTACTGTTTTCCCTGTTTTGCAATAGGAAACACAGTTAAAACACTATCATTGGGCAGTGTTTTCCTAGAAATCATTTTAGAATACCATTTTTATCTTTTTTTCTGAACTGTTATGAATTAGATTTCTAATAAGTACAATATAGTTTTACTTCAAAAAATTGTCGACACAAATTATAATGGAAAAAGAAATACACATTAATTATTTTTAGATTTTTTTTTCCTATCTCGGCGTATTTGTGGTTGTTAAATAATTTATCAAAATGTTGTGCTGAATAAAGGAAGACTATCATTTGTGGATTCCTTTTGAATGGCTATTATTTCCAAACTTTGATTTTCTTATTCTCAATCCCCTGCTAACTGAATCTAGGAAGAAAGCATCTACTTGCTGAGCTCTCTTATTACTTCATCAAGACATCAAATGTTGAAAACCTCAGTGCAGAAGTTCATAGTTCCACTGCTTAGAGAGCTGTATCTTCAGTCTAATGCTGCTGGTAAATTTGCTAGTTATTCTTCACTTTATTATTAAACATGTATAATGACTGACTGTGATTTTTTATTTGGTCATCAATGTTGAGTATAATTATAGAATTCTTTTTAATGTAGTATAATTCTGTTGCTTTGTAAATTCTTTACTATTGCTGTGACTTGGTAACATTAAATACTTATTATTTATGTATCTTTATTCTTGTTATTAATGTTCTCTCTTATGTATATCTTTCTTATCTTTTCCTGTCTTAGATTTCAATTTTACTATTGGTTGTGCATGGGCACACATTGGAGCGTTACGCATTCACCTATTGCTTAGCTGTAATGAAATTGATCCCGCCATGAAGTATTATTGCAAGTACTCTCAGCTCATGGAAACAATATCGACACTTGAACTTGAAATTCAGGTATTCTATAAATATCTTCAAAACAAGTGATACTTTTCTTTGTTTTCTCATGTTTTAACTCTTCTTTGCTTAATATTTATTACTTCTACTACTAGTTTGATGATTTATTATCAACTATAGTTCCTTAATGGAATTGTTCTATATATTAAGGGTGAGCTATTTTACATTTACTTAATTCTTTTAGGTACGGAAAGAGTGTGGTTATTTTGCTGGACAGTTTTTGACACGAGAGGCTGACAAAAGAAAAACACAAAGGATGGAAAAGCTTCAGGCAGAGTGTCGAAAACTGGAAAAAAAGGTTTCTACATCCTTATGTTTTATATGTAATCATTGTCTGTTAGTAGTGCATTGAGTTTTTAAAATGTTTTTTACTATGCATCTAATTATGGTAAGAAAATTGTAGTGATGGGTGATGCAAACCAAAGGAAAAATATTGGTGATTTGAAATTGTGTATTATGGTTCCCTTTAATGGAACCCCTTTTTTTTTGTCAAATTTCTTTTGTGGAGAAAAAGGAAGACTCTTTGAACAAACTATTATTTTTGGCAGTATCGTCTATTGATATATTCTACATGTAAGAAAATTTTAAGTGGCATCGCTGATAAGGCTTGCATATATGCTGGCCTTATCATATGTATTTCATTATCACTTTTTTGAACTGTATATAACACCCAGCCCCCTCTTTCCGTTTCTATTTGCTATTTTGGAAAGTAATTTACATTTGATCTCTGTCTGTGCTTTGCTGCTGTCATCCTTTCAAATGAATGATGAAACTGATGAGTGTCTTGGCCTTAGATTGTGTTTCGTGCTGAGCCATGGAAATACAAGAAGTTAATGAATGAATGTGATGACTTTCTTAAACTCGTTGATGGTTTGGAAGCTTTGGCGAGAAGGGGTACTGCTGAGGAATTACAACAGATTGTTGACCATGCTTGCAGCTGGCAGGTATTAATACTCATCTATTTATGAATAAAAGGTTGCACACATTTTGATATTTTATATATACTCTTTTTATATAACTTTGATGTAAATATTACATTGCTTAGAATATTTTTGTTTTTGTTAAAATGCTGAATAATTTAATTAATCATAAATCCATATTATAGTTTCAAAAAAAAAAATATATAGAATGTATTAAGAATATAAGAGAGCTAACTACAGGGATAAGATATGTTCATAAAAGAGGACCTACACCATTAACAGAACATCCTAGTGAAGGTAACTTTTTTCCTGGGCATCAGGGAGGCTAAGAGAACTACTGTAATGCCTTGACTGAGGCAGCATATAGATTTGTTGGAGTATGTTCTAGAAAAATCTACAGTCCATGTCCTCTTGTTTGGTTTAGAATAATATATAGAATTAACAATCTATCTATCTATCTATCTATCTATCTATCTATATTAGAGATTCCACATCAACTATAGATATACCCTTCTCTCATTATTCTTTCCAATTTTGAATTCCAGGAAACAGCTACTTGCTTTATTGACCGATTGATGGATGAGTATGCTGCATATAGTGACATTATTCAACCAATTCAAGTTGCTGTGTATGAGATGAAATTTGGATTGTCAATGATTCTGTCTAGTACCCTGGAAAAAAAATGTTTGAATACACTTGGGCAGGAAAACATCAATGTGGTTATGGTATGTTATTTCATGAGTTTTGTTTTGCTTGATTTTATTTTATATTTGTTTGTGTATTGACATGATGAGCTTGACAGGAAATGTTATACACACTTATGCGTTTCCCTCGTGCTGCTTCATGCAAGTTCATTTCTGTTAAGCACGACATTGGGTCAGTCATGCATCCTTCATATAGTCTAGAACCTGCTACAGGATTTTGTTTGGTTGATGTCGATTTGATGGAAAGGCTGGTTAGGCTTTCAAGTGGCGTTGCTGCTGATAAGATGGTATGTGCACCGACGAATTACATTCCAAATTCAAATTCTTAAACAATATTTTGGATTGTATTATTTTAGAGTTGATTAGTTTTATTCATCAGTTTGTATGTGAATCTTCGCAAACAGGTATCTGTGGTGCAATGTAGAGCTGCTGTCTATTGGAATATACTTGTTCAAATTGCACACTGTACTGCTAATGCAAAAATAATTGATGATAAGTCTTATATGGTCAGTTTCCTTATTTTGGTTTTTCTGTTAACAAATTCATTTGTATTTTTTATTTAGTTATTTGCTTAAAACATTCCTACATCTTCTACTTCAGCTCTTGCACAAGATATTTGATGAGTTTGCCAGACTTTGGATGAGTACGAAAGTTTATGCAAAATCAAAGAGTGATTTTGATGCCCAACAGTACAAGTTTAAACCTCGTGCTTTTCAAATTGAGAGTGTTATTGAAGTTGAATTACCAACACTTGCAAATTCATGTGCACCTGAAACATTTTTGGAATGGAAGGAATTTTCCTCGGATGAAAATTCTGCTGACAAAGTAAACCTTATATGAATTTTGAATGTTGTATCTTTTCTTGATTCCATCTTGTACACACTGGTTGTCTGAAATGAAATGCTTATTCAATCAGATGGTATCCTCTGAGGAATGTTTCACATTGGATGAAGAATGGAAGCAGCTGGAAGCGTCTATCCTCAGCCATGTGGTTCTCATTCACAATCAGATATTTGGATCTAGTGATCTAGTCCAGACTGTGAGTCTCTGTATCTTTGTCTTTATATATTCAAGTTAGAATATGGTTTCTGATTTTAAATTTTTTTATGCTAAGTTTCCTAGTTGATATAATCTTATTTAGCATTTGTTTCACTTATTTTAGATTCAGAGTTTTATAGTGTAGTGGCTCAATGAATTGCATCACCCTAATTTCTCTGCAATTATCTGTCTTCAAAATAAAAATATTGACATTATTGTCTTGTGATTGAATTGCTGTGTGTACGATTGTTGATTATTGTTATTAATACAATTTTTTTTATTGAAAATGAGAGTGTCAAAGTGTTACTATGCTTTTAGTCATCCCAAAGTTGGCACCATAAACAACATCAATCATATGCAACATCTCAAAATATCATAGACAAAAGAGAAAATACAAAATAAAGTGGGGGACATCTTTATTAATACACTTCTACAGTATAACTCTAGTAATGCTGTCATGAATCAATTATGAGAAAAACTTAAGGCATTGAGTGAAAGCACTTTGCGGTTATGTCCTGCAAATTCCCTTTGGGGCTTGAAGCAGGGTGGCAACATACATCAAACTTCGAGCTACATATTTTTAAGGGCTTTAATACTCGGCGGTTTTCAATTATTCCATAACGCTTAAGCTGTTGGGTAAAAGCGTAAGAATGATTTTATTTTCTGTAATTAATGATAGTATTGTTTATTGGTCCATCCACTAATCATCATGTTTTAGGGAAATTCAACACTATTTTAAGCATGGTTCACAGCCATTACTAGTGCTGATTTGTTATGAATTTGCAATTTTTTTCAATCCCATGTGGTTATAACACTTCATTTTTGGTTCAGCCTGGAATTTTTGAAGTTTCTGATGATGATCGGTTGCATTCCTTTATTGAGTCATATTCATTGGGCATGGATTTAATCAGAGGTAATCATTAATACATTTTTTTGAAAGGATTTGAACTGGTCATTGCTTGTAACTTCACGTCTCATTTTCCATTCTTTACTTTGTTTCCTCAGGTGTCCACTCCACAAATTTGCCCAGTTTAGATGCTAAACTCATGCCAGAACACTTATTTTATCTCTGTTTAGACTATAGAAAGAAGTATCTTTTATCTCACAAATCTGCTACCAGATACAATTTTTACAAGGTGTTGTCTAACTCCTAATTTTTTGGAGCTTTTATTTTTTTACCTTGCTGTTTTTGTAAGAAAATCATGACTGTGTATTCTTTACATTAATTCTGAACTGAAGGATTCAAATGCTCCTGAATTGGTACAAATGTTGAAAGTACTTGGACCTCTCCAACAGCAGATTCTTCCTCATATAAATGAGTGGGAAGTTAATAATGATCTTCAGAAAATTTTGGATGTCATTGACATGCTTTTGACTCTCCCATCAGATACTCCTTTAGCGAAGGTAATGAGCATGTACCAAATTGACTAACATTATCTATACAAATTGGTTTCTTTCTTCAGAATCTACTGATAATGAGACAACCCTATATATGCCTTAGATTTTGTTTGATGGAAAGACTAAATTTGTATAAATTTCTGTCTCCTGACAGTTATTTATAGGTGACGTTTTTCCTTCAACTCTGTAAGCATTGAAAATGTTTTTGATATGTTTGAATTTTTCTGTATTGATCTGTAATGACTTTTTATCTTTTATTGCTAATCAATTAGTTATATGTTAGTAGAATTTTCTTTTTTCCATTATATCCATTCTTAAGTGTTTGCAAATATTCCTAGACAGTGTATTTGTGTTTTTAGTACATAAACTCCTAGTTTTGATCAATATGGTTATTCATATCTATATCATTTTATTTCCCTTCAACAACATAGTTACTGAAAGCTTTTTGAATGTGCTCCCATTTATCATTATCAAATTGTGAATATGTTTTTTTAATTATGTTTCCTCAGAAGTGTTTTATTTTTCATACACACTTGTTAAAATAGAAAGAAACACATTGTCATTCATAAGTTTACAAGTTAGTTTGAACTTTTCTCTCCTCTGTAGGCCTTTTCAGGGTTGCAGTTTTTACTGCACAAAGTTCAAGTTATGCTAGAAAATGGTTCAAAGTCCCTCCTTTCAAGTATGTATTTACTTTCTAGTGTTAAAGATGAAACTCTGTTCTTTGGATTCACTATTTATTTTATTTTTTTTTATTTTTATTTTTTTTGTGCTTAAATTAATTGTAGGTCAGCTCAAATCTGTTTATGATCTGTTGTCTTCATGGCAAAAGATGGAACTGGATTCTTGGCCTGCTTTGCTTGATGAGGTTATGGATCAGTTTGAGAATAATGCGGTGAAAGTAAGTTGCATGGCAATTCTTTACATTATTGCTGATTTTGATATATAAAGCAACACATTTCCATTAAAGAAAGAATAATTAAAGATCCTAATTATACTCCACCTTATTTGGAGAGGACATCATCAAAAGAAGTTCAACTTTCACTGCATACCCAAAAGTACTGTAGGAATGATATGGTGCTGTTGATTCGTCACTCCCCATCACCTTGATTTTGATTGTGGTTGTGACAGCTCTTTTTTTTTTGAGAATTTTTAAGCTTAAAATCCTCTCTTAACATACCTTAAAGGAATTATAAACCATGAGTGATTCTCCCTGTCAAAAATAACATCTAATTCAAACTGGCGTAGGAAGGAATTATCTTTTAGAATTTCGATGAATCAGGAGATGTATTTGGCACAGAAGTTGTAGATCTTTATCTTATTACTGATTCATCAAAGCATGACATTTCTAGTATTGAACAGAAAGTTTCTCTTTTTTTACAAAAAGATGTTTTTATCAACTAAAGTGTCCTGAAATTTTCATTACAAACATATTTATCAGCAGAAGTTTCTTGGAACAGTCTTTGAACAAATCTGTCTTACCTTGGATTGGATTGCTCTGTCAAGACCTTTCTGTTGGCCTTTTATTTAATCTTCTTGTGTGCCTTGGTCAATGACAAAATTTTCATTCTAAAAACTTCTTCTTTCATCACCCTTTGCCCCAAAAGATTTTTCCGCTTGTTTCTGAGATGTTCTATTTGTTGTATATGTGGTCATTCCTAATAAAAAATTCAGTTATTATTTCAAATTTTAATATTGTTGAGCATGTTAGTTGGCAACTTCTGCCACCTTTATACACAAATTGATTTTCCTTCTTAAAGCCAGACTGTTCTTTTATGAATGTCCAATCCAGTGTTATCAATAGGACCCCTGTGATGTAGTGGTGCAAAGTTGCCTCGGTCGCCACATGACTCAGCCGCATTGTGTCTTGCTGTTTTTGAACTCGTGGTGATGAGTTTCAGCTACCATTGTGGATAATCACATCTTATGTTGTTGCTCTTGTGTCTTTGAACTTTTTATTTTCTGTTTTTATTGCAATTTCTTCTCATTTACATCAGTTCTGGGTTTCTGATTGGAGTGAAAACACTGAAATTCTCACCTCCTGTTTGAGAACTTGGCCTCTTGATGTTGTTATCTTTCACGTTTCATTAGGGTCTTTATTCCCACTTTCTAGTGTTTTGAATCTAAGATTCATGATTATTTTTTTAGATCCTGACTATTTATTATCAGTTGTGAACATCTTTAGTTATGGGTAAATAATTTTATTTGCATAAAATGAATTATTTATCTTGTGTCTAAACCTTTTGTATAATGGTCATTGAACTATCTTCTACTCCGCCATTGTGTTTTTAGCGTTCGCCACTTCTTTTGTGATGCATGTTGATAACATTGTCTCCAAGTACTTCATTTTTCTTTTGATTGTCCCATCTTTCAATATCACTCCTTTAATAAATAAAACAATGGATCTAAACTCGCATCTTTTTAATTTTCTTTTAGGCATGTTGCTCATCTGTATATTTTGGTAAATAGGAATCTTTTTATTGAAATAATACTTTTTATTCAAGATAAGAATATCACTTATTTCTTTCTTGATTGTGTTGCAGTTGTGGTTTCCTCTGTACTCAGTACTTCTACCCAGCTCTTGTGATATATCAATAATTCAAAGGCGTGTTAGAAGATTAAATTCAGTCTGTTTGCAGTTTCATCTTTTAGATTTTGTGACCTGTTTTTCGGAGTTAGTTTTATTTTTGCTTTTGAATTTTGCAGTCTCGAGGACTTCATTCACACGTCCAGTATTGGGGAATTCAGGAAGCGGCTTCAGCTTCTCTTTGCTTTCCTTGGTCAAAATCATATCAGTGCATGTTTGAAAATTAATTCCAGGTACAATTTGTTTCTCTAGCACTTATTATTTTCTTGAAGAAATAGGAAAGAGAAGTCATGTACGCCACTAGAATATTTTACTGTAATACCATCAATTCCCTCTTATTTAAAAAAATCAGTTTTTGACACATAATTATTTTGACGGGAATCTATGTCATGTTAGCCTCATTTTAAATATAAAATCTGAAGGCATTTCCTCTTAATTAAACACTGCAGTTCTTGTCAGTTGGAACAGTCAACATTCTTGTACAATATCTTTGGATTTTATTTGCAGTTCTTACCAAGGTAAGTTGCTTTTACTTATTGTTTCATCGATCTATTGTCTATTTTCTTCCCTGGCCTTAATGTCTATCGGTTAATTATGTGACTGACTGCAGAGTATTGAAGTACATTGATTCTAGTAGGAAAGAGGTTGGTGTTGAACTAAATAAACTAGTGAAACTATGTCGGTGGGAGCATGGCAAGAGTCATTTATCAATTGAAAGCTTGAAAAAGAGTCGGCAGAAGCTTAGAAAGCTTATACAAAAGTATACTGTAAGTATCAGGCTTTCTCTTAGATTATGCAAAAGCAGATTTGAACATGTGCAACCTTTTTTCCTGTTTTTCACTAATCCTTCTCACTGGTCCAATTTATACCCGAACTAATGCCCACTAGAAAAATAATCAAGTTAGCTATTACAACATTTAAATAAATTTAATAATTGCTACAGATAATTTATTGGCTTCTTTCTTGGGCTTTGATTCCCCTCAGTTTTGAAATCTTATAGCCCCGAAAAATAGTTGACTGAGTGATAT
Source organism: Sphenostylis stenocarpa (assembly GCA_963425845.1). Classification (NCBI taxonomy): domain Eukaryota; kingdom Viridiplantae; phylum Streptophyta; class Magnoliopsida; order Fabales; family Fabaceae; genus Sphenostylis; species Sphenostylis stenocarpa. The sequence continues at coordinate 62,743,119 of OY731401.1, read as the reverse complement.
ACTAGTAAATAGTCATAATAAGCACTGTTATTCCTTAATGTCAGCTGCAGATATTTTTTCCCTACTACTTTGCACCGGCTTGGTCCATGCATCCTAATCTCTCTGGTCTTTAAACTACTTCAATTCATGTTATTTTCAGTATATTGTCACTGTTTTTTTTTTTTTTTTTAAAGAAGGATTTGTTGGATATACAGTGGTATGGAAGGACACTTTTGAGCTAAAAATCAATAGCCTTTCTCCTGCTTTCTCGTTTGTGTAGTTCCTTTCTGTAATTATCCTATGTTAAAACAAAGTTCTACTATTTGAAACCAAGTTAAAACAGATTATCTTATGAATGTGAAGTTTCTATCTGAAGGCGAGACACTAGCAATTCATTTTTCTCATTGTAATTTTTCTGTTTCTAGTCTTTCATTTGGGCAAGCCTTTAGCTTTCTTGCCTCGCTACTATCCAGCACCTTGATTTTTTGTCTCTTTATTCACTAAAATTGTAAAAGCTTCTTAAATTATGATATTCATAATCTGCTCTCATTTCTTATTGGTGAAGGATATCTTGCAAGAACCAGTGTCTATTTTCCTTAATCAAGAAGCTGCTCAAAGAGGAGCAAAAGCACAATCTTTTCATGATCATAAGCCCATTTATGATGGTCTGAGCAAGGGTTCGGTTGATGGTTATTTTGATTTGGAATTGTTCAGTGAAAACAGGTTGTTTATTAATGTGTATACAGTATAACGTAATCTTTTGCAATTTGAATTGTTTTAACATGTTTTTCCTGATGTAGGTTCATGTGGTTTGACAACTGTGACAAGGGATTAAACAGTGCTTTGCAGAACTTGTTGCTTAAGAAAACATCAGTATTGGATGTTGTACCTTTACATCCGAAAGGTGTTGAAGATTGTGCTTTTGTTATTCTTGTCTTCTTCATGTTCCTAACCTTATTTTTGTCTGGTTGTTTTCTTGTTCGGAAATATTGAAACATAGTAATCTATGCAGATATTCAAAGCTTATTTAGACCATGTGGTGATTCCCAGCGTACACTTTACCTGAAGGGATGGAATGCTGTGTGGCATATGATTGAAAAAATATATATCACAGCAGTTGACTATGGTAATCTTTGGAAGGAGGAGAAAAAGGGTCAAGGAAAGAGAAGAGCTTTGTCTGAGCTTCTTAAGCTTTTAGAAAGCAATGGGTTGTCTCGACACAAGTCAGCATATACAGTGGTATGAAACTTAATCGTTTGTTTTCAAGAACTTCCAGATTACTTATTGAAAATATTTAATAAAAATCCCATTGACATTTTTTCCCTTTCGTTTATTTGAACAAATGTACAGGACCAGCATAAAACTTGGTGGTTCCTTCAGCTTTCTGGGAACATATCACATGTATTGCTAACAAATAGTAGATTACAGTGTGTAACCCCAGGAATTCCTGAAGATGAAAATAAGAATAATCAAGAAGAAAGTTTGCTTATGGAGTGGAAAACTGCCATTGATAATTACTACAAGAGTGTTGTGTCTGTGCTGCTTATGCAGCAGATATGCCTCAATCCGCACAAAGATATAACTCTTGATCAGGTGAAATTTCTTGTTCAAATTGTTGTTAGTGTTGGGATTCATTTGGTTTTCTTACACGTTGTTTTATTTTTTCTTCTGCATCTTTATTTAGTATCTGCTGCCCTGCTAATTTTCTTCACATTGGAAGGGTTTATTTCTTTAATAACTGAATTTTTCATCTTTACAGCATTGCTTTTGTAATACTTTCAGTTGTTTTCTTGTGTGCCTTCTGAATCATATAATTGCTTTGGTTTCTGTAGGTTGATAGTTCTAGTTCTTTCCTCAATCAACTCGTTCAGATGCAACAGAAGCAACTTACTGCTGCCAGTGCATTTGACAAGCAATTGAAATGCCTTAGAGAATGTGTTTCTACTCTGGGGAAATTGTTTACATTTTCCTCTTCTACTGGTAACAAAACAAATTATATGTGCTCTATTATTCAAAATCAATATGCTACTTATAAGTGCATGTGGCAACAAAAGGTAAGCATTATTATTAAAATTTTATTTTGGATATCTGTTTTTGCTAGTGTTTTAGGTTTCTATATGAATACTTTTTTCTTGATCATGCAGCAATTGTTTGATACTCTTTATGCTACTTCACAAGAAGAATTGCTTTTACTGAGGATATTAGAAAGTAGCCATTTAAACACTTGCCACAGAGCCAGACCTGTAGTTAGTCGAATTATTGTTTTCATTGAAGAATTTTTACCGTTGTTCTGTAAATCGAAGGTGCTTATATTGGTTTATGGTTGTAATTTTCTTTAAATTTGCAGTAGTATCTATCTACTCTCTTTTAATTCATGGAAACATGATTACAGGAATCGTTGGATTGTTACCTAATTGGGAGGTCCAAAGCTGTCACTGCAGTGACTTCTTCATCGCATCTTTGCATTGTTAATCAAGAAATGGAGCAGCTGGTTTATGAAAATTTCAAAACAATAAGGGATTTTAAGGATAATTTTCATGAACTACAAGAGCAAGATTTGGATAGAAGCACGGTTAGAGAAGTTCTGATTCAGCATTTTCAAGAAATAACTGACAAGGTACTTAGTTTTTTGATTTATCCTTGTGAAACCTAGTATTTTGAAAGAGAAAAATAGGGTTTAAAAGGATTTGTTCTTCAGGCAAAATTAATTGAGGAAGAGTTTACAACAGCAATAAAGGGAAATTTCAATCAAGCAGATTTATCTGAAGATACATTTTGTGAAAGAAACTCTGTGGAGCTTAATGCCAGGTTCAATGAAGCCCTTATGTCTACATATCAGCATCTTGCATCTGTATTGCAGAATTTATGTTCGCCCAGTAATATTCCTGTGGTTGACGAGTCCATGGTAAAAATTGTTTCATGGGAATCACTATTTGATTCATTTGTTACAAATCTTAGCTTGGATACATTATGTGAGAATCTTTTCAAAGCTGTTTCTTTTGGGGTAAGTATCGTTTCTTTTGCATGTCTTCTTAGTACTCTTTGTTGCTTGATAACTAATTTGACTGTACCTTTGCTCTTTAGGAGAAGTTAGTGAATTGTTGTGACGATAAAATCAGCAATTATTCATGGCTCGGAGCCCATTTTAAAAGTCTGCATATGTTCATGGATCAATTACTAAACTTTGGTGATGAACTTATGAAAAATTTCTTAGCCATGCACAGATCAGTAAGCTTAATACTCCTCCTCATTCTGTGTATAACTTAATATTCTCTATTTACACAGTATATAATTTTCTAAATTAAGCCTGATGATGTAGTTGTATGTCACTTTGCAGGTATCAATAACAACTCATGTTATTGCAAATATTTTAGCTTCTTTATTTTCAAACGGTTTTGGAATATCTCCTGAAGACCAGGAGGAAGATGGGACCCTCAATACGACTGGGGATGCAAGTGGTACAGGTATGGGAGAGGGTGTCGGATTAAAGGATGTCAGTGATCAGATTGCAGATGAAGATCAGCTATTGGGAACACGGGAACAGGTTAGCCTTTTCGCTAATATATTTTGCTGATTTGGTCAGACTCTTCTCATATATCTGATTTCTATATAATGTACTTGTGTCAATACTACAGCAAAATGAAAAGCAAGATGACTCTGATAAAGTGCCAAGTAGCAACAATACAGGGATTGAAATGGAACAGGATTTTCAGGCTGATGCTATGAGCCTTAGTGAAGACTCTGAAGATGTTGATGATGAGGATGAGGATGGGGAGCTTGAGTCTGAAATGGGACCAACTGGACCAGACAGTGAAGCAGTGGGTGAGAAAGTTTGTGATAAGAATGAAGATGAAACTCCCAATGATAAAAGAGAGAAGTATGAATCTGGACCTTCGGTTAAGGATAGAGATGAAGGCAACAGGGAGTTAAGAGCCAAGGATGACTCTACAACGAATGAACCTGGTGATGGTAATTGTGATGAAGGTGATGCTCAAGATGATGAAACGGTACTCCCAGATGATATAGGTGATGGAGAGAAAGGAGATGAAGTGACAATGGACAAAGAAGCAGCATATTCAGATCCTACTGGGTTGAAGCCTGATGAGTTGGATCAAACCTCTGACGTGGATATGGATTTAGATTTAAATGAAGATGCAGATCTCATGGAAGATGTAGAACCTGATGAGCAAGATAATATATCTGAGAATGGAAATGAAGGGAAGCAGGATGAAGAGACTTGCTCCCCTGATGAAGCTATGGAAGAGGCACATACTGAAGTTGATACGAACTCCGAAAAAGATGATCAAGGTCTGGACCATAACCAGAATGCAGACATGCATTCAACAGAAACAAACAAAGATTCATCTAAATCTTCCGTATTGATTAATGAGCAAGTTCCCCCTGCTAAATTAGCATCACAGTCGAATGTTGATTGGCAGACATCTGGTTCTGAACATGTTGCAGCAGAGTCAAATTTGTCTAATAGCCATCATGACTTTGACTCTACCCTGTTGGGAGGTTTGCCTTCTTGTAGTATATCTGAGATGGATTTTAAGATGTCTGACTCATCAAATAGTGGAGGATTTGGTGAAAATCAACCCAAATCTCAGCATCCACGGAATGAACATTCATTTATTCAAGAGAAACATACTAATCCTCATCGAAGTATAGGTGATGCACTTGAATATCAGAAAGAAAGAATTAATGTATCTGGTGATCTTCCGGAAGATAGCAGTGCGAAACAAGATGAGATGGAAGACGACAATGCTGATGAGTATGGCTATGTTTCTGAATTTGAAAAGGGAACAACTCAGGCTTTGGGGCCTGCAACACTGGAGCAGGTTGATAGAAACATTGATGGTGATCAGCTTGATAAAGAATGTACTGCGGGAGAAGATTTAAAGTTACAGTTTGAGAAGGAAAAATCAGAAATGAATTCTGTTAGTATTTCTTCATCAATCACCAAAAATGACAAAAGGGAGCAAGTGAATCCGTCAGCCATGGAAACGTCACGAGATGATGGATCAGCGCATCCTCTTACTAGAATAGATATTGATCTTGAAAATCGTTTGGAAGATTTGGTTTCTATCAGAAGTTCATACATGAGCGAGAGCACTGATCTAAGCCAGCTCTCTCTGCACGACAAAGACTTGGGTAAAGGCCAAGATCCTAGTGATGTACCTGATCATGTGAAAGATAATGCTACTGCTCTCTGGAGTAGATTCGAACTTAGCACAACAAAATTGTCTTTTGAGTTGGCTGAGCAATTGCGGCTTGTAATGGAACCCACTTTGGCCAGCAAGCTCCAAGGTGATTATAGAACTGGCAAAAGGATAAATATGAAAAAGGTAGATAATTTATTCTTATGAATAGTAGACCTTGTCAACATTTGTTGACGAAATATTTGTGCTTAGCTTACCATCTTTTTCTTAAAAAAAACCCAGGTAATTCCTTACATAGCAAGTGATTATAGTAAAGATAGAATATGGCTGAGGCGGACCAGACCCAACAAACGTGATTACCAAGTTGTTATAGCTGTTGACGATTCACATAGTATGTCAGAGAATGGCTGTGGTGATGTTGCTATTGAAGCTTTGGTTACAGTATGTCGTGCTGTTTCTCAATTGGAAATGGGCAGCTTGGCTGTTGCTAGTTTTGGAACAAAAGGAAACATAAAGTTATTGCACGACTTTGATAGACCCTTCAGTGGAGAGGCTGGTGTTAAGGTAGCAGGATTAAGAACTTAGCTTATAATTTGTTTCTTTTTATTATAATCATTTTGCATGTGTGGAAAATGTTTGAGAGAATCCAAGTCTAATAATCTAGGTCTAACTGTTTTTGGCTGAGGAGCAGATGATATCCAATTTGACATTCGAGCAAGAGAATACTATTGCTGATGAGCCAGTTGTTGACCTATTGAAGTACCTAACGAACAAACTAGATACTGCAGTTGTAAAAGCACGACTTCCATCTGGACATAACCCACTGCAGCAACTAGTTTTAATAATTGCAGACGGTCGGTTTCATGAAAAGGTACTTGATAATAAATTACTTTTATACTTTTTCTCTCTTACCTCTGAACTCTCTGTTCACTCATCTTCAACTTAAATATTTTCAGGAGAATTTAAAGCGGTGTGTTAGAGATGTATCAACTGGTAATCGGATGGTTGCTTTCTTGCTTCTAGATAATTCTCAGGAGTCAATTATGGATCTGAAGGTATATGCTCTGTTATGCTTAAATGTTTTTTAATTAAAAGTATTAGAGGCAACTTTTCTCCTCACTTATCATGAGGTTCTGAACTGCAGGAAGCTTCTTTTGAGGGTGGGAAGATGAAATTTTCTAAGTACATGGATTCCTTTCCCTTTCCCTACTACATTGTTCTGAGGAACATTGAGGCATTGCCTAGGACTCTTGCTAACCTATTGAGACAGGTTAGTTTGATTTTCTTCCACCTTTCTTTTGAGGCAATATATAAATAAATAAAGATTCTGGTTAACAAAGTGAGTTATATTTATTTTGTTGTGCTTATTTCAGTGGATGGAGCTTATGCAGCATTCAACTGGTTGAGGACTTTTATGATGCAAGTTCCATCTCGGCGGAGTTTGTCTGCCCCCAATTTTGTAAGCAGTTTACTAATTGTACATGCAGTTGAGTGTACAGTCGCTTTCTACTTAGACCAGGAATATCATGTTTGCGGTGCATTGGACATGATAGCAACGAATTTTTAATTTGTATATTGTGTAGTGTTGCAACTTTTAAAGTACAGATGTTGCAAGTTAATTATAATGGTAAAAATGAGTGATCTTATTCCTGTCAAATTAATTTTTAGATAAATATAAGTTCAAATGTTTGTGATATATATTAGAATTTTTTTATTAACTTCCAATTAGTGAACAAAAATTCATACAAAACTTTCTATTCACTGCGAAAACTATTTAAGACTTTAATCAAATTTAGAATCAATTTAAAAATGAGTGAAACACCCACCGGTTAAGGGTTGATCAAAATGGCCTATAAAATAAACTGGTAAAAATGTATATTACCGGTAAAAATTTGTAATTTATCAAACAATTTACGCATCTGAAATTATAAATTACTAAACCATTTATCGTTTGTATTTGAAATGGCGAGTCAAATTTTTGTATAAATAAATAAAAAACTGAAGTTTTGCGGTCTAGTATGTGTTTAGCGTTCGAGGAATTATTTTTAATACACTATGATGTCATTAGTCCCTCGTCTTAGAAAATAAGTCTTTATTCTTCTTCGATTTGAATCTGTCCTCAGGTTATATTATTTAAAAATAATTATATTTATGATAAATTAATTTTATTATTTTTTATAAAATTAAATATTTATAATTTTATAATTTATATTTATTAATAATTAAATATATATTTTAATTTATTATATTTATATTAAATATAAATATAAAAGAACTATTTAATTATTTTTTTTATAAAAATTAGAATCTTTATATTATTATTATTGAAATATTTGATTATATATATAAGTTAATTTTTTTAAGTTATTATTTAAAAATATGAAATATATAATTTATAAAAAAAGTTAATAAGTTAGTTCTTATTTAATTAGTTTAAAGTAATAAAAGTTTAAATTATTAATTTTTAAAATTTTTAAAATATAATTATTTTATTAAGATAAAATTTGATATATAATAAATAAGAATAATAAGATAAAAAAATATGACATAATAAAATCTAATAAAAATAAATTATAAATAAAATAATATTAGTTACTATTAATATTTATGTAAAACATTTAACAAAAATAAAGAATAAGAAAAATTAACTTTATTCATTTGGTTGAAAAGATTGAAAAAAAAAACACATTGATTAGAGAGATTAATGAAACGTGTAAAAAGGAAAGATAGGAGAAAGATAATAATATAATGAACTAATTAATATAAAAAATTAAAAAAGATAAAAAATTAAAAAATAGATAGAAGAAAAGTAATAATGATAAAATATAAAAAAAATGATTTTATATATAATAAAAAAGTTTTAAAATAATATTTTAATATTTAAATTTAAATATAAAATTGAAACGAGGACGTCAATAAAGTAAAAATTACATGTAGATAAAATAAGGATTACATTATCCATCACAGATATAGATTTAATTGACATCCTTAATTATATATAAAACTTTTATAATTAAAAATTATTTTATTAGATGTACAATTAAATATTATACTAAATTTGTTATTCAATTAAAGAATTAAAAGTTTGTTTATATTTTTTATCAATAAAAACTTAAAAATAATATGATTTAATTTTTAAGAAAGTTGCTTATGTCTTTCTTTCTTGCACTTGTATAATTTGTTATCCTTATATCTTTTATATATATATATATATATATATATATATATATATATATATATATATATATATATATATTTCCATATGTATAAATTTTATATTTAAGAAAAGTCTAAAATTTTGATTTATGAATAGGTGGCATAGTAATCCAAATTTTTTTTAATATTAAAAAAATACTTTTAAAAATAATTCATAGACTTTAAGGAATTTTTTTTTTAAATGACAGATTAAAGGAATGCCCAAAACGTATCTGCAAAACCTTCCTATTGAAATTAATAAAGAAATAATCGATTAATGAAATGAGTACCATTTTGCACTTCCCCACATATATAATTTATTTTTTTAATCTAAGCGATTATTTTATTTGTAGTAATTAAGAATTTATATATAATTTAAGTCACACATGTTTTTTTTTTAAATGATTTATGCATAGGATTCCATTTATCGTATGTGGAAATTACTTATTGATTCTGTTTATATCTAGTTTTGTTTCTATTTCTCTATACAATTTTCAAAGTTAGGGTTGGTTGCAGACAAAATATAGCTATTGTGACGTTTATTTTTATTATCCTTTATTAATCATTATTATTATTATTTGTATAAGAGTAGGAGGTAAAAAAAATATTACATATATGTAAAAGTAATTTACATCACTATATAAGATATACAAAAGAAGAAGGAATTTTATCTTTGATTCCTTCTATTTTCTTTTTCTACAATTTTACAAGTATCTACATTGGCGGTGGAAACAAACTGATTAAGGGGTTTTGAAAAAAAGTAGGAGGCATAAAAAAGGTAACTACTACTGACCCATCTAACATAATGAGATTTCCCATATCATATACAAATGTTATTATTGAAAATCCTATCCCTCTAAAAGTAACCGAGTTGTCTATAACATTCGTGTTCCAAGTAGTTCCTGGAAAGAAGGCAGTGATGCTTGCAGAAAAGGGATTTAGAATATTTGGCGCCTCCATCTACTTAAGTTGGTGTTTAAATAAAACATGCATAAAAGATCACAATAGGGAGTGAGAACATTTATCAATTACAATAATACAATCTTATAATATATAGATATATATGTTTCAACTTTCTCAACACATTCTATTTTATGAAGATTTAAATTGTAGTGACTAGTCAGGATAAATGAGCTCAATTTTAATCATGCTCACAAGTGATATTTACTCATTTAAATCCCCAAGGTCCAACCTCCATCTACAATATCATCAAATCTTCACAAATAGATATTATTGTAATTGATTAATATAACTATAGACTAATAAATAGGATCATTGCATTACTAGAGATAAAATAAAGTAAACAAACAAGACCAAGACGTAATTGGAGATAATTAAAATAGGACCAGATGCATAACCGGAGATAATTAAAATAGGACCAAGTGCATAACTCGGAGATAAAATAAAATAGGACTAGTACATAACTCGGAGATAAAGTAAAATAAACAAAAAGGACCAGTACATAACTCGGAGATAAAGTAAAATAGGACCAGTACATAACCTGGAGATAAAATAAAATAGGACCAAGACATAACCGGAGATAAAATAAAATAGGACCAAGTACATAACCGGAGATAAAATAAAATAGGACCATTACGTAGTTAGAGATAAATAAACAAATAACTAAATAAATAGAATAAGGTTAGGGACACCTCACTTCACAACTATAAGCAAAATAAAGTAGATTTAATGATAATATTCTCCTCCCCTACCTTAAGAGTTATGGATGAGATACCAAAATTTTTGGTTCTTTCTCTTCTTCCTTCTCGTTTCTTTCTCTTTCTCTTTCTTTCTCCTCCTTTCTCTCTCTTCCTCTCTCCTTCTTTCTCTCTCTTCCTTTCTCTCTTTCCTTTCTCTCTTTCCCTCTTTCTCTCTCTCCTTCTTTCTCTCTCTTCCCTTCTCTCTTTCTCTCTTTCTCTCTCTCCTTCTTTCTCTCTCTTCCCTTCTCTCTTTCTTTCTCCGCATGCTTTCCCCCTGCCCCTTTTATAACCAAAATTTTGTATTTTTTATTATTATTATTATCTTTTTTTACTGAAATCATTAAAAGCATTAATGACGGATAAAACTTACCCATTAAGATAAGTTAATCTTATCTTTCAATTTATTATTATATACATATATTTTTGAGATATTACATTTCCCCTATACTTACAGAAATTTCGTCCTCGTAATTTTTTAGCGACTAAAATAAATAGGGGTAACTTTCCCTGATTTTCTTTTCTAGTTCCCATGTAGCGTCTCCAGTAATTTCATTCCAAACAACCTTCACTAGTGGAATTTGTCTTCCCCTCAGTTGCTTGATCTTCATATCTGTAATCTGTACAGACATTGTTTCAAATGTAAGGTTATCCTTTAATTGTACTGTATCTGGCATTATTACATGAGAAGGGTCAGAAATATATTTTCTTAACTGAGACACATGAAACACATTATGAAGATTAGAAAGAAAAGGGGGTAAGGAAATTTGATAAGCAACAGGACCTATTTTTCTAAGAATTTGATAGGGACCAATAAATCGAGGAGTGAGTTTCTTGGCTTTCATTACTCTACCAACTCCAGTTGTCGGTGTTACTTTCAAGAATACATGTTCACCTTCTTGGAATTCAAGGGGTCGTCTTCTCTTGTCAGCATAGCTTTTTGTCGACTTTGAGTTGTTCTTAATTTTTTCCCTAATCATCTTAATTTTCTCCGTGGTTTGTTGAATCATGTCAGGACCTAAGATTAAATTTTCTCCAGTCTCAAACCAACATAAAGGTGTCCTACATTTTCTCCCATACAATGCCTCATAGGGTGCCATACCTATGCTAGAATGGAAACTGTTGTTATAAGTAAATTCAATTAATGATAAGTATCGATCCCAGCTACTGTAATCTTCTAACACACATGCTCTCAACAAATCTTCCAAGGACTCGAATGGTTCTTTCGATTGTCCATCAGCTTGAGGATGATAAGTTGAGCTAAGATGAAGCTTAGTTCCTAAGGCTTGATGTAGGCTTCCCCAAAATTTAGAAATAAACCTAGGATCCCGGTCAGAAATAATACTAGATGGAACTCCATGTAATCTCACAATTTCTTTTATGTACAATTCAGTCAGTTTATCCAATGAATACCTGATGTTAATGGGTAGAAAATGAGCAGACTTTGTCAACCTATCCACGATAACCCATATGGAATCAAATTTTTGAATTGTTCGTGGTAAACCAACTATAAAGTCCATTCGCAATACTATCCCATTTCCACTCGGGTATATCTAAAGATTGTAGCATTCCTGCAGGCCTTTGATGTTCTATCTTAGCTTTTTGACAAACTAAGCATGATGTTACATATTGTGCCACTTGCTTCTTCATTTTAGGCCACCAAAATATTTTCTTAAGATCTTGATACATTTTTGTTGTGCTCTGGATGTATGCTCAATTTACTCTTATGTGCTTCATCTAAAATTAGTTTTCTAATCTCTACATTATTAGGCACACATATTCTACCACTAAATCTCAAAATTCCTGCTTTATCTATGCCAAATTTTTCTCCATTCTTTTGTCCTATCAACTTCTTTTTCTTTTGAATAAATTCATCAACTACTTGAGCCTCTTGAATTTGTCTTTGTAATTCACTAGTAATCTGAGTTAAGTTTAATTTTATTCTATTAGGGTTCATGGTAATTGATAAATTCATGTTTCTGAATTCTTCTAGCAGACTCATCTCATGAATCATAAGGGAAGAGACATGTAATGATTTTCTGCTTAAAGCGTCTGCCACTACATTTGCCTTTCTTGGATGGTAATGTAATTCAAAATCATAATCTTTCAAAAATTTCATCCATCTTCTCTGTCTCATATTTAACTCTTTTTGATCAAACAAGTATTTAAGACTCTTATGATCACTAAAAATCTCAAACTTACCACCATACACATAATGTCTCCATATTTTGAGTGCAAAAACGATGGCGGCTAGTTCTAGATCATGAGTTGGATAATTTTTCTCATGTGTCCTTAATTGTCTCGAGGCATATGCAACTACCCTTCTATCTTGCATAAGAACACATCCTAATCCCATTTTGGAAGCATCACAAAATATCACAAAATGTCCAGTTGGGTTAGGCAATGCTAGTACAGGGGAAGTGGTTAATCTTCTCTTAAGTTCTTGAAAACTATTTTCGCACTTTTCTGTCCATTCAAAAACTTGACCTTTCTTGGTGAGTTGGGTTAAAGGCATAGCCATTTTAGAAAATCCTTCAATGAATCTCCTATAATATCCAGCCAAACCCAGGAAACTACGAATCTCAGTCACTGTTTTTGGTGGATCCCATTGTAGAATTGCTTCTACCTTAGTTGGGTCTACTGACACTCCCTCTTTAGAAATCACATGACCTAAAAATTTCACTTCTTTTTACCAAAATTCACATTTAGACAATTTAGCATACAATTGTTTGTCTTTCAAAATTTGAAGAACAACTTGAAGGTGGTCTGCATGATCTTCAAAAGTTTTAGAATAAATAAGAATGTAATCTATAAAAACCACAACAAAATGATCTAAAAATGGACAAAAAATCCTATTCATATAGTCCATAAATATTGCAGGAGCATTGGTCACACCAAAAGGCATCACTTGATATTCATAATGACCATACCTAGTTCTAAATGCAGTTTTTTGTACATCTTCTGCCTTTACTCTAATTTGGTGATATCCTGATCTTAAATCTATTTTAGAAAATACAGAAGCTCCTCTTAATTGATCTAACAAATCATCTATTCTTGGAAGAGGGTATTTATTCTTTATGGTGAATTTATTTAACTGACGATAATCTACGCACAACCTAAAGCTACCATCTTTCTTCTTAACTAATAAAACAGGGGCTCCCCAAGGTGATACACTAAGACGAATGAATTGTTTTCCAAGTAATTCTTCCAATTGTTTCTTCAGTTCTGTCAGTTCAGAAGGGGACATCCTATATGGTGCCATAGAAATTGGTCCAGTTCCAAGCATTAAATCTATTGAAAATTCAATCTCTCTGTTGGGTGGTAAACCAGGAATATCAGGAAAAACTTTAGAAAAATTTTGAACAACTGCTATTTTTTTCAAATCGACTTCCTCTTTTACTTCCGCAGAAGATAGTAACAAATATCCTTGAATTTTGTTCTTTAAAGACTCATTTACTGAGTTGGTAGAGAAACTCAAAAGATTTTCAGAATTTGAAAATATTACTGATTTTTCTGCACAATTTAGAAGGACTTGATTGGAAGATAACCAGTTCATACCCAGGATTACATCTAATTGAGATAAAGGTAGACAAATTAAATTTACAAGGAATTTCCTGTTTTCAATGAATAAAGGACAATCTAGACAAATTTTATTGGTGATTACAGACTTACTTGTGGGAGTTGAAACAATCAAACTATTATCTAGAAAAGAAGTTGGCAATTCAAGGTGTTGTACACAATCATTGGAAATAAATGAATGAGTTGCGCCTGAGTCATACAGTACATTTAAAGTTTTGCCTTGAATGAAACACATACCTTGGATCAAATCATTATTCTGAGAAGCTTCAATTCCATTCATGGTATATACTCTTCCTGTTGTCGGAGGTCTTCTTTTTGGTGTAGAAGGATCAGAATTTGGTTTTTGTTGCCGACATTCAGAGAATATATGACCAGGTTTCCCACACTTGAAACAGACAGGTCCTTTAAGATGACAATCTTTAGCATAATGATCTTGTCCACACTTAAAACACTTGAGTTGATTATTTATACGGTTATTAAAATTTCCTGCAGAGAATTGATTGGGTTGGGGTCTCCAGTGGGGGCGGTTGTAAGGTTTTTCTTCATTTTGTCTCCTTTTATTATGCTGGGGTCCAAAAGATTTTGGTTTACTATTTTGATGATTTTCAAAATCTTCCAAATATCTGCATTTTTGAATAAGCGTAGGAAAATCAGAAATTTCTAGTATTCCTATCGCTTTTCTCATTTCGGGCCTAAGTCCATTCTCAAATTTTATACATTTCATTCTTTCATCAGGGTGATAAAAGAATGCAGAGTATTTTCCTAGCTCTTCAAACTTAGAGGCATATTCTCCTACTGTCATACTTCCTTGCTTTAATTGCATAAACTCTATTTCTTTCGTTCTTCTCACATCATTGAGAAAATATTTTTCTAAAAATTTTGTTCTAAACACTTCCCAAGTAATGATTATTCTTCCTCCTTCTAGTAATCTCCTGGTACTATCCCACCAATATTCAGACCTCTCCTATCAACATAAATACAAGCATAATTCACCTTTTGGTCATCGGGACAATTCATAACTTGAAATATTTTTTCCAATTCTTTAATCCATAATTCGGCCTTTTCCGGGTTATATCCTCCAGAAAATTGTGGAGGCTTGTTTCTCCTAAATTCAACTAAACCTTGTGATCCATTGGTTCCTTCAGGTCTTTGGTTCCTTAATAATGCAAGCGGCCATGTCTCGGATAGCTTGTATCGCTTCATCAACTCGTTGTTCCTTCTATTATTTGCCATCCGGAATTATATAAGTTAGGATTCATAAGATATCATGATAGACTCATTTTACAGGTCACACATGAAACGTTGCTCTGATACCATTTAATGTGACGTTTATTTTTATTATCCTTTATTAATCATTATTATTATTATTTGTATAAGAGTAGGAGGTAAAAAAAATATTACATATATGTAAAAGTAATTTACATCACTATATAAGATATACAAAAGAAGAAGGAATTTTATCTTTGATTCCTTCTATTTTCTTTTTCTATAATTTTACAAGTATCTACATTGGCGGTGGAAACAAACCGATTAAGGGGTTTTGAAAAAAAGTAGGAGGCATAAAAAAGGTAACTACTACTCGGCCCATCTAACATAATGGGATTTCCCATATCGGATACAAATGTTATTATTGAAAATCCTATCCCTCTAAAAGTAACCGAGTTGTCTATAACATTCGTGTTCCAAGTAGCTCCTGGAAAGAAGGCAGTGATGCTTGCAGAAAAGGGATTTAGAATATTTGGCGCCTCCATCTACTTAAGTTGGTGTTTAAATAAAACATGCATAAAAGATCACAATAGGGAGTGAGAACATTTATCAATTACAATAATTCAATCTTATAATATATAGATATATATGTTTCAACTTTCTCAACACATTCTATTTTATGAAGATTTAAATTGTAGTGACTAGTCAGGATAAATGAGCTCAATTTTAATCATGCTCACAGTGATATTTACTCATTTAAATCTCCAAGGTCCAACCTCCATCTACAATATCATCAAATCTTCACAAATAGATATTATTGTAATTGATTAATATAACTATAGACTAATAAATAGGATCATTGCATTACTAGAGATAAAATAAAGTAAACAAACAAGACCAGTACGTAACTGGAGATAATTAAAATAGGACCAGTGCATAACTGGAGATAAAATAAAATAGGACCAGTACATAACTGGAGATAAAGTAAAATAAACAAAAAGGACCAGTACATAACTGGAGATAAAGTAAAATAGGACCAGTACATAACTGGAGATAAAATAAAATAGGACCAATACATAACTGGAGATAAAATAAAATAGGACCATTACGTAGTTAGAGATAAATAAACAAATAACTAAATAAATAGAATGAGGTTAGGGACACCTCACTTTACAACTATAAGCAAAATAAAGTAGATTTAATGATAATATTCTCCTCCCCTACCTTAAGAGTTGCGGATGAGGTACCAAAATTTTTTGTTCTTTCTCTTCTTCTTCTCTCGTTTCTTTCTCTTTCTCTTTCTTTCTCCTCCTTTCTCTCTCTTCCTCTCTCTCCTTCTTTCTCTCTCTTCCTTTCTCTCTTTTCCTTTCTCTCTTTCCCTCTTTCTCTCTCTCCTTCTTTCTCTCTCTTCCCTTCTCTCTTTCTCTCTTTCTCTCTCTCCTTCTTTCTCTCTCTTCCCTTCTCTCTTTCTTTCTCCGCATGCTTTCCCCCTGCCCCTTTTATAACCAAAATTTTGTATTTTTTTATTATTATTATTATTTTTTTTTACTGAAATCATTAAAAGCATTAATGACGGATAAAACTTACCCATTAAGATAAGTTAATCTTATCTTTCAATTTATTATTATATACATATATTTTTGAGATATTACAGCTATTCTATTAATTGTCGCATCTTAATAACAATATGTTTGCTAAAATCATTATATATTTTTTCTTGCATTATTTTGAAAAGTATCTTTTTTTTTTTTAGTATCAACAAAACTGAAATTTGTGTTTAGGAAGATTCTTCCATAATTTAAACACTCTAAGTTATTATACACATTTATATATCTTAACATTAGACATGTTTGTATCAATTTTTATATAAAAATTGTTAAAAGAGAAAAATAGGAAAGAAACAGATAAATTAATTTTTTATATGCTAAAATATATAAAAAATTGTATGAGAATGTTTTTACAAATTAGTTTGTGTATAAATTAATTTGTAATCATAGAAAAATCAATTTCATTTGTTTTTTTAGAAGTATTTATGAGAAAATGATCTAAATATACGTCTTTTGTATGATTATGTAAATTGATTTAGATTTGAAATGAGTGGTAAGTGTGTAATAAAAACAAATAAAAGTAGTCTGTTTGTAGAGAAAAAATCTCTGGTGATAGATATATCATAACTATGTTTATTCTTTGTTTTTATATTATTAATATTTTTTATTATTAATTTTTTAAATATATATTTTTTAATATTTTTAAAATATATAATTATAATAATGATTTTTAAAAATTATAATATTTTTATTTTGCTATCTCTGATAAAGGAAAAAACAGCCATACAAAGAATATTTTATATATAATTATTAAAGGTATCAGTACTGTATATTAAAAACTTTATTATTAATTTTTTCAATTACCATTCTAGTTCATTATTGTAACCATTTTTTTATGGTGCAAGTAGCTTTAACTTTTCTAATTACATCCATGTTCTTCGAAGAGGATAAGCAAGTCTAACATTAATTAAATAATGGGTGAGATAACCATTTTTTTAATAAAAAATTGTTGAGATAAGTTTCATTTATATATTCATTTTACTTGGTCAAATATTACCTTCTTTTTATTTATTTATTTATTTATATAATAATAATAAATAGGTTTCTTCTTTTTCTAATGCACTCGTTTTCTTTTCAAGTAGTTACAACATATACATATCATGCTTTTTTCAATTGTTTTTTTCTTAGTGTTTAATTGCTTGTTTTATTTTGAACAAGTTGAATTAATTACTTAAAGGATTAATTTTATTATTCATAATAATCTTGTTGATTGTCTGTTAAATATAATTATTATCTCTACAAAAATTCTACAACTAAATCATATATATAAGTCAACCATGCAAGTTAAATTACTTGCAAGTATTTGATAAAGATGAAGTTTTACTCCCATACGAATCTGAACATCAAACATCCTAATAAGTATGCATAAGCATATAAAATTAGCTCAATTTGCTGATCTTATTTTTTACTTCATTTTTTATTTTAGGATTAAAATATAGTGATGACGAGATTAATAAAATATAGTGATTTTGACTAAAATATGTGAATTAAATGATTTTTTTTCACTAACTTTTGAGGATTTAAAATATGAACAAATTTGTCTTAAAGTATTAATTAATAATTTAAATTTTAGAAATTTACAATTGTATTGAATTTTATCTCGAAAATTGTTAAAACAATCATATGATTAGTCACTTAAATTTATAAATTTGGACAGGTTATTTAGATCTGTATACAATTATTAATTAAGTATTTCACATCAAACTCACGTACACACAATTGGAAGAAAGATTGTCTATAAATAATAGGGTTCTTAAAAAAAAAAAATTCCTCAATATAAAATCATTAGAATAGTATACATAAAAATCAGCCAAGTTGCACGTTATATTCATCTCTCAAGCTTTGAAAGACAAAAAGGAAAATGAATAGAAGATATCTTGATAATGATTGATGATTGATAGAAAAACCTATCAAAACATCCACAATTTAAACTATCAATCCACTGACCCGAATACGTCCCAAATAACTTAATTTTCAGAGCCGGATAAATTTATGGGAAATTTTGGTTGAAAATTCAAAGAGCTTCTCTACAACTCATTATTGGATGTGATTTTTTGTTGGATTGTGATAAAAATATCATGATTGTATAGATATGAAATTGCCACACCCTATCCTAATTCTTAGATTTATGGCCCACTTTGCAAGTATATATCTGTCTTGCCTGGCTCCCAACCACATTTCAGCTTAGGAATTAAGTTTGCAAGAATTATCCTGCCCTTAAGCAAGTGAAGGTAAGTACTATGTAAGATTTTATCGTCTTTATTTAGTAGTTATTCTCTATTTCTTTATTAAAATTATCTAGTTATTATACTATCAGCGTTAAAAATCGTTTTATTAAACTCTTTTCTCTTCTTATAAATATAAGATATTTTTTAATTGGAACGTGAAATAATGGAAAAATCTATTTTAGATTTCTTAGTTTTTTATGGATACACATTCTTTAATTTCTGGGTCTCCTCCATGTTCAATAGTTTTTTCTCACAGTCGATACAGAAAAATTATCCAACTCAATTATACTTTAGTTTGTTTGTAGAATTTCCAACTAAAAAAATTCTTTAGCTTTTCAAGAAAAAACACCCAAGACTCAGAAT
This sequence comes from Sphenostylis stenocarpa, assembly GCA_963425845.1. Classification (NCBI taxonomy): domain Eukaryota; kingdom Viridiplantae; phylum Streptophyta; class Magnoliopsida; order Fabales; family Fabaceae; genus Sphenostylis; species Sphenostylis stenocarpa. The sequence continues at coordinate 62,724,103 of OY731401.1, read as the reverse complement.
TTTCATTAAATCCTATGACACAAAGAATCGACTGATGCAGTTAATTATAACTAGCTGATGTGACATGCAAATTAACCAGTTAATTTCCTTATCAGTTATGAGCACTATTGAGTCGGGGGAAAAAATGAAAGGGTGGAGAAAAGCTTTGAAAAGTGTAAGGGATTGGATGGCAAACAAGGACAAGAATGAATGGTTGAAGGATATGAGAGGAATGCTGAGTTTGATGGCGACAGTAATTGCAACTATGACCTTTCAAAGTGCTCTTAATCCACCAGGTGGCGTTTTGCCTCCAAAAGACAGTGGAGTCGAATGCCAGAATCAGTCATGTCCTGGACAATCTGTTCTTGCTCTGGTTTACCCAGTCGATTATAAAATTTTCCTTTACTGCAACACGATATGCTTCGTTTCATCTTCAGCTGTTTGTCTCTTGCTTGTGAGTGGATTTCCTCTGCAAAACCGGTTTTTCACCTGGCTCTTGTCTATAGGGATGTGCATCGTCCTCAGCACCCTCTCTCTAACCTACTTGTTCGGTGCACAAATGGTTGTCCCTGATCTGCTTTGGGATAATATATTAACCATGTTCGGAAAGGTTATTATAGTGTGGTTGGTACTGTTGGTTCTCATCGCAATCTTCCTTTCCCTGCGCCTATTTGTTTGGATTGTCAATAAATGCATCTACGGAGTTCTAGAAAATCCAACAATCTAGTTCTCCTCCTGCATACCACATGTTTTAGGTTGTTTTGCAATGTTTGTCAATAATCAAACATGCTTCTATTTCGGCTGCAAATATCCTGTTAGCAGTGTTTATTATTGATGTAGAAAGTTATATAATGGAAAATAAGATTGTCTAATATAATCCTTGTTCTTCTCTTTTTCCTCTTCCTCTGTTTCATTAGAGCTATTATCAATACACAGCCATCATTTCCCAAACATACTTCCAGCATCCCTCGTTGAATTTTTACATTATTATTCATGCATTCCATCTTGTACTCTTAGGTTATATATATATATATTCCTTTTATTATTTTTTTTATCTCTCACTTCATTTTATTTTTTTAATTAAAAACTAGATTCAAATTTCATAAAATAAGTATTTTATTATTTTTAAATAATAAAAATATTTAAATTATTCAAAAATATTATAATTTAATACATTGTATTTAAAAAACATTACATAATAAATTATTAATTACAAATAGTATTATTATATTGTACTTAAGAAACGAAATTCAATATTTATTTAAAAATAATTTCTTTTAATAAATATATTTTTTAAATTACTTAATATGATTAGTCATAATAACTTAATTTAATTATAATTAGATTAAAATACTAAAATAAAAAAATTAGTTCAACTCATAAATATTTAATATTTTTTAATTAGATGAGTAATTAATTTATTATGATAAAATGATTTTGAATTAATTATTTATTATTATCATAGATAAAATTATTTATTATCATCATAATTTTCAATATTTAATTAATATTTTTTTAAGTTTGGATTTCAATTTTAAAAAATAATTAACATGTTTTTATTTAATTTAATGTATTTAATTAGAAGAAAAAGTGAGAGATGAGAAAGAGGTGAGATAGAAAAAAAACACACAGAGAAAGAGAATATAACAAGAGTAGATGAGGAAACAGAATATAAAAAAAATTATAACAAGAGAGAGAAGAAAACAACATATTAATGGTTAAATAAATTGAAAAGAATTTTATTTGAATAATTTTTTAAAACTATATTATTTATAAGATTGAATCAAAGTTTTATTTTATTATATATATTTTTTTCTCTTTGAAAAATAGTTTATAATTTTTTTTCTTAGATATCTCTAAAACTTAAATTTTTTTTCACATTTTAACATCAAAATTAAACATTACGAAATAATTGATAGTAAATAGTACATATGTTAATATGCTACAATAATGAATAAAAACAATAAAAAAGTACTTATTTCAAGAAAAATGTGAAAAATAAAAGAAAAACATATAAGTTAAGCTTGGGTCATTACACACATGAACTCTTCCTAAATTCATGCACTAAAGGATGATATAAACTTCACTGTAAGATGCATCTCCACTTTAGCCATTTTTTTTGCTAAAAGATGATGCAACTCCAATAACACAAATATATACAACCAGGGTGTTCTGTCCAATCACAACCGTAAATATGTTTAATCAATCATGGAGACTAAATGTCATTTATCAAAGGACTCAGATGAATATTAATGTCATTTATCGTTTATGTAGTGTCTAAAATTATCTAAGATAACATATTTCAATTTTATATATAACCAATATGGAAGGTTGTAAAAATATCAACAAAACTAGTCATGAGTTTTCATTATTACTTAAATTATTAAAATAATTCATTTTATTTATATTTAATTTTAGTTTAAGATTTTTTCATCACTCTTAATCTATTAGAAAATATAATCAATTTTCTTTTATTACAAGAAAAGATTAATAAAAAGATTAAATAGTTATCAAAATTTTGATTACTAAATAATCAAATTTGGTGACTAATCTAAATAGTAACTGATTTAGTGATCAATCACCATCCATCACTCTTTTCTTGATCACTTGATTCATGTTGATTAAATTTGTGATTGAAATCAGTGATCAAATATGTGACAAAAATCAGTAATAGATTTGTGATTAAAATAATGACGAGGTCGATGATTAAAATCAATTATCATAAATATATAATTAATAATAATAATTTATTTTAAAATATTAAAGTAGTCACTAATTTACTTTTTATAACTTGTAAAACTAATAAATATATGAAAAGAATAAACGATATATTAAATTATATATAAAATTAAAATAAAACCAATTTATAAATATAAATCAAAATTTAAGAATTACGTTTTACATACATAAAACATCTATAAAATTAATAACAAAGCCAATTAATCTTCTCTATTTTCTTTGTTTTTTTTTTATAGGAAAGTTATTTTCTTGAATTGTTCTGGTAAGTATTATCTTTTCAATATTCCTGCATACTCAAGATTAAAAAAAAAAAATTAGAACAATAAACAACAAAATAAGAAAATAGTAATTAATATATTTTACATAAATAGTTTATTAAAAGATTAATTATGTAAAGAAATATAATTAAATTATTTAAATATTTAAATTAAAATATTTATTTTCATATCTTAAATATAATTTTTTTAATATATAACTAATATTTGAAAGATAATAGTATAACTAATATTTTAATAATAACAAAATAATTAATAATTTAATCAAATTTTGTCAGAATGATTTTTTCTTTTTAAAAATTAATATTAATTATTATTTAATTAGTTATAGTAATATTTTAGAGTGAGGAGTTAAAATAAATTAATTGTTAACATAACTTTTTATTTAAACAAATTTATGTTTTGTAAAGGAAAAAAAAATTTGTAATTTTTTAAAAATAATTAGTATTACCAATATTTTAGTCAAGATAAATTCGATAAAATTAATTTTTAAAATATTTTTTTTAACAAATTATTTAAAATAACCGTATATTTAAGTTAACCAATTAAATAAGTCAATTAAAAATTAAAAGAAAATAGTTTTTTCATGAAATTAATTTTAATTAAAATAACTAAAGTGATTCATATATATGTATTTGTTATTTATTTATTAATATTATCAAATCATTTTAGATTAATAATTAAATGATAAGTTTTTTATTTGAAATTATTTATGTATAATTGAAAAAGTCACCAATAATTTAAATTTTAATAATTCTATAATTTTATATAATTATTACTATAAATTTAATTCTCCAATAACTAGTAATAGTATACATTTATTAAATTGAATTTATTTACTTTAATTAATTATTTTAAATTTTTTATTTCTAAAGGATTTTTTTTCAAAATAAATATCATAACTTAAAAATAATTTTTAACTAAATCTTGAAAAATTCATCAATTATATTATATTATTAAAATTAATTAAATTTTAAAAATTTAAAATAAGCTTAATTATTTTTAATTTTTATATAAAAATAACTAATATAAATTTGAAATATTTATCCAACTATTAAATAAAATATCGAATTATTAATATAATTTAAAATATCAAATAACTTTAAATTTCTTATAAATACATACAAATAATATATATATATATATATATATATATATATATATATATATAATTATCAGGATTTAGTGACAATTTAATAATCGATTTGAACTTTTTTTATTCACATACTAAATTAAAAAATATAATTAAAAAATTATATTACTAAATTATTTAATATATTTAATAAGTTATTAAACTATTTTTTAAAATATATGGTATTAAAATTATTATCAATTGTTTTAAATTATTAAATATATTACTAAAATATTTCTAAAAAGTATTTAAATAAATGAAAAATAGTCACTTATTAATGATTATTTATTTGGAACTAAAAATTTAGTGACTAAATTAATTATTGAAAAGGAAATAAGTCATTAATTTAATTATTATTAGTGCTTGAATTTTTCAATTATTTACTATTAACCATTAATTTTATTGAGGAGAATCAGTCAAACAAAAATGTTGTTCATCATTTTTTTCTTACATTTAAATTTAAATGTTACAAAAGTTTTTTTCATCATGTTCATTAATAAATAATTGCGTAAATCTAAAAATTATTAAAAAATATCATAAAATCTTTAATGAAGAACCTTTTATTTCATTCTCTTTAATAGAATTGTCCTTTATTTTATATGGTGATACTTAACATCTTGGACATGTATGTAAAAATTTAATCTCCTTATAAATAAAAGCTCAGAATTTGTATATTGTAAGATAAACGAGAAAAAAGAAATTATAGAACTGGAAAAAGAAAAAAATATTGATAAAAAAAAGTAGAAAAAGTGAAAATATAAAAAAGTAAAATAAAAAATATGAAGATAAATCATAAGAAAAAAGAAAATTAAAGAAAAATTGTACAAGAGAATAAAAATAATATTTATTATTATTATTATTATTATTGAGAAAAAATATAGAGTTAAATTTTTTTATATTTAAAAAAATTATTTAATTTTAAAGTTTTAATTATTATATATATAAATTATTATCTACATATTATATAAAATTCACTAAAATTCCGTGATATACACATATGCTATTAATCATGATCTTATTAGTATATTCATCACACAATAGTCTTGGTGACATAAACTAATTATTTATTTATTTGTAATTATTAAAAATTTAATGGAGTAATTAATATTATATGAAAATTAAATAAAATATTTTAATTATTCTAAATATGAATATGTATGATAATTATTATATAATTTTTTTAATTTTATTTTCATGAAATTATTAAAGTCATCTCCAATTTCTGACTTAAAATGATGTAATCCTTTTTAATATAAAATAATTTTTAAATTAGAAATATGAGATAAATATTTTAATCAACTAATTTTCTAAATTAATTCTTTAAAATTAATTCTTTAAGATTACTTATTAAAATTATTTTAAAAAATTATAAAATAAAACAAATATTAAGTTTTCCGCTGCCAGCCTTACTTATCTACACCAAACGTCGTCGACGAAAATCATCAGATATATTGCAAAATTAATAAAAACTAATATATTGATTATTAGTATTTAATAATAAAAGAAAAAATATGATTGTTTCTTCAAATCGAGAGCAACATTTGCACAGATACAACGGAAACATTGGTACATTTTTCCAACCCTAGAACTTCATCGAAACTCCCGAATGTTTGTCTGACCTGTCACCTTCTACGAACATTCACAAAACTGCAATGAAGTCTAATAAGACAGTGGGAGGGGATGCAGGCTCTTATGTAGGTGTGTGATTATTGCGTCAAAACTCTGACTCACCAATCATGTCAAGTGGAAACAAACTCAGAACTTTCTACGTGACTGAGACTGCACAAAAAATATACATTTTTAACTCATTATATCACCGTCTTGCCGCCGAAGAAGTTATATTATATATACATATCTGCTCAGTAATTTATTATACAAAAACAAGTGTGAGCAAAACATGTTTTTCTAAGTCAATTTTCAATTTACATAATAAAGAAAATTCCCACTATCACCCTTTATATTTTCAGATTTATTACTGATTTTGCAAGTAAATACACCTGCCTTGCCTTGCTTCATTTCATCGTTCACTTGAGCAATTCATTTTGCAAGAATATTTCTTCTTTCCTTGAGAGTCAGAGTAAGTACTAAGTTGGATTTTATCGTCTTAAATTCTTTAAAAATTAAACTGTGACATGCAAATTAACCGGTTAATTTCATTGATGCCAGCTTGGTAGAAAACATCTATCAGCTATGGCAAGCAATATTGGAAGAGAGTCGGGGGAAAAGATGAAAGGGTGGAGAAAAGCTTTGAAAAGTGTAGGGAATTGGATGGCACACAAGGACAAGAATGAATGGTTGAAGGATATGAGAGGAATGCTGAGTTTGATGGCGACAGTAATCGCAACCATGACCTTTCAAAGTGCTATTCATCCACCAGGTGGCGTTTTGCCTCCAAAAGACAGTGGAGTCGAATGCCAAAATAATTCATGTCCTGGACAATCTGTTCTTGCTATGGTTTATCCACTTGATTATAAATATTTCCTTTACTGCAACACGATATGCTTCGTTTCATCTTTAGCTGTTTGTCTCTTGCTCGTGAGTGGATTTCCTCTGAAAAACCGTTTTTTCATGTGGCTCTTGTCAATAGGGATGTGCGTCATCCTCAGCACCCTCTCTCTAACCTACTTGTTCGGCACACAAATGGTTGTCCCTGATCTGCTTTGGGATAATATATTAACCATGTTCGGACGGGTTATTGTAGTGTGGTTGGTACTGTTGGCACTCATCGCAATCTTCCTTTCCCTGCGCCTATTTGTTTGGATTCTCACTAAATGCATCTACAGACAAAGTAAAGTACATCAAAATCCACCAATCTAGTTATCCTCATGCATCGCATGTCAAACTTATTCTTTTACTCCTGCACTGCTTTAGGTTATTGTGTAATGTTAGTCATAAATAATCAAGCATGCATGTAAGCATGACTTTCAATGTACACGTTATGTAAATAGGTTTCATTTTTCAACTTTAGAGGTTGGTTTGGTATATATGTTTTGTAGTTTTGAACTTTGGAATTTGAGTAGCAGAGTGTCATAGGTTCATATTTCTAATTATATGTCATTTAGATGTAGATATAAAGTATGTTATTCTATTTATACTTTTTTATCAATTAAATGAGAAGTTAATAAATTTTAAAGAAATGTTTTTTTATTAATTTTTTTATATTTAATGTCTTAAATATATATATATATATATATATATATATATATATATATATAATATTGTATCATATTATTCTTAAATTTAATTACGTAAAAAAGTTTATTATTATAAAATACCAAAGTTGAAGAGAAAAATTTTCAAGGTTTTCAGCTTTAGTTAGAATAGGATATTATATGTTATTTTTTGTCTTTAAGAAAAGGGAGAAATTTTTTAAGAAAATAATCCAACTAGTCAAAGATTTACCAGTGAAAAGACATGACACCTAATTTGCATCATATCATTCATGAAATTTCAAATTGTTAAAACTGTACAAAATAATCTTTTGTTCAAGATTTACTTCAAATATCGAATAATTAAATGAGTAGTTTTTCAATATTCTATGCGTGAGTACTGCATAAATTGTGAAAGAGCATCCGCCTAATCTAATATGTCAATTAACCAAATATCTATATTGACAAGGATGGAAAAGAAATTCATCATTGACAAGATCCAGATGATGATTTCATTTCTTTAGTATAAAAACAATTTCACAAATTATTTCTACAACATACTTCCTTTTAACATAGGAAGATGTTAATTCTCCCTCTCCAAAAAATATTTCAATTATTCCAAAAAAATAATATATATATATATATATATATATATATATATATATATATATATATATAACTCCTTCCTCTAAATAATTTCTAACTATAACTAATCAAACTTTAAAATGTTTCATAATTCCATCCAAATTTCATTTAATCTTATAGATTTATTTGCATTTCAATGTCTTCTTATTTTTTATAAAAGACATTCTATCTAAATTTGATTGTCTTTTATGTACTTGTATTTTTTGTCTCAATGATCAATTTTTTGTTCTCTCTAAATAATTTATTAGTTTTATCTTTATAATTACTATAAGAAGAAACCTATAATACTTCAAATAAAAATTATCACAACTTAAGTAATATATTAAGGGATAAGATTTACTTGAATTAATATGTGGAATGAAAGAACAAACTGATAAGTTTTCTTCTTAAATTATATATATTTATCATGTATCATAGAAGGAACTTGTGGGACGCTTTCTGCATTCAAGATATTTTTCTTTTTCCTTTTCATTTTCATTTTGAGAAGAAAATTTATTTTCTAAATTTTGTTCTTCGTGTCTCACTTGTTGTCTTATCTTTTTATACTCAAAATCATTAATAACATTATTTTAATATTGTAATCTTCAATATTAATATCATGACTTAATAGTCTCATTACTAATGAGTTGTGCAAAAGAAAAATAATTATCAAAGTATTCTAGTAAAAAATAGCTAAGACTTTAGCTAGTTCACATTTAGTAAAAACCCACTTAAAACCTAAAGGTTTTATTTATTGAGTTAATTCATCTATGTTCCAGTCCTGATGGGCTTGGACCCTAACAATTTAACGTCATATGAGCTTAATTCTTCTACCACGAGATTTGTGGTAATAATTCTTTATTTTAAACAAAATTTTAGGCAGATATGATATCTAGAAGAGAAAGTTGGTCAGTCGGTTTCATACCGACCTCCTAAGTCAATAAAAGTCTAATTATTCTACACCCTTTAGCCTTGAGATGAAGACATTGATGCTAAAAAACTTGTTAAAGTTTTTAAGATATCAATGATTCTTGAATTACTCTAGCCTGAATAAGTTTGACGTTAACCTTTAGTATTGTATAGCCCTCCTGTCCTAAGATCAAAGCATTGAAGCTTAGCACTTTGATCCCGAACGCAATTTAGATTCAACCTTGTACATTGGTTCAGAAACACTACTTATTAAACAATTTTTAAGTTAACTGCATGTTTTGTATTTTTAACAATCGTTGATTTCTACTGTCAAATGCTTTGAAGATTTTTGAAATTAATTTTCTATTTGTCTTGGGCTATTGATACCTCACACATGGGCTGACACAAAAACCTTGAATTCAATAATAAAGCATTGTAACTTACACGTCAATTAGAATATTATTGAAGGATCTATGCTTAGGTTTTCGTAAAGGATCACTTTTATGATCACAGATTTGGTCAATGAAGATTATACAATGGATCACATAGGATCACAAATGGGATCAGTGGAGACATGTAATGGACCATACAAGGTTACGATAGTCATCAAATAAAATCCCTGTAATATTTTTTTCTTCCACGGTGTTTCTTTAAATCCCTGTAATATTGTCCCATCAAATAAAATGTCTTCATTATTTAAATCATAATTAACTAATTTATTAACAGCGTTACTTTCCCTAAAATTAGGTGACAATAATGAAAAATCATGGAAGAAGATAAATTTAAACTTTGATTGCAAATATAAAAATTGCTATAGATCATTTCATCACTTGTTTATTTACTTCCATACACACAAGCAAACTTTTCCCTACAAATCTACTCTATTATGCAGTATAAATAAAATTATTACTATAAATTTAAACAAACAAGCTCAAACAGATCCTGTGATATTCTTGCGGCGGCAACACAAGAAGCGGAAGAAACTCTTGAGAATCCAAAAAGCAAGGCGACAGAAGATCGCCACACATATCAACACAGTAAACCCTCCCCAAAACAGTGCATAATAAAGGGTGATGCGTCCAACAAGTTTGTTAAGAGGATTCAATATCATCCAAATACAAATGGCGTACGCTCCCGCAGTGCAAATTACTGAGATGGACAAAACAATGGTGAAGAACCACATGATAAACTTGTTACGGAGGGAAACTCCACAGAGAAGTAGTATGATTGTGGTGAGAGATGCAGAGAAAGATATGGTGCATAACAGTATGAATATCTCATATTTTAACCTTTGGTTGCTGCTACTAAAGGCTAAGACTGAAGTACCTGCTTGGCAGATTTTACCAGCTTCACAACCTTGTTGGTCATCTGTTTTTGCTTGCCAAACACCCCCTGGAGGGTTTATGGCAATTTGGAAAGTCATGGTTGCAATAACTGTGGCCACCACCATTAGAGACCCTCTCTTATCTTCCATCCAATTACGCCCATCATGCCTTTCATTTCGCCCCACCATGCTTGTTCGTACTGACATTCCATCCATTGTTCAAATATTTTATCTTGAGATATTCATTTTATCAAATGGAAATAATAAGGACCATGCATTTTTTTTTCCTTCAAGCTTCCATATATATATATATATATATATATATATATATATATATATATATATATATATATATATATATATATATATATATATATATATATATATATATATATATATATATATATATATAATATTAATGGAAGACTTCTTCAGGGCAAGCCTGGTCATAATGAGTTAAAGAATGTACGTTTTCTGTGAAATTTCCTTCATGTAGGTAATCTGGGTTTGGTTTTACGTGATTCGAGAATCAGGTTTTTATGTAATATATATTCATAATCAAAGTCATGTTTTAAAAAGGTGTTAAATTTCAGGAGCTGGAGAAAGTGGCAAGCATGTGAATGGGATAAATAAGTAATTTAATGGAAAGATGTGTTGGATATGTTTATTTATAATCTGTAAGTTACGTACTCTTGGTTCCGTTGAATGTTGAATAAAATTAATTTAAGAGTTGGTTGAAAAAATAATAATAATGAGAAGATAATTAAGAACTACTTGTAATATTTTGATATTAAACATATTTTTGGATAGTTTTTATTTAATTTTAGAAATATATTGGGACTGTGTATAGATATTGATAATATATGATTTTCGAGAATTCAAGTTTCAACTTTTAAATTCCAATTTTTGCACAAAAACCTTTGTTTACAAACTCACATCTAAGACCCCATCCCCTCTTACTCGTATAGTATATCCTGCACAGAGAGGTGATTGTATAACTTAATTTGTAATTTTACTAAGTTAGTTCATTCTAAAAAATTATTATATAGGATCTTTATATTATTTATTTTCATAATATAATATACATAAATCATAATAACAATATTAACTTTGAACTATCGGAGTTTGTTCTTTAACTCTACCATCTTTTTCTCAATCTATTTATTTGTCTTACTTTCTCATTCACACTTTTTTAATGGTTTATTGTGAAAAAGATCTTATGGTCAGAGACAGAACATCAATCATCTTTCATTAACTCACGTCCATCAAGTTGATTACTTTAAATTTTTATTTTATTTTATCTTTATTTTATTCTGACTTCACATAATAACTAATAGGTCCTTATATTTTATTAAATCACATTTGGGTCCATCATTATATTTCACATAAGTCACATAATGAAATGAATTAATTAAATTAATTCTAACATTCTCTCACTTGACTTATGTGATGTCATACGATGTGATTTAATACTTAAGTTATAATGCGCATTAAATGACCTTACATAAATTGATTATATCATTAATCATAATTAAAAATACAACTATAACAAAAGTCATGGCGGTTACATATCATTTAATCGATATACTCATTTTCAAATATCACTATATTATCTCTTTTTCCTTAATATGACTTTATAATGAGAAGTCCATAACGGGTTCAAACATAATATCATCTTAATAATAATAACATAATTTGTTTTCTTCATCATAATTTTTGCATATAAATAAATAAAAAAACACAAATTTCAGAAACTTATTAAAGATTTTATAGTGTCACATAAGCATTAATGATAATATTAACATTCGCTAGTAAACATAATGCCCACATTCATTATATGACCAACAAATAATTTGGGCGGTAATCCTTTTATTAAAGGATCAACAATCATAAGATCAGTAATAATATGTTCTATTAACACTGTACGTTTCTGATCTTCTTCTTTAACGACAAAGTATTTCAATTACATATGCTTAACTCCTTTGGAATACTTGTTGTTCTTAGAAAAAAAGATTGTTGCAGAATTATCACAATAAATTTTCAGCGGTTTGACAATGCTATCGACTACTCCAAGTCCTAAAATAAAATTTTGCAACCAATTAGCTTGAATTGTGACCTCAAAGCATGCCACAAATTCAGCTTCCATGGTGGATGCAGCAATGACAGACTATTTCGCACTTTTCCATAAAATCGCTCCTCCGGCTAAAAGATACACATAACCAAATGTAAACTTTTGTGTATCCATACAACCAGCAAAATCTGAATTTATATATCCAATCACCTCAAGGTGATTAGCTTTCCTATAAGTAAGCATGTGATTCTTTATTCCTTGTAAGTATCTTAAGACTTTCTTTCCAGTCTTCCAATGATCCAATCTAGGATTACTCTGGTATCTACCCAGCATACCAACTGCAAAGCTAATATCTGACCTCATACATGTTTGAGCATACATCAAACTCCCAACAACAGATGCATAAGGGATATTTTCCATCTGTTTCTGTTTCAAGTTATTCTTTGGATATTGCATGAGACTAAATTTGTCTCCTTTCTATATTGGAGTGGAAGATGTTGAATACTTCTACATTCTGAATCTCTCTAAAATTCTATTAATATATGTTTTCTGAGACAAACCTAACGGTATTTGTGATCTATCACGAAATATTTATATTCCTATCACATAGTATGCCTCACCCATATCTTTCATTTCAAAGTTGTTAGAGAGAAATTTCTTAGTCTCAATTAATAGACCAAGATCATTAGTCGTAAGTAAGATATCATCAACATACAGAATCAAAAATATAAATTTGCTCCCACTGACCTTCAGATATATATACTGATCAACAATGTTTTCCTTAAATCCAAAGGATATAATAGTATCATTGAACTTAAGATACCATTGTTGAGAAGCTTGTTTAAGTCCATATATTGATTTCTTAAGTTTACACACCATGTGCTCTCTACCTTCTTCAATAAACCCAACCGGTTGATCCATATAAACATCTTCCTCTAAATCTTTATTCAAAAATGCAGTTTTAGCATCCATTTGATGCAACTCAAGATCATAATGAGCTATTAATGTCATGATAATTCTAAAGGAATCTTTCTTAGAAATAGGTGAAAATGTTTCCTTATAATAAATGTCATCTTTCTAAGTAAAACCTTTGGCAACAAGTCGGACCTTGTAACGTTCGATATTTCCATGAGAGTCACGCTTAGTCTTAAAGACCCATTTACACCCAACACTCTTGCATCCTTCTGGTAATTCCACAAGATCCCATACACCATTATGTGCCATTAATTTAAGTTCATCTTTCATAGCATCTAACTATTTATCATAATTATCACCATTAATGGCTTATAAAAATGAAACTGCGTCATTATCAATACTTCGGTTATTTTCTGACTCTTGTAGATAAATCATGTAATCATTTGAAATAGCATACTTTCTTTCTTTGTGAAATCTTCTTAATACTATTTCTTGTGGTTATTCTATTATCAACTCATTGTGAATCTTGGGATCATTAATTTGTTGTTCCTCTTGATTGTCGTGTAATTCTACAACATGTGGAACAACAACTCTTGAAGAAGATGTACTAGTTACAAGAACTTGTACTCTAACTTTCTTAATCTCCACATTTCGTGAAGCTTCACTCCCACTAGTTTCACCATTTTCAATGAACCGAGCATTTCCAGTTTCAACAATTCTTGTACTATGGGTAGGACAATAAAACATATACCCTTTTGATTTTTCTGGATAACCAATGAAATATCCACTTATTATTCTTGCATCCAATTTCTTTTCTTGCGGATTATAAATTCTTACTTCTGTCTGACAACCCCAAATATGTAGGTGTCTCAAACTGAGTTTCCTACTTGTCCATAACTCAAAAGGAGTCTTTTGAACCGCTTTACTAGGAATCCTGTTCAACAAATACATGACAGTCTTCAAAACATACATCCATAACGATATAGGTAAACATGAATTACTTAACATGCTCCTAACCATATCCATTAAGGTTCGATTACGCCTTTCAGACACACCATTTTGTTGCAGTGTGTCTGGCATTGTGTATTGAGCACAAATACCACACTTCTCAAGGAAATTAGCAAACAGACCAGGGTGTTATCCACTTTCATCATATCTTCCATAATACTCATCACCTCTATCTGACCTGACAATTTTTACCTTTTTGTCTAATTGTCTCTCCACTTCATTTATATAAACTTCCAAGACATTAACTGCTTGAGATTTCTCATGTAGTAAATATGCATATCCATAATGCGAGAAATCTTCAATGAAGGTGATGAATACTTATCTTTATTAAAAGATTTACATCAAATTGACCACATATATCAGTGTGTATGATTTCAAGAAGTTGAATGCTTCTTGTGGCTCTTTTCTTTGTGTATTTTATTTGTTTGCCTTTAATACAATCCACACATATATTCAGATCAGTAAAATCTAAATCTGGTAGGATTTCATTCTTTACTAATCTTTGCATTCTTTCCTTGGAAATATGTTCCAAATGCTTATGCCACAAGTAAGCAGATCTTTCATCCACCAAACTACGTTTAGTATCAACATTATGATGTAAGGTCATGAAAGTTTTAGCATATAAATTATCCAAATTCAATTTATATAAATCATCATAAAGTATACCAGTTCCAATCATACAAGTACGCTTAAATAAACTGAAACAACCATTCCCAAACTTAAAAGAGTATCCAGCAACATCAAGCTTAGACAAAGAAACTAAATTTCTAGTGATACTAGGTACATAAAAAGTATCCATAAGGTCTAAGTGATATCCAGTGTCAAGGATTAAACGATAAGTCCCGATAGCTTCCACTGGAACCTTGACTTTATTCCCCATGAAGACGAACTTCTCATTTGGGTTTATGGTTCGGGTTGAAAGGAATCTCTGCATCACATTAGAAACATGAGTCGTACATCCAGAATCAATCCACCAAGTATTATGGGGAACTTCAGTTAAATTTGATTCAAAACATACGTAAACACTATGCTCACCTTTCTTTTCGAACCAAGCTTTATGCTTTAAGCAGTCATTCTGGAAATGTCTAGACTTCCCGCACAAATGACATTTGTCATTTTTCTTCTAAATGTTAGTGGGTGACTCGCTAATCTTTAATGGTCATTTACCTTTTCATGTTTCTTAACAACTTTCTTTTTAGCTCCTTGATTTTTCACGTAATGAATACAGTGGCTTCCTAGATTCTTGAGTCTAGTCTCCTCCCGGACTAACATACTGTGCAATTCATGCACATTTCATTTGTCTTTCACGGTGTTATAATTCATCTAAAATTGATCATACTCAAACGGTAACGAGTTCAAAATAAATTGCACAAAAAAATTTCTTCCACTGTCATTCCAAGAGACTTGAGTCTTGGTGTGATATTTGTCATTTCGATTACATGTTCATGCATACTACGATATTTGTCATTTCGATTACGTGTTCAACAGTTTGAGAGCGTTTTTCCAAATATTTCATAAAATCCTTCGCGTCCTCAGTTTTAGGAAGAGCAGACTTAATATTGTTTGCTATACTCATTCGCATAAACATAAAGCTAAGTCTGTTTGATCTTTCCCAAGTTCTATAATGAGTTTTCTCTTCATTGCTACTAACATCAGTGATAGCAGCCAATTTTTCAACTTGGAAAGCCAAATCAAGATTCAATACATCTAAGTGAAATTGGACTTGTTCACTCTAGTCAGAGAAATTTAATCCATTAAATACAAGAACAGACAAAGAAAGCGAATGTAGAGCTACAGAAACAAATACTTCAATTAACACATGCCTACCATTAACGCTTTGAGTCATAAAAATTAAAAATAAATACAAATTCAAATATAAATAACCATTATATGCATAATAATGTTTTCCTTTGGGAGATCCACTAATACACAAACATAATTACGCTAACAATTTTATAACATTAATGATAATTAAAATATGCTTAAACTAGAATCACCTAACACTTTTGGGTATTTAAATAAAACTAATGACACACACAAAATAATCTACTTTCATGTTCATTAATTATAATAACAACTAATCAACCTTTGAGTGATCCTGAAATGCCTTATAATAATGAACTTCAATTAACCCATAAATCAATTATTCATAATTTTAGCATTCATACTATGGGTAATTGAAATAAAATCATTAATAATTTGAAATCAAAATAACTTTAAAATTCTGGCCACTTTGGTGACTAACAAAATTTATTATGCTTAATTTCAAATAAATAATATCTTTAATTGCTATTAATCATTCATAACATTTTTTTATTATTAATTTTAATAAATATGTATATTATTCACATAATAAAATATTACGTGCCATAAATAAAATTGAATCTCATAATTTCAATTTCAATTATAGGATTAATTTTCAATCCTAAGACCTTAATTTTATTGAAATTATCGATTCAAAACTTTTATGCGCAATTTAGCGGAAATAATTCAATTCAGTTTGTAAAACAAAATTTGTAACTAAGGCATTTATTAACGGGCACATCCCATAACAACAACAACCATTCATTTATACGTAAAGTAAAACTGGACACATCCCGTGACAGTTCATTATCAACAGTCATTTACTACATGTATTATACGTGGACAAAATAATATGTAGATCTAACGTAATTGCTAATTATTCACTATAAAAAACATATAATAATCATGCATAATAGAAAGGAACATGCAAATGTGTTATGCGAGCACAGTCCATGATGCATACTAACAGTAGCAGTTAGTAAAAACATAAAAATATCAACTTTATCGTTTACCTTTTTTCATCATAATTATAACATTTCATCATAATTATAACATGCAGTGAAACCAATTTCATACATGATTCACCCTAACCCAATCACGCCATTTGTCTTTTCAATTAAAATCAATTACAGGGTCATCCACGCATAGGGGCTATAAAATTGGTTTCAATTTGAAATTGATCGCGACCTTAAAACATAAGTTAGGTTTATTCTTTTATTTAATTTTGGGAAAAATAAATTTGAAAATAAATTAGGTTTATTCTTTTATTTAATTTTGGGAAAAATAAATTTGAAAATAAATTAGGGTTCATACTAATTTGATATAGAAATCCTTAAATTCATAATTAGGGTTTATCTTAATTTGGGAAAAATATAATTTGAGAAACACTTTTATAAAAAGAAAATCATAAATCTAAAAATCATGCTCTGATACCACATGTAAGTTAATTTGTAGTTTTCCTACGTTATTAATTCATTCTAGAAAACTACTCTACAATATCTTTATATTATTGATTTTCACAATATAACGTACGTGAATTATAATAAGAAGACTAATCTTGATCCATGAGAGTTTATTATTTAACTCCAACCTCCTTTTCTCAATCTATCTCTTTACCTTTCTTTCTCTTTTTACACTTTCTTGATGATTTATTACGAAAAAGACCTTATGGTCGAAGACAGAACCTCAATCATCTTTCATTAACCCACGTTCATCAAGTGAGTTACCTTAAATTTTTATTTTATTTTATCTTTATTTTATTCTAATTTTGCATAATATTCAATAGGTCTTTATATTTTATTAAATCACATTTTGACTCATCATTATATTTTACATAAATCACGTAATAAAATGAATTAATTAAAATTAATTCTAAAAAAGGGCCATGAAAAAAAGACAAGAAAACTATACTGCATAAAAGAAAAAAATGAGCGAACTTATTATTATTATTATTTATTTCTTGATAATAACACTTGATAGGTGAAAAATAAAACCTACGTACAATGACTTGTAAATTGAAAGACATGCATACTTGCATGTTTATTTACTAACATTACACAACAACCTAAAACAGTGCACGAGTAAATAATAACAAGTTTGATATGCTATACAAGGATAACTAGATTGTTGGATTTTGTAGAACTTTTCTTTGTTTGTATATGCATTTAGTGACAATCCAAACAATGAGGCGCAGGGAAAGGAAGATTGCGATGAGTACCAACAGTACCAACCACACTATAATAACCTTTCCGAACATGGTTGTTATGTCATCCCAAAGCAGATCAGGGACAACCATTTGTGCACCGAACAAGTAGGTTAGAGAGAGGGTGCTGAGGACGATGCACATCCCTATAGACAAGAGCCAGGTGAAAAACCGGTTTTTCAGAGGAAATCCACTCACGAGCAAGAGGCAAACAGCTGAAGATGAAACGAAGCATATGGTGTTGCAGTAAAGGAAAAATTTAAAATCGACTGGATAAACCAGAGCAAGAACAGATTGTCCCGGACATGACTGATTCTGGCATTTGACTCCATTATCCTCGTCTGGAGACAAAACGCCACCTGGTGGATTAATACCACTTTGAAAGGTCATAGTTGCAATTACTGTCGCCATCAAACTCAGTATTCCCCTCATGTCCTTCAACCACTTATCCTTGTCCTTGTGTGTCATCCAATTCCCTACACATTTCAAAGCTTTTCTCCACCCTTTCATCTCTTTCCCCGAGTCTCCTCCAATAGTGGTTGCCATAGTTGATAAGCTAGCTTCAAGGAAATTAACTGGTTAATTTGCATGTCACAATTGATTTAATTGTTGAAGAGTTTAAGACGATAAAGTCTAAGGTAGTACTTACATGGAGTTGCTTCAGCACGGTATCTGAAGGAAAGAAAGAATATTCTTGCAAAATGAAATGCTGAAGTGAATGCAGAAATGTGCTTGGGAAAGCAAGGCAAGGCTTGTATATATAGTTGCAAAATTGGTCATAAATCTGAAAAAAGAGGGTAGGTAACTGGAATTTTCTTTATGATCTTAATTGAAAATTGGCTTAGAAAAAAATGTTTTGCGGACACTTGCATTTGTATAATAAATTAGTAAATGAGTATATAATCACACTTGCATTGGGCGGCGAGGGTGGTGATATAATGAGTTAAGAATTTATATTTTCTGTGAAGTTTCCATCACGTAGAAAATTCTGAGTTTGGTTCCACTAGACATGATTGGTGAGTCAGAGTCAGAGTTTTGACTCAGTAGTACCACTTGTCTGAGCCCGCATCCCCTCCCACTGTTTTATAGTATAACATACCAGTCTCCATTGTAATGTTTTTCTCTCAACTTGTCACTCTTCTATAATTTAATCCCAACTATTTTAAATATTTCAATTTTTAATTATTTTTAGTATTTGTGTTAAATTCTAAACAATATTAACATTTTATGACATTTTTAAACATCTATTGAATGTATTTATTTAAAATAATTTCTTTCAAAATAATTATAATCTTGTAATAATTAATAAGTTTCTTTTTTTACCATACTTATTATTATCTATACTTATATATTTAGATTATATCACTTTTTACAATTATTTTTAGTGTACTTAATTTTTATATAATTTTATTATTATTATGAAAATGTTGTAAGAACTATTATGTTATTGTTTTAAATACTGTTAGTTAATTAGTTATACTCTTCAAAACTAGTCAATTGATGAAGGCTTTTGAAATTGCCATATTTGTGAATGTTTTTAGAAAGTGGCAAGTAGTACAAACCTGGGGAAGTTTCGATGAAATTTTTGTGTTGAAAATTGAGCGATGTTCGGTCTGGGATACTGCTCTCCATCTCCAGAGACATTCATGGTTTTTTTATTATTAAATATTAATAATTAATATATTAGTTTTTATTTATTTTAGAATGTATCTAATGATTTTCGTCCTTTTACAGGGACGAAGTAGAAGTAGACATAGTAGGGTGGCTGTTGAAGAAGAGAAAGACAGTTCAAAGCATTTATAGTTCAGAAAAGAAAAAATAGAATATTTGCTTTTTTTTAATTAATAATTAATTTTGAAGAACTATTTTTATTTTATAATTAATTTTAATGTATATATTAACTAATTTACCCTCTTATTTAAGATTTTTGCCTCCTTCTCTATTATTCAATGACACTCATGTACATTAAATAATAATGATTCATACAACACAAACTAAATACGATTAAACTTAGGTGATTACTAATATGTGAAAATAAATAATAATTATAATGAACATAAATATTTCTCATAATTATTAAATGAAAAATATATTTTACCTTAACAAAATAAATAAATAAATATCAAAAAATAGGTTTTATTAATTATGGTTTTTAAGTATTTATTTTTAAAAATAATTCTAAAAAGTTTATTATTAAACAAGTTTTTTAATTTTTATAAATTTAAAATATTAAAATAATAAACAAACAAACCCTTATTAATTGATACTTGTAAAAACTATCACTATTTTAAAAGTAATTAATTTAAATGTGTGTGTTAAGTGACAGTAAAAATCACCAACAAAGTGTTAACCTCGTTTAGTAGCCACATTGATGGAAAAATAAAATTTATACATTAAAAATTTATTTGGATAATATACGTAAAACAAAAGTTGGAAATGGATTTACACAAAAGTATAAATTAAAAATAAAATTTACAATTAAGCTTAAATATTATTTATTTATTTATTTATTTATTAAATCCTTTAAAGAAAAATAGTCAGTTTAAATATTTTATAAAATATACTTCTTTTGCATCTTATACAATAAACATAAACTAATTTTTTGGTCATAATTACAATAAATATGAACTTAACAGTGTTATAGTTTCTCATTTTCTTTTTTTACCTTAATTTATTGTAAAAGTGACATAATAACCAATTTACAGTACAATTTTATTAAGAACCAAATATTGTCGTGATTAAAAAAATCTTTTGATAACAAGTGACACTCCAAAAATTTATAATATTTTTAATCCATTTAAAATTATTTGTGTTTATGCAAATAGTTTTACATTATGTTATATTATTAAACAATATTTTAATAAAAGGTAAGGTCATATTCTATTGTAATTATGAACAAAAGTTTGTTGGTATGATCTTTATTTTCACTTAACACACCCATTCAAATTATTACTTTTAAAATAGTGATAGTTTTTACAAGTAAGGTTTCTTTGTTTATTATTTTTAAAATAAATTTTATTTTTTAATTTTTATAAATTAAAAGAATTTGTTTAATAACTATTTTCTTAAAATTATTTTTGAAAATAGAAACTTAAAAACCATAATTAATGAAATGCATATTTTGTGATTATTTTATATCATTTAACATCTTAGAATAAAATATATTTTTCATACAATAACTATGATATATAATACATATTTAGTATAATTTTTTTTCATTGTCATAAATTACTAATCATTTTATTATTTTTTAATCATTACAGCTATAAAAGTAGTTAATTTGTTTATGTGGATGATTAAATGTTCATTCACATACTTATGTATGTAGATTTAAGTGCATTTTAAGAGAGAAATCATTTATATCATTGAGAATTTTAATCATACACATGTATAATTAATCATCATCTTTCATGAAATTATTTTTTTTAATTAAAACCACGTATACATGTTAATATAACATCAATTGGTTTAGATCATATAAAACTAACTCTTTTTTTAATGATAATGTAAAAAAACAATTAATATATTATAAAAATAAGATAAAATATTTTAATAAAGTTAAATATAAATATTTATCATATATATTATATGAAAAATATATTTTATCTTTAATTTTATTATCATCCAGTGGTCGAAGACATTTTGATTCTATTGAAATTGATGTCATCTTTTTTTCTACTTAAGATACTTTTTAAATTAAAATTATTAAATAAATATTTTAATTGAGTAATTTTTAAAAATAGTTGTTCAAAATTAATTACTTAAATATTAAAAAATAAAAAAATATCCAATTTTTTTCTTTTGTGAACTATAATGCTTTGAACTGTCCTTCATTTTCCACTGCCACCCTTATCATGTCTACACCAAACTTCGTGGGTGTAAAGAACGAAAATCATAAGATATATTTCAAAAGTAATAAAAACCTAATATATTAATTATTAATATTTAATAAATAAAAAAATTAATGTTTCTGGAGATGCAGATTTTCATCGAAACTTCCGCACGTTTCTAAAATATTCACAAATATCGCAATTTCAGAAGCCATCATCAATTGACTAGTTTTGAAGAGTATCTTAAACAATATCATAAATATTTGTCACATCATTTTCATAATAATAATAATAATAAAAAAATTATATACACTAAAAATAATTGTGAAAAGTGACATAATTTATATGTATAAGTGTAGATGATAATAAGCATGGTAAAAAAAGAAACTTATTAGTTATTACAAGATTACTGTTAATAGATGTTAAAAATGTCATAAAATGTTAATTGCTTAGAAAAGATAATTAAAATTTGAAATATTTAAAATAGTTGGGATAAGATTATAAAAGATTGACAAGTTGAGGGAAAAAGATTACGACGAATCTAATATGTTATACTATAAGACACTGGGAGTAGGTGTCATTATTGCGTCAAAACTCTGACTCACCCATCATGTCACGGGGGAATCAAACTCAGAATTCTCTCGGTGACGGAAACTTCACAGAACATATAAATTCTTGACTCATTATATCCCCACCATCGCCGCCTCATGCAAGTGTGATTATATACTCAATTTTCAATTAACGACATAAAGAAAATTCCCACAACCTACCCTCTTTTTTCAGATTTATGACCAATTTTGCAACCATATATATCTGCCTTGCCTTGCCTTGCTTTCCAAGCACATTTCAGGATTCACTTGAGCATTTCATTTCGCAATACTAAAGCAAGTCAATGTAAGTACTACGTTAGATTTTATCGTCTTAAATTCTTTAAAAATTTAATAAATTGTGACATGCAAATTAACCAGTTAACTTCCTTGAAGCTAGCTTGGTAGGAAAGATCCATCAGCTATGGCGAGCAATAATGGAGGAGAGTCAGGGGAAAAGATGGAAGGGTGGAAAAAAGGTTTGAAATGTGTAGGAAATTGGATGACACCCAAGGACAAGAATGAATGGTTGAAGGACATGAGGGGAATGCTGAGTTTGATGGCGACAGTAATTGCAACTATGACCTTTCAAAGTGGTATTAATCCACCAGGTGGCGTTTTGTCTCCAGACGAGGATAATGGAGTCAAATGCCAGAATCAGTCATGTCCTGGACAATCTGTTCTTGCTCTGGTTTATCCAGACGACTATAAAATTTTCCTTTACTGCAACACGATATGCTTCGTTTCATCTTCAGCTGTTTGTCTCTTGCTTGTGAGTGGATTTCCTCTGAGAAACCGGTTTTTCACCTGGCTCTTGTCTATAGGGATGTGCGTCATCCTCAGCACCCTCTCTCTAACCTACTTGTTCGGTGCACAAATGGTTGCCCCTGGTTGGAATAATTTATTAACCATGTACGGACTCATTATTGTAGTGTGGTTGATACTGTTGGTACTCATCGCAATCTTCCTTTTCCTGCGCCTATTTGTTTGGATTCTCACTAAATGCATCGAGTGACAAAGTAATTAAAGTTCTACAAAATCCAACAATCTAGTTATCCTCATGCATCGCATATCAGATTTCTTCTTTACCCCTGCACTGTTTTAGTTTGTTGTGTAATGTTAGTAGATAAACATGCAAGTATGCATGTCTTTCAATTTACACGTCATTGTAACTAGGTTTGATTTTTCACCTATCAAGTGTTATTTATTATCAAGAAAAAAAAGAAGTAATAAGATTGCTCATTTTTTTCTTTTCTATAACTTTCTTGTCTTTTGTCACAGCTACCTTCAACCCTCTGCAGTATATACTATGAGAGTCAGAAGGGATGGATTTGTATCTAAGTCATATATATATACTATGACAGCCAGAGGGGATGGGCTCTTATTTAGACGTGACTTTGTGAGGAAGTTGGAATTTAAAAATTGAAACTTGATTTCTGGAAAATCATTTTTTTATGGTCAACTTAAACTAATACAATGTCTAGTACATTACAAATTATAAATTAACATATCCAACACATCTTTCCATTAAATTACTTATTTATCCCATTTGCATGCTCGCCATTTTCTCCAGCTCCTGAAATTTAACACCTTGTTAAAACATGGCTTTGATTATGAATATCTATTACATAAAAACCTGACTCTCTAATCCAAACACATAAAACCAAACCCAGAAATTATCTACATGACGGAAATTTCACAGAAAACGTACATTCTTTAACTCATTATGACCAGGCTTGCCCCGAAGAAGTCTTCCACTAATATTATATATATGGAAGCGTGAAGAAAAACAAAAAAAAAAAAGCATGGTCCTTGTTATTTCCATTTGATAAAATGAATATCTCATGATAAAAGATTTGAACAATGGATGGAATGTCAGTACGAACAAGCATGGTGGGGCGAAATGAAAGGCATGATGGGCGTAATTGGATGGAAGATAAGAGAGGGTCTCTAATGGTGGTGGCCACAGTTATTGCAACCATGACTTTCCAAATTGCCATAAACCCTCCAGGGGGTGTTTGGCAAGCAAAAACAGATGACCAACAAGGTTGTGAAGCTGGTAAAATCTGCCAAGCAGGTACTTCAGTCCTAGTCTTTGGTAGCAGCAACCAATGGTTAAAATATGAGATATTCATACTGTTATGCACCGTATCTTTCTCTGCATCTCTCACCACAATCATACTACTTCTCTGTGGAGTTTCCCTCCATAACAAGTTTATCATGTGGTTCTTCACCATTGTTTTGTCCATTTCAGTAATTTGCACTGCGGGAGCGTACGCCATTTGTACTTGGAGGATATTGAATCCTCTTAACAAACTTGTTGAACGCATCACCTTTGTTATGCACTATTTATGTGTTTCTTAGGTTCAGCACAACTCAAACTGTAGAAGCCAAGGCTCAATATGTGTTATATTATGAAAATCTTCTTTTGAAGAGTTATGTTGTGCACTGAATGGTTTCTTGCGAGTACTATGGAAAGAAGGAATATATCCACCTCCTCTTATTAACAACTCAATGTATATACACCTTAGCGAGAACTCAATTTCAAGTCTTGTTTTTCTATTCTTGATGGTAATAATTATTATCTATACTTCACATTAAATATAAAGAATAAAATCAAATTTTTGGATATGACATAAGCTCAGAGCCAATGAAAAATGATTCTTTCTACCCACCAGTGTGAGTTGTTAGAATTAATTTAATTAATTCATTCCATTATGTAACTAATGTGAAATATAATAATGGGTCCAAATGTGATTTAATAAAATATGAGGACCTATTGGTTATTATGTGAAGTTAGAATAAAATAAAGATAAAATAAAATATTACATTACGCTAACCAACTTGATGGACGTTGGTTAATAAAATGGAATAAGGGTTCTGTCTCTGGTCATAAAGTTTTTCACGATAAACCATCAAGAAAGCGAAGCGTGAGAAGAGAAAGAAAGACAAAGAGATAGATTGGGAAAAGGAGATAGGAGAACGAAAAGATCAAAGAAAAGATTCTCATGGATCAAGGTTAGTCTTCTTATTATGATTCATGTATTGGTGTATGTAAAATTGTGAAAATCAATAATCTAAAGATCCTGTAGAGTAGTTTTCTATAATGAATTAAGAACGTAGGAAAACTACATAATGTCTTACATGTGGTATCGAGCACTGATTATTAGATTTATGATTTTCCTTTTATGAAAATATTTCTCAAATGATGTTTTTCCCAAATTAAGATAAACCACTAATTATGAATTTAGGAATTTCTCTATCAGATTAGTATGAACCCTAATTTATTCCCAATTTTATTTTTCTCAAAATTAAATAAAGGAATAAACCCTAATTATGTTTTCAAGTTCAAATTGAAACCAATTTTATAGTCCCTATGCATGAATGACCCTGTAATCCTTTCTAATTGAAAAGGCAAATGACGTGATAGGGTTAGGATGAATCATGTATGAAATTAGTTTCATTGTATGTTATAATTATGATGAGATGTTATGATGAGATGTTATAATTATGATGGAAGAATGATAAACTGTAAAGTTGATAAACTTTGCACGTGTTAAACACATATGTTTCATATATTATATTATATTATTTATAATATTATTTTGTATGTACATATTGGTGATTGGTATTGCTAAAGTCATTTTCCCCTGTATTATTTTGTCCCCATATTATTTGTACATTATTTTGTACGTACATATTTTTTTATGTGGGGGAAGGATAATTAAAGAGTTATTTTTATGTTAAAGTGAGTTGTATAATATACTCATACTTGTAGAGTACGGTAAAGCTTTGTTATAGGTACTATATTGTTATGGGTGCTTGTAAAGCTTTGTTATGGGTACTTGTAAAGCTTTGTTATGGGTACTATAAAACTTTGTTATGGGTACTTGTAAAACTTTGTTATGGGTACTTGTAAATTTGTTAAGGTACTTGTAAAGCTTTGTTAAGGTTGTTAATGTACTATGAAACTTTGTTAAGGTTGTTAATATAATGTTTTGTTAATGTCTTGTGAAGCTTTGTTAAGGTTGTTAATATACTTGTTTTGTTAATGTCTTGTGAAGCTTTGTTAATGTACCTATAATGTAAACATTGATAAATGAATGAATCTTGTTTTGCAAACTGAATTGTATTGTTTCCATTGTGTTTAAATTACTCATAAAAGTTTTGAATGGATGACAATTTCACTTTTACGTGAAATGCAAATAAAGGTCTTGGATTGAAAATCAATCTTAGGATGAAAATTGAAATTATGAGTTTTAATTTTATTTATGGCACATAATATTTTATTATGTGAATAATGTACATATTTATTAAAATTAATAAAAAAAATGCTATGAATGGTTAATAGCAATTAAAGATGTTATTTATTTGAAATTAAGCATGATAAATTTTGTTAGTCACTAAAGTGGCCAAAATTTTAAGGTTATTTTGATTTCAAATTATTAGTGATTTTATTTCAATTATCTATAGTATGAATGCTAAAATTATGAATAATGATTTATGGGTTAATTGAAGTTCATTATTATAAGGCATTTCAGGATCACCCAAAGGTTGATTAATTGTTATTATCATTAATGAACATGAAAGTAGATAATTTTGTGTGCGTCACTAGTTTTATTTATATACCCAAAGGTATTAAGTGATTCTAGTTGATGCATATTTTAATTATCATTAATGTTATAAAAAGATTAGCGTAATTATGTTTGTGTATTAGTGGATCTCCCAAAGGAGAACATTAGTATGCATAGAATGGTTATTTATGTTTGAATCTGTATTTATGTTTAGTTTTTATGACTCAAAGCGTTAATGTTAGACATGTGTTAATTGAAATATTTGTTTATATATTTCTACATTCGCTTACTTCGTCTGTTCCAGTCTTTAATAGATTTAATTCCCTGACTGGAGTGAGAAAGTCCAATTTCACTTAGGTGAGTTGGATTTTGATTTGGCTTTCCAAGTTGAAAAACCGGCTGCTATCACTAATGCTAGTAGCAACAAAGAGAAAACTCATTATAGAGTTTGGAAAAGGTCAAACAGACTTAGTCTTATGTTTATGCGAATGAGTATTGCAAGCAATATTAAGTATGCTTTTTCCAAAACTAAGGACGTGAAAGAATTTATGAAATTTGTGGAAGAGCGCTCTCAAACTGCTGACAAATCTCTCGCTGGGACATTGATGAGTACGTTGATCACCATGAAGTTTGATGGTTCTCGTAGTATGCATGAACATATAATCGAAATGACAAATATCGCAGCAAGACTCAAGTCTCTTGGAATGGCGAGTGGAAGAAAATTTTCTTGTGCGAGTTCATTTTGAACTCGTTACTGCTTGAGTATGGTCCGTTTCGGATGAATTATAACACCATGAAAGACAAATGGAATGTGCATGAATTGCACAATATGTTAGTTCGGGAGGAGACCGGACTCAAGAACCTAGGAAGCCACTCTATTCATTACGTGAAAAATCAAGGAGCTAAAAAGAAAATTGTTAAGAAACATGGAAAGGGTAAATGACCATTAAAGATTAACGAGTCCTCTACTAACATTCAAAAGAAAAATGACAAATGTCATTTCTACAGGGAAGTCTGGACATTTTCGAAGGATTGTTTAAAGCGTAAAGCTTGGTTCGAAAAGAAGGGTGAGCACTGATGCTTATGTATGTTTTGAATCAAATTTAACTGAAGTTCCCCATAATACTTGGTGGATTAATTCTGGATGTACGACTCATGTTTCTAATGTAATGCAAGGATTCCTTTCAACCCGAACCATAAACCCAAATAAGAAGTTCGTCTTCATGGGGAATAAAGTCAAGGTTCTAGTGGAAGCTGTCGGGACTTATCGTTTAATCCTTGACACTAGATATCACTTAGACCTTATGGATACTTTTTATGTACCTAGTATCATTAGAAATTTAGTTTATTTGTCTAAGCTTGATGTTGTTGGATACTCTTTTAAGTTTGGGAATGGTTGTTTCAGTTTGTTTAAGCGTACTTCTATGATTTGATATGGTTAGGAGTATGTTAAGTAATTCATGTTTACCTGTATCATTATGGATGTATGCTTTAAAGACTATCATGTATTTGTTGAACAGAGTTCCTAGTAAAGTTGTTAAAAAGATTTTTGAGTTATGAAAAAGTAGGAAACCTAGTTTGAGACACCTGCTTGTTTGGGGTAGTCAGACAGAAGTAAGAATTTATAATCCGCAAGAAAAGAAACTGGATGCAAGAACAATCAGTGGATATTTCATTGGTTATCCAGAAAAATCAAAAGGGTATATGTTTTACTGTCCTACCCATAGTACAAGAATTCTTGAAACTGGAAATGCTCGGTTCATTGAAAATGGTGAAGCCAGTGGGAGTGAAGCTTCACGAAATGTGGAGATTAAGGAAGTTAGGGTACAAGTTCCAATAACTAGTACATCTTCAAGAGTTGTTGTTCCAAATGTTGTAGAATCACACGACAATCAAGAAGAACAACAAATTAATGATCCTGCGATTAACAATGATCCGATAATAGAACAACCACAGGAAATAGTATTAAGAAGATCTCACAGAGAAAGAAAGTCTGCTATTTCGAATGATTACATGGTTTATCTACAAGAGTCAGAAAATGACCTAAGTATTGATAATGAACCAGTTTCATTTTCAGATGCCATTAATGGTGATAATTCTGACAAATGGTTAGATGCTATGAAAGATGAGCTTAAATCAATGACACATAATGGTGTATGGGATCTTGTGGAATTGCCAGAAGGATGTAAGAGTGTTGGATGTAAATGGGTCTTTAAGACTAAGCGTGACTCTCATGGCAATATCGAACGTTACAAGACCCGACTTGTTGCCAAAGGTTTTACTCAGAAAGACGGCATTGATTATAAGGAAACATTTTCACCTGTTTCTAAGAAAGATTCCTTTAGAATTATCATGGCATTAGTAGCTCATTATGATCTTGAGTTGCATCAAATGGATGTTAAAACTACTTTTCTGAATGGAGATTTAGAAGAGGATATTTATATGAATCAACCAGTGGGGTTTATTGAAGAAGGAAATGAACATATGGTGTGTAAACTTAAGAAATCAATATATGGACTTAAACAAGCTTCTCGACAATGGTATCTTAAGTTCAATGATACTATTTTATCCTTTGAATTTAAGGAAAACACTGTTGATCGGTGTATATATCTGAAGGTCAGTGGGAGCAAGTTTATATTTCTGATTCTGTATGTTGATGATATCTTGCTTGCGACTAATGATCTTGGTCTATTAAGTGAGACTAAGAAGTTTCTCTCTAACAACTTTGAAATGAAAGATATGGGTGAGGCATACTATGTGATAGGAATAGAAATATTCAGTGATAGATCACAAGGATTCGTTAGGTTTGTCTCGAGAAAACATATATTAATAAAGTTTTAGAGAGATTCGGAATGGAGAATTGTTCGCATCTCCCGTTCCAATACGAAAGGAGACAAAATTAGTCTCATGCAATGTCCAAAGAATGACTTGGAATGGAAACAGATGGAAAATATCCCTTATGCATCTGTTGTTGGGAGTTTGATGTATGCTCAAACATGTACGAGGCCAGATATTAGCTTTGTAGTTGGTATGCTTGGTAGATACCAGAGTAATCCTGGACTGGATCATTGGAAGGCTACAAAGAAAGTTTTAAGATACTTACAAGGAACAAATGATCACATGCTTACTTATAGGAAAGTTGACCACCTTGAGGTGATTGGATATACAAATTCAGATTTAGCTGGTTATATGGATACACGAAAGTCTACATTTGGTTATGTGTATCTTTTAGCCGGATGAGCGATTTCATGGAAAAGTGCGAAGCAGTCTGTCATTGCTGCATCCACCATGGAAGCTGAAATTGTGGCATGCTTTGAGGCCACAACTCAAGCTAATTGGTTGCGGAATTTTATTTCAGGACTTGGAGTAGTCGACAGCATTGCCAAGCCGCTGAAAATTTATTGTGACAATTCCGCAACAGTCTTCTTTTCTAAGAACGACAAGTATTCTAAAGGTGCTAAGCATATGGAATTGAAATACTTTGTCGTTAAAGAAGAAGTTCAGAAATGTAGAGTGTCAATAGAACGTACTAGCACTGATCTTATGATTGTTAATCCTTTAACAAAGGGATTATCGCCCAAATTATTTGCTGGCCATATAATGAATGTGGGCATTATGTTCACTAGTGAATGTTAAATGTTAATGTTATTATTAATGCTTATGTGACACTACGAGATCTTTAATGTATAAGTTTTCGAAATTTGTGTTTTCTTCTTTATTTATATGCATGCAAATTATGATGAAGAAAACAAATTGTGTTATTATTATTAAAATGATATTATGTTTGAACCCATTATGAACTTCTCATTATAAAGTCATATTAAGGAGAAAGAGATAATATAGTGGTACATGGAAGGGAGCCTGTCGATTGAAAGACATGTAACCGCCATGACTCTTGTTATAGCTGTATCTTTAATTATGAATAATGATAGAACCAATTTATGTAAGGTCCTTTAATGCGCATTATGACTTAAGTATTAAATCACAGAATTGTATGACATCACATGAGTCAAGTGGGAGAATGTTAGAATTAATTTAATTAATTAATTCCATTATGTAACTCATGTGAAATATAATAATGGGTCCAAATGTGATTTAATAAAATATGAGGACCTATTGGTTATTATGTGAAGTTAGAATAAAATAAAGATAAAATAAAATATTACATTACGGTAACCAACTTGATGGACGTTGGTTAATAAAATGGAATAAGGGTTCTGTCTCTGGTCATAAAGTTTTTCACGGTAAACCATCAAGAAAGCGAAGCGTGAGAAGAGAAAGAAAGACAAAGAGATAGATTGGGAAAAGGAGATAGGAGAATGAAAAGATCAAAGAAAAGATTCTCATGGATCAAGGTTAGTCTTCTTATTATGATTCATGTATTGGTGTATGTAAAATTGTGAAAATCAATAATCTAAAGATCCTGTAGAGTAGTTTTCTATAATGAATTAAGAACGTAGGAAAACTACATAATGTCTTACATGAGTCGCTCCAACAATTTGGTTGTATATTAGGTTGTGCATCTTGTTTCTTTACCCATTCATCAAAGCTTAATGTGGATGGATAAAATGGAGGAAATTTGGAATGATTTTAACTCTTAATATTTTTAAGGTAACCTAGTTTGCATTTCTGAACTTCAATTGGACGTGTTCTCTCTTAAACAAGACATTTTTCCGTCAGAGTTCTATACCAGGTTCAGAATTATACGAGATGAACTTGCTATTGAATACAGGAAGAGAGTTCCACGTTAAAGAAATTATAGGTAGTTGTTTACTTTTCCTATTATAAAAAGAACACAATTCTATGTTGTAAATCATCTGTGTGTGTGACAGTGCATGCTTAGAAAAGTTTGATATTTAATTGTGTCTATTAATGACTCATCTCTCTTTCTTGGGAGCTTATTGTAGTAATGTGATAGTGCATGTTCAGAAAAAAAATTTAGCAAGAAAAGACTTAGTATTTAAGTGTGTCTATTAGTGATCCACCTCTATTTCTTGAGAGCTTATTTGGTGTACTAGTTACGTAAATGTTCCAGTAGACAATATTATTCATAGTGAAAGGTGTATAAGTCGGTTAAAGCCATGACAATAAAATATGAGATAAAGAAGTTTAATTGACATAATTTCTCGTTGTGGAAACTAAAGATGAAGACAATTTTGAAAAAAAAAAACAATTGTGTAAAAACAATTAGAAAAATATTGTGAGTATCATGATCGAAGGTGGAAAGAAATTAACAATAACGCTATAGCAAATTTGTGGAGAGGGATATAACGAAGGAGATTTGGAAGTTCCTCGCCAAATTGTACTAGGAGTAAAGGCATATTGGACTTCGTTTATTATGATGTGTTGGAATCACCGGTATTATCCCTAGGAGTGGCCAAATATTTTGTGTCAGTGATGACAATGATTAGTCCAAGAGATTATGAGTGTACTGCATAGGAAGTCTATATTTTCAAAGTTCAGGAAAAACAAATTCTTAGACTATGATAATAATTTAAATGGGTATTTTCTGTGGATCCCACTATCCTCAAGGTTATTGTTAGTGGTGATACAAATATTATTCTTCAAGGTGAACTTAGAGAAAAGGTTGGTGTGCTCCAACCAGAAAAATACAGAAAAAGGAAACTTGATTTACAAGTTGACCAAATCTTTGTATGGTTTAACCGGGTGTCTAGGTGTTAGTACAAAGATATTTTATTCTTCATGATTAGCCTTGATTACAACTAAGTTCATACTATTGTATATATTATAATAGATTTGATGAGAATGATTTTATCATTTTATCGTTGTATGTGGATGACATATTGGTGGTAGACTCCAACAAAGTTCGAATCCAAGTTTTGAAGGCACAGTTGACTAGGAAGTCTGATATGAGAACTAGAGACCAATGAACAAGATTTTGGGATGCAAATTCACCGGAACATAAAAGACAAAAAATTTTGGCTTTATCAGAAGAATTACTTACTAAAGTTCTTGTAGTACTTCAACATGTAAAGGTGTAAGTAAGTTTTTATCCCATTTTCTATCAAGTTATCATCAAGTATGAGTCATAACAATAAAGCAAAGAGGAAGGAAATGTCTTGAGTACTGTATGCATCGACAGTGAGAAGTCTTATGAATACCATGATCAGTATAAGATCAGACATTGCACAAGCAGTGTGAGCGGTTAGTAGATCAATGACAAATTATGGTGAAAAGCATGAGTATTATCAATATATTTCTTATCAAAGGAACCTTGAGATGTTATATTATGATTTGGAGGATCAAAATTAGTTGTCAGATGCTATGTTTGTTTAACTTTTGTAGATGATCTTGATGAGTTTACCTTTGTTGGAGAGGTAATAACTGGTTATCCAAATTATAGGATATTGTAGCTTTATATATCACAGAAGTTGAGTACATGGCAGTCAGCCAAGCATGTAAGGAAACTATTTGAATTAAAAGGATAATGGAGAAATTCAGGCACAAAAAATGACATATTGTTGTGTATTGTGACAATTAGAATGTCTTGTACATTGCAAAGATCCTACCTCGTATTTCAGGATAAAGCAAGAAGAACCTAGCAGATGTTATCACAATCAGTTAGAGACGATTCTACTGAAGGTCTATTGGAATAACAACATGGAAGAGAAGTTTACATGTTATCACAATAATAATGTATTGTGAACAAAGCAAGAAGAACCTAGCAGATGTAATCACAATCAGTTAGAGACGATTCTACTGAAGGTCTATTGAAATAACAACATGGAAGAAAAGTTTACATGTTATCACAATAATAATGTATTGTGAATATTTGATTAATTTAATCAAAATCTTCAAGTGAAAGATTATGAGAATGTGAGAAGAAAAATCTCACATCAAAGAAATTATACGTTGATGTTTATTTTTTCTATTATAAAAGGAGCACAATTCTACCTTTAAATCACCCAAAATCGCTTCATTCTCCTTTCTACCGAGTGTATTACATATTAGTTCTAAAAGAGAATATTATTATTGTTTTCTCCTTAAATTTAAAGAATGTATTGTAATTTCTTTCAGAGTAAAATTTTATTATTATTTATTGTCGGTTTTGTTTCTCTTGCCTATTGTCGAGTTTTTCTTAACCGTTGATACTCACAATTTATTCATGGACCTTGTCATGGTAAAAAGATAAAGGAAAAAGAAAAATTGTGTGATTAAAATAATATTTATTATAATTATTATTTTTATTATATTTTATGAAAGAAAAAATTTAATAATTAAATGTTTATATTTAAAAAATAATTTTATTTTAGTTCTAAAATTTTAATATATATATATATATATATATATATATATACCTTTTTCTTAATAATATGAAAAAAAATTGTCTACATATTTCTAAAATTAAAATAGAAAAAATTTAGTGAACGGAGAATTTTAATAATAACTATATATAGTCATAATATTTCATAAAATTAATTTTTTTCTAAAAATAAAGCTATACACATCATCTTTAAATAATGATTGACGTGACATAAAATTATATATTTTTTTAAAAATAATAGTAAAAACTAAATAAAATTATTGGTATCAATTAATAATCAAATAAAATATTTTAAGTATTTTAAACATAAATATTTATTATTAAATAAGCAAATATATTTTATTTTTAATTTTAATATCATAAAATGGAAGAAGACATATCAAAGTTATATTAGAGATTATTAAAATAGAAAAACAGAAAAAAAGGAATTAAAGAAAAAATAGAGACAACAAAGAAGACAAAAAAAATATACTTGTGCAAAAATGTACAAAAGAGAGGAGAGTATAAGTATTTAAAAACTCAGATAATATCAGAAAATACAATTGAAAAAAGCTAACTAGGGTATATGATAAAAGTTCCTCTCAAATTGGAGCAAAAATATTTTTGACAGATCAACTTGCTTGTGAGAGTCTCAAATTTATGTTGTGAAAGAGCTTTAATGAAGACATTTGTTCCTTAATAATGTGATTTCACATGAACGAGCAATAAGAATCTGAATTCAATGTGTTCTCTAAGCAATAAGAATCCGAATTACTTAGATCTTTGACCTGAGACTAGATTTATGGAAAGGTGAATAACAAAAACATCACATTACAACAAGACCATGCGAGGTTGATGTTGAAAGAATTAAAGGAGTTGTTTGAGTTATAATAATTCTAAAGTTATAGAAGCAACAATCCTACTCAACTTTTACTGAAGATTTAGAAACGATAAGTTATTTATTTATTTATTTCCATGTAAGAAAAGAATAACTCATAAAGATACAAAAATTTGTGGTGGATTTTTTGTTGTCCAACCAACTTCCCCCATCAGATTCCACATAAGCAAAGTTAAAGTTGATTGTGAGGAGAAAAAAATCCCTTGTCCAAAGAGTTGATCTTCAAATATCCAAAAATAATAATTGATGTATTGAATAAAATCATGAGATTGTAAGGATGTAAAAAAGTATTTAAAGGAGGCTTGTTTCAATCCATATAAGAATATATTCAACCTACATATTATGAGTATGTTGGATTTTATAACCCTGCAGTATTTTCATATAAACTTCTTTATTCAGGTATCCAATTAAAAAATCATTTTGTACATCTAGTTGAATAATATTCAATTTTTTAATGGCTGCAAAAGATAAAAGAACTCCAATAGTTATGATAGTAGCAACAAGAGAGAAATGTCAAGATAGTCAATACTTGCTTTCTATGTAATGCCACGTGCTATAAACCTAACTTTTTTTTTGGTTAAAGAACCATCAACATTGTATTTTACCTTATAAATCCACTTAGAGCTAATAGCCTTTTTGTCTTTAAGTAAAGGAACAATATTCTATGTGTGGTTGATATTCATGACTTTTGGCTCTTTGTCCATTACTTCTCTCCATTTAGGGAATCTAGTAGTTTGATAATAATATGTTGGCTCATAAATACTGCTTATTTGCGTAATAAAATTTTGGTGTGCAGTAGAGCGTATGTCATAGGAAAGCCAGTGTGTTAGGGTATAAGGGGAAAGAGAAGTTAAGAAGATAGTTAGCATATTAATAAGTTAGTTAATTGCATAAGGTGTTGTTTAAATATAAATAGGGTGTGAAGGATAGGAGAAGGGGGGAGATATTCTTTGTAAATTGAGCATTAGCTCTTTGTAAAAGGAGAAATCCTTTGTGAAGGGGAAACCCTTGGAGGAGAGTCTTCTCCTATTTCTTGTTCTTTTCAATTTATTCAATAAAGAAACTTTCTTTTCTTTTTCTGTTTAATTCTTGGTTCCTAACAATTGGTCCGACTCGCTCGGATCCAAAATCAAGGAGCCATGGAGGGAAGAGTAGGAGTCTTGGAAAGGTGGGCTGAACGATGGACCAGTGAACGGGAAAAAGTGAATACGAGAGCTGAGAAATGTCATTCAAGAAATGAAAGATTTACTCAAGAATTTCAAGAAAAGTGACAGAGAATCCGAGAAGGGTGAAAATTTGGTACAAGGGGGGATAGGAGGACGATTGGAGCAAGAAGATTCTGAGGAAGAAGAAGTAGTGCGAGACAGGTGGGTGAAGAGGGTGGATCTACCTGTGTTTGAAGGAACCGACCACTGTGGGGTGGATTGGAAGGGCGAAAATTTTTTTGAGATTCAAAAGATCAACCCAAGAGAGAAATTGCGTCTGGTTTTTATTAGCATGGAAGGGAATGCGAATCATTGGTTCAGATTTTGGAAACAAAAAACCAAGAATCTTTCTTGGGAAGAATTCACTGTGGCTTTGAATAGAAGGTTTGGAGGACAGGAACGAAGTACAATCTTTGAGAGATTGGCAGCCATTAAACAAGGAGGAAGTGTGGAAGAATATACTCGGGAATTTGAAATTTTAGTGTCTCAAATCCCAGCTATGGAGGAAGACCAACTTCGGGATATTTTTTGGCAGGACTAAGAACTGAAATTCGTAAACAAATCAGGCCTCACGACCCAAGGGATTTGTTAAGAGCTATGGAGGTAGCAAGAGATGTTGAAGATGTCATGAAAGAAACAAGTGGAGGAGGAGGAAATGTGTACCGAACAAAACTTCGGATTCCGTTATCAAGGAGGAACGAGCAAGATATCAAGAACCGAGACCTTTAAAGGATCTGGTTCTTCCCAAGGAGTGCCCGAGTAATAACAATACTGCCGGGAAGGGGACAGGGGGATATTTCATGGGGGTCCAAGGTAGGAAATACTTCTATAGGGGAGGTCAGAACAAGAGGAGTGAAGAATCCGCCATATCCCGAATATATACGAAGAAGGGAGGAAGGAAGGTGTTTTCATTGTGGGGGCCCTTACGGTCCAGGTCATAGGTGCCCGAGAAAAAAATTTAAGAGTAATCATCATTGCGGAAGAGGAAGAAGAAGAGGGTCCTGGAGAGGAAGAAGAGGACGAAGAAAAACTAGAGATGGAACATAAAAGGATGGAGCTTTCTTTGTTTTCGGCAGGAGGGTTAACACCAACAAACACCATGAAAGCTGTCGGGGTGGATTAAAGGGAGAAAGGTATTGATCCTGATTGATAGTGGGGCTAGTCACAATTTTGTTGCTTCAAGTTTAGTGGCAGAACTAGGTCTGCAAGTGGAAGAGACGAGGCCTTATTGTGTGAAACTTGGGGATGGGCAAAAGAAGTTAACCCGTGGGTGCTGCAAGGATATTAAAGTGAGCCTAAGTAATTATGAAGTGCAGGAAACCTTTTTCCTTTTTGAGCTAGGTGGAGTAGACTTGATATTGGGGATAGCTTGGTTGGCAACTTTGGGAGAAGTAAAAGTTAATTGGAAATCGTTAACCATGAATTTTGAGTGGGAAGGACAACAAGTTGAGATAAGAGGTGACCCTACCCTTACCAAAAAATTGATTTCTCCGCGAGGCTTTGATAAAGGAGACAGATATAGAGGCCATAACTATACTCGGGAAATGGCGGCAGGTGGGGCCAGTAGTAAAAGGGAGAAACAGTTTTAACCACTGGACGAGACAAATGAGTTGGAGGGTATTTTAGAAGAATTCAGTGGGTTATTTCAGGATGTTTCGGGCTTCCTCCCCAACAACCAGTAGACCATAGAATCCCCATTAAAGAAGGTGAAAATACTGTCAATGTCGGACCTTATAGGTACCCACATTTTTTAAAGGTCTGAAATAGAAAGACAGGTGGCGAGAGATGTTGAAGATGGGTATCATTAGGCCCGAGTAATGACCCATTCTCCAGCCCAGTGATATTAGTAAAAAAAAGGATGGAAGTTGGAGATTTTGTATTGACTATAGGGCTCTCAATAAGGCCACGGTTGCAGATAAATTCCCCATTCCAGTAATTGAGGAATAAATTGATGAAGATCATGGTAATAAGAATGAGTAATGGGATCAAGTTTCTACTATACAACCTTGAGGACAAGGTTGATTTTTAGGCGGGGTGTATTGTTAGGGTATAAGGGGAAAGAGAAGTTAAGAAGATAGTTAGCATATTAATAAGTTAGTTAATTGCATAAGGTGTTGTTTAAATATAAATAGGGTGTGAAGGATAGGAGAAGGGGGGAGATATTCTTTGTAAATTGAGCATTAGCTCTTTGTAAAAGGAGAAATCCTTTGTGAAGGGGAAACCCTTGGAGGAGAGTCTTCTCCTATTTCTTGTTCTTTTCAATCTATTCAATAAAGAAACTTTCTTTTCTTTTTCTGTTTAATTCTTGGTTCCTAACACAGTGACATATAATTTGAATACTATGAGTTAGGAATGGAAACATGATATTCATTTAGATACAAGGAGGATTTATTTGTCTAGATGATCTTCTCAGAGGATCAAAAGATTGTAAGTTTAAATGCTCAGTCAAATCATTGTTTTCATTATGAGTAAGATTATCGTGGTTTGTGTTGTTAATGTGATTAAAAAAAATTGTTTAAGTGGAAAGGTCAGTTGCAGGCCTAGAAACATTAGCCTGAGTAAAAGGATCAGTATCTTGATGGAATTGATGTGTAGAAGTGTTATGTTGAATAACAAAAGACATAATATATTCATGAAAGACAACATCCCTACAAATTATAATTTTTTCAATTTCAAAATTATACAACTTATATCTCCTTATCCTAGGAGGATAACCAATGAATACAGTGGGTTTAGCTCTATGACTAAATTTGTGTATGTCATGTTTATGAGTATTAGCATAACAAAAAGAGCTAAAGATTTTAAAGTTATTATAATGAGGTGCAATTTTATAAAAAAATTGATAAAGACTGTGATTTTGTAAAATAGAAGAGGTATTCTATTTATGATGTAAGTAGCAGTTAAAACATAATATCTCCAAAACAAAAAAGGTACTTTGGATTGAAACAACAAATATCTAGCCACATTTAATATGTGTTGATGTTTCCTTTCAATAATAAAATTTTGTTCTGAGGTATAAGGACATGAAAATTGATGCAAGGTTTCTTCTTCAGAAGCTAAGAAATCGGTAAGTAAAAATTTCTTTGCATTATCACTTTTTAGAAATTTTATAGATTTACCGAACTAAGTTTTAACAAATTGGAAAAAAGATTGTATACAAATAAAAGGTTGATTTTTAGATTTCAATAAAAAAAATAAATCCAGGAGAATCTATTGTTATTATAACTATTCTAAGGAAAAATTTGTGACTTTTGTAAGTAATAGTACGGAGAGATCCCCAAATGTCATATTGGATTATATCAAAGCAATAAGTAAATTAAGTGATTATTCCTATTAAAGGGGATATGCTTTTACTTAGCTAAAGGACCTATGCAACCATTTTTGTAAGAAAGACTAAGCAAGTTCAAATTGCAATTAACATAGATTAATCTAAGAATATCATCAAATAAGTGGCCTATCGTATAGTGTCATTTATTTACAATAATATTCGTATGAATAATAAAGTTATGGAAAGAAGATATGAAAGAACTACAAAATTTATTGGATGTATTCTGGACAATGTAAACGTCATCTAGATACTAACCTTACCAATCACCTTCCACTCTTAGGATCTTGTATGGCAAAAGAAGAATGATAAAAAACAAAAAAATCTTGTACTTAGTAAACTAAGTTAAAGAACTTATACAGATAAAATTCACGTTAAAGTATGGTATAAATAAGAATTTATGAAGAATGACATGGTTATTCAATTTAACCGTGCCAATAACTTTAACAACTACAACACTTTCAATTGATAGATAAACATATTGATCTTTTAAAGTGTTAAACCAAACATAATTATCCAAAGAACATGTAATATGTGTTGTGCCTCCTAAATCTATGACCCAAAGAGAGAAATTTCCTTTATTGAGATATATAGTGAAGGTCAAACTTTTACCATCTTTAGGTGAATTGGAAATAGTGGGTTGTTGGGATGTTCTAGCAGGTGCCACCTGATTCTAAAGAAGAGTTATGAGTTGATCATATTGAGTCTTGGTCAGTTGCATTGGGTTTTCTTCTGCATTGAAATCAACAACTTCATGTACTCTAGAGCCAGACTTCTTGTATCCAATAGGATGTACATGTTTCTTGTAGCATTTGTGTTTTTTGTATGACCAAACATTTTACAATAACTACACTTAGGTCTTTTCTTGGTAGGAAAAATTATTGTAATTTGGGTTGGGAGTGAGAAACAACAAAAGCAATGGGCGCTAATTGTTGTGTTAGAATGCCAATTTCTTGTCTTTTTTCTTCTTGACCTACAAGGGAAACAACAGGACTGAACTGAGAATTATTATCATTTAAACTCATTAGAAAAGACATCACTTGTTCAAAATGCAGATGTCCAAGCAAAGGTTTAACGCCCTCACAACTGCACGAATGGGGTGATTGAAAATTATTCAATTCTTCCCAAAGACTCTTTTTCATAGCAAAATATTGACTGGCATTCATAAATCCTTGTTGACAAGAAAAAATAGTTTTCTTCAACTGAAAAAAATCAAAAACCATCATGTTATGGTATCTAGAATTTAAATCATCCTTAAGACTGCAACAATCACTACTACAGATATGGCTTTCAACGTCGATTATATAAGGCCTTCCACGGCGGTTCTAGAACCGACGTTGTATAAGGCAACGTTGAAAGTCTACACGTTCAACGTCGGGTATTCATACCTGACGTTGAAAGTGTAGACTTTCAACGTCGGGTATATAGAACCGACGTAGAAACGCTGATTATAAACAACACTGCATTTGGGTTTTAACTACGTCGGTTATGGTAAAAATCGACGTTGATATTATTATTTTCTACGTCGGTTATTGACACAACCGACGTAAAAAGTCATTTTTTTTTAAATGGCCGCTTTGTTTATACAAAGTATCCCAATGTTTGTATACAATACCTGCAAATTTGAATACAACCCAGGCAGACAATATACAAGATATAAACTAATTGAATGTGCATCCAAAAATAAAATTGTATCCAAAATTACAAATATGTATCCAACTACTTATCTAACAAATACACTAACTACTAATCTAACTAGTAAACTAACTACTAAACTAACTACTAAACTTGCCTACTTCTAACTTTAGCAAACTTATCGGCCCAGGTGTTTCTAATATCGTCAATGGTCTCTATGGGCAACGCTTCTCTATCTGAAAATACCTGTTACAAGAAAAAAGATAATTTAACAGAGTATCCAATGACACAATATTTAATTTTATTGAATACTAAATTTAAGCAAACCTGATTCCATGTATCCTCAGTCTTGCTAACAACAATCAGCCA
Source organism: Sphenostylis stenocarpa (assembly GCA_963425845.1). Taxonomy (NCBI): domain Eukaryota; kingdom Viridiplantae; phylum Streptophyta; class Magnoliopsida; order Fabales; family Fabaceae; genus Sphenostylis; species Sphenostylis stenocarpa. The sequence continues at coordinate 62,682,285 of OY731401.1, read as the reverse complement.
CATCCAGTGCATAACATAATATCCGCACTCATAAGATCCTGGTTGCCTATTACACTACAAAAAATAATATATTAATTTGACATATAAAATGAATGATATAATACATAAATATAAAATGACTTACATTAACAAAAATCCAATTTGGAGTCGTGTTTTTGCTTGTGTGTACTCCATCAATCGTATTTCAAACCTTAAATGCACTGTGCAATACAAAATATAATAAAAAACAATTAAGTAACAAAACAAGTAATAATTGTTTAAATTATTATAAGAATGTGTACCTGTTTACAATGTATTTAATATCTGCATCAGGTCTCTTGCCCAATGAGCAGAACCAAGCCACAACATTCTGCTTTGGGCAAATAACCAACAGCTGCCAATGATTTCTGCTTACATTACAAAAAGTTAGGATACATAGAATACACTATAAAATTTAATGCGAATAATTTCATACGCTTAAATACTTACTGATAGAAGTAAGCACACAAGTAAACTTTCTTTCTTGACTTCATCATCCAATTTTGGATGTATATTTGAACTTCTTCTCTCTTGTTTCCTGATTTTTGTATGGATTGGGGCTCAAAAAATCCATACACATCTTGGGTGCGTTGTTGCTCCGACAATTCATTCATCATCCTAAAGTAGCCAGTTCAATGTACATTAAATATGACGATAACTTCAAATAACATAATTAGTAAATAAAAATATATACTTACATTGTCTAAAATTGTAATACTGCTATGTTTAGACACTGATTGTCAACTGCTATCTCCACAACATCGGTGTGGTCAATGTAAAGGGGAAAGTTCTTATTGTCTACCCCTAACTTATCAACATCCCACTTCACTTGAAAAGATTGAATATACAATTGTGGGACAATAGATAGTAGTTGAAAAATTGGATTTTCTGGGACATCTACTTCCTTGCCTTTACTAGTTTGGGAAGAAGGAACCAGTTTAGGCAACTGGGGTGGCTTCTGAACATCCTACATAAAATAACATTGACTTGAGAAATAATAAAAAATAGTACGAGACTACATATGATAATTAACAGAAAATATATGCAAACTTTTTTCAAAATAGGCCTCATTAGATGTCTAGGCCATGCAATGAAGGTCTGGAGGGCCTGTCCCACTATCATCACCTCGTCTGTGGGCACAGGTACAAGAGCATAAGCATCTCGAACCTCTTCAATGACCACTTTGGCCAAGTTAGGTGCTAAAGGCACACTATGAATTGTAGAGGCTCCCTCTTCAATTGAACCAACCGCCACCAATCGTGGTTCAGATCCATTCTCATCAACATAAAATTCACATGATTACACAAAAATAAGACATTAATTATTTAATATGCACATTAATTTTTTTCAGGAAGATATCATCCACACATACCTGAGTGGTCAGTGTCTGCAACAACAACAACAACCTCTTGATTAGTTGCAGGAAGCTCTTCATCAGCAGTATTTGGGTCAGCACAACTACCCTTAGTGCTAACTCGTGCGACAGATGGAGGAGGAACATCCATAGGTGGGTGGGTAGGCTGTGTGACACCCATGGATGCTAGACTTGAACCAAATACATGCATCATCTCCTCCTGAACTCGTGCGGTAATGGCTGGAGTCAGCGTCGCTGTCAGCTTTTCAACCATCGTTGGTCTCAGCTTCGCTGTTAGACTCTCCTCCAACTTCGTCATCTCTTGCTGGCTCAATGATGTGGTGTGGGTATGGTCTGATGATGAAGCTCCAAAATATGCTCAAATACCCACACCAGCTCCAACAGCACGAACACGCCCTGGGTGTTCTGGGCGTCCAATAGTAGTAGTTAATATATCTTCACGACCACGGGGAACGAATGTTCCCTGTGTAAACTGGTCCTCTAAAGAATCCTACAATTGAGCATTATATATTGTAAAAAAATTGATGAATGACAAAGCATGGTTAATGAGGTTGAAAGAAATAAATTTGACTTACAATCCGCTCAGCAATCAAGCGGGCCTCCTCTTATGTCATTTCACCGGAGGGCTTTTGGCGAGCCCTCTTCCATTTTTGATGACGCTTTGGAGGAGATGGTGGGGAAATTTCTTCCTGGCTTACACCAGAAGAGGCTAACTCAGCTTCTCGGAGTTTAGTCTTCTCCTCCATCATGCGTTGCGTCAACAAATCATACCCCCCACGAGACAGACGGTAGGGGGCCACATTCAGCCTCTGAATCTCCTTTCCTTTTATTCGCTTCTCCTGCAACATAATATGATATTAGAATGTGCTAAATTAATAAGACAATATGGAAACATACCAAAGTGTTTAAATAGTAACATACCTCCCATTGTGGACCAGTCCTACTCCTGACAAACTGCTTCCAAGTCTCCTCATCTATGCCATAACGCTGACAAGGAGTTAATCCTTTGCTAACGGCTTGCTCATTAAATATCCATTTCGAAGTCAATGTCGACTTGAATTGCCTCCACATTTTGGCAATAGATGACATGACTTTTCTCCTAACTTGTTTAGAGTTAACAATATCGAAATGATTATGCAAAAATAGCAAAATAAATTAGGATAACAAAGTTTAGGATCTAACTTAACTCAACATAACTTAACGAGTTAACAAAACTAACCAAAATATCTTGCCAAATTAAATTTTTGCAAGTCTCCTCCACATAATCCCAAGATGGATGCAAAATAGATACCTAATTATGAACTTAAAACGTTAGATATCAATCCATTTACATATGCTGACCATATATGCATAACAAGTTAAAAACTCTAAAAAATTACATACCTTTTCTCTAGCAAGAGTACCCAAGTAGGACCTAAATTGAGTGTGATATGGCCTTGATATTTTGCCAATCTTTAAATCCACACTCACAACCAATTTATCTCCTGCCATATGACGAACGGTCAACTTTTTCAACCGTGTGGCTTGTCGAGTCCTCTTTAGAGATGGGGGGGAGGGGGTGGAGATGTCGGAGGAGATGTGGCAGGAGATGCTGGAGGAGATGCCATTTGCCTGTTAAAAAAAATAGTTAAGTTTTTGCATAAATTGGAATATAAACACAATTTATCACATATTTGAAATATAAACACAATTTATCACATTTTTTAAATATAAACACAAATTAGCTATGAACACATAACTTAAATAGTTAAGTTTTCCCATATGCCTTCATCATGATCTTTACGAATAGCATGAACCAAGTCTTCTTGCATATCATCAATAGTATTAGGCATCCGTGATGGAGTGGGGATGTTAATAATATCATCTAATTCATCATCTTCTTCATGCATAACATCATTCCCTTTTGCTTGGAGTACCACTGACCATTTGTCATTACATTGATCAGTTATATAGAAAACTTGTTTTGCATGGTACGCCATTATGAATGGTTCCTCCTTATGTTCTATCCTCTTAAGGTCTATCAAAGTGAATCTCATTTGATCAGTTTGAACACCAGTATTAATATCAATTCATTTACATTTAAATATAGGAACTCTGAATTGAATGTAGTCAACCTCCCAAATCTCCTTAATCACTCCAAAGTAACTCATAGACGCCATAATTGGGTTCTTATCCTTTGAACTAGAAAAGTGCATGGATATCGCCTCAATAGATACTCCACTATTTTGGACTGTACTTTTTTCATCTTGTAACTTTGTGTAGAATGAGTATTTGTTAATGTCATACCCAGTCCAAGTCACGACGTTCTGTTTAGGACCATGTGCTAGCCATTTCAAAGTATCAGATGCATTGTCCTTGGAAAATATTTTTGTTTTAAACCAGCTAACAAAAGTATTATTATGTTCATTAACCAACCACCGCTCACTCATTTTGGGGTTGAGGGTCTTCAATATTGATTGATGAGCAGATATGTAAGGAAGAACTTCATCTGTGTTATTTAGAATATACAAGTGTGCCCTGGTCAACTCACTAGCATTTTTTGATTGTATTTTTACCCCACGAGTGCCCTTACCATTTATTCTATGATCATGTCGTTGAGTAGGTACGCCCACTGCTAGGGCCTTTCCAAAATATTCAGAACAAATATCTATAGCTTCTTCTGCAATATACCTTTCAACAATAGAAGTTTCAGGTCTATATGGATTCTTTGTATACCCTTTGAAGATCTTCATGCATCGCTCAATTGGGTACATCCACCTCAAATAAATCGGACCACACAGTCTTATCTCTCTTACAAGATGAACTATTAAGTGCACCATAATGTCAAAAAATGATTGAGGAAAATACATCTCCAACTGACATAATATAACCACAGCTTCATTTTCCAACTGCTCCAATGATTTCTCATCAACTACTTTGGCACATATAGCATTGAAGAAGAAACAAAGACGCATAATTGCGTGTCGTAGATTCTTTGGCAATATGTCACGTATAGCTACGGGTAAGAGTTGTTGCATCAAAACGTGAGAATCATGCGACTTTATCCCAACTAGCTTCAGATCTTTCATGGACACAAGACTCTTAATATTTGAAGAGTATCCTTGTGGCACTTTAATACTGTGAAGACACTGACATAAACTAGTCTTCTCCTTCTTTGACAATGTGTGACAAGCTGGTGGTAAATATGTTCTCTTGCCTTCAGGTCTTGGATGTAATTCTGGACGTATTCCCAATTCACATAGATCTTGACGAGCTTTGACTCCATCCTTTGTTTTTCCTTTAATGTTCAATAGTGTGCCAATGAGACTATCACATACGTTCTTCTCCACATGCATAAAATCAATGCAATGTCTCACATCTAGATGACTCCAATATGGAAGGTTAAAGAAAATTGATCTCTTTTTCCACAAGTTTTTATCAGACGACTGTTTTTGAGTCTTTCCAAAGACAACAGTAATGTTTCTAACCCGTTCATAAACTTGTTCACCAGTTAAAGGTTGTTTGGCAATTTTATCTTCCTGCTGACCATTAAAAGTTTTCTTCAATCTTCGATATGGGTGGTTATGTGGAAGAAATTTTTTGTGTCTATTATACACAGTCTTTTTTCCATGCTTCAATTGTAGAAAACTTGTATCTTCCTCACAAATAGGACAAGCAAGATGACCCTTGACACTATACCCACTCAAGTTTCCATATGCTGGGAAGTCATTGATAGTACAAATTAAAATTGCATGTAACTTGAAGCTTTGTTGTTGATATGCATCAAACACATCCACTCCTTCCTCCTATAATAGCCTTAAGTCATCTATTAACGGACTTAGATAAACATCTATGTCATTACCTGACTGTCTTGGACCTGCAATCATGATGGATAACATCACGTACTTGCGCTTGAAAATCAACCATTGTGGAAGGTTGTAAATCACTAAAAGAACTGGCCATGAGCTGTGATTGCTGGTTAAGTTACCAAAAGGATTCATGCCGTCTGTGGCTAGTCCAAGTCTAAGATTTCTTACATCACTGCCAAAACTTGGAAATAGGCAGTCAATTTTCTTCCATTGTGGAGAATCGGCCGGATGACGAAGCAATCCATCACGTTTTTGTGCAGTTGAATGCCATATCATATTCTTGGCATCTTCTCCATTGGCAAACAATCGCTTAAATCTTGGAATTATTGGAAGATACCATATAACTTTTGCAGGAGGTCTCTTTCTATCAATATATTCGCTAATATCATCCCTGTCTTTCAATTTGTAACGCGATACACCACATCTTGGACACTCATGTAGGCTTTCAAACTCTTTTCTGTATAATACACAATCATTAGGGCAAGCATGTATCTTTTTATACTCTAAACCCATTGGACAAAGTATTTTTTTTGCTTCATACATACGATCAGGCAAGGTGTTATCGCTTGGGAGCATATCTTTCAAAACTTCTAGTAACTCAGTGAAACTTTTATCACTCCAACCAAATTTGGCCTTCAAATTGACCAATCTCAATACAGCTGACAATCGCGTGAATGTTGTACATCCAGCATACATAGGTATCTCTGAATCTATCTTCAATTTATGATAGACAGGAGCATGTGCTTGCAGAAAATTCTCTTGACCTACATCACGAATCATGTCTTCTATTCGATCTTCCATTGTCATATCTCCTCTTCCTCAGCTTGTGTTACTATTGGTGTATCAATCACTTCACCATGCCATGTCCATACGATATAATTCTTCATTATCACATCACATAAAAGATGTTCCCGTATTGTCTCTAGTGTGTGTACTCTCCCATTAACGCAGTTAACGCATGGACAATACAATTTTTCATTAACCTTGGTGCCATTGTGTTCGGCAAATCGCAAAAATTCTTCAACTCCATTCTCATACTCTTGTGAAATACGACTTGCATTTACCCAACTTCGATCCATTTTGGAATTGGAGTCTACAAATGAGAAACCAATAAAACGATTAATACTAATAATCGTTATCTCTAATGAAATCTATACAAAAGTATATTAATTTCTAACGAAAATTCAACAGAATTTCGTCTATTTTTTGGTCAAAACCAAATTTTTATAAATTGAAATTATAGAGCCCCACAGACACAATATCATACACAATTTATATCGTCACAATTTTGTTACTACCATCACTTATATAACTACATTGTTATATGTAGTTTTCATAATTCACACTTCATGATTAATTTCTAACCAAAATCCGGCAGAGTTTCCTTTGTTTTTTGGCAATAATTTTAAATGACACAGTGAAACCTGCCAATAAAAAGCCCCACGGGCATATTCAAGCAGATCCAAGTATAATTGTACACATCATCAATACATTGAAAAAAACTATATTCATCTTAATTTTAAAACTGTATCATTATTTGTCTTCACTTGAGAGTTCCACTCGGAATGAGTCGAAACTTACATCCAATCACTATTTTATGGGGACAAAACGTATAAACAATTGAATCAACGAGTTAACGACCAACAATAATATGACTAAGAATCTCTACCTATGAATTGTAGTAAGTAAAATTTTATTACTTAAACTTTTTGCCCAACAAATATAAGTGCAAGAACATCGTACCTGTGGGTTAAGGCAGCAATGAAAGTGCGCACCACAGAGAAAGAGAGCAGCGTTAGGGTCGACGCTGCAGTGGGGTGGAGGTGGAGGATGCAATGCGACGTTAGGGTCGAGGCTGTGGTGGGCTGGAGGTGGACAATGCAGTGCGGGCGGAGGGTGCGGTGGGGTGGAGGTTGTGGTGGGGTGGGGTGGAGGTGGAGGCCGCGGTAGGGTGGAGGTCGAGGCCGCGGTGCGGCTGGAGTCCGCGGTGGACAATGCGGCGCCTATTGTCGCGGTGGGGTGGAAGTTGTAGTGGGGTGGAGGTGGAGGCTCCGGCGGGGGTGTCACGCGCTCTAGGGTGCGCGGTGGCGACGTGAGGGAGGGCGTTCAGAGAGTCTAAATGAGGGTGCTAGGTGGTGGTCGCGATGCTGGAGAGTAAGGGGAGATACAGAAATGTTAGAGATGTATCCTTTTCAAATGGGAAAATGCTTTTCCACGTCGATTATACCCCCACCCGACGTTGAAAGCCCTTGCAGAAGGGTTTTCAACGTCGGTTGAAGTTATAACCGACGTCGAAAGCCTACTTTCCACGTCGAGTATGCTAAAACGACGTAGAATGTGTCAGAATTCAACTTTCAATGTCGGTTGTTCACCAACCGATATTGAAAGTGTATTCAACATCGGCTTAAATTTAACCGACGTTAAAGAGTGACGTTGAAAATATATTTTGTAGTAGTAAATAGAATAATAAATGACACTCGTGGCTATTTTGATAATAAATTGAGAAGTCAAAATCTTATTATCCTGTCACTTTTTTTTTTTTTCATAAAGATAGCTTTATTGGATTAGTGGGCTTGGGAAGAGAGCCATCGATAAAGAAAGTACATCTTATTTTCTGATTTAAAAGCGATAACGTGTCTCCAAAATCCAAAATTGTCACTGTTGAGAAGAGTAGAAACAAGACTTTGCATGTGACCATCGTCGTTTAAAAGAATAGAAACAAGATTTTGACTCGGATAATCGCCGTAGTGAATGAAAAGAAGATCATGTGAATCCAACGGAGTGGAAGCAACTGAAGTCATGGTAAACAAAAGAGAAAAAATAAGATACTAAACATATTTAAACAAATTAATACCATAGCAGAGTTATATTTGAAATTATCAAAATAGAAAAAAAGAAAAAGGGAATAAGGAAGACAAAAAAAAAACATAATTATGAAAAATGTACAAAAGTGAAGAAAGTACAGGAGCTTAAAAATTCAAACAAAAACAGTAAAACATGTGAAAAAATACAATTAAAAAAACTAAGAAAAGTAACTAATGAAGAATATGATAAAAAGACATCTAATAATTATATTGAAATAGATATAATCTTTACCTAACATACTTTTTCAAATTTAAATGATTAGATAAATGTTTTAATAATTTAATCTTTAAAAATAATTTTATAATTAATTATTAAAAAAATTAAAAATAAAACAAATATTCAGTTTTTTCTTTTATTTTTCTTTTCTGAATTATAATATTTTCTCTTTGTCCAGCCACCCTTGTCATGTCTACACCAAACTTCTTTGATGTAAAGGAAGAAAATGATTAGATATATTATAAAATTAATAAAAAACCTAATATATTAATTATTAATATTTAATAATAATAAAAAACTATGAATGTTTGCATCTTAACAATATTTCCACGTAGACAACCGAACATTGGGATACTTTTCCAATGAAACTTTGCATGTTTGTCGTACTGGTCACATTTAATACTCAAAGAGCCGTCATCAATTGACTAGTTTTAAAGAGTAGCTAGCAGTATTTAAAACAATAACGTAAATATTTATCAGATCATTATCATTTTCATCATCATAATAATAATATATAAAAATTATATACACTAAAAAAATAGTTGTAAAAAGTGATATATATAATATTAATCAGCATCCGAAAAAGACTTAATAATTATTACGATTAAAAGTTAATTACTATTATTTTGAAAGAATTATTTTAAATAAATACATTCAATAGATGTTTAAAAATGTCATAAAATGTTAATATTGTTTAGAATTTAACACAAATACTAAAGATAATTAAAAAATAAAATATTTAAAATAGTTGGGATTAAATTATAGAAGAGTGACAAGTTGAGAGAAAAACATTACAATGGAGACTGGTATGTTATACTATAAAACAGTGGGAGGGGATGCGGGCTCTCAGACAAGTGGTACTACTGAGTCAAAACTCTGACTCTGACTCACCAATCATGTCACGTGGAACCAAACTCAGAATTCTCCACGTGATGGAAACTTCACAGAAAATATAAATTCTTAACTCATTATACCACCACCCTCGCAAGTGTGATTATATAATCATTTACTAATTTATTATACAAATGCAAGTGTGCGCAAAACATGTTTTTCTCAGTCAATTTTCAATTAACATCATAAAGAAAATTCCAGGTACCTACCCTCTTTTTCTAGATTTATGACCAATTTTGCAACTATATATACAAGCCTTGCCTTGCTTCCCAAGCACATTTCTGCATTCACTTCAGCATTTCATTTTGCAAGAATATTCTTTCTTTCCTTCCTTCAGATATCCTGCTAAAGCAACTCCATGTAAGTACTACCTTAGATTTTATCGTCTTAAATTGTTCAACAATTAAATCAATTGTGACATGGAAATTAACCAGTTAATTTCCTTGAAGTTAGCTTGACAGGAAACATCTATCAAATCAACTATGGCAACCAATATTGGAGGAGACTCGGGGAAAGAGATGAAAGGGTGGAGAAAAGCTTTGAAATGTGTAGGGAATAGGATGGCACACAAGGACAAGGATAAGTGGTTGAAGGACATGAGGGGAATGCTGAGTTTGATGGCGACAGTAATCGCAACTATGACCTTTCAAAGTGGTATTAGTCCACCAGGTGGCGTTTTGTCTCCAGACAAGGATAATGGAGTCGAATGCGACAATAAGTCATGTCCTGGACAATCTGTTCTTGCTCTGGTTTATCCAAAAGATTTTAAATATTTCCTTTACTTCAACACGATATGTTTCGTTTCATCTTCAGCTGTTTGTCTCTTGCTCGTGAGTGGATTTCCTCTGAAAAACCGGTTTTTCACCTGGCTCTTGTCTATAGGGATGTGCATCGTCCTCAGCACCCTCTCTCTAACCTACTTGTTCGGTGCACAAATGGTTGTCCCCGATCTGCTTTGGGATGACATAACAACCATGTTCGGAAAGGTTATTATAGTGTGGTTGGTACTGTTGGTACTCATCGCAATCTTCCTTTCCCTGCGCCTCATTGTTTGGTTTGTTTCTAAATGCATGTTCGGACAAAGTAAAGTTCCACAAAATCCAACAATTTAGTTATCCTCGTGCATAGCAAGTCAAACTTCTTCTTTACTCATGCAGTAGTAAATAATCAAACATGCATGTATGCATGTCTTTCAATGTACGCGTCATTGTACGTAGGTTTTATATTTTCAACTATCAAGTGTTATTGTTTAGTGGTTTGCTATATGTAATTTTGTATTTTTGAACTTTGGAAGTTGAGTAGGGGCTGTTATAGGTTCATAATTGTATGGTTAAAACTTTTTGGTGATATTTGCGGTCACTTGACATACCCGTATTCAAATTGATTACTCTTATAGAATAGTGATATTTTACAAGTAATTAATAAATTAAAAGAAGTTTAACCATGCACAAAAATGTTAAAAAAAAATATTGAAGATATTATATGATAAAAAAAAAGATAAAAAAGGGTGTTTAATAGATATTTATCAATAAAAAACAATAAGTTTGCTCATTTTTTTTCTTTTCTGCAGTATAACTTTTTTGTCTTTTTTTACAGCGACCTTCACCTCTCTGCAGTATATACCATGAGAGTTAGAGGGGATGAGCTCTTATGTAGATGTGAGTTTGTGAACAAAGGTTTTTGTGCAAAAGTTGGAATTTAAAAGTTGCAACTTGAATTCTGGAAAATCATTTTTTTATGATCAACTTGAACTAATACAATGTCTAGTACATTACAAATTATAAATTAACATATCCGACACCTCTTTCCATTAAATTACTTATTTATCCCATTCGCGTGCCCACCACTTTCTCCAGCTCCTGAAATTTAACACCTTTTCAAAAGTGGCTTTGATTATCAATATATATTACATAAAAACCTGACTCTCCAATCACGTAAAACCAAACCCAGAAATTATCTACATGACGGAAATTTCACAGAAAACTAACATTCTTTAACTCATTATGACCAGGCTTGCCCCGAAGAAGTCTTCCATTAATATTATATATATGGAAGCGTGAAGGAAAAAAAAAAGCATGGTCCTTGTTATTTCCATTTGATAAAATTAATATCTCTAGATAAAAATTTGAACCATGGATGGAATGTCAGTACGAAAGCGTGGTGGGGCGAAATGAAAGGCGTACGATGGCGTAATTGGATGGAAGATAAGAGAGGGTCTCTAATGGTGGTGGCCACAGTTATTGCAACCATGACTTTCCAAATTGCCATAAACCCTCCAGGGGGTGTTTGGCAAGCAAAAACACATGACCAGCAAGGTTGTGAAGCTGGTAAAATATGATAACTTACCCACAATCATAATCTTATCTTACAAATAAAACTCTCATAATCAAATAATAACCATAAAAAATATCATTAATATTAAAATGTCACAAAAAACTTCTAATTATCTTTTCTATTTAATTTTATCTTAATAAACTTTAAAACTAATTACCTTATATTTTTTTAATTTAATTTTTATCCAACAAAACTCTCCCATCAAATTAAATCTCTCTATAATAAACTTGAGATGCCGATCTCCTCACCTTCCAAGTTGTCGTCTTCAAAACTTCTCGAACTTAGCCAACTTGTCAATTTGTTTGGGTTCTCGATTACCCAAGTTTCTTCCATCATTCATCTCGATTAGTCTCTTGCAGTTCTCGAATAACACAGTAGGTAATAGCTTTATGAAAATATCAACAACTTGATCTCGATTTGCTACATGTACAAGTTCCACATTCCCTTCTTGCACATGTTTTTGGATGAATTGAAAATGCACATCAACATAATTGCTCATTTCATGATTAATCTGATTCTTCGCCAGTTTAATGATCGACTTTCATTAACTTGGATTACAGTTGCACCGAATTGTTTCTCCTCCACCGAGCTTAGCAAATTTTTGAGTCACACTACTTCACGATGTTGCTACTTACTTGGCTTTATAGATTGACAATGTTACTATGGGTTATTTATTTGAAAGTCAAGTAAACGTCGTGTTATCCATGAAGAGTACATACCTTGGTGTAATACAGTATAGTCAATCCGTGTTGAATTTTACAACGACATAATTATAGAAACGTACTCATTACTACATGTTATTCTCTTTAAAAACAAGTACATAAGGAGATTGATGAAAAAGTGAAAAAAAAATACAGACTAATAAAAATTAAAATTAACTTGCTATAGAATATTAGAGACAAATAATATTAAATTGAAACAGTAATTTAAATAATTGAAATTTATGATATTAAAATAAAGTGTTTTAATTAAAAGTAAAAGAATAAAAAATTATTTTAAAACAAAATAGTGCATTAATTAAAATTAAATTGACGCAAAATTTAAATAACTTAAATTTATAAAATTAAAATAAAATTTTTTTAATTAAAAGTGCAAGAATAAAAAATTACTTTAAAATAAAATAGTGCATTAATTTAAATTTTAAATTTCTAAAAGCGATAACTCTAAAACTAAATTGAGAATTTGAATTGGAAAAGAGATGAATTGAAAATGAAAAATAAACAAGTACTAGAATAAAATAGAAATTTTTAAACAATTAAATAGGAAAATAAAAATGAACACTCGAATGAATAAAATAATATAAACTAGAAAATTTAATAGAAATTAGAAATTAAATAGGAGAGAACAAACCGAAGTATAGTAGTGATAGATGAACTAGTCTAACTAAAAGCTAAGAACAAAAATGAAAATGGGGACGAGACTAAATAGCTAGTCACTCGGAGCGAGAGATTGCGATTGTGTTTTCATTGTACCTTTATTTATAGGGGACTCGAATAAGAGAAATTAAACCTAAAATTGATTACAATAAAATTAATTGTTTTCCAAATTAAAAATTGTAAAATTGAATTGCTATGATAAAAAATTTATGGGATCTGATTTGGAGGAAATAATACACTTATTTCCTATTTTGCTTGATCTATTAATAAGATGGTTAGATTGATTATCTCCAATTCACCTTTTTTTTTTAATAAGAGAAAAAAAATATATCAATTATAGTTGATCTCTCCTAAATAATCAAACTTATAAATTTACTAAATATAATCATCAATTTAATGATATATTTTAAAAATATTATTTTAATATTTTCAACAATAAATTTAAATATATTATTAATCTAATAAATATATTAATCTTTTTAAAACTGTAATTTAAAATTATAAATTTTAAATAAAACATTATAATATATATATTATTTTATTTAATGTATATTTGAAAAACTAATCAATTATTTAAAAAACTAATCGATTAATTTTTCAATTACTCGATTATGATAGATTCATTTTTTAAATAATTGATTACTTTTTCAAATAATGGATTAATTTTTAAATAATTGATTAGAATCAATTAGTTTTTCAAATATACATTGAATAATTACAAATAAAAATATATATCAAATTACAATTAAAAAATAATTATTTATAAATTATATATATTATATAAATTATAATTATAAAATTAAAAAAATTATATTTAGAATTATAACCTTAAAAAAATTATAATTATAAAATTAATAAAAATATAACTATTTTTAATTTTAAATAAATGATATATATTATATAAATTATAATTATATATATACATATATATATTACAAAAATTAAAATTACATATATAAACTTTAAATTAATTATATATATTGCATAAATTAAAATAATAATTATCAACTTAAAAATAAATTATATTTATAATTATATATATATATATATATATATATATATATATTCCAAAATATAACTTATTTTTATTTCTAAAATAATATATATATATATATATATATATATATATATATATATTCCAAAATATTACAAAACACAAAAAAAAAATTTCAAAAACATAATTTTACATAAAAATATTTATCATCTTACATGCATATAATTTTTAAGTCTTTTATTATCCTCCTAATTTATTATTAATTTTCAAAAAAAATATTACAATATCAAATAAATCAAAGAATTAAAAAAAATTAATCATACAAATAATATATAAATATAATATTTAATAATATATTTTAAAAATATTATTTTACTACTTTCAACAATAAATCTAAATATATTATTAATTTAAGAAATATATAAATCTTTTTAAAATTATAATTTAAAACTATAAATTTTAAATAAATCATTATAATATATATATATATATATATATATATATATATGTTTTTCTTTCTTAACCAAAAGAAAAACTAATTCATAATTCGATTGCTTGGAAAATAGATTTCTAAATTGTTTGAAAGAAAAAATAATATGCAATCACGTTCAGGTTTTGTATATCGGGAATCTAATTCACAACTTAAAAAAAATTATACTATCTAGCTAAATAAAACCTACAGTATATTATTTGAGTAATTAAAAAACGAATACGTGTCACGGTAGAAAAAATTTTGTATAAAGTAAAAAATATTTCAACTAAAGATAATTATATTTTTATAAATAATTTAATTACATAATATATTTATTATTTAATGTATATCAATTATATTTTGATATAAATTTTTTTGGTATATCAATTATATAAAAATAACCATGGTTAAGCAATTAATAATAATAAAGCAATAAATTTAAAAACTAGATTAAAAATAAAGTATTATAAAATAAAATTGTAATAATTTGATTGAAAATGTAATTTTTTTAATTAATTAAGTTAACGAGGAATTAAAATATGATAATTTGATGTGTTTAATTTTTTTTAAATTTCAATTTTAAAAAAATATAATTTAATTTCAATTGAAATTTTCAATTAAAAAATATATTAAAAAAATATTTGTTATTAAACATTGTATTGAATAGTTAATATCACTCCAATCTTAATTTATTATAATTTAATTTTGTAATAACTTTGATTTATTTTTAATAATATTTTTCCTTTAGTAATTTAAAATTAAAGTTAATATTAATTTTGTTAATATTAGATGTTTTAGTTAGAGTGAATAACTTCATATTTCCTGTTGATTTTGTGATTATGGACATGGAGGAAAATGAGGAAGTCCCATTGATCCTGGGGAGGCCATTTATGAAGACTGCCAAAGTAATTATAGATGTTGACATGTGCAAGTTGAAAATTAGAAGTGGAGATGATAAAGTTAATTTTAATCTATTTGAAGTTGTACAACAACCGGAAGACAAGAAAGATTGTCTCAAAATAGACACTTTGGAGGAATTAACCATCTCAACTGAAAAACAAGATTACAAGCCTGTTGCACAACCCCAAAGACATCTTAGTCTGACTATGAAAGAAGTTGTTCAAATAAAGGTACTGAAACCTCCTGAAGCAGGTATGATTTATTCAATCTCTGACAGTTGTAAGGTTATTCGCAATGAAAAGAATAAAATCGTTCCCACAAGGACAGTTAAGTGATGGAGAATGCGTATATATCACCTTGATCACTCACCTGCATGAGCCCTAAAGCAAATAGGCGTCAAGCTGAAGACGTTAAACAAACACTCCTGGAAGGCAACCCAATGTTTTGAATTTTTTTTTTCTTTTTGCAGTTTAAGTTTTTTTGTGCATTTTTCTTCCTTAGGTTCTTTCTGTGCAAGATTGCTCCAGGTACACAGTGCACTTCTCCTCAAAACTTTGAAGTCTTACTTCAATGGCCTGGGAACAGTCCAACTTTTTTGGAGGGGGTGAGAAAGTCTGCAGCTGAGGCTGAGACACAAGATAAGGAGTACATGACAAGTGAAGAAAATGAGGGAGGAAACTTACTTTGCTTTTAATGTTTTTAATTCCTTTGTTTTTAATTTAATGTTTTTAATTGTTTTATTTTAAATTTTGAATTCCCTTGTTGTCTCATAATTTGTTTTAGATTCATATATGAGATTATTGCTTATTGTCTAATTCAAATCTAGAACGTGAAAAATAATTTTAATTGTTTCCAATAACAAGTGATTTTGGGATATTGAGTATGATAGTAAAAAGGAATTGATGAGGAAAATTAGGAATTAACTGAATTGGAGAAGCTAGCCAAAACCCAGGTGAGCAGAGTACCACAAACAGATAAATTGAGTGTCAACACTTTGTGATGATAACTGATATTGGTTGATTCTTTGATATGATTGCATGTTGGCAGGACTTGAAAATGATAAAGGCATTTTTTTTCTTTGTAGTAGATATAACCCAGAGCCAAATAGCCAACCATGCATTAATTATAGGACATCCATTTGAACCCCTTCTGAACCAAAAATAATATTGTTTCTTAAACAGAACCCTTAAGCCTAAACATTATTTATCTACCTTCCTATATTTGAGAAAGGAAATGAGTATGAATGTCACTATTTTTCTTATTGTTGGGTATTGCTATTGTTGTCCTACATGTATTGTTGGGGTGTTATTGTAAAAAAAAAAAAGTGTAAAGAAAAAGGAAAAACAAAGCTTAAAAATTTGCAAAGCCAAAAAAAGGATACATGCAAAAGCAAAAAAAAAAAAAAAAAAGAGAAGTCAAAAGGGGAGTAATAACTTGTGATATTATTAACTCATTGTCATTGTGTTAGGGACAAAAGCATGAAGTTTGAAACCTAACTTGAGGAATTGTTAATCAAGAATCATTCATATGAGTTGAATTTCTCAAATATTTTTGTATATCCCAGAAAAACCAATAATTCTTTCTTAGCTCAACCCCATTACAAGCCTCAAAAGACCTTTTGATTTAAATCTTGCTTAACAATTGTTGATTGCTTGAAGATGATTATCAATATTGGATTGTCTAAATGAAGTGATTGAATGAGATAAACACTTACCTGTGAGAATTAGAGATGAGTATATATAACTCTATTTGAGAGATAATGCTTCTCTGAGGATAGTTGAGGACTAATTATTCTTTGTTGGTTTCTATAACTTGAATGCTTATGTGTTCTATTTTCATTTGGAGTTGTGAGCATCACCCCTGAAAATTTTTATGTTGTGGTTCTAGAAGAGAAAGAGATAATAGGTGATGATTTTGTTTTGGAAAAATTACTTTGCTTGGGACAAGCAAGATTCTAGGTTGGGGGGATTTATTAAGTGGTAAAAAGTTGATATAATTATGCCTTGAATTGTTATGAAATCACTTAACTTATGTTAATTCTAATATATTTTTCTCTCAAAATAGGATGAATTCGAGAATACCTTGGTACAATAGTAAGGAGCATAATTGTTAGCATAATTGGAGTAAAATTGAAAGAAAGAAGAGCGCTTAAGCGAATAAATGATGCGAGGTCCGGCCCAAATTCTCTTATAAAAAGATAAGTTGTGTTTTGAGAAAAGGAAAGGAGAGGAGACACGACTACTGTTAGGGTTTTGTCCAATCTTTACTTCTTCATCAATTGGAGCATTGTAATGGCCAACATGAGTGACTAACTTCATTCTCTTAGGATTCGGTGCACTTCCTTTGAACTCTTTTGTATCATGGTGATATTTTGATATATTAATCTATGCTTTGATGTTGTTATTCTTATCATTTATGCTTTGGAATGATTTATTCTTGATTGTTTGAGGTATGATTGGAAAATATATCTTGAACCTAGATCACGGTAAGAATATTTGTTACGTTAATTGCCAGGAATTGAATGAATGTATCAAGTGCTTAAACACCCTAACCCTAATGCTGGAAAATCTCTTAATTGTGTGAGAAATCAACATTCATTAGGTTTTCTTATGAATTTCATGTGTGAGGAATCAACATGGATGATTTGAGTAAGTGACATCAACATTGTTAGGTTAATTGACGTTCTTAATTGATTTAACCATTACAAAAGAGGGATAAGGAAGTCAATCCTAAATACCTTTAATTGATATTTTTTCAACAATTTACAGTTCTTTGTCATTTAAATTCAACTCAACTCTTATTTGCAAAACACAATCTGTTTAATATACTTAGTTAGCATAATTGAGAATTTTTATTGAAATTGTTCCTCGTGAGATCGACTTTTATTTTATCGAAATACTATACTGCGATTGATAATTTTGGTACGCTTACCAATAATTCAACATATATCAGGCGGTAACTAATTATTCATTTATTAAAGTTGTTTATTTACCGACAGACATATTTGTCAGTAACTAATTATTCATTTATCAAAGTTGTTTATTTATCGACGAACATATATGTCGGTAATTAATTATTTATTTGCCAATGAATATACGTTGGTAATTAATTATTCATTTACCGATAGATTTATTGACAGATATATCTGTCAGTAATTAATTGTTTATTTATCGATGAATATATTTATCAGTAAAATTAAATTCCATAATTATCCTAAATACATCTGTACTTTTTATCAATAATAACTTATTTTTAGATGGATACATGAATATATATCTGTTATATAAATTTTTCCTGTAGTGACCGTATCCTTCTCGTTCTTCACCCCTTATTTTTCCATCTCAGTAATTTGCACCGCTGGAGCCTACGCCATTTGCATTTGGATGATATTGAATCCTCTTAAAAAACTTGTTGGAACCATCACCCTTTATTATGCACTGTTTTGGGGAGGGTTCCCTGTTTTGATCTGTCTGGCAATCTTCTGTCGCCTTGCGTTTTGGATTCTCAAGAGATTCTCCCGCTTCTTGTGTTGCCCCCACAAGAATATCACAGGATCTGTTTGAGCTTGTTTGTTTAAATTTATAGTAATAATTTCCCAATATGGGTGTTTCTGTTACATCTGTGCTTATTTCGTACTTTTAAGACCACAAATTTTATTTATACTGCATAATAAAGTAAATTTGTTATGTGTATGGAAGAAAATGAATAAGCGATGACATGATTTACAGCAATTTTTATATTTGCAATCAAAGTTTAAATTTATCTTCCATGATTTTTCATTGTCTCCTAATCTTAGGGAAAGTAAAACATTAAAAAATTAGTTAATTATTATTTAAATAATAAAGACATTTTATTTGATGAGACAATTAGGAACGTTTGACTTTTTTCGACATTGGAGTGATCCATTTACTTTTAAATTTGATTAACTTTATTCGTTTTATATTTAATTTCTTAAGTTTCGGCAAAGTTTCATTATAACTTTTCTTTTTCTCTTTTAGATAATATATATATATATATATATATATATATATATATATATATATATATATATATGAATCTTATCAACCTGACACTCGTCTTATGGAGAAGATATTTCCATATTCAAATTAATAGGTATATCTGTTGAATAATATATAAATATATAATTAATGGGTACATTTAATTTCTATCTTATGTTATTTACTATAGTTTAGATGAACTTTAGTATACATTTTTAAAGCTTTTTAACTATCTAGTCTTAAATAATTATTTTGATTATATTATCAGTTTTATGCTAACCGCGGTTCTGCATAATGCTGACAAACATTTTCAGATTCTAATTACGCAAATAATATAGGTATAAGTACTTATCAATACCAATTTGTAATCTAAACCATTCATTTATTTTAATGAAATATCTCTATAGTGATCATGCAAAGTCTCTATCATGGTGAAGAAAAAGGCTGAAAGTCACCTCACATAGATCTCTCCCACATCATTAGCGAATCATGATCGCAAAAGTTAGGTTCCAAAATGAGCGTCCGTCACACCCAAATTTCAAACCTTTTCTCTCTTCCAATTTTTTTCACCTTTTCTTGATCCAAAAATGGCTTCGTGGAGGTACATATTTTGTGCTGTCGAATATTTGTACAAAAAACTTGGGGCTTTGCACGTTTGATTTGGGGTTCAATGACTATGCATATATTGGAATAATTATGCAGGGTACTTGTCAAGGATTATTCTTCATATCTTGGTGGGGAATGAACTTCGTTCACCTCTAAATTTAAGTACTTAATTCAACGTACGTTTCACTGCATTTGAATAATAATTTATTTGGAATTCTCGACGTTTACAATCCAGAACAAACACGTAGCATGGAATATAAACTTCTAGTTTTTTCTCAAAGTTCGCGTTCAGGTATGATAATTATAAGTTTTGATTACTTTGTGTGTACTTTTCTTTGTATGATTGGATTTAATCAACTAAAAATGCTCACAACTTTGTTTTTGTTCTTGCTGTATAAAAGACTTTATGCTTCCGTAGGAGGACATGTTCTTTCACCACTATTAAATTGTGGCTTTTATGTTCTGTGTGGGTCCTAAACTTTATTTTGTGGGTATGCTTCTCGTAGAAGAAATACCCAGAACCATACTAGAAAATGCTAATATTATGTTTAATCAAGAAAGATCTTATAATTTCGGGTTTAGATTCAAATTAAGCTCATTACACATAGGCTGCACAGGAAAAAAATTTGTTTTTTAAAAAGATGGGATATTTTGAAGAAAACAAGTGCACTAGATTGATGATGGTAAAAAATTATTCATTTCAAACTAAAAAATAGACTTTTTCAATGCTATAGTTTTCAACATTTTGTAGATATGATTTCTTCACATTAATCCAAAGACATTAATTATAAAATATTCCATCTTACCCTTTTCAATAAGACAAAGAATCATTAGGGAGAAAAGATTTTTTACCTCACCAAATCAAATTAAAAATAAAAATAACTTACTTTAAAATACCATAGTATTTTTATAAATAAGAGATACAAATTTTACGTCAGGATTAATGCAAAAGTCGTTTTTTACGTTTTTTTTTTACATATTTGAATATTAATATTTTTAATTTGTATTTTTTTTATCATGTTAATTTTATATAATCATATTTAGGGATTACATTGTGGTATAATTTTGTTCATTATATCGAAAATCAAGTCAAGAAATAAAAAGTATGTTATAAGGGTAATTTTATCTTTTTTTATTAATTATATTTTTAAAATATAAATATATATTGAATAATATCTTATTTTATTTCAATTAGAATTGTGTCCAAAACTAATATTTTAAGTGGAAGACCCAGAACCAAAAATTTACATTTCATTTATCCTAAGGTTATAAACTTATTTATATAAATAAATATTATAATTATTGTTTGTATTTAAATTTTGAAAATAACATTATGTTTTGTTTCTCAACTCGTGTAATAAGCAAACAAACTCCTTTGAATATGACTATGTATTGGATGAGAGTCATAATTTCACGGGTATAACTAATTCTTAGACTGGAGGTAATTACTTTCAACATTTGTTAAGTTGATTTACCTTTATACGTATTACATGTTAATAAGAGTCAAATTAATGTTTCAGTGTATTTCAAGATCAATATTCACTATTAGAACATGATATTACACAAATTAGAGAACAAACAATTAACAAGGTTTTTAGTTTAATATTTCTAGTACTTAATTTGTAGGTTATTGTTTGTATTATATTGTTATATATTGTATTATATAGTTTAACATTTAGATAGATTAGTTTATATAATAGCTTAATCTTTATATTAGTTTAACATGTTTACATTTTAAGTAGTTTACTTTGTACTAGTTTAGTTTTTATAGTTTGTATTATATTATGTTATTGTATTTTTGAATTACTATCTATTAAAAATCTAGAATCTGTCTCTGATTAAAATATATTTGCAGGTTTTAATTGTAATAGAAAACAAATTTAATATTAAAAAATAATAAAATTTAAGTCGGGTATTGACACACTTAACATAAATTTTGTCCCATTTTTTAATTTTCAAAACTCTTTTATATTTGTTTTGTATTTTTTTTGACATAAAATTGAGGTTGATTCTCCATATAACTAATGTAAATTAATGTTGATTATTATGTTTAAGATAAATTTACATTTAACGCCACACTTATATATAAGGGAAAAAGACCAAAATAACATTCATATACTCATTTTATACTAATAAGTATATAATATATTAAATGATAGAGAATAAAGAACACTTTCTCCGTTACATCACTCTTTAAGTTAATATTAAGTCAAGAAACAACCTTAGACCAGAAAGTTAATATTACACCATAATATTTAGAAAATAATACTCTTATTCTTTATGAACAATTTGCATCTATATATATATATATATATATATATATATATATATATATATATATATATATATATATATATATATATATACATACATATAGGTGCCTTTCCTGGCCTCAAAAGCACATTTCATCAATCACTTTCCTTTTGTGAGCACTATACGACAACAAAGGTATGTAAGTTGCAACACTTCTTAAATCTTTCAAATGTTTATAACTCTTTTCTTTTGACGTCTTAAGTTGGTTTTCTCTCCTCTACATCTATTTATTAGCATCATTTAAACATATTTTTAATTAGGAAAGCTAAATCATTATTTTAGTCACTCATCAAACTATATATAAGTTAAACCATGCAGTAAATTATGTTAGCAGTTTTTTTCTTATAAATATGATTCATTGAACTTAAAATGAACATTAACCACTATATTTCATATTAATTTTAGAAACCACCTCATATACAACATACACATTCATGCAACTAATTACACCTACAGATCTAATATGAACAGCTGTTAATAATTTGGTTGAAGGCATGGAAGATCCATCAGTTACGATGAACACTGGAAGGGAGAAGATAGACAAGACAAAATGGTGGAGAAAATATGTAAGCAATGTAGGAAACTGGCTGACACATAAGGATAAGGATAAATGGTTGAAGAACATAAGGGGTAACCTGAGTTTGGTGGCTACGGTAATCGCAACAATCACCTTTCAAAGTGCACTAAATCCACCAGGTGGAGTCAGACCAGCAAAAGACGGCGGAGAAGATTTGGTTTGTCCAGCAAATGGCAGTCCATGTCCTGGAGAATCTGTCCTAGCTTATACAACGAAAGATGAGTATTCCTGGTTCCTCATTTGGAACACTACTTGTTTCCTATCATCTTCGGCTGTTTGTCTCTTGCTGGTCAGTGGATTCCCTCTTAACCACAGATTTTTCACCTGGCTTTTGTCAGTTGGCATGTGCATCACCATCACTAGTCTCACTCTTACCTACATGTATGGTGCTCAAATGGTCACCCCTGATCCTGTTTGGGCCGCATCCAACTCCATGTTTCTAAAAGTTATTTATATTTGGACTTCCCTGCTAGGACTAGTCACCTTTGTTCTTTGCCTGCGCCTGTTTATTTGGATTGTCACTAATCGGGATGGCAAAAAACCTAGAAAATAAGATATCTAAGCTAGGGATATATATATCACTAGTAATACTTTACTTGGTGTCAATATGTAGCTTCGGGGACCTATATCCAGCTTAGAACACCATGCACTAATTATCTATAACTAATAAATAATTTCAATGTCCTTATATCTTCATGGTGGCTTTCAATAATAAACTATCCATATTATTGTATTGCATAATGGTGTTTGGTATATATGTTATATTATTCAAGTTATTCTTTGTGCAGTTATATAGTTACTTTTGAAACTTGCTCTTTAAAGTACTCGTTTTTTTTTATCAGAAATAAATTATTAAAATGTTAACAGAAAACTTCTCATAATTATTGCAAATTATTATTTATATGAATAAAAACTTGATAGGAGATTAATAGTTGGATTTAATATATTTTTAAAGGTATATAAGTTGTGATAATTTGTCCTATTTACTATAAGCATCACCATTATACCAATACATTCTAACTAAATCGACACTCCTTTTGATTGATTTATCATTTGCATCATTTAAAAAATAGTATATATTTAAATTAAGATAAATTATAATAAGACTACTTTCTTTTAACTAAAGATACATATATTATCACAATATGTAGTAATAAAGTTTTATTTAAATTAACTATGTTATTTAAAATAATAATGATAAACAATATATTATAATATATTCACTTTGGTATATATCTCGCCAAATTTTCTTGAAAATATTAGTCATGAAAGTTCAAAAATATTAAAATTTAAAAAAAAATTATCAGTATAGCTTTTATAAACAGAAAATAAATATATGACCCCTAATGGAATACCAAGAAGGAAGGAACCACTCTTGTTTAAATAAAAACATATAATCTAATTTTTATTGTAGAGAAAAACTCTTTTTTTAGAAATGTTTATAAAAAACATGTTGAATCATCGTTTGTTAAACTTGTTTTGCTATTTATATCTAATAGTTTTCCATTTAGTGTGTGAGGAAGGTAAATTCCTTCTCCAATAATTTGTTTTCATCTTCCTTCACCACAAGAACCATGTCTAGGCGCCATCGCACAACCAAACCAAATCTTCCTTCTTATCACAATCTTATATATCGTATTAACCTTTTCATTATGGAAATTTAATCTCATCTAATAATTTGTTAAATCTTATCTTATTATTTCGTCTCTTTCACGATTAAGTCAGTAACACGACAATGCATCTTTTTCCCATGTAGGGTTACAAGTGTTGTTTTTGTGTGGAGAAGCCTCCTCCGTTCATTTCACTAAATGTTATTTATAGTACTTCATTTCACTAAATATGGGTATAGAAAAGACGAGGTGGTAACGATGATGGTAAAAGTGACAAGTCAGAATGTGTGATTGTATGATTGAATTTTATTTTTCTGTGTTTCTATTATTTTATATGAGACTTTTTAAAAATTTTAAAAATTTAAAGAATTTAACTCAAATTTAAAAAATTTGACTTAATAAACATGATAAATATTATACTCATTTATATACTAGACTATTATTATATTTTTAGTTAATATAAAATTTCATTACCGTGTTTACCTTGGAATATGATGATATTATATTATATTATATAGGTAAATATAATCATTAAATTACTAAGTCGCATAACAAATTTTCCTAGTATAATGAAAAAACTTTTCTCAAATTGAGGGGTAATCTTATCTGAATTAGATAATTAGATATATGATAATATTTATAATATATTATAGAATAATAATTATCTTGTTGAGTTACTTTTATAGAATTTAGTTTAAAATCTTATTATTTCTAATAAAATTGGAGGAAAATATAGGATTTAAAAGAGAGAAACTAAAAATTTTTGGTATAAGAAATTTTAGATGAGAGTGTCATAGAAAAGTTGTAGGTGTCCATAGTCGTGCATGTATTTGAACGTGTGTATAGTGAAAGAACAATAATGAACAACAAACCTATAAGTAAGAAAAGATAAAATTAGAAAGAAAAAAAAGAAAACTTTATTTCTCAACTTGTTTAATACAAAGCAAGAACGAAATTTATATAAAAAATGAGTAATAAACAGAAATTGTAAAAAAAGAATTAACGAAAAAACGGATCAGCACTGAAGTAAAGAAAATGGCACCGGGCAAGAAGAATCAAAGTGTATAAATTCTGCAGGATTTTTTTTATGTTCTAACAACCCCTCAAGCTTGACATAGATATTGATCGTGTCAAGTTTGGAATTAAGCGTATGAAAGGTGGATGGAGGTAGGGGTTTAGTAAGGATATTAGCAAGTTGCAAATTGGAGTGTATGGGGAGAAGTTTGACAATGTCTTGTTGAACTTTTTCTGAACAAGGTGGCAGTAGATTTCTATATGCTTTATCCTTTTATGGAAGACTTGGTTGGAGGCGATTTTGATGACAGAGATGTTGTCATAGAAGATGGTAGCAGGTTGAGAGAAGGGAATATGCAAGTCATTGTTGTTTAACCATTGTAATTCACAAATAGTTTGAGTAAGCACGCGAAACTTAGCTTCTGAATAGTTGCGTGAAACAGTCATTTGTTTCTTCGATTTTCATGATATAGGTCAGTCATCCAGGTAAACAATATAGCCAGTGATGGATTTTTGAGAGTCAAAACAACCAGTCCAATCGGAACCGCTATAAATTTTAAAAGTGATGTTGTCAGTAGTCTTTAAAAATATACCTTGACCAGGAATTTGCTTAATGTAACGCAGGATTCTAAAAGCAACTTAATGGTGTGTCTTAGTTGGAAAGACAACATATTGACTTAAACGATAAACAACATAGGTGATATCGAGATGGATGTTGGTGAGGTAGATGAGCCTCCTTATCAATCTTCGAAAAGCAACAAGATTGTCAATGGGATCATCATTAGAAGGTATTTTACTGGAAAAATTCATTGATGTACTGACAAGGGCTGCACCAAGCATTCATGTTTCATTGAGAAGGCCTAGAGCATACTTGCATTAGGACAAATGGATACCTTTGCTGCTTCTTGCTATCTCGAAACCCAAAGGGTAAGACAAGTTACCAAGATTTTTTATTTTGAAACTATCATTAAGCATTGTAGTGATGTGTCATCAGCCTTGTGTTTGGTTTTGTAGACACATTTACAACATATAGCATTTTTGTTGGGGGTTAGAGTAGTTATAATCCATGTATTGTTCTATTCAAAAGCTGCAATCTCTTCTCTCATGAAAGATTTCCAATGTTGTGCTGTAAAGTTTCCTTGTAGCTTTTGGGGTCAATAACGTTGTCTAAGGAAGAAATAAAAGTTCTATATGCAGGAGATAATCTATTAAAGGTCAAAACACGTTCAATAGGATATTTCACATTATGCTATACGAAGATACTTAAAAATCTTTTAGATATGATGGAGTATGCCTTATTCTAGTGGACCGTCTAGGTGAACTAGTTCTATTATATATGTTCCTTATCATGCTCCTTAGTAACAGACAGATGATCAGAAGTGTTAGTTTCAATATGAGGTCATTATCATAAAAAATCATATTAGCAGGTAATAGACAGATGATCAGAAGTATTAGTTTCAATATGAGATCATTATCATAAAAAACCGGATTAGCATGTAAAGGCAAAGGCAAGTGAGATTTGGTAATATCAGTAACATTTATTTCATGAAAATCATTTTCATAAAAAATGACAATTTGAAAATTTTTGATTTCATGAATTTCAAGATCATAAGTAATGTAATCTTTGGTAGTAGGATGCAAGCCAAGAAAAAGGCTAGACTTGGCACGAGGATCAAGTTTCTTCCAATTGGTTTGAAGAGTGCTGATCTAACAAAGACAAACAAACACTTTAATTCTATCAAGATCAAAGTCTTTCTGATATAGCTTCTCATAGGGAGAGTTATTATTGAGGAATGGAGTAGGCATATATTGATAAGGAGAGTAGCATAATTAAGAGCGTAAGTTTAGAATTGAACACTTTAGAGTGAAATAAAAAAGCTCTAATAACATTCAAAAGGTGTCGATGTTTTCTTTCAACTATATCATTCTATTAAGATATTTCATTGCAAGATGTTTGATGAATTATACATTTAGAATTAAAGTATACCATTGTCTGACATGATGATCTTATATTAGTTGTAAACTAATTTTTAACATGTGCAATAAAATGAATAATGTGTTAGTGTGTTTCAGATTTATTCTTCATTAAATGTACTCAAGTATATCGAGTATATGGTCATCAACAATAATTAGAAAATATCTATGAGAATGATTCTGTACAATACCTATTATAAGAAGATGTACTTTAACTTTTTTTTTTAATTGACTAATAGTTAAGAATTGCAATTATTAATCGGATAACCACTTCAATAACTTTATTTATATATAATTATTTCATTTATGAGTAAGACAAAATTAATTATATTTACACTAAAAAAAACCTATTATCTATGGTAAAAATTCGTACGTAATGACAAAAATCCGTAAGTAATGTCATTTTATCTACGGATTTTTTCCCGAGAAAATCCGTACGTAATTTACTTACGGAATTATTGTTCGTAGGTAATGCACTCACTTGAATAAAATACTACAAAGGTAAAAATCGAACTCAATACCTTAAAATTAGAGACCGATACTCCAATCACTAAGCTATTAAGATATTCCGATAATAATTTACAAATAAATTATATTTATATTTATACTGTGTAAATATATAAATATAAAATATATAAATACAAATATATTTATATTTTGATATATTTATATATTTATATATTTTGATATATTTACATATTTATATATTTATATGGATATATATTTATTTGTAAATAAATATAATTTATTTGTAAGTTATTATAAAAAAATCTTAGTAATTTAGTGGTTGATAATAACTTAGTTATTTATTAATCACAATTCTTTTAATTTGATATAATTTACCTACGGATAGTAATTTCGCAGGTAATTACCTACGGACTATATTACCTACTGATTCGTAGGTAATGGATAATTTATATAGGGATAGAATTCCGTAGGTAATATTTGTATGTAATGTATTTTAATTTGATATAATTTACCTACGGATAGTAATTCTGTAGGTAATTACGTATGGACGATATTACCTATGGATAATATCTGTAGGTAATGGATAATTACCCACGGACGGACAATAATTTCGTAGGTAATAAATAATTTATATACGGATAGAATTTCGTACATAATATTTGTAGTTAATGTACAATTTACCTACGGATTTTTATCTGTAGGTAATATCTGTAAGTAATGTATAATTTGCTTACGAATTTTTATCTATAGGTAATATTTTATAGATAATAGGTTTTTTTTGTAATGTTAAGTATTTAGTTAATTATGTGAGTTGAATTAGGATATTATTAGCAACGTGTGAGACAATTATTTACTATTAAATATCTCAACAACATTATAGTACTGTTGATAATATATGTTCGGATTTTTTTTTCTGAAAAAAAAAATAGAAGAGAGTTTTTACACATTATTTATGAGTTAATTTGTACAAATTTCTTTCTAAAACATCAACAACAACAAAAATAATAATAATAAGTTATATGTTAATTGGTTGTAAAATAATAAATTTTGGTGGAAATAACCGGGTGTACGACCCTCTTTATTCAAAAGCAAATGCACTATGATAAACTTTTTTTTTTTATGGGTGGGTCCTAAACTTTATCTAGTCGCGGGTATGCTTTTGGTGCTATGCATGAATTATTGCTCGTTTTGAATCTAAAAATCTGTCCCATGCACAATCATAATACCTATGCTTGTTAGCCACAATATAATATGTTTAATCGAGACAAATCTATCTAAATATTTTGATTCAGATTCAACCAAAATTTCATACATAATACTCAATATTGACCACAATAAATATCTTTACCAACCATTTTCTGCCTTTTCTTGGTAAGGAACTCGGGCATAATCATAAATTATTTATTTCATATTCACTCCTCCTACTAATCATTCAAAATAAGCTCTTAAAAATAAATATCCATTAATATATATATATATATATATATATATATATATATATATATATATATATATATATATATATATATATATATATATATATTCCAACTTTTTCGTTATCATCATGTGCAAAAGCAATGGGCTTGCATTTTAAAGTTGCTTTTCAATTAACTCATTGGACATATCCATGAAACTTATTTTATTGCAAATTCCCTTCAATACCCTTATTTCTTATCTTATGACCAGTTTTGCACGTATATATGTATTCAATTCTTGGCTTCAAAGACACATTATTTCAGCATTCACTTGAGCTATAATTTTGCAAGCATCAGATTCGTTGCAAGAGGATAATTAATAGCATCTAGAGCTATATATATCATCTCCGGCAAGAGAAGGTATGTGTTTGTGTGTGCATTTAGTCTAATCAACTATAAAAAAACAATTATCTCAAAAGTTATCCTTAAAACTATACTCGTACCCTACAATTACCAAACAACAATCTGTCACAAAAGATTAAATAAAAAAGAAACTCTGATTCGTCTCTATCAAACAATAGGCATGTTATTGTGTCGTGCTTTGCAGCTTTTGAAAATGTTTATGTTTCACATGTACATGGTTGACATATTCAAAACAATAAAACCTGAAAAATACTGATATGATTCTGAGATTAGTTCATGTAATTAAAGTTGATTGCAGAACATTACAAAATTAAATAATTTTAAACCATGCAATTAATTACACTGAGTGCAGAAGTGATCTAACATATGCAAAGTACTTGTTATTATTTCCGTGAAGATATTAGCAGAGATATATCAGCTACAATGGAGGATAAAAGTGAGTTGAAAGAAGAGATTAAGGGATGGAGAAAAGCTATAAACAGTATTGGGATTTGGCTGGCAAACAAGAACAAAGATGAATGGTTGAAGGACATGAGGGGAAATCTGAGTTTGGCTGCTACCATAATCACAACCATGACCTTTCAAACTGCTATTAATCCACCAGGTGGTGTTAGACCCGCTACAGATAGTGGACATGTGAAATGTCCAGATATGTTGGATGTTACGAATCCATGTCCTGGTGAAGCTGTTCTAGCTGTAGTTTTCCCAGATGATTATGTCAAATTCCTTCTGTGGAACACTATATGCTTCGTTTCATCCTTAGCAGTGTGTCTCTTGCTCGTGAGTGGGTTTCCTCTGAATCACAGATTTTTCACGTGGCTTCTGTCAATAGGCATGTGCATCACCATGACCAGCCTCACTTTTACCTACATGGTTGGAGCAGACATGGTCACACCTTATCCCGTTTGGAGTACAACCAATACCATGTTTAATAAAGTCATTTACATTTGGATTTCACTCCTGGGACTCGTCACACTTGTCCTTATTCTGCGTCTATTTGTTTGGATTTTCACTAAATGCATTGATAAAGGAAAATCATGACCAATCTAGTAAACTTCAGCTCATTCGTTCTCCTCCATTACATATTGTACTTTGCATGCATCTTATGCAATATCCCTGCGTAAATGGATATATTTGCTGTTTTTTAATCTATCGATGTTGTTTTATGATAATCTGTTTAGTGTTTATGCTCTTTGATGTTTCTATGGACAACTGGTTATAACTTTGGAGATGATACATGTATATGCTTTAAGTATATTGTTGAGTTAACGTTAGATTATTCATACGAAGAAGAAGCACAATTCTTTGGTGGAACTGTGACTAATATTTCTTATTGCAGAACATGTATAAAATTTAAATCTAATAAATATTAATTAATAAATTATATATATTTTTAAAAATAAAACAAAAATAAAAAGATACGAATTTTTTAAAATAACATATTTTTCAAAGTCTGGAAACTTAGAACATTTAATAATCATGGTTAAAAAACACAATTGTAGCATGCTTTAATTTTAACCAATATATTCTAAAAATATAAAACATAAATTACTAATAATATATTTATATTTAAAAATTCATATTAGATCTAATTAAAAATTATTAAAATTAAGCAAGGTTAATGAGTTATAACACAATAGGCCCAAACCCACCAGGCCCAATCTACGCTAAGGTAACGTGACAGTGAAAGGAGAGGCATTCCCATCAGCCACGGAGTAAGCACGCACTGTTTCCCCAATCTCATGTCCAGGGTTTCTATGGCAAACCCTCCTTCCTTCCCGGCCAGGTACCGATCCTTCCACCGAAACATCAGATTTTCCTCACTACGTGCTTCCTTCACTCTCGATCTGTCGCATAACAATTTTTTTTCTTCGACTTCACCGTTTCTGATTCGCGACCGTATCG
Organism: Sphenostylis stenocarpa; assembly: GCA_963425845.1. Classification (NCBI taxonomy): domain Eukaryota; kingdom Viridiplantae; phylum Streptophyta; class Magnoliopsida; order Fabales; family Fabaceae; genus Sphenostylis; species Sphenostylis stenocarpa. The sequence goes on along the minus strand of OY731401.1, from coordinate 62,650,693 downwards.
TGATTTTTCCTTACATTGATTTTGTAGCATTGTGAATTGTGATTACTTGTTGTACTGGATGTTTTTTCACTGTGAATTGTGGTTTTGGATGATGGGTTTGATATATTGGGTGTACATTTCCTCAACTTTCATTGCCTTTTCGTTCCCCGTAACTTTTGCAGTGTTCAATTTCCAACATGTTTATTCAACATAGAAACCATGATGATTACGCAACTGTAGAAGGTGTTGTGGATTCTTCTTGACAGTATTTATTTGTGTTTTACGTTGAATATTTTCTCATCTGCAAAGTTGGCGTATGCCTTCTTTCTAATCTTCTCCGTGAAAGGAGTCTTCAAATGTTTAAATGAAGTATGCATGTGCTGTTTTGTGTTTATCATTGTTGTTTCAGGAAAGTTTGACATTAGGTATTAAATGATTATTTCTTGTACCTATATTTAAATTTATGTATTATATTTCTAGCTATGTGATAAATAAGAAGAATAATCATAAGAGAAATTCATGATACCTATAGAAATTATTTCATTCATTTTCATTTTGCATGTAGATTTTGCCTAGAATTTTTCTGGAAGCAGTGCCAGCAGTGCCGTTGGTGATGGAAAAACAGAAGATCAAAGCCTACCTTATAGAGAAAGAGTTCAAGTAAGCCTCTTATTAGTTTTCTACATACATATCTTAGGCTATGGCATTATTGGAGCAAAGTTATTTCCTGAATGTTACAAAATGTGTTGCTTTTGTTTATATGGTCTCTAATTTAGCTATTCAGTTTTTTATTATCATCGACTCTGAGGATAAAATAATTGGATTTGTCTCTTGATTGCATGTACAAAAGGAATTCTAGATATTGAATTTTAGTTTAGGAAGTAATGAACTAGCCACTTAATTGGTGACTGAGTTATGAGGCAGTGTACGGTCTCTTGCATGACCCTAGCATGCGGAATTTGGTGAGCAGTTGTTTCCTTTAATATTTGGACTCACATATACAACCACTTGAAAATATATATATCATCACCCTTGATTATTTTTATACTCTCTATGCAATAAAAAATTTAGTTAGGAAACTTTGCCAGTGATTCATGGTTAATATAATGTATGCAAGTGTTACATCTGAAAAAGTTGATATATATTACTTGCTTTACTGAGCCAAATCTGAAAAAGTAGAACATGTATTCATGGCAAGAACAAAAAATTGTTGGATAAAGCCATTTGCATCTATTACCTCTTACGAATTAGAAGAGTAATTGTCCCTTATCAAAATTAAGTAATATTTTAGTTAGGGCAAAAGTATCTCTATATCTATTAAAAGAAACCCCAAACTGAGTTCTTAATATATTTTAAAGTGAGTTTTATTTTATTCTAGTTAGTGCAACATCTCTATCATTATCCATGGATAATATTACGTGAGATCATGGGTTATGTGTTTGGAATTTTAATATAATTTGAGAGAAAGTGTAAGAAAATATCTTGCATATTTTTAAAAATATGATTACATAATCTTTTATAAATTATAAAAAAAATATCGTTTACAGACTATTTTACGATTGATTAAATGGTTTAAATATAATTTAATTTTTAATATACTACAAACTATGTCTTTCAAAATTAATAAGATTTTTAAATATTGTTTATGTTTTTTAAATTACAAAATGCACCTTAATAATTATGTTTATGGACATTTTACTTATGTAGGTGTTTTTTTTATAAATCTTCATATTTGAATTGTATGTATAACTTATATATATATATATATATATATATATATATATATATATATATATATATATATATATATATATATATAGTTAAAGAAATGAGATGATTTTATTATATTAATTTTTGTAATAGTTAATATTTTAAAAGTAAAAAGTAAAAATTAAAAATAATAGAATAATCCTGCTAAGATATGCTCCTAACACTCATTAGTTATTGTATATTGGGCTAACAATATTAAAACTCGTCTTGGGAGTTTTAAGTTGTATGTATCAGAAAAATAATAAAATGTTACTTCTCACTTTCAAATTTTTAAATTGGGATTTAAAAGATTTATTATAATTATTTACATTTTACTTTTGAATTTTAATTGTATAAAAGTATTTACATTTTGGATGAATATTTAATTTTGATAAATATTTATAAACTAGTTTTGTTTTGATGAATTTTATACAATATTATATATATATATATATATATATATATATATATATATGAAAAAATTTATATATTTTTAAGTCTATAATTATTTTAAAAAATATTGACCAATTTAGTGATAAAATAAGTAACTAGATTGGTTATAAATTTCATTCACAATTTCTATTATTAATTAGTCATGATAAGTCATGTTAATTTGATCATTAAATTAATTATTATATTAAACACTCAATTCAATCACTATTAGTCACGTCACCTATCATATTGATAACCTACGTGGTCACCAAAGTAGTGACTAAATCGGTTATTATGGATCATGAATGTGTGATTAATGGGAATTAGTCATTGAATCACGCACTATAGCACATCAATTTTAGTCATTTTAATGATCACAATTTTAGGCACTATTTGCTATTTTTCTTATATTGTTAGATTGGGTTTAAATTTAAATGGCTTAATGTATTAGGGTTTATAGAGATGTGATTATTGTCTTTGAATACAAATTCGGCCGCCTTTAACTCAGTATTGGGGAGTTGTGTATTATCTAATAATTCTTAGCATCCATCAAAGGTCAATCTTAGACCAATGTTATGGGGTAAGCGAATAGGGGAAGGCATCATTTCAAAAATTCAGATAGAAGGAGATTTTAGTAACAACTTAATAATCAACCGGCGGATAATTAAGGTTTCAAACCACAAATAAAAACACGAGCTATTAGAAAATAATTTATTAGATTGTTGTTAGTAAGAAAACGGAATCAACCAACTAAACCCTATAAATCTTACATAAAAGAAAAGAAAGACGAATAAAGTTTTTTTTTTCTATAAATATGGTGATCAAGCTTTTACTACATTTAAATTGATGAATTCAGTACTCTAAATTTAAAATAATATGATTTTTGTTTTTTTTATATCTAAATTTAATATTTAATAATATTTTATACCTTAAATAAAATTGATGAAAGGATTAGATGAAATTTTAATCCTTATTTATATATAATTTAATATTTAACAATATATTTTTATTGTCATATAAATAATATAAATATTAAAATTAAATATGTTTAATTTAAAAACTAATTAATCAATATTTAAAATATAAAGACCAAAATTAAGTTTAAAAAGTATATAATGACCTTATTTATTATATGAAACATATAATAAATTAACAAGTTGCTAAATTTTTTATGTAACAATTTCTGTATTAACACGTAAAAACATAGTTAATAAATATGATTAATACTCAAACATAATTATAATTATTATATGAAAATAATAAATATTTTATTATTAAATGATTATCATACTAACACACTAATCCCTACATGCTTAAATATTTCCATACTATGAGAATGATGCCATGCCATACATAGTGGCATATGATAAAAGAATGTGTGATAACAAAACCAAATTTCTGAGAATTCGGAAATTGATGCGAGACCACCTAATTACTCAGACATCGGTCCCACAAAAGACGACCCACGTTCAATATTCCCTTACAAACCAAACCTTTGCAATTTCTACCTGATAAGGATCCACTACTAATATGCCACGTAATCAATGTCACGTGTTTTCTGTCTTTTTACAACTTTCTCCTTAATATCTCTTCAAAATTATTGTCCTAAGCTTTTTATTACAAGATGCGTTTATAACTGCGTTTAAACCAATAAATAATTTTACAGAGAAACATGATTGATATAGGAAAAAATTACTTCAACATAATTGGGTGAAACTAATTCAAGTTAGTGGGGATCTTATTCACATCAGAGTATAATAAGTTAGATTTGTTGACTAATCCTACATAAATCAAAATTTTCAAGTCTATTTAAAAAAAAAAAACTAGACCTCAGGTTATTTAAAATTTAAGTCTTACAAATTGATCCACTTAATTAAATAATATGAAATTCTATTTCAATAACTTTATTATCTTATTTTATTAAATTCTTAGGTAATATTTTAAAAAATATATTTATTGTCTATTTAAAATATGATTTTTTTAAAATGGATTTTCATATTTAGTCAAAAAGTAAATAAATCATATTTAAACTTTAGGTTTAGAAAAAAATGTTTTAAGGTTAACAAAAACTTAATCTAATATATTCATTTTAACTTTCTTTAGAACATGTTTAATTTATTTTTTATTTTATTTTTAGAAATAGTTTTAGAAGATCAAATTTTAAAAAATTAAAAATAAATTATATAAATAATTTTAATAACTTTATAATAATGAAAATAAATAATTTAATATAGTTATTTTACTATACCAAATATAATCGAATATTTAGCTTCAAAATTATGTGGAATTTTAATCTTTTTTATTTATTAAATGTTCGTAATTTCTTATTTAGTCTTTTTTTTAATATTATTTAATATAGACTCTATTTACCAAATAGTTTCCCGTTTAAAGTTTAAGATATGAAATATAGTAAAAAGCAATATATGAAAAATAGTATATATATATATATATATATATATATATATATATATATATATATATATATATATATATATATATATATATATATATATATATATATATATACTATTCTTAACCTTTTACAGATTCCCGTTTTCTATTCACTTTGTGTATTGATAATGAAGCCAGAGCATGTGAATTTTACACCTTTTTTACATTCCTCCCAAAGTGTATTTATTTTTTATAATTTACAAACTCGGAAGCATAAAATATATAACATTTTCTATTAAATTATTTTAATTATTATGTTGTCGAGTGGTTTACTACAATAGTGGAGCTAAATTATATTAGTTGGGGTGATCATATAATTAGTATTATAATCTTTTTATATCACATTATAATAGTAAAAGAGTGATTCCTTTTAAATAAAATAAAGCAAAATAATTTTTTCAAAAATATTTAATCAAATAAATCATCTATAAGAGAGCATTAGTCTTGCAAAGTAAAGGACAAAACCTTCAATATATATATTGTGAAAGCAAAAAATAAACCTTGATATTAAAAATTAGTAAACTTGAAAACATTTTTTTTTCTTTTCGGTCCACTCTGTCAGACTTTGCATTCTTCTCTGAACTCATCTCCTAGCATGAACCTTATCCATTCATCTTACCATCTAACACTTTAATAATAAAAAAGTTAAAAAAAATAATTTTAATCTTTATAAATCTAATAAAATATCTTGGTGATTCTTATATTTTTATATTAATACAAAATCAGCAGTTCTTAAACATTAAAAAATATATATGCTAATATTAAAATGAAAATTAAATTCATATAATTTTTAATTTACCAAATTTTTTTTATTGTATTACGTTTTAGCCTGTCTTAAAAAAGGTAAAAACTAAAAATATTTTATTTATAAAAAAAATAAAAAAAAATACTGATTAACTCCAACCAAACAAACTGACACGTAATTTTATTCCACCACTTCATGTGACTAAACATAATTATTTTAACGCTGATCAAAGGAGTCACATGGTAGGGGTGTGGTACGTTTCACATGAGAACAAAGCTCGAGCCACCCAGCAACACTGGATAAGGATTGCCACGTCACCATTTTTCGGACATCACTCCATCTGACAAACCAACAACAGAAACAAAAAGACCTAATCCATGACCTACACGTGTCCATTTCATCCTCTTTCTCCACCTACAAATCTCCTTCTCATTCCGGTTACCCCTCTCCTTCTTTCTCTCTCTCTCTCTCTTTCTCATGCACTGTTTGTTTGTTCATGCTCTGAACATTTTATCTATATATGCCTCTCTGATGCTGATGGGTGCCTCCAATTTTCCGGCAAGCTTCAAACTTTCCGTCGCCGGCGCAGATTTCGATTTCTATCCGGTATGAATCGCTTGCGACACCCCCTTCGTTGATTTAGAAATGCTAGATCTGCTCATCGTGTCACACGTTCGATCTAAAACGTGGTTCCACAAGAGGAAAAAAAAGCCACCCACTTCGTTCCGACGAACCCTAGTTATATTTCCCTTCCAATTTCGCAATACTTGATTGTAATTTGCGAATTGTACAGCTAGAATTTCTTTCCCCCTTTTTAATATTTTTTTAATATTTCCTTTATTTTTCAATTTTCTTTGCTGGGTTTGCGAAGGTTGTTCAGTTAGGCTTGGGGGTGTTTTTTAAGGAAATACCAGATTTTGAATCTGGGTTTTTGTTGGGACGGTGGAGAAAAAGGATATAAAAAACGGTCACTGATTGCGATTTTGGCTGCAACTTCAAGGCTTTTGAGGTGTCGTCACCTCAGTGGTGTCTGCATTTGTCTGTAATTTTCTGCAATATTAAGGAACGTGACAAAACTGTGACTGTAACTTAAAGCTTGGTAGTGAAAGTGGGGGAAATGAGCATGAGTATGGCAGATGAAGAATCTAGTGAAGAGGTTCATGTTCCGGGTGAGATTGATTGGCAAATGCTTGATAAATCCAAGTTTTTCTTCCTTGGTGCTGCTCTTTTCTCTGGGGTTTCTGCAACCCTTTACCCTGTCGTTGTGTTGAAGACTAGGCAGCAGGTGACTCAGTCCCAAGTTTCTTGCATCAAGACTGCATTTTCATTGATTAGGGGTGAGGGATTTAGAGCACTGTATCGTGGGTTTGGGACTTCTTTGATGGGTACAATCCCTGCTAGGGCTCTTTACATGGCTGCATTAGAGGTTACCAAGAGCAATGTGGGCACCGCCACTGTTAGGTTTGGTCTTGCTGAACCCACTGCTGCTGCAGTTGCCAATGCAGCTGCTGGCTTGAGTGCAGCCATGGCAGCTCAGCTTGTGTGGACCCCTGTTGATGTTGTGAGCCAGAGGTTGATGGTTCAAGGTTGTTGTGAGTCTGGAAATCCTAAGGCTTCGGCATTTCGGTACATCAATGGGATTGATGCCTTCAGGAAGATACTGAACAATGATGGTCTTAGGGGCTTGTATAGGGGTTTTGGGATCTCAATTTTGACCTATGCCCCTTCCAATGCAGTTTGGTGGGCTTCTTATTCTGTTGCACAAAGGATGGTCTGGGGTGGAGTTGGGTACTACATGTGCAAGGGCAATGATAATGCAGGTAATAGTGCTTTGAGGCCAGATACAAAAACTGTGATGGCAGTTCAGGGAGTCAGTGCAGCAGTGGCTGGTGGCATGACTGCTTTGATCACCATGCCACTGGATACTATCAAGACAAGACTACAGGTCTTGGATGGTGACGAGAACGGCCGTCGAGGACCCACCGTTATGCAGACAGTGAGAAGTCTGGTTAGGGAAGGAGGTTGGATGGCTTGTTATAGAGGATTGGGGCCTAGATGGGCTTCAATGTCAATGTCTGCAACAACAATGATCACTACTTATGAGTTCCTCAAACGGCTCTCCGCGAAAAACCAAGAGGTTTTAACATGATGAAGGATAGGTTTATGACAGCAAACAAAAGGATAAACAAAGAGAAGAGGAGGATCATCTTTCCTCCCTTCTATGCCTGTTTTCTGTTCTTTCCACTTGTCAATGTTGTTTCTTCTCTTTTAGCTTACCACAATGACTGCGTGTTCAATGCAAGTCATTTGAGGTTATTACATAAATAAAAATTTACTTCTAACACATCTATTCTATATTTCTGAGTCACCTTTTACATAGAAGTTTGATTTGATAATCACGACTCACTCTGGTTTTCAAATTGAATACCATGAACTAGCTAACTTAGCTACTCTAGAACGCAAGAATCATGTCATTGGATTTCAAAGTTATGCAGCTTTCTGGTTTCCAACTTGAGTCTTATCTACCATGTGATCTACTCAAGACTTTTCAAACAAAAAAGAAAAAAGTGTTGAGTTGAGACTATACCAGTCACATGAGCATTGAGAATCTTCTACGTATTTTACTACTCAAATTTACCAGGTTAGTTATTAGGAAGTGGGAACAACTTTCAGGTATCTATTTTATTTGTATATATAGTGGACAACTTTACTAGAATGGTGGGACCACCATTACCAACATGTTGAATGGTAGACCAGACTTAGCTCATTTTCAAAAATAAAATCCCCACTGCTTATAAATAAATAAATAAAATCACATAATGGTTCTATTGCATTTTTGTACAAATCTTTATATTCTATAGAATCTTGAACATAATTAATTTACTGTCTTATAGGTTTAGCCCCAGAAGTTTTCATTAAAAAAAAAAAAAACCTGTAATTCATTGCATTTTTCTATGCACATGCTCTGTTTAGAAAAAGTATAAATATCTTTCGTTTATAAGTTAAATTAACATTTAATATGAAATAATGCTCAGACAAGGTTCCTTTCTTGTCTTGAACCATGTTTTGGATTCCACTTCTGACAGAGTCTCTGATTTCTATTATTTGTTTATAGGTTTTGGAATATAATAAAGTGTTCGATTCTTTAGGAGAAGAATCCATGTATTTCACAAGATAAATAATTGAAATAATAAGTGCCACTTGTCCAAAAAATATATTTTAAAAAGGTTTTATCTTTTTAAATTGGTTATCTTGTGAACTTGTAAAAAGGAAAACATAGTGCAAAAATGGATATTATAGCAGGAAGGTGGGTAGCCCTGGAATAATGTATAAATAAATGGACAGTGCACAAACATATAAAATGCATCTTAATAAACAAGAGTAAATTGCGTAGCATTTTTTAGTAAGAAAAGCCAAAACGCATAAATAAATTTCATTATCCTTTAAGCATTGTTCATGTCATATTATCCCTATCCTCATCCTCTAAGCAATTAATATATTATATTTTAATCTATTTGGATATGACTGATTTTTATTTTATTTTTTTAAGAAATGGCTGGCTTCTTAAAATAGTTTAGATTTGGGTGTTTCTTAATAATGTTAATGACTAGTTTTAAATTTCTATTATTACTTTTTAAGACTTTAAAATAATTTATTGGAAAGTTACAAATGGTTAGGGGACAAGAATGTCCCAGTAAAACTATTTTACAAAAATTTATTATAAAATTGAATATTTATATAAATATACATGTAGTTATGTAATTTATAATATAATTGAACTATATAATATTTATTCCTATAAGTTACTTTGATTTTGATTTGAATAAAAGAATATATTTTGATTTTTATAAGTTAAAAAAAAAAAAATTGTCTTAACTAGCAGCACTGGTGGACCTAGACCATTTGAGAGTGGACAGTTGTAATCCCTCAATTTTGAAATTACAATAAAATATTTAATTTTTATCGACACAAATTTAACTATTGATCTCATAACTCTTCATAGGATACTATACTACTTGTTCTTATAGCAACATTTAAAAAAAAAAATCTTTTTATTTTCATATACAATTTTAATTTTCATGCTAGTATTCTTGTACCTTCGTTGCATACACTTTAGTTATGTATGTACTTAATAAATCACTTTAGTTATGTATGTACTTAATAAATGAAAAATAACGTAGCATAAAAAATAATCAAACGTAATTTCCTATCATTCAACCATAAACTATACCTAAACAATATTGTAAACATAACTATTTTAAAATTCAGTGTTGTTTATAACCATTAACATAATTGATCTTATTTTCTTTTATAATATTTTAATCTCGTATTAATTTAAATTTATTCATATTTTTACTTTTTGTATTTTTATTTTCTATTTCAATTTTATAATTAAATCAAAATTAATTAATTTATAAATAATATATTTTAAAAAATGATCTTATTTTTCAAAAACAAACACTAAAATCGTGTTAGCATAATTTTAATAAAAATCATAAAATAAAATAAATTCAGCACGATTTAAAAAAAAAAACAAAAAAACCTACGACTAAGATGGTGTTTCGTGACACGATTTTGTCATTGAAATCATGTTTTCTTTCACCTACTTTCGTGAAAATTTTCGAATTCAATCCTATCACGTAAATTTGGATTTTTCTAACCCAGCTATGTAAAAAAAAAAAAAAAAAACTTTTTATCAACTAGGATATTAAATATGAAGTTAAGCCTGAAAGTAACAAATTTGATCACTTGAAGGTAAGGCTTTTCCTTCCTCATGAAATACAAACCCATTTGAGACCACTCTGCACATAAAGAATGAAATAGGAATACACATGTCCTGTCAACAGCCAGTCACTGAAGTTTTTTATTTTCATTCTCCATCAACATGGACAAACATCCTTTCCAATCTGAAACTTTGTTATCCCCATTGGCCACCTCAAATATGAACCCAGTTTGTGGGACAAAATCCAAGGCTGCTACACAAACAAAGGCAGCATCTTCTTTGCTGATGCTTCCACTAGCTGAACAACCCTGTTGGAATAAACATAAAATGGATTTACTAATCCTGGCTATGATGTCATAAATAGCTAGCACCTGCTTTTGTTCAGGAGATTTCAGGTACAAGTTATAAATGATGACCAAATAAGTCTGCATTTGCTAATGCTTCCAAAATTTCAGTCAGCAATAGCATAAGCACTTGAGAATGTTTAAGATGGATTGATCATAAAGAGGGTCCTTTGAAACTTCTCTTTCTTCTTAATTTGTTTTGTTCATTAAAAGAAAAAATTAAGGACTATAGTCTGTACCTCATCAAAGGAAAAGCCTTGCTTCCCACCAGGTGTATCTTGTAATGCACCTGTCCTAATTATGGTGTAAGGAATTCTTGAGGTCTTCAAAACTGATTCATCTTGCTCAGCTAGTTTCTTTGCATTGCTTTTCATCATGGATTGAAAGCCACTTTTACCGCTATAAGCTGACAACTGCAACTTTGTTAAAACAAAAGGAAGATTGTGTTTGTGGTGAAAAGAAATGTAAATTGGGATGAGGGTGGAAGTACCTGAGATAACACTATTACATGTTGTACTCCTTGAAGGCCCCCAACGTTAGAAAGAAAACCCTCCTGTAAAGAATGAAATAGTTCAAACATTTATTCAGAAAATTTGTTTGCAGGCCAATTCTCATCATTATTGCCAAAAACAGGAGAAAATAGAACGAAATAACCTCAAGGACAGGTAAATTGTTTGAATTAAAAAAAAGCATGTACTTTCACTATAATTTATATCAATATCAATAATCATGCTAATATACTTTTTCTATGTCTGCTAAGTTGATCAGGTACGTGCCAAATTAACCCTCTTGGTCATTCCATAAAAATCATATTCGAGAAAAATTCATTTTCCATATTATAAATCTCAATAATATCTTTCTCACATGAGCTAAAAAGAGTCTTGAGTTGCTAATTTTACTTTTCCTAAATTAAACTAGGATACCACAATGAAATCAACCTCTGAGTAGCAATGACTTGTGGCGGTTTGTATTTGAAAGTTACATCGCAAGAGAAGCTTCACTTCTTTACACACAGAATATGGCCTTGACAGAAACTAAACTTTGTTGAAAAAGCTATGAATAAGAAAATCTGGTTAATGGGGTTGGATTTGTTTGCTCCATCTTCGAAACTTTGATTCATGGTGCTTAAGAATGTCTAGTACCAACTGTAATCTATGCGAACCAAAGCTTATCTAGAGAGACATGGCATGGTATTCATACATTCGGGCATATGATGGTGCGAACTCCTCTGAGAGCTTTCTTGATGAATCGATTGTCACTTGTTTCTCCTACCATTGACTTTGCAACAAGCATCACGTGATCAATAATAAGAATCTGAAAAATAGACAAAACTACAAACAAACAATATACCGTCACCATCTGCTAGTGGTTTTGCAAATTAACGTCACACACCTCAACATAACTTCCAAAGGCTTCAAGTGCAACCCTTTTATCCTTCACCAGTGCCTTTACTCGAGCTTTTTTGACAATCAATGACAGTATCACCATCTACGTAAGTCAGAAAATATGAATTCAACTCATCAATTCATTATATCTATTCATAACAAGAATATAAAATCGGAATTTCAAGATTCTTAAGCATCAACTTATCAAGTAAGGCTTTTAGGTTGAAATAAAGTTTGATAACAAGTAAGGCAAGCAGACCTGACCCATCTCACTATCTCCATCTGTTACCAGCACTGCATCCCTGACTTCATCTTCTGTTTTGTAACACTTTGTCAAAACAAAATCACCAACACTAGAACCAAATGATAATAAGATTCTCAAACAAAATCTAGGCATTGTCATTTATAGATCATTGTTTATTTACCCACCCGAATAATCATCCTCATCACCTTCTATGGCAGTACCATCTTTTTCAAGGATTTCGGGTGCACCATACCACTTCCTTAATTTGGGACCCCCTGAAAATCAACAAGAATCAAAGGTAATAAGCAAAACAGGAAAAAGAAAATATTGGAAACACAAGGTTTTGAAAAACAGTCTCAAACCATGATTACGGCCACATCAACATTTCTAGAGTTTTCTTACTGCATCGCAAGCAATTACGGCCACATTAGACACACTTTATTGCAATTATCCACAATACCAAATATCGTGCAAATCACTTCCCAACCACGGTTTAAAACCTTGAAAAGAAACTTAATTACAAGAACAAAATAACTACAGATGAGGTATGTGTAGAAAGTAGCCACCTTCAATATAATCAAGAATTTGCTCCATAAAGCTAAGTTTCTTCTTAGCATGACAGACAGCTAGAGGTGGAACAGCGGAACCATTCTCTCTGCTTAATGCGTAAGAGAATCCAGATGGTGTTCCTGAACTTTGAGAAGAGAAAGGAACAGACTTTTGAAACGATAGGGTAGAAGAAAGCGTTGCAGCATACGCCAACACCATTGTTGGCAGTGTTACACTCCAACCGTTTCTTCCCGCTAGAAAGGATAACGCATTTCTTACCAATCATGCCATTTCATTAATAATTAATAATCCCTGAAAAGGAAATTCAATATTTTTAATCAGAGCCGTCAAAACACTTCAATTCCATGATCCAAACCGTTGGATTGTCTCAACCTAACATCTCAAAATCCCAAATGCATCCCCTTTTAGGACCTGCCATAACAAAATTGCATAAAAGAGGCTGCATTTTTTCTTCAGAAAGCTGGAGACCCAGATGAGCAAATAGACACGGGCGAGTCTTAATTTGTCTTTTAAAACCTATCAAATATGTGTAAAGTTTCAAATTTTTGTTTCTGGGATTTTCTGTTTCAGAAATGTAGAACATGTGATGACCATTTTTATAACTATAGTTCATTTAGTGACGAAGTTGAACTTTTGCAGTGTATAATCACAATTTTAATAGATGGGTGCCTAACTGTAGTGTAAATTTTGTCATTACTCAAATAAAAATTCGTCTTTTATAAAAAATAAATAAAAGGTTAAGTTTACATTGCATTAATGAAGCTAGATAGCATAAATAACAAAATTATACATGGGCTAATAACAAATGTCTTGTATATAATTGGTAGTTGTTATTAAAGTTCTTTGTTGCAGCAACAGAGAATCTCTTCAATAACTCATCCTTAAAACTTTCTGAAGTTATATATTGTTGTCTTGTCTCTTCTTTAAATACATGAACTATATCAACCGCAGGGAAACCTTCACTTCACCTATGATTTAGTATTCTGGAAATCAAATAAGTTGTTAGCCTTAGCTATCCACCCATCTTTATAATTGGAAGAATGAACATGGAAATTTCGATATGACGATGATAAGACTGAATCGTTGTTAGTTTGTAACGTTAGTCGCTGTAACGTCGTAACTTCCACCAAGTAACCTGGTTATGAGAATTAGATCTCTGCATCACAACATTCATCTCCTCCACATATTCATCAGATCCTTTTATTCTTGGATCCATTCTCATCCGACACGTTATACCAATTCTTATATTCAAGAATTTAAACGCGCAGAATATTGAATTATATTGGTAATTTAATTTTAATAAAAACTATTTGTAAGTTAATATTTTTATCAGAAATAATTTGGTCTTGTGACAAGCTTAGGATGATCTCAATTGTGGAGTTCTCTTCTAGTCCAAACATACCACTTAAAACATACCATTCAGTGTAATATATGTTCGAAAATAAAGAATCAAAATCATCTGTTCAGACTTTTCATGTCAAGATATTGTGATTATTTAGAGATTAATAGACTCATCCCATTCCGAAATTACCTCACAGTAATGCTTGAATGTTAGGATTGTGACCCAACTGCATCCAAACTCAATATAGAAAACCTCCCACACCATATGGTGCTGGGGACACACACTGCCTTAGGGTATGTTTGTGACAACTTGAATTTCTATTTACTGAATTCATCAATTATTTTCTGTCACATTTCCAAAAATGCTGGTTCCGTGAACATTAATCCTATGTATTGTGGTCTGACGATTCAAGCACCCAACGCATAATCAATTTAAACAGGTATTATCTAAAAGAACAAGGTCTCATGGTTTCAACTTCACCAGTTTCCTGTGATATGAAGCATGCACACATTAACTAAAAATAGAGAGAAACATCTCCTGTAAACATTAGCTTAACCACTCTTTTCCCCAGTGCAAAGCTTAGAGTATGAAAAACTCCATTACAGGAATGTACCTACGAGCTGACCCTTCAATGTTGTAGAAAATCTCTAATGTACGCATTCAGCTTTTAGATGCACAATGGCTGACCAGGATAACTTTTTGCCGAAAAGCTTCAACTTCAGTTTTGGGGAAGGGGTTGCAAACAAGCAACGACATTACTAGACATTCATTTAAAATAAAATTGTTTTTCATTAACCTAGTCTTAGAGTGACATTAAGGAAAAGACTTCACTTTCCCAAGTCAACAATGCATAAACTACAAATTGATCATATCCAAGAAGGCGTCAACTGAATTGCAGCTGACACTAACAAAACCAAACACAGCAGAATACTACAGACTAGAAAACAAACCTACATCTGTCAAGCACAAACTATCCATAAACTGCAACATCTAGGAAGAAAAGCTGAACAACATGATCAGCAAAGAGTCCAATAATGATTGTCAATGATGGAACAACTGGCTCATGTCCGTCAGGGGCGAGCTCTCTTGTTACTGCATGATGGGCACTTGTATTGTTTGATATGCTCTGCCCTAGCTGGGGTAATCTTCACACATTTACCATGGAACCATTTCTCACAGATGTCACAGCAAATCCAGAATTCATCAGTGCCATAATGCTCACCACATGCCCCACACAACGTCTCTCCATGTTCATCATCATCTTGTTCGTCCAGTTCTTCATCCTCTTCTTTTGGTTGCAATGGCTTTGACTGTCTACTCTGAGATTCCGGAGCCCGTTGCTGCGCAAGACAATAATTAGGTGAGAAAGCAAACAAGCTGAGGTAAAAGAGAACCATGATAACAACATGCATCATATGAGAATTACAGCTACAAGGCATTCCATAAAAACCACCACTTCAACATACTTTGGAAACATCATTGTGATATGATTACCACGTCCAGAAATTCGAGCAAAGAAATTCCAAAATCAGATTAGAATTCCAAATTATACAAAAACATGATAGGATGTTCAGATATTTTATCCCCATTTTCATCTAACCCATTCCCTACAGGAATGAGGGTGGTAGCTAAGTGTCCAAAAACCAAAAGAGCATTATTTATACAGGTAAGGAACACAAAAGATTGAACGTTGATAAGCAGATATATGTTAGCATCTGCTATAACTCTTAAGGAATAAATTTCATGTTAGAAGTACAACAGTTTGCAGGTCAAAACTAGAATAAAAGGCCAACTACAGAGATATTTTCATTTCACCAACACTACAGTAGAAACAGCTTAATGTCAAGGAATATAAGCTGTATCAAGGTCATAAAGTTTTAATGCATATTGTTCCTCATTCTAACTACGCTAGAGCTGTCCTTAATTTCTATTCATGAGAAATTTTATCTCAGCGAGCACTCATAATAATCTGCTTTTTCTATATTATTTTTTAAGAGCATATCAAAGAATGTCACTATCCATAACTATCCATATTTTCTGTCAAGAGTATACTCTAGGGATAGTATATCATGATATTAAATCCCTAATTACCACACACAATGATATCCATGAAATTTCATACTAGATTTATATTCTGAGGATTTATATTCGCATACATTATACATCATCACCACTTTCATAAGATTTACACAATATTAATTAACTCTCGTAAACTTATACCTCATTCTATTATACATTATAGAATATAGATTGAACTCTCCTAAAATTAATTAACTCAATGACCATGGTACTTAAGTTTAACGAGGCCAGGATCTACATACTGACAACACCTGAAGATCAACCTGAGTTAATTTATATCCAAAAAAGAAAAGGTATAAATGGAAAATATATTTATAGGCCCATGCACAGGTGTGAGAAGAAATTATTACTGCCTTAGAGCTGGACTTAGACTTGCTGCCACTGAGGTTTGAAACAGAAGACTTCTCCTTAACTTGCTTCTTTGCTGCACCAGTAACAACTTCAAATATTGTTGGCAGTTCATTGATCATGTTGAAAAGTCGTTTCCTGCATTATATATGCAAATCATGAGTACATGGATGAATGAGACATGTAAAGAAAATAACTGAATGAGACAGATAAATCAGTCAAGCAGGTTCCAAATGCTTGATGATTTTCCACACCAACTTCAGTTAACTTGAGGCCAGATTATGCAATACCTGTCAGCTTTATCAAACCCAAATCTGGCTCCAAAATAGAATGCAATAGCAAGCAACCATGCATCACTATGGACAGCAACTAAAGATAGCCAGTCTTTTTCTTGCATGCCATCCCTAGCAAAGTTAATGCCCAGCACAGGCTCAGGAAGCTCAGGTGGTACTTCTTCAGCAGGTAAATTTACTTCCCACTGTTCACTGGGGAAGCCATACAAACACAGATTCTCCTTCTCTGAAAGAATGACAGGAAATGATTTATAAAACATGAGCACCAAATAGTGTATCTAAAAAGGAAAACTTATAATTGCTAAAAAATTCTTAATCCTTTCTCTATGGTATTTTTGTTTGCAGCTGGTAGAGCTGCAAAATTAATACTTCTGTTTACGAAGAAAAATTTATAAAAATTACCACCAAGAGACTGAGAAGCACGAGGCACTCAATTAAATTTAACATAACTCCACATAAAAAGAATGTCTATAGGAGAATAGCATTGACAGTGACATGAGTATTACAAGTTGACAATGTAAATTCATTCCCCTTGAGTTCAGTCAATAAAACCAGATTCGGTAATCACATTTCAATAATGAAATAACTACTCATGAAATATAAAGGGAAAATTCACATCATGTCAAACTCTATTGTCATTCAAGAATTGTTTTCATATACTATAGCAGAACTTTACAACCTGCTTTAAAACTATCCGCAATTACAGTGAATCAAGGAAAGCAACGTGTGCTCAAATGCAAGTTATGACCACTTTGATTATTGCACAGAATACAATCCCCCAAATTTGAAGCTACTTAATCATATGTTAATGAACAGTTAATTTGAATTGAATTCATAACTAAGTCAATTAAACAAGACATCACAAAGGAATTAATATTAGAAAAGAACCAGGAGAGGTGTAAATTAATCAAGAGAACAGGTAACTTGGAAGATTTTAAAATGCGATCCTCTTATAAATTCACAACATTACATATATTATTTAGACCGACATGCAAAGTAAAATATCCTTCAAACATCATAGTAAATCAACAAAAATATTACTTATTTGTTAATCTTTACAGAAGCCTCAATTGAATCCAGCAATACTATAAGTTAAAAGCTAAATGACCATTCAAAAACACAAGGGAGTATAACTAACCAGGGTCACATTGGTTGTAGAAATCTTCAACATCTGCAACAGCATAGAAAAAAGGTCCATTAGTATGAAAAAGTTTTCAAAACCCTCACACATATAAATTGTAAAAGATAAACAAATACAAAAGGCTGAGCATCACATTCAAGCATTGAAATTAATAGATATTAAAGGCCTGTTTAATTTTCTCATAACCTTTTTGTTTAAAAACTGATTTTTAATACAATTTCACAATTCTCATCAATCTATTTCTCATCCAAAATCAATCAAGTTTTGAAAATTGTTTCCATAACCAGTGTTTTAAAAACCAAATACAGTTGAAAAATGTGCTCAGGGAAAACTTTTAGAAAAATAGAAATGTGCTCAAAGGAAAAAACCTTTCAAATATATCCACCTAGGAGACACATTTTATTAAAAAAAAAAAAAAAACTGTTTCAAAAACAGTAAACAAACAAAGATCCGGAAATAAAAGAAACTGACAAGAAGAAACGCTTCATATATGTGTTTGGATTGCTGTTTCAGAGGCACCCAATGTCCACTCACACTTTCCAAAGCTAAAAACAGTGAAGTAACAATATTGGTGGATGAGGAAACTTGTGGGCTACCCATCGTTTCCCCAAATACACCAAAGTAGAAGTTGCAATTGCAAGTTAAAATATCACAAAACCACCACATTAAGTGCTAAGCAAACCAAAGTTAAGCACACTGAAAGGTGAATAACAAGAAGAAAAGGAAGAAACACGTGCAAATTCCATACCAAGCACAAATCAAACAACCCACACCTACTGTGGTAGTT